>JAVIAB010000107.1:12879088-13096588 GCA_032433765.1 Megaustenia siamemsis
CTAGTAACGTTGAAGTTAAAATATTCTCTAATTAACGTTGAAGTTAAAATATTCTCTAATTAACGTTGAAGTTAAAATATTCTCTAATTAACGTTTAAGTTAAAATATTCTCTAATTAACGTTTAAGTTAAAATATTCTCTAATTAACGTTTAAGTTAAAATATTCTCTAATTAACGTTGAAGTTAAAATATTCTGTAATTAACGTTGAAGTTAAAATATTCTGTAATTAACGTTTAAGTTAAAATATTCTGTAATTAACGTTTAAGTTAAAATATCTGTAATTAACGTTTAAGTTAAAATATTCTCTAATTAACGTTTAAATTAAAATATTACGTAATTAACGTTCAAGTTAAAATATTCTGTAATGAACGTTTGAGTTAACATATTCTCTAATTAACGTTTCAGTTAAAATATTATCGAATTAACCTTTAAGTTAAAATATTCTCTAATTAACATGAAAGTGGTTTAGAAAAAAATATATACAGCTACAACGGTTAAAGTCAGCAAGGGAGATAAAATGTCAGAAGTGAACTGTAGTGCTCGTCCCTAACAAATTGAATCAGTAGAACTATCGGGATAGGTAGGGGTTAGAGTAGAGCTGTTGGGGTAGGAGGGGAAGGGGGATAGAGGCAAACAATAGGGGCAGGGGCGGCGTACTTAAATGAAATCTCAAGTAGGATTGGATGCACTCGCGCGCACTTTTGAAGAAAGTGCAACGTAACTCAATTATAGTCGACGCCACGTTTGTAATGGGAAATGATTGAGCTTCAGTCAAACACAATCATTGGGCTCCAGTCACATCAGGATTGAAGTTCAGTCTCGCGGGATCATTAAGGCTCAGTCACATCAGGAGATCAAACCATTTCGCATCCAGTGGTTGTAAAGTAAATGATTAACGACGTGTCTCTGACGAGCTGGTTAATATTATCACTTCTCATTTTGTCACTTCTGGCGACGCTGATAAAACAGCCACTGTTCGCTTGCGTCTAAAAGTAACATTTTAGTTTCAGTAGCAGAACATTTCTTGTCTGCCTGTAAATGTTTCCAAATTCTGTCAAATTTCCAGAGTTTTTGAAACTATTCTTGTCTGAAAGTCCCTTTCGATTATCACACCACAAGAAAAACACGGAGTGTCCAAATTTAGTTACGTTTCCAAAAACTGAAATTTTAGTTTGGGTTGTCGTTCGTGGATTGTTGGAATTTGCTAGGGTTAGATTGAGACTTGATGAATGGGGGTTGTGTGGTCTAGATGTGAGACGTAGATGTATGGACAAGACGATCACTGGTTCGATTCCCTACCACAGGCGGTGGACAACAACAAAAAAATAAATAGAATCCGTAGCTTTACCCTTCCCTGGTCTCTGGGTAGTGAGATCCGATGTCTAGCCCTTCCGGAAAACGGCGAATAACAGGAGATCCTGTGTGCATTCTACACACGTTAAAAACACTTGGCGGTTAATCGAGAAGAGTAGGTCTGAAATGGCCGCTGCCAGGGCAAAATTAGTAGGAGAAATGTAGACAAAAATATGAGAGTATCTCAGAAGTCGGAGAATATCTGCTTGTATGGCGGGGGACACCTGAGCATACAGCTGTCAGTGTGACAGATAGGAAAAGTGATATTCACGCAAAATTCGATCCATCGGGACTTCACTTGAGATATGAAACTGGTGATCGCAAACAAACAACAAACAAACAACAGAAAAACGAAAAAAAAACACAGACAAACAACAGACAAAGAAACAACAGACAAACAGGTGGTTAAGTTAAATTAGACTTTGATGTCCTTGTTAGAAATGAACACTAGATGGTCTCTATCACAGGTTACACTATAAATAAATTTGAAGCCCCCTCGAATTGTAAAAAAAACAAACAAAAAAACAAATGAAGTAGCCCCCGTCACGCCAAGTGGCGTATAGGGAATATGGTGTTAGTGACCATAATTTTTACAGACCTTCGGCACTTAATTTTGTGGGTAATGTGGTCGGTATTACGCCCGTGCAGCTTTACTTTCTCCGAAAAAAATCAGGTACCCATTAAAGGCTGGGTGAACCGGAAACCGTCGGTTGGGATCGAACCCTACCTCTTGTCCTTTGTATTCCAGCTCACTAACCACTGAGCTATTGCGGCTCCCTCCCTCGAATTGTGGGGTAGATTATTTATCTCAGACTTAAAACCGGACCTGGATGATCCACAAAGAGAGTAAACACAGCAAGATATGTAGCAGGTGACAATGGAAGGTCGGTCATGGGGCTGGCTGCTATACACTGCAAAAAGTATTTCTTTCTTTCTCTATTTCTGACGTTCACTGAATGACTAATAAAGAAATGGATAGTCCTTTTAGTCATCCATAATTAAAGGGGCGTTAAGTGGGCGTGGATGCGATGGTGTTATGGTTTACTTGCGCCTTTCAGAATAGTTATCAGGCCACAGTTCAAAGATATCTCGTACAAATAATATTGAGGTAGCCTCGTGACTTAAGGCCACGAGCCAAGTTTCTTTCTTTCAGACCAGAGAGACTAACCAGATATCGACCAGAGACGAGACGTATCGAGACTTTCTTCTTCTTCTTCTTTCTTTTATCCTGTGCTGCTTTGTGACCGATAGGTGTCGTAGGCTTAATTCATTGTCATGTGCCATAACGGTTGGCGTAAGCGATCATGTCCTTCCACAATCTTCTATTCACAGTGCATCGTATCGATTCTGTTGTTGACTGTTGTCCATGCTCTGACACCAAGCTGTCTAGTATTTTCTTTCTGTATTTTGCCAGCTGTAACCAAATATTCCAACTTTCCTGTTCTCATGATGTGCCCGAAAAATGTTGATTGTTTCTTTTTAATGTTTCTTACGAGCTTCATTTTTGTATTGGCCTCTTTGAGAATTTCCTCGTTGATCGTTTTAGCTGTCCAGGGAACTTTCAACAGTTTTCTGAGAAATCCCATCTCCGTGGCATCTAACCGTCTTTTTATTTCTTTGTTTCTATCTATTGTCCTTTCGAGCCGAAGACGGCACATAGGGCAGGGCCACAATCTCAAAAACAGAAACCTTGCCTTCCAAAGTGGCACATATTGTAGAGATCACTGCTTCTAAAATCTATGGCTGTGTTTCCATAACAATACTTTTTTTTACAATGACAGCTAGTCAAGCCATTGATCAATCTCCTTAGTCGCCTCTTACATGACATTCTTTGTTTACTTTCCATGATTTACTTCCATAGTACAGAAATAGCTCTATATAGCACTTTGAGTGTGAGGAAGGGGGGAGGATTTAAATAATAACTCAGACCTGAACACCTTAGGGTGACTGCTGTACAGGGGGCCTTTATTCTTCGGTATTATAAGCCCCCGCTCCCCCACCAGCAGACCCCATTTATGAATAAATGCCGTAAAGATAGTTTCTTTTTGGCCACTTTTAGCTTTCTTCTTTGCAGTTTTCTCTTTCACCATTTATTCTTAGTGTCTACCATAACAAAACGCCTTCTTATGTATGCAGATGACATAGTATTGATAGCAGAAAACCCCCCAACAAGGTTCATTAAATCTAATAGATGAAACTGTGACAGAAAGCATGTCCCTCAATATCGAAAAGACAAAACAAACTATGATAATATTCAACAAAACAAGCACACAAGAATGTAGTGTAAAATGAAATTGAAAAATCATGATACAAGCGCATAGATTAAAATATCTGGAGCAATAATAACATCAGGCGGCAGATGCACTGAAGTAATTAGAAGCAGAATAGGACAAGCAAATATATGGTCCACTGCAAGAATTACAAAAGACAGTAACATTTGTACAGGAAACGACATTGCAGATATAGAGAATACTGCAGGCGAACGAAAGATAGATAGACAAGCAAAGATAGAATTCAATCGAAGGAAAGTCGTTCTATGTAACAAATCATTATCAATTAATGTTACACACTGGCTACAATAAAATGAGAAATCACATGTTCACCAAATTTAAAATAGTAACAACCAGCCTATGCCACTGTACACTGGAAAATATGACTACAAAACATGTTCTACAGGATTGTCCCCAGTACACAGACCTGAGAAGGACAATGTGGTCCACGCCCACCTCCCTGGAAGAGAAACTATATGGGGCAATCGAATCACTTAAACAGACAGCTGCCTTCATGAGAGAGTCTGGAATCCTACTCTGATTGAGACTTGATCGCAGAGAGAGAGAGAGAGAGAGAGAGAGAGAGAGAGAGAGAGAGAGAGAAGGTTAGAAAACGTGACCTAAAGTGGAATCTGTTCTGCAATAGTGAAGTGATTAATGGGCGATACGTAAAACAACACAGAGAACATTAGAGGCAGCTGAGATGTGGTTTATCAGAAGAATGCTTCAAATTCGATAGATAACAAAAGTTACTAACGAAGAATGTTTGACACGAGTTGGAGAAACCTGAAATATCATCTAAATCATACGGAAGAGAAAGTCTACATTTATTGGATATGTTATGCGAAAAGAAGATACTGAGAATACTATAACAACAAGCAGAATGAATAGAAAGAAGAGCAGAGGAAAACCAAGAAAAAAAAATATTGAACAGCTTATCCAAAATATCATACGACATATACCATACAGGATACATACCAAATGAACTAAAACATCAACTTTCATTGCATTGCCAAAAAAGAATGGTGCAGTTGAATGCAGTGACTTCAGAACAATAAGCCTAATGAGCCAGGTAACAAAAATGTTCCTAAAAGTTATACAGGGAAGGATTCAGAATAAAATCAATACTGAATTAGATGAGCAACAATTTGTATTCAGGAAAAACAGTTGCACAAAAGAAGCCATATTTAGCATGAGAACATTGATTGAAAAGTACATAGAAGTAAACAAACCAATATATGCCTGCTTTATAGACTACACCAAAGCTTTCGATAGAATACACCATAACTAACTTATAGACTGCTTAAAGGATATAAATCTAGACGACACAGACATACGACTAATATGTAATTTGTACTGGGATCAAACAGCAATAATAAGATATAACAAGGAGAACTCTACACCTATGGATATAAAAAGAGGAGTAAGACAAGGATGCATCCTATCACCAAGCTTGTTCAATCTATACACTGAGCAAATCTTAAAAAACATCTCAGAGATGCCAGGCCTACAAATTAATGGAAAGATAATCAATAACCTAAGATATGCTGATGATACTGTTCTACTAGCAAAAAATCCTAAAGATCTACAACAATTGCTTAATTTGATAAACATAACAAGCAAAATATATGGACTAGAAATGAATATAAAAAAGACTAAAACTATGATCATAAACAAAGGAAATTATCAATTGGATGTAAAGAAAAGATAACAAACAATGAAGTTTTGAAACAACTGAAAATAAAAAGAGAACTACTAAATACAATTAAAACAAGACAAATGAAATTGTTGGGGCATGTTAAAAGACACAAGAGCCTACTAAAAGTAATATTGGAAGGGAAAATACAAGGTAAAAGAGGCAGAGGCAGACAAAGACTAACATGGACGAGTAACATCAAAAGATGGACCAGTCAGCCTATGACAACCTGCACCATCAAAGCAAGAAACAGAGTAGAATGACGATCCATGGTAGCCAACCTTCGTTGTGGAGAAGGAACTCGATGGTGATGATGAAGCTGATATCCAAAATAACACAATGAAAGATCTTCTGCTCCTTCTTTTCTCTTTTCACTGATACCTAAAACGTGTCGTGGTTTATATCATTTGTCGTTCTTGAGCTGCTCGAACTGTCTGAATTAGTAATTTTCCTTTGTTGTTACATGTCTCTGTCACTGCATCTATCCATCTTCTTCTGGGTCTTCCTCTTGGTCTTTTCCCATGCATTCTCGAGAAGAACGCCCTTGATGGTGATTGGTAACGATTCATTCTGACCAGGTGGCCAAACCATTTAAGTTGTTGTTGTTCTATATATTCTTGGCAGGGTTTTATTCCTACTATTTTTCTTATGATTTCAATGAAAGATCACCGCCTGAAATTATGACATTAATAAAGGATCGAGAGATGTGAAGAGAGACGATCGCCTTTGCTAACTGACATAGCGCACACGATGATGATGATGATGATAATGGAAGAATACTGTGCTATATGAAACTCTATTAAATGTTCAGTCGTCGGATGAACAAACATTCTGGACATCTTTAGTTCAAATAAACCTCTTTTTCCTCCCCTCGACCAGTTTAACACTGACAATCATCATCATGAGTCATACCGGTTGGCGTAGGCGATCATGTCCCTCCACAATCTTCTATCTACAGTGCATCGTATCAGTTCTGTTGTTGACTGTTTTCTATGCCATGACACCAAGCTATCCAGTATTTTCTCTCTTTGTCGTCCGCGATCTCTCTTTCCTTTTTTTTTGCCAGTTGTAACCAAGTATTCCAACTTTCCTCTTCTCATGATGTGCCTGAAAAATATTGATACCACTGACAATAGAAATACAAAATAGTGTGTTTATCCAACCAAGTAATCTGATGAGCATTCTGTCACCAGCGCTCGATCTTTGCTGTGTTATGATAGACATGTGTGATGTGCTCAGTGATATCACCACGCCTTACTTGCTACAGCTGCTACATGTTTCGTTATTATTTCCCCTCGGCCAATAGTTAAGGTCGATAACAAATCTTTTTATTAAGTTGTACAGACAAGGGCAGATAATTAAACACTGTAGAAAAGTGTGAAAAAAGTTTAGAAGTAATTTTTTATTTACTCATCATCATCATATGCCGTGCCGGTTGCTCTGGCCGATCATGTCCTTTCACAATCTTCTATCCACCGTGTACCGTATCAATTCTGTTGTTGACTGTTTTACATGCCATGACATCAAGCCATCCAGTATCTTCTCGTTTTGTTGTCCATGATCTCTCTCTTTCCATGTATTTTGTATGTTGTAACCAATTATTCCAACTTTCCACCTCTCACGATGTGCCCAAAAATTTGTGATTTTTCTTTCTGATGTTTCTTACGAGCATCCTTTTTGTCTCTGTTTTTGACAATTTCCTCTGTGATTGTTTAGCTGTCCAGGGAACTCTCAACATTCTTCTGAGAAATCCCATCTCTGTGGCCTCTAATTGTCTTTTCATTTGTTTGTCTACTGTCCATGATTCACTTCCATAGGTCAGAATTGTATCTACATAAAACCGATAAACTCTTTCTCACTTCCATTGACATAGTCTTGTTGCACAGGACGTTTTTTATTTTCTTAAATGCTACTTTGGCCTATGCTATTCTGCTTGTTTCCCCTCTGTTGTATGGTGTGTCTGCTGTTATTTGGTCAAGTATTTGACTCTCTGCGAATCACAGGAGGAAGAGGAATGTTTTACGGCGCTCAGAAAAAAATGACAAATCAACAGAAAAAAAAAACAATATATGTTCTGAAGAAGGATCGAATCCGTACTCCTTGGCACTGCGCCTTGCCACGAGAAGCCCTACGCTAGGGAACACTATATATGTCCCTTTTCGTCTTGTTAGACGGTCTAGTGGAGGCTATTGTATATTTCTTGAGGTTTTGTTTTTGTCGAACAGCTTCTCTCGTGGCTAATTCTACCAATGTTTGACAAACACACGCGGTCACATAATGAACAAGTCAAGCCCACTGGTCTACAGGGTTTTCCATCCTTTTTCATGAGTCTTTTCTCTTCTAAGTTTTGCCTTAGCACAGTCTCAAGTGATGTTATACCGTTCCTTATACGTGCTCTCTATGATGTGCGATCACTTGCCAGATGATCCCAGTCATATTCACATATGGAGAAGTCATTCAGAGATGATTTACAGATATCTTTATGTCGTAGTTTAGGTCTGCCGATTTGTCTTTTTCCGTGCGTTAGTTCACCATATAGTATTTGCCTGGGGATGCGCTTTTCTTCCATTCGTTGGACATGCCCCAGTCATCTTAGTCTTCGACATCTGATCATCGACATGATTGTTGGGGTCTTAGCACGTTGCAGGACACTTAAGTTGGTTATTTTATCCTGCCATTTGATGTGCATTATTATGCGGTAGAGAACACTAACTAGCTAACTGGCAGTGTTCCCTAGCGTTCGGCTTCTCGTGGCAAGGCACAGTGCCAACGAGTACGGGTTCAATCCTGCTTCGGACCATATATTGTTCTTTGCTTCTTTTCTGTTGTCGTTTGTCATTTTTTCTGATTGCTGTAAAACATACTTCTTCCTCCTATGATTCGCCTTGGACTTGTTTCAGATGTGTCCCTTTTTTTTTATATTGCACGTTGGTGATGATTGTTTCTTCCATATGACCATACAGACCCATACGATGACCATGAATATTTTTAAGTAAAGTAAAGAGCCCCCGTCACGCCAAGTGACGTATAGAGAACATGGTGTTAGTGACCATACATTTTAAAGACCTTCAAAACATGAATTTTTGGGTCATGTGGTCGGTATTACGCCCGCGCCGCTTTACTTTCCCAGAAAAATATTCGGTACCCATATAAGGCTGGGTGAACCTGGAACCGTCGGTTGGGATCGAACCCTACCCCTTGTCCTTTGTAGTTCCAGTTCACTAACCACTGAGCTATCGCGGCTCCCTATGCATATTTGTTTTACTACCTTTCTAAATTATCATATCTCCAGCGTTGACGTGTACGGCGAGACGTTTTGCTGCTGATGTTTTAGTGCAATATTTGCAATGATAATAAAATACATCCATCAAATTGAATGACGTCAGTATCCCTATATTTTTCGTTATTTGGAAAACTATTAATTAATGAACAATAAATAAATAATGATTACAATTCTTACTGTCCAGTCGATAACTTCAAAATTGTAGCTATCAATCAAAAAAATTATATGTCTTCCTTTAACATGGCACCATTTGGGGAGACATTTTTAAAAGCAGGGGATGTTTCGTAACAAAGGGAGAAGTAACTTTCCTTGCTGTTATTACCTGTCAGCGGACGGTGGGTTCGAAACTTCAGGGGACCAAGAATTAGACCGGACTTTTTTAGTTTGAACTGTAACCAGATGATTTGAGACATGAATATTATTTCAATTTACGCTATGTAAAATAGTTCCTTCTACAGAGTGTTTTTAAAGTTGCAGTGCAGTGAATTTCTACTCTCGGAAGAAAAACGTCACCAGAAATGCGGTTAACTAATGCGTCACACAAATTGTAAAATATTCAAATATACTTGACTGCTATCGGCGAGTTTATAATGGGTAATGTTGGTATTAACACAATAAAGTGCCTAAAGCATATGTTGAAAATGTCCACCACGGGCCTCAAGATATGTCGTGATTCGTCTTTCCATATTTGCGAAAACCTTCAGAATAATGTCTGGTGATATTTGTTTAATCTTGTCTACTATTACTATTTCAGTCTTTAGGTCATTAATTGTCTGCGGATTATTTTCATAAACTTTCCCCTTCAATGCCCCCCCCCACAGATAATAATCTGGGAGTGTTAGATCTGGTGAACGAGCAGGCCAGATTCCACGTGAAATAATGCGATTTGCAAATATGCTTTATAAATAATTGAGTGTTGTTGTGGCTGTGTGTGCTGTTGCCCCATCCTGCTGAAACCAGGATTCCATAATTTCCCGTTCTGTAAGGTGTGCTATGAACGGGTCCTACAATTAAAGTACGGTAACGTTCTGCATTTATTGTTTCATTAAAAAATATAGGTCCTATTATTCGCATACGACTTATAGCGCACCACACTCCGACTTTTTGATCGTTAAGCGGCACTTGATGAAATTCATGGGGGTTTTCACTGCTCCACAGCCGATTGTTCTGACTGTTCACATAACCGGATAAATGAAACCAGGCCTCATCAGTGAAAAAAGTGACGTCAAGGATGGCAGCGCCATGTTCATAAATAAAATTCTGAAACCACATGCAGTAGTTTAAACGGGATTCATAATCTCTTTCTTGGAGTTGAGACACTTCAGTTAATTTGTATGGACGATAGTGTAGTTCACTTCTTAAAACCTTGTGAACAGAACTCTTAGATATTTGCACGTGTTGAGACAAGTGGTTTAAAGATGCATTTGGACTCATTGTAATTCTGTCTTGGAGTTCCATAATTTGGTCTTGTGAAATTGAAGGTCTTCCAGATCGGTGGGTGTTTCTTTAATGACTGTGCATTATTTGAAAATCTAGTTGTTCCAATTTATTTATGTAAATCACGCATCATGTACTGCTGTAGCTTGTTCCTTTTTTCGGTAAAGTTAAACATATAACATCACTATTCACAAAAGGTATTCGAAATATCCACCACGTTTTAGTTGGCAAATATTGATACGTTTTTTCATATTGTCAAAAACCTTACGCAGTATGGGCTGTGTAACATTATTAATGTTGTTGGCGATTGAAACCTGCAGTTCATCGAGTGTGTGGGGATTGTTTTCGTACACTTTTCCTTTCAGTTCACTCCAGAGATAGTAGTCCATGGGAGTAAGATCAGGAGACCGTGCAGGCCCAATTCCGCGAGAGATTATACGATTAGCAAAAATTTCTTATAAAAATTCCAGTGATTTTACAGCAGTGTGAGCAGTTGCGCCATCTTGTTGAAACCAAGCTTTTTCAATTTCTGGCTCAGAAAGTTGGGTTACGAATCGCTCCAGTATGTTAATCCTGTATCTTTCTGAATTTATTGTGTCATAGAAGAAAATTGGGCCGATTATCCGCTGACGATTCATTGCACACCACACTCCTACTTTCTGATCGTGGAGAGGCACTGGGTGCAATGCATGTGGATTTTCATCACTCCAAAGACGATCATTCTGCCTATTCACGTACCCAGACAAATGGAACCATGCTTCATCTGTGAAGAAAGTGAAATCAAGGATTTCCTCATCTTCTTGGGCTAGAAAATTCTCAAACCACATACAATAATTAATTCTGGATTGGTGATCTAATTCTTTTAATTGAGGAACGACGGAAAATTTGTACGGATGTAACTTTAATTTTTTTTTCAGAACTCTATGAACAGTACTGCTTGATTTGTGTACTTGTTGAGCCAGCTTTCTTATTGATTTGCCAGGACTCATTAGAATGCTGTCCTGGATGTTGAGAGATGTTACTTCAAGAACAGATGGTCTACCAGGACGGCTAACATCATGTACACTACCGGTGTTTTGAAATTTGATTATTAAATTACTCACAGTATTTCGATGAGGCACTGGTGTATCAGGAAATCCATTCACAAATTGTTCAATAACCCCATTCGAATACTTGCCGCCGTTACGGAACACATGCTCCACTATAAATACTCTTTCTTCAATCGTTAACACCATTGTAAGCCAGATCTATCATGTAGCAGTGATGTTTAAATGAACACGTAAATGGTGCTTGAACTATTACGTCATACATAGATAAAATTTAGGTGCGTAATTATTTCAACAACAAAAAATGCACAGTCATTAAAGAGACACCCTATATTATTGTTCTATATTATTATCATTATCATCAGTACCATACCAGCTGGCGTATGTGACCATGTCTCTCCAAAACTTTCGATCTCGACAGCTATTTATCATTTCTGTTGTTGACCTTCTGCCAAGCCAATCTCTTAAGCTGTCTTGTATCTTTTTCTCTTTGCTTCCCTCAATCTCCTCGTCGCTCAATTTTCCCAGTTATTACAACATATTCCAGCTCTCCCCTTTTCATAACATGGGCTAAAATGATGATTGCTTCTTTCTGATATTGCATATTAGCTTTCTTTTTGCTTTGGCCTCTTTCAGAATGTTTTCGGAAAACAATTAATGAACGATAAATAAATAATGATTACAAATCTTGCTGTGCAGACGATAACTTCAATATTTTAATTGTCAATCGAAAAATTATATGTCTTCCTTTAACATTGCACTATCTGGGAAGTGATTCTTAAAAGCAGCGGATGTTTTGTAGCAAAGGGGAAGTAATTTACAATGCTGTCATTACCTGTCAGATGACGTTGGGTTCAAAACTTGAGGAGGCCAGGAATTGCGACAGGTTTAGGTTGACCTTTAACCTGATACCTTGTGACATAAAGATTACTTAAATTTAGGCTACATAAAAAAAATAGTTCCTTCTATTTTTAATCTAAATTATAATTATATCATAATGTGTTAGTTTTTTCATTATAAGTTCCTAAAAAAAACATGGTTTTGCTGTTAATTAACATCCCTTACAGTTTTGTTGACGTTTATATATATAAAGACGCAGCGCAGTTATTTAAAGAGAGGTTAGTAGAACTGTCCTCCAGAAGGTCTATATTTCTCAAGGTTATGATGATGTGAGGGGAATACTATATTATTACTTGAACCAATGTTGTCGTAATTAAGACAAGACAAATTACATTTTTGGGCCATGTTAAAAGACACAGCAGCCTACTAAAAGTAATATTGGAAGGAAAAATACAAGGTAAAAAAGGCAGAGGCAGACCAAGACTAACATGGACGAGTAACCTCAAAAGATGGACAAGTCAATCTATGACAGCCTGCACCATCAAAGCAAGAAACAGAGTAGAATGGCGATCCATGGTAGCCAACCTTCGTTGCGGAGAAGGCACTCGATGATGATGATGAATGTTGTCGTGGCAACCAGGAAAGATATTGCTAAAATGGGCATAGCTCGTTCTCATACACATTGTAAGGTCAATAGATGTAGTTTTTCGGTTATAGTAGGTTTGATCTACATAAAAAACCCATGCACATTTATTAGTAACAGCTGAAGTTAATTTGGCTATATCACTGTTGTACTAGCGATATGGTGGCTGGTTGGACGTTGACATTTAACTTAGTGGGCGACTGGTTGGTCTCAACGGTAAGACGGCGATCTTGAGATAGAGAGATAGTGAGTTCGAATCCCGGCTAAATCAGTTTGTATTTTTATTTATGATTTCCCTCTGCGGCAACCACCCCCTGGTCTCATCAGCGAGCCTCGACTTGAAAGATCAATTACTCATCGACGGGAAAAAAAACGAGTATCTCCGAAGACGGAGTTATCTGTGTATGCGGACCCCTACAGGGACCCCTTATGCACACGGATGGCAGGGAAAAACGGATTAACACGCAACCTTCAGTTCCTAGTCTCAAGGGCTTTGCCAGAGGTGAAAGCTGGCGATCGCGAAAACAACAACAAAACACTCATTGAGCTGGAATGTGATTGTGTTATGTATTCTGATCAAATATTAAAGGAGTCGTAGCCTCCGTAGCATCCTCTGTATATTTGCCGCTGGAGGAAATAAAAAAAAAGAGCTGGAGTAGCACAAATTGTGGATCATTTTAAGAAACAACTTAAACATAGTTTGGATTTGTAGAACGATCATCATCTTCATCATCGTCATCATCATCATCGTCGTCATCATCATCGTCATCATCATCATCATCATCGTCATCATCATCATCATCATCCTCGTCGTTGTTGTCGCCGTTGTTGTCGCCGTCGTCATCATCATCATCGTCATCATCATCGTCATCATCATCATCATCATCGTCATCATCATCATCGTCATCATCATCATCCTCGTCGTTGTCGTCGTCGCCGTTGTTGTCGCCGTCGTCATCATCATCATCCTCGTTGTTGTCGTCGACGTCATCCTCGTCGTTGTCGTCGTCGCCGTTGTTGTCGCCGTCGTCATCATCATCATCGTCATCATCATCATCCTCGTTGTTGTCGTCATCATCATCATCAGAGAACATCGCCCGGAGAGCCTTTAAACTCTGAAACAAAGGGGAGGGGAAGGTTGCTGTGTATGTATTTAATGAAATATCAGATTAGACGACAGGCATAATGCAGGACACACACACCAGGGCATTTACCACAACACACCATTTGTTATTCGACACTAATAGGCAATAGACAGAGACAAAGAGAGAGAAAGAAAGAGAGAGAGAGAGAAAAAGAGAAGGAAGTAAAGTAATGTAAAGTCACGGTAGCAAAACAGCTAATGTGCTCACCAACTGACCAAGTGGGTCCAGGTTTAAATCCAGAATATGGCGAATTTTGTTTCCCTCCACCAAAACAGCTAATGTGCTCACCAACTGACCAAGTGGGTCCAGGTTTAAATCCAGAATATGGCGAATTTTTTTCCCTCCACCAAAACAGCTAATGTGCTCACCAACTGACCAAGTGGGTCCAGGTTTAAATCCAGAATATGGCGAATTTTGTTTCCCTCCACCAAAACAGCTAATGTGCTCACCAACTGACCAAGTGGGTCCAGGTTTAAATCCAGAATATGGCGAATTTTGTTTCCCTCCACCAAAACAGCTAATGTGCTCACCAACTGACCAAGTGGGTCCAGGTTTAAATCAAGAATATGGCGAATTTTGTTTCCCTCCACCAAAACAGCTAATGTGCTCACCAACTGACCAAGTGGGTCCAGGTTTAAATCCACAATATGGCGAATTTTGTTTCCCTCCACCAAAACAGCTTCGGCGGTCTACCCAGACACTCTTAATGGATACCAGGAATATTTCCATGGGGAAAGTGTGGCGGCCTGCGTGGTTCTGACCAAGTCACACATATGTGTATGTATGGTAATTTGAAAAAAAAAACTGTTAGCAATTGTTCATGACAGGCCGGGACAACATTCACCGTACACATTTAACATTATTGTACTGTGTGGTCATTGGTATGTCTTTGAGTAGTTCTGTTCACACTTGTACTCACAACTCTCTCAACGTATCTATCTCTTCGGTTGGTAGGTTTGATTGTTAGATTTGATTGTTAAGTTTGATGGTTGGATTTGATTGTTAGATTTGATTGTTAAGTTTGATTGTTAGGTTTGATGGTTAGATTTGATTGTTAGATTTGATTGTTAAGTTTGATTGTTAGGTTTGATGGTTAAGTTTGATTGTTAAGTTTCATTGTTAGGTTTGATTGATTGTTAGATTTGATTGTTAGGTTTGATCGTTAGATTTGATTGTTAGATTTGATTGTTAGGTTTGATTGTTAGATTTGATTGTTAAGTTTGATGGTTAGATTTTATTGTTAGATTTGATTGTTAAGTTTGATTGTTAGGTTTGATTGTTAGATTTGATTGTTAGGTTTGTTTGTTAGGTTTAATTGTTAGATTTGATTGTTAAGTTTGATTGTTAGGTTTGATGGTTAGATTTGATTGTTAGATTTGATTGTTAGGTTTGATTGTTAGATTTGATTGTTAAGTTTGATTGTTAGGTTTGATTGTTAGGTTTGATTGTTAAGTTTGATTGTTAGATTTGATTGTTAAGTTTGATTGTTAAGTTTGATTGTTAGGTTTGATTGTTAGATTTGATTGTTAGATTTGATTGTTAGGTTTGATTGTTAGATTTGATGGTTAGGTTTGATTGTTAGATTTGATTGTTAGGTTTGATTGTTAGGTTTGATTGTTAGGTTTGATTGTTAGATTTGATTATTAGGTTTGATTGTTAGAGTTGATTGTTAGGTTTGATTGTTAGATTTGATTGTTAGGTTTGATTGTTAGGTTTGATTGTTAGGTTTGATGATAAGTTAAGTCTGATTGATGCAGCGGCAGGTCAACTTCTGGAAGTCATAACCCAGGCGGGCCCTCCTCCCTTGGAGTGTAATAAAGAGCAAGATAAAGAATAAGATAGAGAATAAGATAGAGAACCAGATAGAGAAGAAGATAAAGAACAAGATAGAGAATAATATAAGACAGAACCAAGATAGAGAACAAGACAAGGCAGATAGAGAACAAGATAGAGAAGGAGATAATACAAGACAGGAGTAGGGTAGAGAACATGAAAAGGCAGATAGCGAACAAAACAAAACAGAAAACAAAACAAGGCAGATAATGAGAAAAATAGATAGAGAACAATACAAGGCAGGAGGAAGATAGGGTAAAGAACAAGACAACAGAGAACAAAACAAAACAGAAAACAAGATAAGACAAGACAAATAGAGATTAAGCCAGATAGAGAACTAGATAGATAGAGAACTAGACATATAGAGAACAAGACAAGACAGATAGTCAATAATAATATATACGCTAATAAGCTAAAATATGCCTTGCAAATTGTTACTTTATAAGTTGCAACTACAGGAAAGCACACACAAAAATCACAAACTGTATCTCCACTCAGCGTTGAAAGTCGGATGAGGAAAGAAAGAAGATTAAAATATGCTACAACTAGAGACTAATATGAGGTATTTAGTGTTGAAGCGTGCTATAGATTTTTACATTACAGTAGTCAGGATGGTCTAGAGGTAAAACATCGGGCTGTGTACATAAAGATCCTAGGTATGAACCTCGCTACATGAGGATGGAAATTTTCTCTTCGAAACAGCTTTTTTAGGCGGCTTTGACACCCCCCCCCCACCCTCTTTCTCTGGTCTCTGGGTAGTGAGCTGTCTTGCCCACTCATAGTAGTGAGATCTGAAGTCTAGCCCACTTGGGGTTGTGAGATTTGAAGTCTAGCCCACTTTGGGTTGTGAGATTTGAAGTCTAGCCCACTTTGGGTTGTGAGATCTGAAGTCTAGCCCACTTTGGGTTGTGAGATCTGAAATCTAGCCCACTTTGGGTTGTGAGATCTAAAGTCTAGCCCACTTTGGGTTGTGAGATCTAAAGTCTAGCCCACTTTGGGTTGTGAGATCTAAAGTCTAGCCCACTTTGGGTTGTGAGATCTAAAGTCTAGCCCACTTTGGGTTGTGAGATCTAAAGTCTAGCCCACTTTGGGTTGTGAGATCTGAAGGCTAGCCCACTTTGGGTTGTGAGATCTAAAGTCTAGCCCACTTTGGGTTGTGAGGTCTGAAGTCTAACCCACTCTTGGTAGTGAGATCCGATGTCCAGTGCTCTCTGGGTAACGAGATCCGATGTCTATATCTCTCTAGGTGGCGAGATCCGATGTCTAGCCCTATCTAGGTAGTGAGATTCTATGTCTAGCCGTCTCAAAGTAGTGAGATCCGATGTCTAGCCCTCTCTAGGTAGTGAGATACGATGTCTAGCCCTCTCAAGGTAGTGAGATACGATGTCTAGCCCTCTCTAGGTAGTGAGATACGATGTCTAGCCCTCTCAAGGTAGTGAGATACGATGTCTAGCCCTCTCTAGGTAGTGAGATCTGATGTCTAGATCTCTCTAGGTGGCGAGATCCGATGTCTTGCCCTATCTAGGTAGTGAGATCCGATATCTAGCCGTCTCTAGATAGTGAGATCCGATGTCTAGCCTTCTCTGGGCAGTGAGACCCGATGTCTAGTCCTCTCTGGGTAGTGAGATCCGATGTCTAGTCCTCTCAGATTCCGGCGAAAAATATGAGGTACAATTTGCGCTTATTAAAGAACCCCTGGCAGTTAATAAGGCATAAAGAATAGGCCAAACGGCCGCTTCCCGGGCAAAGTCTCCCAAAAACTGAGTTTGTAAACTGCAACGGAATTTGTGTACATGGATTAGGGTTATCCTTGGTAGTAAAGTAAAAGTAAAGAGCCCCCGTCACACTAAGTGGCGTATAGGTAATATGGTATTAGTGACCATATATTTTACAGACTTTCGGCACATGATCTTTGGGGTAATGTGTCACAGGTGCCAACATTCAAACAAGAGAAATTACAGGGACAAGTAGGTCACAGGTGCCAGCATTCAAACAAGAGAAATTACAGGGACAAGTAGGTCACAGGTGCCAACATTCAAACAAGAGAAATTACAAGGACAAGTAGGTCACAGGTGCCAGCATTCAAACAAGAGAAATTACAGGGACAAGTAGGTCACAGGTGCCAACATTCAAACAAGAGAAATTACAACGACAAGTAGGTCACAGGTGCCAACATTCAAACAACCGAAATTACAACAAGTAGGTCACAGGTGCCAACATTCAAACAACCGAAATTGCAACAAGTAGGTCACAGGTGCCAACATTCAAACAACCGAAATTACAACAAGTAGGTCACAGGTGCCAACATTCAAACAACCGAAATTATAACAAGTAGGTCACAGGTGCCAACATTCAAACAACCGAAATTACAACAAGTAGGTCACAGGTGCCAACATTCAAACAAGAGACTCAATACCGCGGGAATGCAGGGAATGTCCTCCTGCTAGCCTCTCTTGATGGCGTCTCCTGCAAGCCTCTACTGCTGGCCTCTCCTGTTAAACTCTACAGCTAGCCTCTACTGCTGGCCTCTCCTGTTAATCTCCACTGCTACCCTCTACTGCTGGCCTCTCCTGTTAAACTCTCCTGCTAGCCTCTACTGATGGCGTCTCCTGCTAGCCTCTACTGCTGGCCTCTCCAGTTAACCTCTCCTGCTACCCTCTACTGCTGGCCTCTCCTGTTAAACTCTACTGCTAGCCCCTACTGCTGGCCTCTCCAGTTAACCTCTCCTGCTACCCCCTACTGCTGGCCTCTCCAGTTAACCTCTCCTGCTACCCCCTACTGCTGGCCTCTCCTGTTATCCTTTCCCTTTAAACTCTCCTGCTACCCTCTACTGCTGGCCTTTCCTGTTAACCTCTCATGCTAGCATCTACTAAAACCCTCTGCTGCTGGTCTCTCCTGCTAGCCTCTACTGATGGCCTCTCCTGTTAACCTCTCCTGCTGGCATCTACAGCTGGCCTCTACTGCTGGCTTCTCCTGCTAGCCTCTACTGCTGGCCCCTACTACTGGCCTCTGCTGCTGGCCTCTACTGCTGGCCTCTCCTGCTAGCCTCTACTGCTGGCCTCTACTGCTGGCCTCTCCTGCTAACCTCTACTGCTGCCATCTCTGGTTAACCTCTCCTGCTAGCCTCTACTGCTGGCCCCTACTGCTGGCCTCTACTGCTGGCCTCTACTGCTGGCCTCTCCTGCTAGCCTCTACTGCTGGCCCCTACTGCTGGCTTCTCCTGCTAGCCTCTCCTGCTAGCCTCTAATGCTGGCTTCTCCTGCTAGCCTCTACTGCTAACCTCTAATGCTGGCCTATCCTGTTAACCTCTACTGCTAGCCTCTACTGCTGGCCTCTACTGCTAGCCTATACAGCTGGCCTCTCCTGTTAACCTGCCCTGCTAGCCTCTACTGTTGGCCTCTCCTGTTAACCTCTCCTTCTAGCCTCTACTGCTGACCTCTCCTCTTAACCTCTCCTGCTAGCCTCTCCTGCTGGCCTCTCCTGTTAACCTCTCCTGCTAGCCTCTACTGCTGGCCTCTCCTGCTGACCTCTCCTCCTAACATCTCCTGCTAGCCTCTACTGCTGGCCTCTCCTGCTATCCTCTCCTGTTAGCCTCTACTGCTGGCCTCTCCTGTTAACTTCTCCTGCTAGTCTCTCCTGTTAACCTGTCCTGCTAGACTCTCCTGTTGGTCTTTCCTGTTAACCTGTCCTGTTAGGCTCTCCTGCTAGCCTCTACTGCTGGCCTCTCCTGTTAACCTCTCCTGCTAGCCTCTCCTGCTGGCCTCTCCTGTTAACCTGTCCTGCTAGACTCTCCTGCTGGTCTTTCCTGTTAACCTGTCCTGCTAGACTCTCCTGCTGGTCTTTCCTGTTAACCTTTCCTGCTAGACTCTCCATCTGGTCTTTCCTGTTAACCTGTCCTGTTAGACTCTCCTGCTAGCCTCTACTGCTGGCCTCTCCTGTTAACCTCTCCTGCTACCCCCTACTGCTGGCCTCTCCAGTTAACCTCTCCTGCTACCCCCTACTGCTGGCCTCTCCAGTTAACCTCTCCTGCTACCCCCTACTGCTGGCCTCTCCTGTTATCCTCTCATGCAAGCATCTACTGCAACCCTCTGCTGCTGGTCTCTCCTGCTAGCCTCTACTGATGGCCTCTCCTGTTAACCTCTCCTGCTAGCATCTACAGCTGGCCTCTACTGCTGGCCTCTCCTGCTAGCCTCTACTGCTGGCCCCTACTGCTGGCCTCTACTGCTGGCCTCTACTGCTGGCCTCTACTGCTGGCCTCTCCTGCTAGCCTCTACTGCTGGCCTCTACTGCTGGCCTCTCCTGCTAACCTCTACTGCTGCCATCTCCTGTTAACCTCTCCTGCTAGCCTCTACTGCTGGCCCCTACTGCTGGCCTCTACTGCTGGCCTCTACTGCTGGCCTCTCCTGCTAGCCTCTACTGCTGGCCCATACTGCTGGCTTCTACTGCTGGCCTCTACTGCTGGCCTCCCCTGCTAGCCTCTACTGCTGGCCCCTACTGCTGGCCTCTACTGCTGGCCTCTACGGCTGGCCTCTCCTGCTAGCCTGTACTGCTGCCATCTCATGTTAACCTCTCCTGCTAGCCTCTACAGCTAGCCTCTACTGCTGACTCTCCTGCTAGCCTCTACTGCTGGCCTCTCCTGTTAATGTCTCCTAATAAACTCTCTTGTTAACATCTCCTGCTAGCCTCTAATGCTGGCCTCTACTGCTGGCCTCTCCTGTTAACCTCTCCTGCTAGCCTCTAATGCTGGCTTCTCCTGCTAGCCTCTCCTGCTAGCCTCTAATGCTGGCTTCTCCTGCTAGCCTCTACTGCTAACCTCTAATGCTGGCCTATCCTGTTAACCTCTACTGCTAGCCTCTACTGCTGGCCTCTACTGCTAGCCTCTACTGCTGGCCTCTCCTGTTAACCTGCCCTGCTAGCCTCTACTGCTGGCCTCTCCTGTTAACCTCTCCTTCTAGCCTCTACTGCTGACCTCTCCTCTTAACCTCTCCTGCTAGCCTCTCCTGCTGGCCTCTCCTGTTAACCTCTCCTGCTAGCCTCTACTGCTGGCCTCTCCTGTTAACCTCTCCTGCTAGCCTCTACTGCTGGCATCTCCTGCTGACCTCTCCTCATAACATCTCCTGCTAGCCTCTACTGCTGGCCTCTCCTGCTATCCTCTCCTGTTAGCCTCTCCTGTTAGCCTCTACTGCTGGCCTCTCCTGTTAACCTCTCCTGCTAGTCTCTCCTGTTAACCTGTCCTGCTAGACTCTCCTGCTGGTCTTTCCTGTTAACCTCTCCTGCTAGTCTTTCCTGTTAACCTGTCCTGCTAGACTCTCCTGCTGGTCTTTCCTGTTAACCTGTCCTGTTAGACTCTCCTGCTAGCCTCTTCTGCTGGCCTCTCCTGTTAACCTCTCCTGCTAGCCTCTCCTGCTGGCCTCTCCTGTTAACCTGTCCTGCTAGACTCTCTCCTGCTGGTCTTTCCTATTAACCTGTCCTGCTAGACTCTCCTGCTGGTCTTTCCTGTTAACCTGTCCTGCTAGACTCTCCATCTGGTCTTTCCTGTTAACCTGTCCTGTTAGACTCTCCTGCTAGCCTCTACTGCTGGCCTCTCCTGTTAACCTCTCCTGCTAGGCTCTACTGCTGGCCTCTCCTGTTAACCTCTCCTGCTACCCCCTACTGCTGGCCTCTCCAGTTAACCTCTCCTGCTACCCTCTACTGCTGGCCTCTCCTGTTAACCTCTCCTGCTACCCCCTACTGCTGGCCTCTCCAGTTAACCTCTCCTGCTACCCCCTACTGCTGGCCTCTCCTGTTATCCTTTCCCTTTAAACTCTACTGCTACCCTCTACTGCTGGCCTTTCCTGTTAACCTCTCATGCTAGCATCTACTGCAACCCTCTGCTGCTGGTGTCTCCTGCTAGCCTCTACTGATGGCCTCTCCTGTTAACCTCTCCTGCTAGCATCTACAGCTGGCCTCTACTGCGGCCTCTACTGCTGGCCTCTACTGCTGGCCTCTACTGCTGGCCTCTCCTGCTAACCTCTACTGCTGCCATCTCCTGTTAACCTCTCCTGCTAGCCTCTACTGCTGGCCCCTACTGCTGGCCTCTACTGCTGGCCTCTACTGCTGGCCTCTACTGCTGGCCTCTCCTGCTAGCCTCTACTGCTGGCCCCTACTGCTGGCTTCTACTGCTGGCCTCTACTGCTGGCCTCTCCTGCTAGCCTCTACTGCTGGCCCCTACTGCTGGCCTCTACTGCTGGCCTCTACTGCTAGCCTCTCCTGCTAGCCTGTACTGCTGCCATCTCCTGTTAACCTCTCCTGCTAGCCCCTACAGCTAGCCTCTACTGCTGACTCTCCTGCTAGCCTCTACTGCTGGCCTCTCCTGTTAATGTCTCCTAATAAACTCTCTTGTTAACCTCTCCTGCTAGCCTCTAATGCTGGCCTCTACTGCTGGCCTCTCCTGTTAACCTCTCCTGCTAGCCTCTAATGCTGGCTTCTCCTGCTAGCCTCTCCTGCTAGCCTCTAATGCTGGCTTCTCCTGCTAGCCTCTACTGCTAACCTCTAATGCTGGCCTATCCTGTTAACCTCTACTGCTAGCCTCTACTGCTGGCCTCTACTGCTAGCCTCTACTGCTGGCCTCTCCTGTTAACCTGCCCTGCTAGCCTCTACTGCTGGCCTCTCCTGTTAACCTCTCCTTCTAGCCTCTACTGCTGACCTCTCCTCTTAACCTCTCCTGCTAGCCTCTCCTGCTGGCCTCTCCTGTTAACCTCTCCTGCTAGCCTCTACTGCTGGCCTCTCCTGCTATCCTCTCCTGTTAGCCTCTCCTGTTAGCCTCTACTGCTGGCCTCTCCTGTTAACCTCTCCTGTTAGCCTCTACTGCTGGCCTCTCCTGTTAACCTCTCCTGCTAGTCTCTCCTGTCAACCTGTCCTGCTAGACTCTCCTGCTGGTCTTTCCTGTTAACCTCTCCTGCTAGTCTTTCCTGTTAACCTGTCCTGCTAGACTCTCCTGCTGGTCTTTCCTGTTAACCTGTCCTGTTAGACTCTCCTGCTAGCCTCTACTGCTGGCCTCTCCTGTTAACCTCTCCTGCTAGCCTCTCCTGCTGGCCTCTCCTGTTAACCTGTCCTGCTAGACTCTCTCCTGCTGGTCTTTCCTGTTAACCTGTCCTGCTAGACTCTCCTGCTGGTCTTTCCTGTTAACCTGTCCTGCTAGACTCTCCATCTGGTCTTTCCTGTTAACCTGTCCTGTTAGACTCTCCTGCTAGCCTCTACTGCTGGCCTCTCCTGTTAACCTCTCCTGCTAGCCTCTACTGCTGGCCTCTCCTGTTAACCTCTCCTGCTACCCCCTACTGCTGGCCTCTCCAGTTAACCTCTCCTGCTACCCCCTACTGCTGGCCTCTCCAGTTAACCTCTCCTGCTACCCCCTACTGCTGGCCTCTCCTGTTATCCTTTCCCTTTAAACTCTACTGCTACCCTCTACTGCTGGCCTTTCCTGTTAACCTCTCATGCTAGCATCTACTGCAACCCTCTGCTGCTGGTCTCTCCTGCTAGCCTCTACTGATGGCCTCTCCTGTTAACCTCTCCTGCTAGCATCTACAGCTGGCCTCTACTGCTGGCCTCTCCTGCTAACCTCTACTGCTGCCATCTCCTGTTAACCTCTCCTGCTAGCCTCTACTGCTGGCCCCTACTGCTGGCCCCTACTGCTGGCCTCTACTGCTGGCCTCTATTGCTGGCCTCTCCTGCTAGCCTCTACTGCTGGCCCCTACTGCTGGCTTCTACTGCTGGCCTCTACTGCTGGCCTCTCCTGCTAGCCTCTACTGCTGGCCCCTACTGCTGGCCTCTACTGCTGGCCTCTACTGCTGGCCTCTACTGCTGGACTCTCCTGCTAGCCTGTACTGCTGCCATCTCCTGTTAACCTCTCCTACTAGCCTCTACAGCTAGCCTCTACTGCTGACTCTCCTGCTAGCCTCTACTGCTGGCCTGTCCTGTTAATGTCTCCTAATAAACTCTCTTGTTAACCTCTCCTGCTAGCCTCTAATGCTGGCCTCTACTGCTGGCCTCTCCTGTTAACCTCTCCTGCTAGCCTCTAATGCTGGCTTCTCCTGCTAGCCTCTCCTGCTAGCCTTTAATGCTGGCTTCTCCTGCTAGCCTCTACTGCTAACCTCTAATGCTGGCCTATCCTGTTAACCTCTACTGCTAGCCTCTACTGCTGGCCTCTACTGCTAGCCTCTACTGCTGGCCTCTCCTGTTAACCTGCCCTGCTAGCCTCTACTGCTGGCCTCTCCTGTTAACCTCTCCTTCTAGCCTCTACTGCTGACCTCTCCTCTTAACCTCTCCTGCTAGCCTCTCCTGCTGGCCTCTCCTGTTAACCTCTCCTGCTAGCCTCTACTGCTGGCCTCTCCTGCTGACCTCTCCTCTTAACCTTTCCTGCTAGCCTCTACTGCTGGCCTCTCCTGTTAACCTCTCCTGCTAGCCTCTACTGCTGGCCTCTCCTGCTGACCTCTCCTCCTAACATCTCCTGCTAGCCTCTACTGCTGGCCTCTCCTGCTATCCTCTCCTGTTAGCCTCTCCCGTTAGCCTCTACTGCTGGCCTCTCCTGTTAACCTCTCCTGCTAGTCTGTCCTGTTAACCTGTCCTGCTAGACTCTCCTGCTGGTCTTTCCTGTTAACCTCTCCTGCTAGTCTTTCCTGTTAACCTGTCCTGTTAGACTCTCCTGCTAGCCTCTACTGCTGGCCTCTCCTGTTAACCTCTCCTGCTAGCCTCTCCTGCTGGCCTCTCCTGTTAACCTGTCCTGCTAGACTCTCTCCTGCTGGTCTTTCCTGTTAACATGTCCTGCTAGACTCTCCTGCTGGTCTTTCCTGTTAACCTGTCCTGCTGGACTCTCCATCTGGTCTTTCCTGTTAACCTGTCCTGTTAGACTCTCCTGCTAGCCTCTACTGCTGGCCTCTCCTGTTAACCTCTCCTGCTAGCCTCTACTGCTGGCCTCTCCTGTTATCCTCTCCTGCTAGCCTCTACTGCTGGCCTCTCTTGTTAGCCTCTACTGCTGGCCTCTCTTGTTAGCCACTACTGCTGGCCTCTCTTGTTAACCTCTACTGCTGGCCTCTCTTGTTAGCTTCTACTGCTGGCCTCTCTTGTTAGCCTCTACTGCTGGCCTCTCTTGTTAGCCTCTACTGCTGGCCTCTCTTGTTAGCCTCTACTGCTGGCCTCTCTTGTTAGCCTCTACTGCTGGCCTCTCTTGTTAGTTTCTACTGCTGGCCTCTCTTGTTAGCTTCTACTGCTGGCCTCTCTTGTTAGCCACTACTGCTGGCCTCTCTTGTTAGCCTCTACTGCTGGCCTCTCTTGTTAGACTCTACTGCTGGCCTCTCTTGTTAGCCTCTACTGCTGGCCTCTCTTGTTAGCCACTACTGCTGTTATGTTTCCTAGTGTTCCTAATAGTCCATCAATGCATCTTTATTTTTTTGTTAGTTGACGCTTGGATCTGATATTCTTGCAACGTTTATTCAATGCTCGTTGTGTTGTGTTTTGTTCTTTCCGTCTTATCACATGACCATTCAATGCTCGTTGTGTTGTGTTTTGTTCTTTCCGTCTTATCACATGACCATTCAATGCTCGTTGTGTTGTGTTTTGTTCTTTCCGTCTTATCACATGACCATTCAATGCTCGTTGTGTTGTGTTTTGTTCTTTCCGTCTTATCACATGACCAAACCAGTTTATCTGTCTTTTTCTTATTGAATGAAAGAAAATAATCCAAGCTTTCTTCTCATTTCTTTATATTTGATCTGATTCTCAGACTGTTTTCTGTCATTCATCTAACACATTTCATCTCAGTAGTGGTTATTTTTCATATTGTTCTTGAGTCTAGCATTGGTAACACATTTGGATGAAGATTGTATTGTAGAGTGCCCGTTTTGCCTCTAGAGTTATTTCCATGTTGGACTAATAGTGTTGATAGCTGTCCAATGATTTGACAAATTTTGATGAATCTTGAGTCGATTTCTGCTACTTTTTAATTGTTGTTTGTCACTAGACTTCCTAGATATTAAAAATTCCTCCGCTTGTTTTAATTATTTGCCGTTCATTGTTGTGTTGTTGTTCTATTCCTCTTTTGTGTTGGTATTCGTGACTTCCGTTTTATTCATGTTGCTTTTTATATTGCATTGAGTCCCTGTGCTGTTAAGTCTATTTAAGCGTTCTTGCAGGTCTTCTATTTCTCCATGTCTTAATGTTTATATTGTGCGAATTGAAGCTTGTTATAAAAGGATTATAATTAAAACATTTTATTCATGTAAACATTCCCTTCAAATTCAATTTTTGTTTGCCTTCTGGGTGGCTGGGTGGGAGTAGTATCAGCTGAGGTGATAAATACAGGATTGACGGAAACGATTCATGGAGTGATACCGGTCAACGTTTCCGGTCTGGAAAAATCGATGGATGAAGAGATCGAGGTAAGGAAAGAGAAAAGATACCAGACAGCTTAAGAGAATGGCTTGGCAGAAGGTCAAGAACGGAAATGATAAATAACTGTCGTGATCGAAAGTTGCGGAGAGACACGATCACCTACTCCAGCAGGCACGGTACTTGATGATAATGATGAACGGTCCACAGGTTAGATATGCAATTTTTGCCCTGCCCCACGTGGTTATAATCCGATCAACGCCACTGCATTAACCTTCACTTTGTATAACTGGGTAATAATGTTGCTGCTGAAACAAGTCGAACTATAATGTTATGATTATTTGTATGTCAGTGTTCTCGGGCGGTGTGATTTCTGTGTGCGGCTGTAACCGCATTATTATTGTGTACGATAGCTGTAGGTAGCGTCTAATCACCGAAACATCTGTTGTTTCCTATTACCGGCACACCTGCTGAAATTAGCATGCATAGCGTTCTAGTCAATAACTGTATTGTGAAGACGTTCAGGAATGTGACCTCTGAACTCACGTGCGTGCACGCCATCAAAAGGTCGTAGTACTTCTTACCTCCTCTTGGGAACCTAGAGGCCTGAAGCACTTCCACTGAAAACGGTGACTGACTCATAGTTGGCTGTTACCATTATAATCAGCTACTATTAGCTGATCAAAATCACACCCTTCGTCCCATCCACAGTAAGACGAATCTTTTAGGACAATAACATAAACCGATGAAGATAATACTCTCCTTAACCTTCCAATCAGACAGTTCTGTTAGCGACGGAACGTTTTTTTTTATTTCCGTTCTGTAAATTATCTGTAAAGCCATAACAAACAATTTCTAGTACAAGCAAGATCGAGTGTATATCAAAAAGACAGGGAAAGTAGAAAGCAGTGTTCTGGCAGGAATTTCCGAAACTGTCGATGAAACAAAGAAATGCAAAGACTTCCGGTCAATGTGGCGAATAGGCGACAGAGAACCGTTCAGTCACTGTCTGAAAAATGTTCCTTGTTGCAGTTTCCTCATATTTCAAGTCCGGTTTGCTGTCGGAGCTACTGAGTAGTGCTCTGTGCACACAGTGAGCTGTGTATTTCATCCAGATGATGTTTCTATATTGAATATGAATGATGATATCGTATGACGAAGGATAGTTGAGATGCGTTAAACTCGCTGTGCAAATGCCTATTGTCTTTTGACGTGTGCTGTATCTGCTACACTGGGGACTGCAACTGCCTTTCTTTGTTTGGATATTCGATGAGATGTTAATTCGGATGATTCCACTGGCACGGGCGGTTGAGCAATTATGAATTTCCATTTCTTTGCAGTGATGCAGGGGCCTTCGAATAACCATAACCATAACCATGCAGGGACGAGAGGTCGAGTCCGACGGCTCCCATGTGTGATCAGCTTTAGATGGGTGGCTTTCTTTTCATGGGAAAATAGGCCGGCCTCGCGTGATACCGACCACATCTCCCATAATGTGCCATTGGTCATCTGAAAATGGTTGCCCCTTACACTATCTTTGCCATACCTCTTTAAGTTTTGGGAAGAGCCTTTCACTGGTTGTTTTCAAATGAACCAAAATTGAAATGATCAAATGTAAGATGATTGTGAAAGGCATGTTATTGATGACGCACCACTCAATTGTTTGTCATTGCTACTTTTGTTAATTTACACATTTATGTCCTTCCATGAAGACAAGCTACACGCACTTCTTCTATTATATATTCAAAATGATTACAAGAAATATATCTTACAATTAAAAAAAAAAACTTTGTGTTGATAAATTGAAATATTATATCCCCCGAAACCCAATGATTTTCCAATCGTTGATTTGTTGTTGTTGCGACCCATGACTACTCAAATGTCATTCATAAATAGAGATAAAGTTTAGTTAGATATTGTATGTTTTGTGTAAGGTAAGGTCAAGTACGAGACTCGTACCGGCATCTTAGCACGCGAGTTTCACCCACATGTGCTCGGCCGCCTATCCAGAAATGTTCGGATATTTCTGGATAGTGTCGCCTCAAGCATCGAAACTCACGATGCGAGGCGACATTCCTCACCTTCCCAGGGTAATACATTGGTACCCATTTCTGCCAACGCCTGAGTCGACCGTGGGTTTTTTTTTTTCAACCACGAGTACAATTTACACTGCTCCCAGCGGGAATCAAACACGGGTTGTCCGAACGTCGGTAATCTAGTCGATTGGTTTTCCTAACTAGACTACCAAGGCCCCCATTTTTTTGCATGTGGTGTTACAAACTGAAATCATTGAGCGTGGTCTTACTCTGGACAAAGAAGACATCGCCAAGTTTGTTGTTCATTCCTTAAGAGAAGTGGAGGAGGATGAGTGGAGCAAGGACGAATAAATTAAGAGACTGAAGAGTCTAAAGGGGTCTGGTCGATCCTGGGTGCTTAGTGGGACAATCAGACATATCAACACGTTACAGGAACAATCAGACATATCAGCACGTTACAGGAACAATCAGACATATCAACACGTTACAGGAACAATCAGACATATCAACACGTTACAGGAACAATCAGACATATCAACACGTTACAGGAACAATCAGACATATCAACACGTTACAGGAATAATCAGACATATCAACACGTTACAGGAACAAAACAGGTTGTATACAACTCGAGAAATCCTGGCATGAGCGGATATCAGGATGCTGCGACAGCAATGAAACTGAATCGATGAATAGAATAGAAATAACTTTCTTTAACAATAACTGACAAGTACATGCACAGTAAGGGAGCTGCGATAGCTCAGTGGTTAGTGAATTGGACTACAAAGGACAAGAGGTAGGGTTCGATCCAAACCGACGGCTTCCGTTTCACCTTTAATGGGTACCGGATTTTTTTTCTGGGAAAGTAAAGCGGCATGGACGTAATACCGACCACATTACCCCAAAAATCATGTGCTGAAGGTCTGTACAATTTATGGTCACCAACACTATATTCCCTATACGCCACTTGGCGTGACGGGGGTACTTTATTTCTTACCACAGGAACAGTAAACAAGCAAATGAAAAGACGGTTAGAGGCCACAGAGATGGAATTTCTCAGAAGAATGTCGAAAGTTCCTTGGACAGATAAAAAGACCAACGGGTAAATTTTATAAGAGGCCAACATAAAAAGGGAGCTCATGAAACACATCAGAAAGAAACAATCAACATTTTTCGAGCACATCATGAAAAGAAGAAAATTTGAATACTTGGTTACAACTGGCAAAATACAGGGAAAGAGAGATCGCGGACGACATAGAGAGAAATACTAGATAGCTTGGTGTCATGGCATGGAAAACAGTCAACAACAGAATTGACACGATGCACGGTAGATAGAAGATTGTGGAAGGACATGATCGCCTACGTCAACCGGTATGACACATGATGATGATGATAATGACAAGTAACAGGCTCAAGACATCTTCATTGATAATGTAACGTTTTCAAGATTGTATATAAATGTCATTTTGATATGAAAGCAACAGTTATGTCTAACACTCTACTCATGATGATGATGATGATTAGCTGAACCTGAGAAAAACCGATGGAACAATTTTTGCAGGATCTCGACAAGGTTCTCAAGTGCATGTCTGGGAATTCTTGTTGAACACATATTGTCCGATGCCAATCTAAGAGTTATTTCTTGATTAACATTTGGAGTTAGATTAATGACGCCATATGGTTCTGATATGTTTGCTTTGCTTGTTATCAAACCAGAAGCTTCTGTAATTAAAGCGATGTGTATAAATATATATTATATTTGACATGATCCAGCTCTGCTGACCTTTCCCGTGACCTATCATGTGGAATGAGGAGGGAGGGGAGAGTGGAGGGCGGATGATGCCAACCATCAGCTACCGCATGCCGATAGCCACGCAACAAAGTTGATTCAGTTTTTATACCCCGCCTCCCAGATGTGCCCCTGTAAACAAACTGCCCAGTTTTGCTTAGCGATTGGAGATCGAAGAGGAAAACTCCTCCCGGAACTATAAGATACTATGCGGAATACGGATGAGTCGGGCCGAAATGTCTTTATTTTTATTTCTCTTGGTTTACCCACCCATGTGACTATCGGTGTTGTGAAGAAGAGACAACATCTGGAATTGAGGCTCTGTCGGACCGATGGTAGTGCCCGAGAATCAGGCACGGTAATTGATGATGATGGTGATGATGATGATGATTGTCTTCAATGATAACACCACGAAGAGAAAACGATAGACCAGAACCAGGTCGTACAAATCATATGCTTTTCTGGGAAGACTAGAATAGTCATCAGTCAGGTTCTCTCATTAAAAACATGACAATGAATCATTATGTACACTCGTTTTCTATGTTGTTTTATCTCTGGCTAATGATGATGATAATCTTTCGCCTCTAGCTGCTCTACGACACTTCTGATTTATGGCCTACGGGTTATAAACAGTGGCGATTGCCGTTGGCTAAGTTGTAGCAGTTCATACAGTGGTTTATTTCCTTATAACTAATCTCTAATTTCTTACCAACAGCTTGCCAAATGCCGAGCTCACTACGTTACTTATAGAGAGATATGTTCCACGGTAAGGAATTTAGTTAGCTGACTATACACTTGCAGCAGGTTCTCAATTAACTTACTATAGCTTCTGGTAGGAACTACCGTGTTGATCTCTGTCTGATTCTTGTCTCCCTTTGCGATGCTTATGTACACAGTCGTCAAATTTGACCAACGTGTCTTTACCCCAGTAAGACAGATATCTGCGAAAGCGTGACAGTGTTTCATCTCGCCGCTGACCAGAAGTATGTCAGTGGAATCAAAGTGTCATAATATATGCGATTTCCTGTCTCACGTCCCCTTGCGATCTGGACTTCCGATGACAGTTGCCGCCCTTTGATCTAGCCATAACTGTACCTCCCATTAACACTGGCGATTTCCTGTCCACCTGCAAGTTTGAGTCCACGAGTAAATGTTGTTATCCTTTGATCTTGCCGCAAGTCCGGAAAGTTATCTTCTCTGACCGGCAGTTGGGACGTGTCAAGGTTTCGCTCTCTTGTGATGTCCAGAAGTGTTTTGTGGTCCCCTGTCTTCTACATCTCTACCACTAAGCCATGGGGTGAGGGTATCTCCTCCCTACCTAATACTATTACACCACAGCCTCCACGGAGAGGAGAGAAAAGAACAGAGCCACTGTTACCTGCCACGCATGTGTTGTAAGAGGCAACTTAGGAGGTTTGGAATCGTCGCCTTTGCAGTCGAGTAGGACGTGCACGGAGAGACCTTGTCAACGGAATTTACCGATGCATTTTGGGAAATGTTGTGACAAGTGGTGAAACGAATATGGGGGAATTCTTGACTGCAACGAAACTGGTTTCATGGATAGAATCGAATTACTTGTTTATAATAAAAAAAAAAAATTTTAGTTGCGTTCACCGTTTTTATATCTTGCAAAGGTTTTGCTTTGAAAATAGATATAGACAGGCTGTTATTTGTAAGATAAGGACACACTGACATAGAACAAACATCGCAGTCAAAATATAAAGAGCAGAGCAATTTGAACTGAAGCGATCAAATCGATCAAATCGAGCGAAACAATCACACAAGTAAAAAGAAGTATGGCAAAAAGTAAGATTATGAAAAAGTTAAAGTGACACCAACCAATTCTGAATAATTATTTATTATTATTTAATATTTAATTAATTATAATATAATATTCTAATTATATATAATATTACTAATTACTAATATAATATAATATTACTAATTATAATATTTAAAATTATTTAATTATTAATTATTTAATAAATCTGTATATTTTTCTTCTTTTTTTCTTCGTCTTCTTATTCTCCTTCTTCTTCTTCTGCCTCGACTTCCACAACAACTACTGCTGCAGCTGCTGCTGCTACAACTACTACTAATACTACCACTATACCGCTTCTACTACTACTACCACCGCCGCTACTACTACTACTACTACCACTGCTACTCCTATAACCACCACCACCGCTACTACTACTACTACTACCACCGCCGCTACTACTACTACTACTACCACTGCTACTCCTATAACCACCACCACCGCTACTACTATTACTACTACTACCACTACTACTACAACCACTACCACCACGACCTCAAACCACCGCTACTACTACCATTACTACCACCGCTACTAATGCTACTACTACTACTACTACTACTACTATCACCACCACTTCTACTTCTTCTACATCTCCTTTAACTATTTTTTCAACTCCCTGTGGAGTAGAAGTCATCAACAAACACTTTCTAATTCGTCCCTACTTCTAGCCCATTCTTTTACAATCGTCGCACGTCTTCCCCATCTTCATCTCTAATTCCATCAGTTATTTTCCAACAAAATTTGGCTTTCCCTTTTTTCTCCCCCGCCAAAAATCAATACAAAAAAACAGTATCCTGCCTGGTATATGCACTGTATGTTCTATCCTGCTCCACCATCTTTGTCCACTAGTATTTGACTGCTACTTTCACATAGCTTTAACTTAGTAATTTTGTCCTGAAAAATCCATCCATTTCACCACACACGCAAACATCCAGTAATGAAAACCTTTATCTTCGTGGTTGTCATTTTGGTATTCTTCATGTTTCACAGCCATATAACAGAACGAATTTAACATTGAAGATGGCAGTTTGTCTCTTTTATTTAACTTAATTTATTGGGATTTTCAAACGTTTCCTAATGTAATGAAGGCCCTTCACGTTTTTTTGTATCATTTGTACGTCTAGTAGAGGTATTTCTCCTAGTGGTATCTGGTTATTGGCAACTGCATTAATTTATAATGAGTTTGGTCCTATCTCTACTTATTTTCAGTCCCAGCTGTTGAGATCTCTTATCAAGTATGCTCATTTTATTTTCCATTTATTTATGATTATGTGATAGGTACGCTATGACGTCAGCAAAGTCTAGCTCATCAGCGACCCTGGATTCCAATTCTGTTGCCCTGTGCTATTCTAATAATCCAATCAATGGCCACAAAACAAAACACACAAAAATAAAACAAAAATGGAGATAACAGGCATCCCTGCTTCGCTACAGTTCTTATTTGAACTGGCTCTGTAATCATCATCATCATCATCATCATCATTGAGTGCCGTCTCCGCATCGAAGGTTGGCTACTATGGAGCGCCATTCCACTCTGTCTCTTGCTTTTATTATGCAGTATAGGTTGACTTGTCCATCTTTTAATGTTACTCGTCCATGTTAATCTTGGTCTGTCTGCCTCTTTTACTTTGTATTTTCACTTCCAATATTACTTTTATTAGGTTGTTGTGTCTTTTAACATGGCCCAAAAATTTAATTTGTCTTTTTATAATTGTGTTTAGCAGTTCTCTTTTCATTTTTAATTGATTTAAAACTTCATCGTTTGTTTTCTTTTCTTTCAATCCAATTCTACCTGTTCTTCTATAAATCCACATTTCAAAGGCTCCAATTTTCTGTTCTGTTTTCTTGTCTAATGTCCATGTTTCTGCACCATACATGAATATTGAGAAGATGTAACATTTTGTTATCCTTAGTTTTAGCCTGGTGTTATTTGTTTTGATGTTAGTATGCTCTTCATGGCATTAAAATTATTTTTTTGCCATACCTATTGAACCTTAATATACAGTACTACATTTAATACTTTCTTATTTTGCTTTTATCAGGTAAATAATGCAGAACTTCCAAAATGACTCAGTAACTTCCACAACATTCCTCTGTCCAATAGATTTACAACTTTTTCAAAACCCACAAATCCAATATAAAAACGGACTGTATTCCCAAGCTTTGTTCAACTATTGCACATGAAACGGTTATTTGGAGCCTACATAAAATATTTATCCTAAAACCCATTTAATCATCTGTCCAATGTTTCTTTGTGGGCTCTTTAAGTCTCTCCAGACTGATCATACTTAGTATCTTTTCCTGATTTCCCTGGTACTGGTGGCAACACTAATCCAATTCAATTTGTTCACTTCTGTCAATTTCCCTTATTTGGTGGTTTACTCAGAGAAACACTTATTGTGTGTGGTTGGGTGTTTCTTTGAAACACTCAAAGACTAAAACTGAAGACAGAGATGAAGAAAGTAAAATACATCTGAAGAGGAATATAAACTGAATCTTGGTAATGATCTGTACGTAAATAGATGGTGCAAGGTTAGAATAGGGTTGTATAGAACAGAATAGGATAGGGGAGGAGAAAATAGTATGAGGAGATAATATAAGAGAATAGCTTAGGGGAGGAGAGAATATGATAGGGGAGGAGATAATATAAGAGAATAGCTTAGGGGAGGAGAGAATATGATAGGGGAGGAGATAATATAAGAGAATAGCTTAGGGGAGGAGAGAATAGGATAGGGGAGGAGATAATATAAGAGAATAGCTTAGGGGAGGAGAGAATATGATAGGGGAGGAGATAATATAAGAGAATAGCTTAGGGGAGGAGAGAATAGAAGAGAATAGGATAGGGGAGGAGAGAATATGATAGGAGAGGAGATAAGAGAATAGCTATGGGGAGGAGAGAATAGGATAGGGGAGGAGAGAATAGGATAGGGGAGGAGATAATATAAGAGAATAGCTTAGGGGAGGAGAGAATAGCTATGGGGAGGAGAGAATAGGATAGGGGAGGAGAGAATAGGATAGAGGAGGAGATAATATAAGAGAATAGCTTAGGGGAGGAGAGAATATGATAGGGGAGGAGATAATATAAGAGAATAGCTTAGGGGAGGAGAGAATATGATAGGGGAGGAGATAATATAAGAGAATAGCTTAGGGGAGGAGAGGATAGGATAAGGGAGGAGATAATATAAGAAAATAGCTTAGGGGAGGAGAGATTAGAAGAGAATAGGATAGGGGAGGAGAGAATAGGATAGGAGAGGAGAAAAGAGAATAGCTATGGGGAGGAGAGAATATAAGAGAAAAGCTTAGGGGACGAGAGAATAGGATAGGGGAGGAGATAATATAAGAGAATAGCTTAGGGGACGAGAGAAGAGTATAGGGGGGGGGGAGATAATATAAGAGAATAGCTTAGGGGAGGAGAGAATAGGATAGGGGAGGATACAATATAGGATAATAGCTTAGGGGAGGACAGAATAGTATAGGGGAGGAGATAATATAAGAGAATATCTTAGGGGAGGAGAGAACAGAAGAGAATGAATAGAATAAGGGAGGAAAGAAGAGAAGAGTATAGGAGAGGGGAGGAGACAATATAAGAGAATAACTTAGGGGAGGAGAGAATAGGATAGGGGAGGAGATAATATAAGAGAATAGCTTAGGGAGGAGAGAATAGGATATGGGAGGAGAGAATAGGATAGGGGAGGAGATAATATAAGAGAATATCTTAGGGGAGGAGAGAACAGAAGAGAATAGAATAAGGGAGGAAAGAAGAGAAGAGTATAGGAGAGGGGAGGAGAGAATATAAGAGAATATAGGATAGGAAAGAGGAGAGGATATGAAAGGAGAGAATAGAAGAGGATAGGATAGGGGAGGAGAGAATAATAAAAGAGAATAGGATAGGGGAGGAGAGAATAGAAGAGAATATGATAGAGGAGAAGAGAATGGGATAAGGGAGGAGAAAATAAAAGAGAATAGAATAGGGGAGGAGAGAATAGAATAGGGGAGGAGAGAATAATAAAAGAGAATAGGATATGGGAGGAGAGAATAGAAGAGAATATGATAGAGGAGAAGAGAATGGGATAAGGGAGGAGAGAATAAAAGAGAATAGAATAGGGGAGGAGAGAATAGAAGAGTATAGGATAGGGTAGGAGAGAATAGAAGAGAATAGAATAGGGGAGGAAAGAACAGAAGAGTATAGGATAGGGTAGGAGAGAATAGAAGAGAATAGAATAGGGGAGGAAAGAACAGAAGAGTATAGGATAGGGTAGGAGAGAATAGGAAAGGAGAGAAGAGAATGGGATTGGTAATAATAATAAATAGTAATAATGATATCTCTTTCTGCGATCAGGACTCAATCAGAGTAGGATTCCAGACTCTCACATGAAGACAGCTGTCAGTTTATGTGAATTTATCGACCCCACAGACAGAGCATCATAATTAGAGTTTGTTAGATCCACTCTGCTTGAATACCTGTTAAAACGTTGCACCGTGTTCTGCGCCAATGGCCCAGTGCATTCGATTTCAGCCAGCATTTTGTTCAGGTTTGCTTTCTTAGCCTTTGATTGTCCCCAAGCTTCCTGCAAGGCAGCAGATTGTCTTTTCTGTAGGGGGATTCTGCCCTTAGATGGTCTGCCCTCCCAGGTTTACGAGCACCATCTGCCCGAGTCACTAGAGGTAACTAACACAGACATGCACACACAAAGATATGAGATGTGACTAACACAGATATGCACACACAAAGATATGAGATGTGACTAACACTGATATGCACACACAAAGATATGAGATGTGACTAACACAGACATGCACACACAAAGATGTGAGATGTGACTAACACTGATATGCACACACCGATATGAGGCACGACTAACACTGACACACACCAAAATATGAGATATAACTAACACAGTTATTTAACATTTTACTGCTCTTATTATAGTCCTGGTGTTATTTGTTTTAATGTTATATAATGATGTATAAACCTGCTATTATGTAACTCCAGCATGTCGTATCTTGAAGAGTTAGAGAACTATCATAGTGTGAGGAATGCCCCCTAGTCTTGTGTTAGTTCGTGCCTGTTTCTGTATCAACAGTTCATGCTAATCACATGACATAAATCAGAGCAGGGGAAACAATTCAATCTCGTACACATTTCTTCTCGTTTCTTTATTTATCCATTATGTGGATCTTTGTGTTTTCCACTTTAATGAAAGTTTGTAGAAATAATAGAAAACAGCACATTGATTTTGTATGTATGTGTATATGTTGCTTCCATGTTATTTGTTACTGTTCAACATCATCATCATTGAGTGCAGTCTCCGCATTGAAGCTTGGCTACCATGGAGCACCATTCCGATCTGTCTCTTGCTTTGATGGTGCAGGTTGTCATAGGCTTATTTGTCCATCTTTTGATGTTGCACGTTCATGCTAGTCTTGGTCTGCTTCTGCCTCTTTTATCATGTAGTTTCCCTTCCAAGATTACTTTTAAGTAGACTGATGTGTCTTTTAACATGCCCCACAAATCTCATTTGTCTTTTCTGAATTGTGATTAGTAGTTATCTCTTCATTTTTAGTTGTTTTAAAACTTCACCGTTTGTTTTCTTTTCTTTCCATGCAATTCTACCAATTCTTCTATATATCCACATTTTTCAAATGCTTCAATTTTCTGTTCTGCTTTCTTGTCTAATGTCCATATCTCTGCACCATACAGAAATGTTGAGAAGGTATAACATTTTGCTGCTCTTATTGTAGTCCTGGTGTTATTTGTTTTGATGTGTATATATATTTCATGGCATTATATTTACTTGTTGCCATTACTATTCTTTTGTTTATTTCAGTTTTGTTTATTTCAATTTTACTTTTTTCATCACTGGTTATAGTATGTCCAAGGTAGTCATAGCTCTGAACAGTTACCAAGTCTATTCCTTCAACTTTGCTATCCACTTGTAGTTTTTGTTTTGTTTGTGTTAGTCGACAGATTATCCTCATCACACATCGGACAAAGGACTATAAGCGCTCAAGTCTCCTTCTCATCAAATCCCGCAGCGTGGAACGATTGAGAAATAAAACTATGCAGGTTCACAGTCTTTCCCTACAGCTCTCTCCCCGAATTTGCGCAAAATCCCTCTCGACTAACGTAAAGGTCCGGGAGTCACACCAAAGCTGCAGATTAATGAATATTATTTAAATCTTTATTTCATTTCTCTGTCAGCGCTTAAGGATATAAGATCATCCACACAGCGAAGTAGTACGCACAGCGTTTGTCAAATAATGGATGTACCCACATAGCTTGATTCACTGAAAGGACTGCAGCCAGGTACACGAACAGCGCAGCACCCTCACATAATCTTTAAAGTGGAACCTTCAGTTGAATCGAACATGCGTCTTCAGCATGGAGTTTTTTTTAAATACCATGTTGCTTCTCTTCTCGATAATTAGTTGCGTGGTCAGAGTAATTGTTGCTTGGATCATCATCACTGCACACCGGGCCAACCCATAGGTGTTCCAATATCCCCCTCGAGAAAATCCTAGGAGAATCCTGGACCACGTGATCGAACCGGTCGCACGGTCTGAGGTCCACACTGGGGTAGGTTGTAGGTTTTATTGCTGAGAGTTTGTGCCCGTGAAGCGGCCATTTTTATAGCCTGTTCTGTTCGATTTTTACTGGCAATGGTTCTTTAACGTGCGCGACTGAACATGGGACTGCTTGTTTATTGTCGTTATCCGAGAAGGCTAGGCATCGGATCTCACTACTAACGAAGAAATCAAGACAAAAGTGAAGTCTCAAAGTAACCGCGGAGATTGTTCCTGTTTGTGAACAATAACCACTGCTACTGGTGGGCATCAAACCCGGCCCCTTCGTGTCCTGAGGCTGAGTAGACTACCAAAACCCCCAGTATTAGAGCAATTAATCTTCTTTTCTCATTCTCACTGATACCTAAAAGGTGTCGTGGTTTATATCATTTGTCGTTCTTGAGCTGCTCGAACTGTCTGAATTAGTGATTTTCCTTTGTTGTTACATGTCTCTGTCACTGCATCTATCCATCTTCTTCTTTTCTCATTCTCATTGATACCTAAAAGGTGTCGTGGTTATATCATTTGTCGTTCTTGAGCTGCTCGAACTGTCTGAATTAGTGATTTTCCTTTGTTGTTACATGTCTCTATTACTGCATCTATCCATCTTCTTCTTTTCTCATTCTCATTGATACCTAAAAGGTGTCGTGGTTATATCATTTGTAGTTCTTGAGCTGCTCGAACTGTCTGAATTAGTGATTTTCCTTTGTTGTTACATGTCTCTGTCACTGCATCTATCCATCTTCTTCTTTTCTCATTCTCATTGATACCTAAAAGGTGCCGTGGTTATATCATTTGTAGTTCTTGAGCTGCTCGAACTGTCTGAATTAGTGATTTTCCTTTGTTGTTACATGTCTCTGTCACTGTATCTATCCATCTTCTTCTTTTCTCTTTCTCACTGATACCTAAAAGGTGTCGTGGTTTATATCATTTGTCGTTCTTGAGCTGCTCGAACTGTTTGAATTAGTGATTTTCCTTTGTTGTTACATGTCTCTATTACTGCATCTATCCATCTTCTTCTTTTCTCATTCTCATTGATACCTAAAAGGTGTCGTGGTTTATATCATTTGTCGTTCTTGAGCTGCTCGAACTGTCTGAATTAGTGATTTTCCTTTGTTGTTACATGTTTCTATCACTGCATCTATCCATCTTATTCTTTTCTCTTTTCACTGATACCTAAAAGGTGTCGTGGTTTATATCATTTGTCGTTACTGATCTGCTCGAAGTGTTTGAATTAGTGATTTTCCTTTGTTGTTACATGTCTCTGTCACTGCATCTAGCCATCTTCTTCTTGGTCTTCCTCTTGGTCTTTTTCCATGCATTCTCGAGAAGAACGCCTTTGATGGTGATTGGTAAGGGTTCATTCTGATGGGTGTCTTAATATGCTTATTCTCATAGACTCTGTTTTTGTTGTGTTAATTTATCAGAGTAATTAATACAGATAAGCACATCATAAACTTCAACAGTAGAGTAAAGTTACTTAATGGATGGGGCATGGGAATAACAGGGATAAATCTTGTTAAATACATGTCAAGGCCAAACCCCAAGGACAACATTAAACAATTTAAAACGAAGCAGCCAAATCATCATCTTCAGATTAGGAACCGGCCATGTACCACTGAACCACTACATCAATAGAATACAACGATGGTCACGTACCACAAAACAACTACATCAATAGAATACAACCATGGTCATGTACCACTGAACAACTACATCAATAGAATACAACCATGGTCATGTACCACTGAACAACTACATCAATAGAATACAACAATGGTCATGTACCACTGAACAACTACATCAATAGAATACAACGATGGTCATGTACCACTGAACAACTACATCAATAGAATACAACAATGGTCATGTACCACTGAACAACTACATCAATAGAATACAACAATGGTCATGTACCACTGAACAACTACATCAATAGAATACAACAATGGTCATGTACCACTGAACAACTACATCAATAGAATACAACAATGGTCATGTACCACTGAACAACTACATCAATAGAATACAACGATGGTCATGTACCGCTGAACAACTACATCAATAGAATACAACGATGGTCACGTACCACAAAACAACTACATCAATAGAATACAACGATGGTCATGTACCACTGAACAACTACATCAATAGAATACAACCATGGTCATGTACCACTGAACAACTACATCAATAGAATACAACAATGGTCATGTACCACTGAACAACTACATCAATAGAATACAACGATGGTCACGTACCACAAAACAACTACATCAATAGAATACAACCATGGTCATGTACCACTGAACAACTACATCAATAGAATACAACCATGGTCATGTACCACTGAACAACTACATCAATAGAATACAACAATGGTCATGTACCACTGAACAACTACATCAATAGAATACAACGATGGTCATGTACCACTGAACAACTACATCAATAGAATACAACAATGGTCATGTACCACTGAACAACTACATCAATAGAATACAACAATGGTCATGTACCACTGAACAACTACATCAATAGAATACAACAATGGTCATGTACCACTGAACAACTACATCAATAGAATACAACAATGGTCATGTACCACTGAACAACTACATCAATAGAATACAACGATGGTCATGTACCGCTGAACAACTACATCAATAGAATACAACAATGGTCATGTACCACTGAACAACTACATCAATAGAATACAACAATGGTCATGTACCACTGAACAACTACATCAATAGAATACAACAATTTTCATGTACCACTGAACAACTACATCAATAGAATACAACGATGGTCATGTACCACTGAATAACTACATCAATAGAATACAACAATGGTCATGTACCACTGAACAACTACATCAATAGAATACAACAATGGTCATGTACCACTGAACAACTACATCAATAGAATACAACGATGGTCATATACCACTGAACAACTACATCAATAGAATACAACGATGGTCATGTACCACTGAACAACTACATCAATAGAATACAACAATGGTCATGTACCACTGAACAACTACATCAATAGAATACAACAATGGTCATGTACCACTGAACAACTACATCAATAGAATACAACAATGGTCATGTACCACTGAACAACTACATCAATAGAATACAACAATGGTCATGTACCACTGAACAACTACATCAATAGAATACAACGATGGTCATGTACCACTGAACAACTACATCAATAGAATACAACAATGGTCATGTACCACTGAACAACTACATCAATAGAATACAACGATGGTCATGTACCACTGAACAACTACATCAATAGAATACAACGATGGTCATGTACCACTGAACAACTACATCAATAGAATACAACAATGGTCATGTACCACTGAACAACTACATCAATAGAATACAACGATGGTCATGTACCACTGAACAACTACATCAATAGAATACAACGATGGTCATGTACCACTGAACAACCACATCAATAGAATACAACGATGGTCATGTACCACTGAACAACTACATCAATAGAATACAACGATGGTCATGTACCACTGAACAACTAAATCAATAGAATACAACGATGGTCATGTACCACTGAACAACCACATCAATATAATACAACAATGGTCATGTACCACTGAACAACTACATCAATATAATACAACAATCGTCATGTACCACTGAACAACTACATCAATATAATACAACAATCGTCATGTACCACTGAACAACTACATCAATAGAATACAACGAAACCAGACTCCAGGATGTCCACTCTGTGAACACCTACATGAAACCCCTTTTTGGCTGTCTAAAGCTCACCGACATCAGAGCAACTCTACTTCTTCAAAGACCTGATAAATGGAACATTTTGTACGAAACTATAAGAGAACACAGAAATATCTGCATATTACACATTACACGGCGTTGGGCCGAAGGGCATCAGCTCACAGGTCGCTGGATCCATAACAACACCAGAGTAGTCAGTATTTTACTAGAGACACCAAGTAGAGGTGAACACTTCTGGTTCATCAAAACTGGCGCAAATAGTCAGCTATGAGTCGCTGACAGCTTTCAATAGCTTACTTAGAGGCCCTCTTGTAAACAGCGAAAGCACTGAAGATGGCTTCAGCACAGATGCACGAATTCCGTTAGCACTAGCAGAAACCTTGCCCCCCCTCCCTCCCCGACTGCCTCAGCCGTCTCTCCGGACATGCGTGCCAGGTGACTGGGGCTACCGACCCCTTGGCTTCTTGCCCTCTAATGGAATGCCAAATGTGTTACTCGTGCATGCCAGTTTGGTCTAACAATTAACGTTAAAGACGAAATGTACGCATTTATGCCGTATTGGATTTTTCCGCTAATCACTTATTTTGAAGAGAATGCTTAGCAGCCTCTGACAATTTGGATTATAACGGGGGAAAAAACCTGGCAAGTGATACTAGTTTCTCGTCACGCACTCACGCAAATCGATAATCGATCTAATAAAAACGCGGTTAATAGAAAAATTGTAAATATAACCACAGATGTGGCCAGTGTAAACTAGAACTGCAATTAAAAATAATAATAAATGTGTGCTGATGATGTTTGAAGAAGGGTGCAGTAAGAGATCAAAGCTGCGTGATAAGAATATAAAAATGTGGCAAAATGCTGTCCACAGAATCTTATGTAGTGAAACATCTTTTCTACAGGGTGAAACAAAAAATGGTGGACTGTAAACGATACGATTTATTTGGAGATTACAATGCAATTAAATTTAGATAATCAAAATGTTATATTAGTATTGAAATTATGTTCCATTTTCGTAGGCTGCTTACACAAGAGTAATCAGAAATCTAAAGGGAGCGAGATTGTGTCTTCGACATTGTTGTGTGCTACGTCAACGTAATCGCTCCCTAGACCGGCCGTGCGCTAATCTTACGGTCTGCTAATTAATGTGTGACGGGGATAATTTGACGACTAACTGTGTGTCTATATGTTCGGAATTGAAGTCAACAACGATGGCCTAACATCATCAAGTGCTACGACGATCATCATTTTCAAGAGGACGTGACTTACCGGTATATGGGGATATGCGGCGGGAACAATTGAAGTAAAAAAAAGTAAAGTAAAGTACCCCCGTCACGCCAAGTGGCGTATATGGAATATGGTGTTAGTGACCATATATTTTACAGACCTTCGGCACATGATTTTTGGGATAATGTGGTCGGTATTACGCCCGTGCCGCTTCACTTTCCCTGAAAAAAATCAGGTACCCATTAAAGGCTGGGTGAACCCAGAAGTCGTCGGTTGGGATCGAACTCTACCTTTTGTCCTTTGTAGTCCAGTTCACTAACCACTGAGCTATCGCGGCTCCCAACAATTGAAGGCTATGCATGAAAAGTGTTCCTTGTTGCAGTTTCCTCAAATTCCAAGTCGCATGTCTGTGTTAGTCACCTCTAGTGACTCGGGAAGATGGTGCTCGTAAACCTGGGAGGGCGCAACATCTAAGGGCAGAATCCCCCTACAGAAAAGATCATCTGCTGCCTTGCAGGACGATTGGGGAAAATCAAAGGCTAAGGAAAGCAAACCTGAACAAAATGCTGGCTGAAATCGGATACACTGGGCCACTGACGCAGAACACAGTGCAACGTTTTAACAGGTATTCAAGTGGAGTGGATCTAACAGGCTTAAACAGACAGCTGTCTTCGTGTGAGAGTCTGGAGTCCTACTCTGATTGAGTCCTGATCGCAGTGAGAGAGAGAGAGAGAGAGAGAGAGAGAGAGAGAGAGATTTTCCATTTTGGGGATTTCTGTCATATCTAAAAAGAAAAAAAATTAATTTAATTATAACATTTAATATTATATAACAAAAACATCATAAAATAAATCTTATCAAAGGTAAAGTTAAATGTACAAAACGTTAATCGGTGTCTTAGACTAGGATTTTTACCCATATGTGCTATACAGTCAGTCCAAATGGGTTCGGAGACTACTGTGTAATGTCGCCTCAAGCATCGTAACTCCTCGAGAGAGTCGCCATTCCTTACTGTCCCAGAGTATGAACCTTAATAGCCATTTCTACCAGCGGATGAGTCAACCGCTGGGGTTTATCTTCTTTTACCAACCACGAGTAATTTACACTGCATCCAGCGGGAATCGAACACATATCCTAACGTCGGTAGTTAGTGGAGTGGTTTTCCCAACTAGACTATCGACACCCCATTCCTCTCATCATTTTTCTTATCTTTTCATTCACTGTCCTATTATTTACTGTTTTAAATCTTATCATTTATCGTTCACCTACTTTTGGTTCACCCTCTATGATAACTTATTTCATATCTGTCAGCCGGGGGTCTGGTTGGTCTCGAGGCGAGACGCCGGCCTCAAGACAGAGAGGTTGTGGGTTCAAATCCTGGCTGCACCAGTTGGGATTTTTATCCATGATTTCTATCTGCGGCAACCACCCCTGGTCTCAGCAGCGAGGCCCGGCTTGAAACGTCAATCATCGACGGAAAAAATATGAATACAACGAAGTCAGAGTTATCTGCCTGTGCGGGGAGGGACCCCAATGCACACGGCTGCCAGGGAAACACGAAATTATGGATTAACACGAAAAATGCATTTCCCAGTGTCTAGGTACTTCGTCAGAGATCAAAAGCTGACGAACGAAAAAAAATATATCAGTCAGCTTATACGGTGCTTTCTTTATGAACATCAATTTTGGATGAGACGAGATGAGACTTCTCATACGGTCCTATTTTATAAAATGAAACTGGTTTTGATGTGCACCTGCTTATGAAACACTTATTTTTAAACTGGAACTAGTTCTGTGTTACAGGGTGGAACTAATAATACGCTATTTTTAAAGTGGAACTAGTTCTGTGTTACAGGGTGGAACTAATAATATGCTATTTTTAAAACTGAAACTAGTTCTGTGTTGCAGAGTGGAACTAATAATAAGCTATTTTTTAAAACTGGAACTAGTTCTGTATTACAGAGTGGAACTAATAATAAGCTATTTTTAAAACTGGAACTAGTTCTGTATTACAGAGTGGAACTAATAATACGCTATTTTAAAACTCGAACTAGTTCTGTGGTACAGGGTGGAACTAATAATACGCTATTTTTAAAACTCGAACTAGGTCTGTGTTACAGGGTGGAACTAATAATACGCTATTTTTAAACTCGAACTAGGTCTGTGTTACAGGGTGGAACTAAATATATTATATTTTTTTTAACTGGAACTAGTTCTGTGTAACTTTTTCTACTGTGTTTTGTTAACTTTTTCTAATGTTTCTAATGAATGTGAATTCATAAGTTTTGTAACATCTGTTTTTGTTTCTTCGTTTCAGTGACTTCAAACATCGCTGACATAAAGTTTAGATTGCCCACTGCAATGATCTCAAAATGTTACATTGTAATATTGAAACTATTCGTGTAAAGAGGGCAAGTTTTGAGGAAATCCAAGACGTCATGAGAATGGAGGTCACAATGTTAAATTTCGTGTCCACCTACGGAATAATATGAAGACCTTTAGGATCCGGAATCAAGGGAGAGATTACCTACGATTATTTTGCCTACCTGTTGAATGTTTGCCTACGTGTTGAATGTTAAGTAAGTGTGCTCTCTGGAGACAGTTGTGATGGCCGATAGCAATCACTACTTGAAAATCAATGATAACTTCTGCTGCAGATTTAATATAACAGTGAGGAGCAGGAGCTATGCGGAGCTACAGCTATTGTCCCATAACAGCAATAGCAACAACGGAAATGGGAAAACAGATTTCTACACTACCACACCAGGTAGCAGCTATTCCAGTTGCCATGGCAACAGCGGAAGTAACTGCTTTAATTATATCCACCATTACATCAGTTCCAACTTTTCCTGGGAAGATTTGCGTATGATTACGTCATCATTTAATGGGGACGCTACGATCTTCTGTGACGTGAACAACGAAGTTCAGGCTAACAACTTGTCGGAGGTGAATGCATCCATTGTACCTGAGGAAGAGTACTTAGCCTACACGTTGGGTCCCCGGCATATTAGTACGGCAGCCTTGGTGATACTGACAGTGCTCTATATCGTGATATTTCTAACTGGAGTTCTTGGAAATGTGTGCACGTGTGTAGTCATTACCAGGAATAGATGTCTGCACACAGCTACCAACTATTATCTCTTCAGTTTGGCTATTTCCGATGTCTTGACTTTGTTGCTGGGTAAGTACCATTCGTTAATATTATTGTTGTGTGACCTTGCATAGTGAGTTTAGTAGATTTATCTATTGTATATTTACTTCATAATATCTATTTTATAATGTATAATTATTTATATTTTATAATGTTTATTTAATTATTTCTATTTTATAATATCTATTTAATTATTTATATTTTATCATGTTTATTTAATTATTTATATTTTATAATATCTATTTAATTATTTATATTTTATCATGTTTATTTAATTATTTATATTTTATAATATCTATTTAATTATTTTTATTTTATAATGTCTATTTATTGCTATATATTTTATAATGTATATTTAATTATCTATATTTTTATCTATTTAATTATTTCTACTTTATCAAGTCTATTTAATTATTTCTATTTTATATCTATTTAATTATTTCTATTTTATATCTATTTAATTATTTCTATTTTATATCTATTTAATTATTTCTATTGTATATCTATTTAATTATTTCTATTTTATAATGTCTATTTAATTATTTCTATTTTATCATATCTATTTAATGATTTCTATTTTATATCTATTTAATTATTTCTATTTTACCATAACTATTTAATTATTTCTATTTTATCCTGTACATTATATTATTTCTATTCTATATCTGTTTAATTATTTCTATTTTATCATTTTTTTTAATTATCTATATTTTATATCTATTTAATTATTTCTATTTTATCATGTTTAAATGCCTTCAGTATAAGCAGACAGAGATGCATGTACCCCCCACACGCACTGCACGCCTGCTTAATGGAACCTCAACGTGACATTTTAGAATACTTTTCCTACAGCATCTTTTGGTGCAGACGTTTTGAGTCTGGTACAGTCTTCTCATTCACAAAATATATATTTTGTCCAAGTGGTTCTAATTTGTCACCAAAAACAAACTACGCAACTTCTCTTGTTTAAATTAATTTTGTTTACGTGTTAATATTTTAATTAATTAATGTTTATAAGAAGAAATTATTTAAAAGTTGAACAAACTAACCCCTTTCTAAAGTGAACTCTTCAATTTAATTATCTCTTTTTTGAAATTTGAAAAAAAATATCGAATGACAAGGAACAGTTGGCAGTGTTCACTTTCTGTGCGGCTTCGCATTATGTCTTTCGGCGTGTGCTGAGACTGCTATGATGGGGTCTACAGCTACCTTTCTATGTTTGGGAGATACGTTAGTAATTCGGATGATTCCACTGGCACGGGCAGTAGAGCAAATATGGATTTTAATTCGTTTGCAGTGATACCGGGGCCTTCAATAACAATAACTCTTCAATTTGTGAACATGAATTGTTTGTTTATTATTAAGATCATCATCACTGCACACCGGACGAACCCATAGGTACTCCGATATCCCCCTCAACAAAATCCCAGGATAATCCTGGTTCACGTGCACAAACTCCGTGCCAGAATGGCTTGGGGATCCACGGTGCTGGCTGCATTTTTCTGACAATGTTGCCATGGCAATGGCCAGGAGACATTTACGGCCTACTCTTTTCAATATTAACCGCTAAGAAATCTTTAACGTGCGCGAATGCACACTGGACCTCCTGTTTTATTGCTGTTATCCGAGGCAGCTAGACATCGGATCTCATAAGCCAAGAGATCAGAGGAGGGTAACGTCATAAACAAACTACGGAATAATTTTTCATATTTTTGACAAAATCACCACCGCGTCTGGTGGGCTATGAACCCGGGTCTATTCCTTCGTGAGGCCGACGTTGTACCTCTAGACTACCCAACCACCGAACACAATTTGCTAGTAAAATACAAATTACAGCTTCTTTCATTTAACCTCAATGTGCCATAGACGAATCAACGTCACCTGTAGAAGTAAGCCTGAGGGCTTATAGGGAAACCCCAACACAACCTCACTATCGTGCCGTTTTCTACTCTAGGAGACACAAATGGCTGACATTCTACCCATAACCATCCTAGTCCCAGCTTGTGAAGCTGAATACTTCACGCTAGTTGGGGGTTTCCTGGTTTTCCCTTTCAGCTCCCAAACTTTCTTCTATAGATGGCGATGGATGTTCAATATTCATATAATATAGGGTGTCCCACTCGTATGACTGGGCTAGCGGGTTGGCCAAAGTCCATTAACTCTTTCCGTACGCTTCGCCGCACAGTGAGTCACTCTCAATTTGATTAGTGTCAAAGTCATCAAACCATATTTTTTTGACATGTCTTGTATCATCTTGGTATTGATGAAATCTAATACTTTGTTCAGTTACATTAAAATTCGTATATAATATGTTATATGTTAGATAACTATAAATATGTAGATTAATTCTTAAAACCATGAAAAATGTTATCTCTGAAAGTTGCATTGATAAAAGGTTTCCGTACGGAAAGAGTTAAAAAGATGTCGATGCTGGATAGAGCGACATCTCACACACACAAGACAGTGAACTGGGTGGTCTAGAGGTAAGACGTCGACTTCTGGACAAACAGGTCCTGGGTTTGATCACCACCACAGGCGGTGGAAATTTTCTTAAAATCGAACCCGCGGTGCCGTCGTCGTGTCTTTACCCTGGTCTCTGCGTATTGAGATCCCATGTCTAGCCATATTGGAAAAAAAGGCAAGAACACAGAAGGTCCCGTGTACACTTGCGCACGTTAAAGAACCTTGACATTTAAAGTAGGTCAAAATGGCCGTTGTCCGGGCGCAATATTGTTAAGCAAATCCATCCATCCATACAGAAGACGGATATGTCGGGCCGACAGCCACGCCCACTTAATGGGTGAACCCTAAGAGAAGAGAAGAAGACACACCAGAATGGTAGAAACTCAGTCCCTTATCGGAGGCCGTATCATTTCAAATTACTACAGAAATTCCACGTTCTCTAACGTTTGAGTCTTTCTGTATTTCTAAGACTACTAAATGGACAAGACAACTAAATTACTATTGCCACAGAACGTGTTTTACAAATGCGTCTTCAAGGACTTGCTTTTCCCATGCCTGCAGAGACTTCGGTCTAACAATACGTTTGCAGAAAACTAACATACTCGGTCAGGACGTCGAAGCAACACCTGCAATCTCTATCGACAACTATAAACTTGATATCGTGCGGCAGTATAACTACCTCATCAGCGACAGACTATCTTTAGATACAGAAATTGACACTTGTATTGGTAAAGCTGCTCCCACCTTTGCCCGTCTTTCTAGGCGTGTCTGGCAAAACAACAAACTGATAAATAAAACAAAGGCCGCAGTTTACAATGTCTGCATAATTAGTATCCTCCTGTATGGCAGCGAATCTTGGACAACCTATGTAAAACAGGAGAGAAGGCTAAATGCATTCCATATGCGATGTCTACGCCGTATTTTTGGTATCACCTGGAAGGATAAAGTGACAAACGTTGAGGTCCTGACTTGCACAGGCTTATCGAATATCTACACGCTGCTCAAACAACGTAGGTTACGCTGGCTTGGCCATGTACACCGTATGAAAGATGGCCGCATACCGAAAGATATACTCTACGGACAACTGGCAGATGGTAAAAGAACTAGGGGGTGCCCAAAACTTCGATTTGTAGATGTGTGTAAACGCGATATGAAGACTCTGAACATAAACCCTGCAGCATGGGAAGACATAGCTGCAGACCGCAATCTCTGGAAACACACTCTAAAGGTTCACCTCTAACAAGAAGCAGACAGATTCATAGGGAAAGAGAATACACGACGAAAGAAAAGAAAAGAAAAAATAACATTTCTAGGGGCGCTGAAAAATCCATAGTCAACTATGACTGACGGAGGCTACTACTTCAAGGACATTACAGAACTCCATTTCTCCTTATAGTCTGACCCTGCTCTTCACTTATTGATCCAGCAAGTTACTGAACAAACATTACTGTCTGTACTATGTATCCAAATGTAATCACCTTAGCGGTAATTTTAATTTGCTGTGTTATTTCTTTATGTTTACTGGTGTTATAGATTATCAATTCTGATAATGGAAGCGATTCATGGACAGTATACAAACAGTCTTACTAATCGTCTTTTCGTGGTTATGGTTATGGTTATGGTAGGCCACTGTATCACCGCCAACAAATTAAAATCCATAATTGCTCAACCGCCTGTGCCAGTGGAATCATCCGAATTAATGTCTTATCTCCCAAACAAAGAAAGGCAGTTGCAATCTCCATCACATCATTCTCAGCTCATGCCAAAAGACATAAGGCCAAACCGCAAAGAAAGTGAACACAGCCATCTGTTCCCCGTCATAAGATATCATCATTCATCGTAAGCAATTGTCTTTTCAGTTGCTTATCAACAGTCCATGATTCTCATATTTAGTTAATATTTGATGAATATGGCGTGAGTTTTCAAGCTTAGTTATTATTTGATGAATATGGCGTGAGTTTTAAAGTTTAGTTATTATTTGATGAATATGGCGTGAGTTTTAAAGTTTAGTTATTATTTGATGAATATGGCGTGAGTTTTAAAGTTTAGTTATTATTTGATGAATATGGCGTGAATTTTGAAGTTTAGTTATTATTTGATGAATATGGCGTGAGTTTTGAAGTTTAGTTATTATTTGATGAATATGGCGTGAATTTTGAAGTTTAGTTATTATTTGATGAATATGGCGTGAGTTTTGAAGTTTAGTTATTATTTGATGAATATGGCGCGAGTGTTCAAGTTTAGTTATCATTTGATGAATATGGCGCGAGTCTTCAAGTTTAGTTATCATTTGATGAATATGGCGCGAGTCTTCAAGTTTAGTTATCATTTGATGAATATGGCGTGAGTTTTGAAGTTTAGTTATTATTTGATGAATATGGCGTGAGTTTTGAAGTTTAGTTATTATTTGATGAATATGGCGTGAGTTTTGAAGTTTAGTTATTATTTGATGAATATGGCGTGAGTTTTGAAGTTTAGTTATTATTTGATGAATATGGCGTGAATTTTGAAGTTTAGTTATTATTTGATGAATATGGCGTGAGTTTTGAAGTTTAGTTATTATTTGATGAATATGGCGTGAGTTTTAAAATTTAGTTATTATTTGATGAATATGGCGTGAGTTTTAAAGTTTAGTTATTATTTGATGAATATGGCGTGAGTTTTAAAGTTTAGTTATTATTTGATGAATATGGCGTGAATTTTGAAGTTTAGTTATTATTTGATGAATATGGCGTGAGTTTTGAAGTTTAGTTATTATTTGATGAATATGGCGTGAGTTTTGAAGTTTAGTTATCATTTGATGAATATGGCGCGAGTGTTCAAGTTTAGTTATCATTTGATGAATATGGCGCGAGTGTTCAAGTTTAGTTATTTGATGAATATGGCGCGAGTCTTCAAGTTTAGTTATCATTTGATGAATATGGCGCGAGTGTTCAAGTTTAGTTATCATTTGATGAATATGGCGCGAGTCTTCAAGTTTAGTTATCATTTGATGAATATGGCGCGAGTCTTTAAGTTTAGTTATTATGTGATGAATATGGCGCGAGTGTTCAAGTTTAGTTATTATGTGATGAATACGGCGCGAGTCTTCAAGTTTAGTTATTATGTGATGAATATGGCGCGAGTGTTCAAGTTTAGTTATCATTTGATGAATATGGCTCGAGTCTTCAAGTTTAGTTATCATTTGATGAATATGGCGTGAGTCTTCAAGTTTAGTTATCATTTGATGAATATGGCGTGATTTTTCAAGTTTAGTTATTATTTTATGAAAATGGCGCGAGTTTTGAAGTTTAATCTAGTAGGAGTTCGACGCTTGGGAGTCATGATCCAGGTGGGCCCACCCCCATATCACCTAGAGAAGCTATTGGACCGAAACGCTTGCTCGACGGGGACCTACTTCAGATGATCAGATTGCCTCTTGCTGCGATGTTCTGTTTATAAAGCGTTCCTATTACTGAAAATAATAATTCTGGAAAGAGAACAACGAACTAACATATCATTACGAACAGCCGTGACCGGACACGCCGCTTCTAAATCAGATTGTGACTGGTCTCAAGGGATTGTCTGTTGATCGTAACCCTGACCTTCAATGCATATCATGGCACGTTCTATTTTCTGCAGCCCAGTCTCCGATACGACACGTGGCTAGACACTTCCGGCGGACATTTTTTAACAACGGTGACCTCAGCGCAAAATAAAGACAAGTGGAACAATATTAAAACAGATAATTGAATTTAAATATTTTAGAACTTTGATCACCTCAGACGGAAGATGTACACAAGAGGTGAGATGCAGAATGGCTCAGGCAAAAGCAGCTTTCCAAAAAATGAGGAAGATACTATGCAATCCATTTTTGACAAAAGAAACAAGAAAAAAAGAGTTCTTAAATGTTATGTAGAGCCAGTCTTAACATATGGATGTAAATCATGGACAATAGGACAACAGACAAGAATATCACTGTAGTCTGTAGAAATGTGGTTTTACACAAGAATGTTGAGAGTACTATGGGCAGCTAAGAAGGGTAATGAAGATGTTCTGAGAGAGGTCAAAGCAAAATGAGAGCTAATTTCCAATATTTGAAGAAACAATCATCATTTTTTGGCCATGTAATGAGAAGAGAACAACTGGAATATATTGTAACAATTGGACAAATTGAGGGACGAAGAGATAGAGGGAAGCAACGAGAAAAAAATAACAGACAGCTTAAGAGAATGGCTTGGCAGAAGGTCAACAAACAGAAATGATAAATAGCTGCCGAGATCGAAAGTTGTGGAGAGACATGATCACCTACGCCAGTAGGTCCGGTACTTGATGATGATGATGACCGTGTTGATCTCGGAACGATTATTTAACTCCATAACTTCATGGCTAAAAGAGTTCATTGCTCCTATAGACTTTACAGACGTTTGTAAGCTGGATGGTGTTAATCGCTTGTAATCAATTTCAGACGCTACTCTGCTATAGTCCGTTCAGATTCGTTTGCCTAGACATTAATTTATTTTTTTCAAAAACTTATTGTTCATTTGCATTGATCTTTTGAAGTTAGGTTTAGAATACTAATGTCGCTATAAAAATATTTTTTTTATCAAAGAAATGTGATCCAGTTTCAAAGATGCCTTATTTAACATATATTAAAAAAAGTTAATCGATATTATAAACACCGGCGGGATTATGTAGATGCTTACATCTCACAGCTGATTCTTTAACATATAGGCATGACCTTCACGGCTGAATGCGCACCGTCCTAAAATAGTTATGTTTCCACTATAAATTTTTATAAAAAAATGTTACATATGAAATTTCCCGTTTAGCACAAAATGACATTTTAGCCGAAACCGGAAATTATGTGACGTCAAAATCACGGCCGTAGACTCGAGTTCGAGTCATAATTCAGAGGCAAATCTCAATATTTACAGAAAGGAGGCGGCACTATCCATATTATCTTCTGCAAGTCTATGTGAGAATGAATATAAAGGCAAAATATTTTACTGAGCATAACATTGCTATAAAGATTTATCAATACTTCTGCAGAGAGCGTAAAAAGGGACATCTTTATTGTTCTTTATCAAACCCTGAGAAGAGAACAATGCATATTTTAGGTTTGTGTAAACGTTCATTTGATCGAATAGTTAAAGGAAGCGGATATTTATTGCCAACAAATGCAAGAAAGCAAGGAAGGAAAGAAACGTTAGACAGTTTTGAAAAGGACCTAGTAAAAAGAGAAATCTGTCGAATGTTTGATATAAACGAAGAAGTGACACTTAGAAATTTGAAGCTTTGGCTGAAAACTAACAACGACATTGAAATATCAAAAACTTCATTATGGAAAATATTAAGAAGTGCAGGCTTCACCTTTAGAAAGTATGCTGGTGGATAAAACATTATTTGTGAGAAGCCACATCTAGTAGCTCTTAGAAGCAAGTATTTACGTGAAGTGAAGGAAATGCGCGAAAATGATTATGATATTGTTTATTTAGATGAAACTTGGATCAACGCTCATCATACAAATGAAAAGGAATGGCAGTTAGCAGATGGAAGTATTAAAAGATCAGTACCAAGCAGTAAAGGGCAACGTTTGATAGTTGCACATGCAGGTAGCAGACATAATGGGTTGTTGCAGAATGCTCATCTCGTTTTCATTTCAAAATCCATAGACAATAGAGACTACCACTCCGAAATGAATGGGCACATATTTAAAGACTGGATCGAGAAAAGTATCCTTCCAATATTAGATCGACCTTCTTGTCTGATAATGGACAATGCTTCATACCATAACGTAGTTAACGTAGAAGATAGAATCCCAACATCATCAAGTACAAAAGATGCAATCAAAACGTGGCTCATAAAAGAACACATACAAGTTAACGACAGCTACTTGAAACCCGAATTGCTTAGCCTTGTAAAACAGACACAACGTACAAAGATATTTAAAATAGACAAGTTAATTCAAGAACATGGCCATAGATGTTTGAGACTACCTCCATATCATGCACACTTAAATCCTATAGAACTAGTTTGGGCAAAAGTTAAAGGACTCGTAGCATATACAAATAAAACTTTCAAATTATGCGATGTTGAGACACTTACAAATCAGGCTCTATCAAATATAAATAAAGACTACTGGGTAAAATGTGAGGATCATGTGTTACGACAAGAAGAGGAATATTGGAAAAAAGGATGGTTTGTTGTTTGTTCAGCCGAAAGCAGTAATCGACCTATTTGAATCGTCTGATTCTGAATGATCATTACTCTGATTAAGTCTACAGATAAATAGTTTGATTTGCAAAATTTCCTAGTTGATTTGTTAAACAGTTTATTGTTCAAGACCACCCAAGCAATCAAAAATATGTTATAAGCAAACCAACAACCATTACTTTGAATGGAAGCCTGCTTGAGTCAGTACAGAAGTTCAGCTATCTTGGATCCACTATTACAGCCACACTTTCCTTAGATGAGGAACTAAATGTACGTATTTGAAAGGCAGCGACAACATTTGGGAAACTCACACCAAGAGCATGGAACTATATCAAATTGACTCTACGAACAAAAGTTCTATATATAATTTAAAATTTGTATACTTGCCACCAAGTAAAATTTTATGGACACGCCTATGGGTCATCGTTGCACTAGATTACTGTAAAACATTTTGATTAGGGTCAAAATAATAGTTAAATGGGCAAAGATCAAAGGAATTCGCCGCTTTAAGAAAACCGTTATAGTTTCGAGTAACACATATGTTCTCGTGACATGGACATTTTAACACCGTATGCCAAAAATCATGTGAAATCATCAAGAACTTTTTGAATTATAAATCATAACATCTCGGCAAACGAATCTGAACGGACTATAAAAAGCTTTTCTCATTGCTGATATTTCCAGCAACGAAATATTCCCCTTCTTTTCTTCTTTCCTTCTTCATTAGGCTTTCAACGTCGAGGGGAGATATAGTTCGCGGTATTTTACTCTTTTGTTGGCTTCTCCTGCTATGTTTCCAAGTGTTTCTAATATTCTATTAATCCGTACTTTTCATAGCCAACCAAATTCATACAGGAAACGACATTGCTGATATAGACAATACTTCGAGCGAACGAAAGATAGATAGATAGCCAACCCTTGAGTCTTGTGTCCTCGTAAAGTTTATTGAAGTCTCGTGATTTTCTGTTTTGATCTTTCCGTCAAACCATTTGCTTGCTTACGTTCGTCCGATGATTAAAGTATTCTAGAGTATTCGTAGACTGTAGAATTCCTCATCGTCGTCCGTCCTTAAAAAGGACGTTAAGTGGACGTGTCTGCGTTGTGTTGTGGTTTGCAGTATAACTGTTATATCTGCGCCTTTCGGCCCAGCACATCCGACTTCAGCGCGACATTTTTGTGTACCGGGTTGTCTTCCCTCTTCGATCCCTGCACGCTTGGCCAGACTAGACAGATTAGTCTGTTACTGTAGACACCACGTAGCGGTGGAGCAGGGTCTGGATGGTTTTGGTTCACCAATCCTTGCGCAAGCCATCAGCTGTGGGTCGCTGACAACTTCCAGCTCTGGTGCTGGGAGGCGCGTCTTCGCCTCCAAACCATTTTATCTTCTTTATCTACTCTATTGGGGTGAGGGGAGGAGGGGTGGGGAGGGGGGATTTTTCTTTGATTTTTTTTTCTCAGTTCTTAATTTCTGATCTTATCTCTCAGAAAATTTTCTGTCATTCATCTAATACATTTTATTTATTTATAATTATTTTTCTTGTGCGAGTCTCCAGTCCAGATCTGGCATTTGTAGCACAACGCTGGGACGAAGATTGCATTGTAGAGTGCCCGTTTTGCCTCCAGTTATTTTCTTGTTGGAAAATAGTGGTGACAGTTGTCCGATGATTTTTATAAGCCTTCAGTCTATTCATGCTGCTTGTGAATTGTCGTTTGTCACTGGGACTTCCTGGGTATTATGATTCCTCCATTTGTTTTCATTCACTAACATAGAATGATGGAAATGTACCAGTCAAATAGCAGTGGATAAAGAGATACATCGTAGACGATAGCGCTGGATAGAACACACACTGCGGAAGCCAACTGAGAGTATTACACAATAGCCCCTTTTTTGGAATCCCCAGGGGAAAAGACAAAGAGGAACACGAAGGAATTCTTGGAGAAGACAGATAGAAGCAGAGATGAAGATGATGGGGAAGACATGGAATGACTTTAAAAGAATGGCATGATACAGAAAGACTTGGAAAGTGTTTGTTGAAGACCTATGCTCCACAGGGAGCTGAAAGGTAGAAGAAGAAGAATTTGTTTTAATTGTCCTCCGTGTGTCGTTATGTTACTGTTCTATTTCTCATTTGTGTTGTTCATGACTTCTGTATTGCTGGTTGTTAATTAGAAAACAAATAATGAAAACTGAATTGAAGAAAGAACCCCGTTACACCACGGGATCAATGTCCCTTCCTTTTAGTAGACCATCAACATATCAGTCTGATGGGTGATGTGGACTGTATTATCGTAGCGCTAGTTTTCTTTCCAAGAACAATCCGATACTCATTTAAGGCTGAGTGAACCTAGAAGCCCTTGATCAGGAACGAACCCGACCCCTTGTTATTTGTAGTCCAGTACAATAATCACTAGGGAGCCGCTATAGCTTAGTGGCTAGTGAACTGGACTACAAAGCACAAGAGGTAGGGTTCGATCCCAACCGACGGCTTCCGTTTCACCCAGCCTTTAATGGGTACCGGAATTTTTTTCTAGGAAAGTAAATCAGCACGGGCGTATTACTGACCACGTTAGTTTTAGCCCTGGTATTATTTGTTCTGATATTAGTATATTTTTCATGGCATTAAAATTACTTTTTGCCATATCTATTCTCATGTTTATTTCAGTTGTACATTTTCCATCATTGGTTATAGTATGCCCCGGTAGTTGTATCTCTGAACTGTCTCCAGATGTATTCCTTCAACTGTGATATTTAATTGTAGGTCTTGAGAATTTTCTTTGTTTATGATCATAGTTTTAATCTTTTTGATATTCATATCTAGTCCATATTTTTTGCTTGTTACGTTTATTACTTTAAGTAATTGTTGTAGATCTTTAGGATTTTCTGCTAGTAGTTTCACGATCAAAACTAGACAAAACGACTGAAAGCAAGAACATAGAGGAAAAGTAAGAGATTATGTAATTTAAGGTAATCTTATTAGAACTCAGAATTCGTAAATCGACTTTGAAAGGCGGATGCTGCTGGTGAGATCGCTGATTTGGTCGGTGAGTGATCATAAATTAGACCGCAGCCAGAGTGGTTTCAAGAGGTAAAATTAGGGGCACAAAGGGAGGGGCCTCCAAATGAGAGTATCATTGTCGTGGGTTATACTGCCCTGGTGTTGTTAGTCTTGCCTGGGAGTTTCATCACCGACTTAATGTCTTCCGCTGCGGCCAATCATTTCCTGCCGTCTTCAAGATCAGAGGAAAGAATCTAATACGTGATTGAGGTGACCTATAACTTAAACTCCAGTTGTATGTTGCAGTTTTTATATTCCTTCTTCAATGTTTCCTTCCTTTTTTCTTCCTTTCATTTCTTTTTCCTTCCCCTTCCTTCCTTCTTTCCTTCCTTCTTTCCTTCCTTCCTCCATTTTATTTTGCCAGTTGTAACCAAGTATTCCAACTTTCCTCTTCTCATGATGTGCCCGAAAAATGTTGATTGTTTCTTTCTGATGTTTTTAAGAGCTCCATTTTTGTGTTGGCCTCTTTTAGAACTTCCTCATTGGTCTTTTTAACTGTCCAGGGAACTTTCAATATTCTTCTGAGAAATCCCATCTCTGTGGCCTCTAATCGTCTTTTCATTTGTTTGTCTACTGTCCATGATTCGCTTCCATAGGTCAGAATTGGTTCTATATCGCACCGATGAACTCTCTTTCTCATTTCTATTGACATAGATTTGTTGCATAATATATTTCTTATTTTCTGAAATGCTATTTTGGCCTAAGCTATTCTGCTTTTTATTTCTGTGGTGCATCTTCCATCTAATGTTATTATTGTGCCCAAGTATTTCAAACGTTGCACTTGTTTCAGATTTGTCTTGTTTATTTTTATGCTGCATGATGGGGATGATTGTTTCTTCGATATAACCATTACTTCTGTTTTCTTACTATTCAGACTGAGACCTTTCTTGTTGCTTTCTTTTTCTATTATGTCTATCATTTCTTGTAGTCCATTCTCTGTCTCTGCTATTAAGACTGTGTCATCCGCATATCGTAAATTATTTATGTTGTGACCTTTGACTTCAATTCCTTTTTTGTCTACTATTGATGTCACAATGTGTTCGCTGTAAAGTGAAAACAAATCCGACGACAGAACACAGCCTTGTCTGACTGCTTGTTTTATATTTTGGAATTATTGTCCTGTTTGGTTGCTAATTCGTATAGCTGCTGTCTGTTGCCAGTACATATTTTTTTCATGATTCGCAGATCTTTGCCATCAATGTTTAAGTTCTCCAGCATATTGATTATTTCCACATGCTTTACTTTGTCAAATACTTTTGTGTAGTCTATAAAGCCCACATATAGATCTTTCTTTACCTCTATAGATCTTTCTATCAATGTTCTTAAGATGTATATTGCATTATTGGTGCCCTTTCCTTCCACAGATCCACATTGTTCATCACTTATTTCTGATTTTATTTTGTTTCTTACACGTATCATGATGATTCTTAGTAATATTTTAGTCATATGGCTCATGAGACTAATAGTGCGATGGTCTTAACAATCAGGGGCGCCTGACTTCTTCGGTATGGCTACAAAAATAGACTTTAGTAGATCTTCAGGTTTGTGTCCAGTGATATATATGTCATTGAGTAGTTTTGTTATGACGTGTACTCCTAATGCATTTATCTCTTCGATTGTTATATATATATAGTTAAAATATTAAAAACATCAGATAGATATATCATTTCAATAATTTGTGTCGATTGCAGATTTTCAGTTACATTTTAGCGATATTCTTCGAAGATTTGCAACAAACAACAAACAACAAACAACAAACAACAAACAACAAATAAAGATGTTCTAATTCTTGTAGAAATTTACATAATTCTTTACAGTGCCATTTTATTGAATTGTTTTCATTTTGTGACACTGCACAAACATATAACATCAAGCTTAAGTAATATGGAAAATAATGGTATTTTAGTAGAGAAATGCTTGTAAATAATAAGAAAATACAAATTCAACAATTTGAGACTTTATGATGTTCAATATTTATCAACAAATGTTTGAAAAATTAGAGATATAATTTCTTCTAATCCTCTTCTTCAGTGTTCGTGTCTTGTTGTCACGCGAACTTGGCAATTTGTTCTGTTTCATGACGGAGGGAACAGAACAACGTCATGATACACGATGAGCTGGTTGCATGGACAGTAATTGTGTATGCTTTTGTGTCCTTATTTTTCCTCTAATCCTGCGCCGTGGCTGACACTCAGACTTCAGTAGGAGGCTGGATCTTGGTTTTTTTTTTTTTCGTTCGCCAGCTTTTGCCTTTGACGAAGTCCCTAGAGACTAGGAAATTAATTTTGCGTGTTAATCCATTTTTCCTTGACAGCCTTGTGCACAGGGGTCCCACGTCGCACATGCAGATAACTCCAACTTCGGAGGTACTCATATTATTTCCGTCGGTGAGTAATTGACGTTTCAAGCCGGGCCTCGCTGCTGAGACCAGGGCTGGTTGTGGCAGAGAGAAAATCATAAATAAAAAACAGGTGTAGCCGGATCCCGGAACCAACAACCTCTCTGTCTCAAGGCCGGCGTCTTGCCTCGAGGCCAACCAGTCCCCCAAACGATGATCTTAGTTTGACGTAAGAGTTTTCCTTCTCATAGACGGGATGCTGTCCTGGGCTGTTGGGCCCACCCAGCCTGTGTTTTCTGTCTGCATGTTCTCTCATATCCTTTCTATCTCCAGATAGTAGCTGTTAATCTGCAGTGGTTTATTTTCCGAATGTCCCTTCCAGTGGATAGAGTTTTGAATGTAGCTCGTACTCGTACTTCCTGTCCTGTCGCTGGACATATGGGGCGTTTTTTAGTTGGTTCAACAGTTCCACCTGTCGCCCCCACCCCGTCCTGGTAGAAGAGGCCTTCCATCTGGTCTTTTGTTCATGAGGTTAGATCTACAATTCCGTTTCCATAATGAAGCGGACAGTTTTCCCCAGCTTGTGACGGCTGCCCCACAGTTTCTGCCTTAATTCAGCATCCTCTGGTCATATTTGACACTGTGGCTCCTTTTATGATGGACCAGATGGAGTATATGCTCTAGGTCCTTGATGCCAGTTTTACAAGGGCACTCGTTTGTGTGGGATACTTTGAGACAGTAGAGATGGCTTAGGATTCTACAGTGATCGGTTCTCAGTCGGAAGATGATGGTCTGCTGGAATCTCTGTAGTTGGTAAATGGGGTCATCGTTGTTACTGAAGCCCAGCCTCCTTTCCAAATTGGACTGCAATTTGTTTGTGTTTTATGGTTCTTGTAATCAATATTGCATATTTCAGTTTCAAGAAGTTTATACATTTTATATTTCTGAAAAGCGACCAATGAGACACCAGTAACGAAAATTTCAATTTCATACAAAAAACTAACTTCCAAAGTTATACAAGTTCTGTTTATGATCCTTTTTTTTAATTATTATCAACAGTGTTATGGCGTTTAGGTAGCCGCGATAGCTCTGTGGTTAGTGAACTGGACTAGAAAGGACAAGGGGTAGGGTTCGATCCCAACCGACGGCTTCCAGGTTCACCTAGCCTTAAATGAGTACAGGATTTTTTTTTTCTGGGAAAGTAAAGCGGCACGGGTGTAATATCGACCACTTTACCCCAAAAATCATGTGCCGAAGGTCTGTGAAATTTATGGTCACTAACACCATATTCCCTATACGCCACCACTTGGCGTGACGGGGGCTCTTTACTTTACTTTTTACTTTATGGCGTTTGATTTGGCCGAAATATATGTTTTGTTTCTTAACTAAATTCACAGGTCATTTATCGTCTATTTTCAGCTTTTTAAAAACAAATAAGTATCTCATCGGTGCGTTTGTTTTGCCGGAATGGTTGTAGAATCTACACTTTTCTTATGGTGGATGATTAAGATAAATGAAAAGCAAATAAAATGAAGATAAAACAAGGAAGATTAGAAAGAATGATAAGCTGATAGATATATTGATAGAAACGGAAAATGATATATAGACGGACAGACAGACTGAGGCAGGCAGACAGGCAGGCAGGCAGGCAGGCAAGGAGTAGATACTTTTATAGATGGCCGAGCAACGTACGGACGAACATATCGAAAAAAAAGGAAAGGAAGGAAGGAAAGATTAAAAGTAAGATACAAAGAGAAGAAGAAAGAAAGAATGTTAAACAATATAAAAAAAAAGAAAAAAAAGAGAAGAAAAAAAGCACTGAAGATAAAAAAGAAGAAAGAAAGAAAGAATGAATGAAAGAAAGTGCGCATAACGTCTAATTCAGCTCTATAGAAGTCATCAACTTTCCATTAAGTCAGAACAGTCATTACAAAAACCCATGACAACGTATTTCACACAAACCGCAACTTTAAGCAATCACCCGTCTGTCTATGTATGCGTGTGTCTATGAAGCAGTGAACACCGTCTCACATCTACTGCCACACATGAATGTAGCTGTTCTGTGTAGAAAGCCTATTGACCATTTTATGCAAAGTCGTTTCTCATCAAAATCTCATCAAGGGACCATTTCTTGGAACTGCTTCTTGTTCCGTGAATTGAGTCTGACACGAGCTGACCTCAAATATTGTAAATAACCATTGTACACCGGTGGTTTTCAAACTGTTACCTAGGGGTCCTAGGACTTTGTCATCATCGACCAAATGTATAAATACATTTATCTGGACGCTCAGATTGACATATAATAGCATTATCATCATCATGTGCCATACCGGTTGGCGTAGGCGATCATGTTCTTCCACAATCTTCTATCTACAGTGCATCGTATCAGTTCTGTTGTTGACTGTTTTCCATACCATGACACCAAGCTATCCAGTATTTTCTCTCTTTGTCGTCCGCGATCTCTCTTTTCTATTATTTTGCCAGTTGTAACCAAGTATTCCAAGTTTCCTATTCTCATGATGTGCCCGAAAAATGTTGAGTGTTTCTTTCTGATGTTTTTTAGGAGCTCCCTTTTTGTGTTGGCCTCTTTTAGAACTTCCTCATTGGTCTTTTTAGCTGTCCAGGGAACTTTCAACATTCTTCTGAGAAATCCCATCTCTGTGGCCTCTAATCGTCTTTTCATTTGTTTGTCTACTGTCCATGATTCGCTTCCATAGGTCAGAATTGGTTCTATATCGCACTGATGAACTCTCTCACTTCTATTGACATAGATTTGTTGCATAAGATATTTTTCATTTTCTGAAATGCTATTTTGGCCTCAGCTATTCTGCTTTTTATTTATGTGGTGCATCTCCCATCTGATGTTACTACATATAATGTAATGAGAAATAATGATGCCTTCCACAACTGAACAGATAAGCACAAATAACAGTTTTTAGACTCGGAGCAGGCCGCAACAGTTTAAAGCAAACATTTACATAATGCATTAATGTGCATTTCTTTGCCTTAGCCTCTTTTAAAGCATCATATTTTCAACACTCTAAGGATAGGAACCTCTGGTGAATGTGAACATAGTACAGGCAAAATGATTTCTGATCAAGGAAGCCGCTCTAGCTCAGTGGTTAGCCAACTGGGCTACAAAGAACAAGAGGTCGGGTTCGATCCTGATCGACGGCTTCCGGGTTCACCCAGCCTTAAATGAGTACCGGATCTTTTCTGAGAAAGTAAAGCGGCACGGGCGTAAAAACCGACCACAATACCCCCAAAATCATGTTCCGAAGCTCTATAAAAATTATGGTCACTAACACCATATTTCACATTATAAAGAAATGAGGTTAAACGCAAAAATAAAAATGTTCAACTCAAATGTTAAGTCAGCCCTATTATATGGATGTGAAACATGGAGAACAACAAAATTGACAATCATGAAGATACAGACTTTCATTGATGGATGCCTACGCAGAATAAAAGGATGGAAATGGCAGGACAAAATCACTAACATAGAATTATGGAAATGTACCAGTCAAATACCAGTGGATAAAGAGATACAGCGAAGACGATGGCGCTGGATAGGACACACACTGCGGAAGCCAACTGAGAGTATTACACAACAGGCGTTTTTTTTTAATCCCCAGGGGGAAAAGAGAAAGAGTAAGACCAAAGAATTCTTTGAGAAGACAGACAGAAGCAGATAAGGAGACGATGGGGAAGACATGGAATGATCTTAAAAGTATGGCAAGAAACAGAAAGACTTGGAAAGTGTTTGTTGAAGACCTATGCTCCACAGGGAGCTGAAAGTTAGAAGAAGAAAAACACAATATTCCCTATACGTTACTGTCGTGACGGGGCTCTTTACTTACTTTAACTTCTGAACATCAATCATGCCCAACATATAATGAACAGAGAACGATCTTGTGGCCATCACCGGTGCCATATCGAGACAAGCTTTATGGTGATATCACCAGCCTTGAACTGACGAAGGTTCTTTTTGAATTTATTAATATTGACATCTAGAGGTGTCGCAGAAACAGAAGATATATTGACATTTCACAGAGTTTCTTCAAATTGTGTGCAACATCAGTATGAACTATATGTGAATCTCTTGTCTTGAGCTACCAACTCATCTTCAAACATCTCATAAGTGTTTCTACTCATTTCCGTTATACACTTAAATCTAATCTCATTTTCACTATACACATAATTCTCTAATCTTATATTCACTATCCACAAAAATCTCTAAACACATCTTCACTACCCACATACAGCTCTAAACACATCTTCATCATCATCATCATCGAGTGCCTTCTCCGCAACGAAGGTTGGCTACCATGAATCGCCATTCTACTGTTTCTTGCTTTGATGGTGCAGGCTGTCATAGATTGACATGTCCAACTTTTGATGTTACTCGTCCAATTTAGTCTTGGTCTGCCTCTGCTTCTTTTACCTTGTATTTTCCCTTCCAATATTACTTTTAGTAAGCTGTTGTGTCTTTTAACATGCCCCAAAAATTTTATTTGTCTTGTCTTAATTGTATTTAGTAGTTCACTTTTTATTTTTAGCTGTTTTAAAACTTCATCGTTTGTTTTCTTTTCCTTCCATCCAATTCTACCTATTCTTCTATAAATCCACATTTCATAGGCTTCAATTTTCTGTTCTGTTTTCTTGTCTAATGTCCATGTTTCTGCACCATACAGGAATATTGAGAAGATGTAACATTTTGCCATTCTTAGTTTCAGCCCTGCTGATATTTGTTTTGTTGTTAGTATATTGTTATTGTGTATTGATGTTAGTACATCTTCACGATCAACATAAATCTTTAAACTAATAATCACACATGTGTAATTTCATCATTACCATCGACATATAATTTTATAAACACATTCTCTGTCCACATACATCTAATAACTTATCATCACCATCCTTATGAACTGATAAAGTCATCCAAAAGATAATCATCCATTTATAAACTCATCCTAAATTCCCCGTGAATCTACACTTTCGTTGCGGCTTGTTCTCTTCTACCTTTCAGTTCCCTGTGGAGCATAGGTCTTCAACAAACACTTTCAGCTCTCAGTGGAGCATAGGTTTTCAACAAACACTTTCAGCTCCCTGTGGAGCATAGGTCTTCAGCAAACACTTTCCAAGTCTTTCTGTTTCTTGCCATTTCTTTTTAGATCATTCCATGTCTTCCCCATCATCTTCATCTCTGCTTCTATCTGTCTTCTTCAAGAATTCCTTGGTCTTCCTCTTTGTCTTTTCCCCTGGGGATTCCAAAAAAATTCCCTATTGTGTGATACTCTCAGTTGGCTTCAGCAGTGTGTGTCCTATCCAGCGCCATCGTCTTCGCTGTATATCTTTATCGTTGAGTCTGTCCATACTGTAAATGCTTTTCAACCTCAGTCTTAAACACGTCAGCCTTGTCAGCTTCGTACACGCTTGGTTCTCGCTGCTACTTTAGTTGCTCTGCTCATGCGTGCCTTTCCACGAAGATCAAATACACATGTTTCTTCTATTATGCATTCAAAGTGGTTAAAAATGGGTGCATCTTAAAATTATAAAAAAAAACTTCTAGGGTTAAGAACTGAATATTGTATCTTCAAAAACTTTCAGGCATGCTAATCTTTTAGATTTTTTTTTCGAGCATTCATCATCATTGAGTGTCGTCTCTTGATCGAAAGTTAGCTTCCATGGGGTGCCATTCCGCTGTCTCTTGCTGTGATGGTGAAGGTTGTTATAGGCTGATTTGTCCATCTTTTGATGTTACTCATTAATGTTAATCTTGGTCTAACTTTGACTCTTTTACCATATATTTTCCCCTCCAAGATTACTTTTAGTAAGCTGCTGTGTCTACATGCCCCAAAATCTCATTTGCCTTGTTTGAATTGTTTTTAGTAGTTATTTTTTTTTCATTTTTAACTGTTTTAAGACTTCGTCCTTTGTTTTCTTTTCTTTCCATCCAATTCCTTTTATTTTTCTACAAATCTACATTTCAAAAGCTTCAGTTTTCTGTTGTCTTGTCTATCGTCCATGTTATCGTTATATGTTACGATATAGAGATATCTGTAAATCATCTCTGAATGACTTCTCCATCTGTGAATGACTTCTCCATCTGTGAATGACTTCTCCATCTGTGAAAATGACTGGGAACATCTGGCAAGTGATCGCACATCATGGAGAGCATGTATAAGGAATGGTATAACATCATTTGAGACTGTGCTAAGGCAAAACTTAGAAGAGAAAAGACTCATGAAAAAGGATGAAAAACCCTGTGGACCAGTGGGCCTGACTTGTTAATTCTGTGGCCGTGTGTGTTTGTCAAACATTGGTAGAATTAGCCACGAGAGAAGCTGTTCGACAAAAACATAACCTCAAAAAAATACACAATATTTTCCACTAGACCGTCTGACAAGGCGAAAAGGGCCATATATCTGTAAACATATTGGATCTATTAGCAATTTAACGTTTTGTTTGTGGGGTCACACATTGAAACCACTTCCATATAATATCAATGTCAACAATAAGTGAAATGTACTAGAATCAGGACATCTATAAACGGTGTCGAATTTCCAAGATTATAACTAAAATGCCACTTTCAGACTACAATAAGCAACTGAGCGTAGCAAACTACAACAACCGTCATTATTTGTCGACTCAGTTTTAAATAATTCTAGTGCTACCTCAGTTCTCAAAGAAATAAATATTTCAGTTGACTTCATCGATCACTTCCCCTATGGGCACTTTCCCCCGTCCACCGATGTTTGACAACCACACCATTACACTAAATGGTTTTGCATATAAAACAACAACAGCGACAAATAATCAAATTTAGGCAAAAGGCCATTAACTATTGACATTTTAATGTAAGTGAATAATGTAGCATTAATTACTTTCACTATGCTTACGATTACATTTATTATAATTACAAGCTATCTTTAATTGTAATTTATTACATTCGCTGTATTTATTTTACAAAAATGTTACTTGTAAGACGTGAATTAGTTTGTAGCAGAATCTCTCTTCTTCTTTTTTTCCCCTTCGTATTATTAGTACTGGTCCGTGACTGTAGGAGTAGCTGAGGCACTATGCCAGACTGCCAATCTTCTCCATTCATCTCCGTCTTCAGACATTCTTTAGACTTTATAAATAAGAGACCTATACACTATTTGATGTTATCTTCCCATCTTCTTCACTGATAACCTCTCCTCACCTCTTTCACAGATCCTTGCAGAATTCGCTTTGCTAAGCAAAACAATCGAGATCCGCTGTCGAACCATTTGATTTTGCTTTTCATTACAAGAAGTAAGAGATCACGTGATCCGATTACTTTATCTTTTTAACGAAAACGTTTATTTGCGATACGATCTAAGTAAGAGACGCCCAAAACCTTCCCATACCATTATTATTACTATGTCTTAACTATCTGTGACAATATAAGTAAGAAAGAGAGTCCATCGGTACAATATAGAGCCAATTCTGACCTATGGAAGCGAATCATGGACAGTAAACAAACAAATGAAAAGATTATTAGAGGCCACAGAGATGGGATTTCTCAGAAAAATGTGGAAAAGTTCCCTGTACAACTAAAGAGACTAACGAGGACAATTCTCAAAGGGGTCAACACAAATAGAGAGCTTCTAAGAGATATAAAAAAAAACAATCACTATTTGTCAGCATTATATATACATATTTTTTTTAAAACAGCACATGCATACAAAAAAGCATGAAAATCAACATCAACAAAACAGAAATCATGAATATCGCAGAAGAGAAACAGAACATCAACATAACTATAGAAGGCAGACAACTAAAACAGAACATCAACATAACTATAGACGGCAGACAACTAAAACAGAACATCAGCATAACTATAGACGGAAGACAACTAAAACAGAATCATCAACATAACTATAGACGGCAAAAAACTAAAACAGAACATCAACATAACTATAGACGGCAGACAACTAAAACAGAACATCAACATGACTATAGACGGCAGACAACTAAAACAGAACATCAACATGACTATAGACGGCAGACAACTAAAACAGAACATCAACATGACTATAGACGGCAGACAACTAAAACAGAACATCAACATGACTATAGACGGCAGACAACTAAAACAGAACATCAACATGACTATAGACGGCAGACAACTAAAACAGAACATCAACATGACTATAGACGGCAGACAACTAAAACAGAACATCAACATAACTATAGACGGCAGACAACTAAAACAGAACATCAACATGACTATAGACGGCAGACAACTAACACAAGTAGAGGAATTTAAATACCTAGGAAGTCTAGTGATAAATGTCAATTCACAAACAGCAGAAATAGACTCAAGATGCAACAAAGCTTGTCAAATCATCGGGCAGCTATCACCACTATTGTCCAACAAGGAAATAACTCTGGAGGCAAAACGGGCACTATACAATACAATCTTCATCCTAACGTTGCGCTACCAATGCCGTCGTGGACCCTATATGCAAGAAGAAAAGTAACAACCAGCGAGATGAAATGTGTTAGACGAATAACAGGAAACAGCCTGAGAGATAGGATCAGAAATGAAGAAATGAGAAAAAAAGCTAGGAATATTCCCACTAAATACTACATAAAGGAACAACAGATAAAATAGTTTAGCAACGTGATAAGGCAGAAAGACAAAAACAGAACGAGCCTTCAATAAACGTTGTGAGAACACCAGACTCAACGGCCGACCACGAAAAATATGGATTCATGGAATATTATAAACACTAGGAAACTTAACAGCAGCAGAGGCCAACCGAAGACATAAGAACACAAATTATATCTCCCCTCAACACTGAAAGGCAAATGAGGAAGGTAAGAAGAATGAGAAGGAGTACGGTGGATAAACTAGTTTCTTCCAGACAGTTGGTAATATCCAACCGTGCATTGTATTTGGTATGACCTTGCTCAAATATGTGATGTACCGTTTGAATATCGATTTTATATTGTTGACATTGATTGGATATTCCTTGTGGTAGATTTTCCTCTTATTTGAACAGTCTGTCGTAAGGGTGTAGTCGAATAAGATTTTGTAATATGCGATGTTCATTTTTTCGGCCCCAAAACAACAGCAAAAATAGGATTCTGGAATGTGCGAACAATGGCCGCTCCGACGAAACATGCACAGGTCGTGAGCGAGATGGACAGATACGATCTAGATATTTTAGGATTAAGCGAAATGCGCTGGCCTGGAACAGGTAGGAGATCTATTGATAATAAAATAGTAGTTTTTTCTGGAAGGGAAGATGGAAGGAGTAGGCATAATGATGACAGACAAAGCTGCAAGAAGTTTATTAGAATGGGAACCGGTAAACAGCCGTCTGATACGAACACGCTACAAAACAAAACATGGAAGACTTTCAATTATTCAATTTTATGCGCCTACTAACGAAGCTGATGATGAAGTTAAGGATGATTTTTATAACCAACTGCAACAACTTATAAACAAAATACCAAAACACGATCTTTTAATTGTAATGGGAGACTTCAACGCCAAAGTAGGACAAGATAACGCAGGAGTGGAACATGTGATGGGGAGAGAAGGCTGTAATACAACAAGTCAGAATGGAGAAAGATTAATAGAATTATGTTTAATAGAAAATTTAGTTATAGGTGGGACATTATTTCCACACAAAAATATTCACAAAACAACATGGATATCTCCTGATGATAGAACATCAAATCAAATTGACCACCTATGTATTAAACAACAATTCAGATCATCATTAATAGATGTAAGAGCATACAGAGGTGTTGATTTTAATAGTGACCACAACCTGTGCATTGGGAAAATAAGATTAAAATTTAGAAACCAACAGAAGAGGTCAATTACACATAAAATTGATAGTCATAAACTGAAAGATGAAGCCATAAAGGAAAAGTTTAACATAGAGCTAAGTAATTGTTATTCAGCACTTGGTGAAATAGACTTAGATATCAATGAAATGTGGGACTCACAGAGCAAAATACTAATGACAGCAGCAGAAGCAAGTGCTGGACTGAAGAAAATGGAAAAAAGAGCTTGGATCTCAGACACCACGTGGAAATACATCAAAGAAAGAAGAGAAGCGAAGAGAGCCATGACTAATGTAAAGACAGATCTTGGAAAGGTTCTGGCAAAAGCAACATACAAAGAATTAGACAACAAAGTGAAAAGTTCGGCAAGAAGAGATACAAGAGCTTATATAGACAACTTGGCAGAGAAAGCAGAGACAGCTGCAATTACAGGAGACAGCATAACTCTCTATACTGTACAAAAGATGCTGACAAACACCTATACATCCAGTGGAACACCAATTCTAGACAAATCTGGATTAATGCTAACAACAAGCGCAGACATAAAAGCCCGTTGGGCGGAACACTTCAAAGAAATTCTTAACCGTCCACTACCTCACAGTTTAATAGATTTTGAAGCTGAAACACCAGCAGCAGAATTAGATGTAAATTTAGATGACTTCACCTTGAGTGAAATAGAAACCACCTTAAAGCTAATGACCAATAACAAGGCTGCTGGAGAGGATAAGTTAACAGCTGAGATCCTCAAGGCAATTGATAGCCATAATTTAATACATCTCCAAAAAATGTTCAACATCATTTGGAAAACAGAGAAGACGCCTCATAAATGGAAAAAAGGAATCATTGTTAAGATCCCAAAAAAGGGCAATCTTAGAGATTGTAACAACTGGAGAGGCGTGACACTTTTGTCAGTTGCCTCAAAGTTATTCTGTAAAATCATCCTAAATAGAATAAAGGATTCAATAGATACAGCAATGCGTGAAGAACAGGCTGGGTTTAGAAAAGGGAGAAGCTGTCTTGACCACATTTTCACTCTACGACTTATATTGGAGGAACACATTGAAAAGCAAAAACCTTTTGTACTTAACTTCATCGACTTCAAAAAAGCATTTGATAGTATTCATAGAGATTCTTTGTGGAAAATTCTGAAGCAATATGGCTTACCATCAAAAATCATAAATATTATCAAAGACATGTATGATGGTTACACATGTGCAGTTCGAACAGAGGAAGGACTGAGCGAATGTTTCCCAATAGAAACTGGGGTTAAACAAGGATGTATTTTATCGCCCTTGTTATTTGGAATTGTTATGGACTTCATAATGAAGAAATGCTGCACTGGTAATAAAGGCATCGAATGGATACAAGGAGACCATTTGGAGGACCTCGACTTTGCTGATGACATAGTTCTCATCAGCAGTCAGATAAAAACGATGCAGGAAAACACAAATGAACTATCATCAATAGCCAGCAAAATTGGGCTAGAGGTCAATCATGAAAAGACTAAAGTCATGAAAAGTTTAATTCCAACAAGTGACAAAATATACATGGAAAACAAACCAGTAGAAGAGATCGATCACTTTATCTATCTTGGAAGTCACATTGATCGAGAAGGGGATACGAGCAAAGAAATTAGAATCAGACTGGCTAAAGCAGCAATGTCTTTCAGAAGCCTTGAAAAGTTGTGGAAATCAAAACTCATTAGCACAAACACAAAACTTAGGCTATTCAAATCAAATGTACTATCAACCCTTACGTATGCGTGTGAAAGCTGGAAAAAAACAAGAGATATAGAAACAAAGTTGAACGCATTCGAAAATAAATGTCTAAGGAAAATACTTGGTATAGAATGGAACGAATTCAAAACAAACGAGGAAATTAGAGAAATCGCCAATCAACCACTAATATCTTCAGTAATAAAGAAAAGACGATGGTCATACGTTGGACATGTGATGAGAAGAGATAATAATCGAATAGCAAAGCAAGCCCTCATATGGGAAACAACAGGTAAAAGAAAAAGAGGAAGACCCAGGGAGACACTGAAAAGAACATTGATGAGAGAGGCAAGAGCAGCAGGAATCGGCTCCCTCAATGAGATAGAACTGCTTGCACAGAACAGAGACAGATGGCGAGATTTGATAAAATATCTTTAAAAGAAAACTGCTAGAACAAAAATTCATATAGGAGAAGGTGTATCTTGGTCTACGCCCTATGGGCTGGTTACGGCTCGAAAGGTCAATAGATAGATAGATAGATGTTCATTTCAGTATATATTTTTTTTTATAAATTGTAAGGTGGGATGTAGGCAGAGTGGTTTATGTGTGTTGAGGGAAGGAGAAATGAAATTAATCGTAAAAATGAAGAAAGGAGACTTGTCGAACACAAAACAAAGAGAAAATATAACCTGAAAGTGAAGAAAAAAGACCAGTTGAACACAAAACAAGTAGAAAAACGTATCCTGAAAGTGAAGAAGGGAGACTTGTCGAACACAAAACAAAGAGAGAAAATATCCTGAAAGTGAAGAAGGGAGACTTGTTGAACACAAAACAAAGAGAGAAAATATCCTGAAAGTGAAGAAGGGAGACTTGTCGAACACAAAACAAAAAGAAAATATATCCTGAAAGTGAAGAAAAAAGACCAGTTGAACACAAAACAAGTAGAAAAACGTATCCTGAAAGTGAAGAAGGGAGACTTGTCGAACACAAAACAAAGAGAGAAAATATCCTGAAAGTGAAGAGGGGAGACTTGTCGAACATAAAACAAAGAGAGAAAATATCCTGAAAGTGAAGAAGGGAGACTTGTCGAACACAAAACAAAGAGAGAAAATATCCTGAAAATGAAGAAAAAAGTACCAGTTGAACACAAAACAAATAGAAAAACGTATAATAAAAGTGAAGAAGTGAGACGTGTAGAAAACAAAACAAATGGGGAAGCTAATTCTAAAAGCGCGGAAGGAAAAAATCACAGCACGAAAAACTGGTAACCTATCTTACCATTTACGAAAAAGACAACAAAATCGTGATGAATACCTTTCTTTTAATAAAATATTGAACAAATTAAAGAAACAATATTGTACTTTGTTCTTATATCTCTGAAGCACTTTGTAAATACAAGATTCTATGAACAAAAATATAAATACAGTATTTTAAATGCAAGATTCTAAATGCAAGATTCTAAATGCAAGATTCTAAATACAAGATTCTAAATACAATATTTTAAATGCAAGATTCTAAATGCAAGATTCTAAATGCAAGATTCTAAATGCAAGATTCTAAATACAAGATTCTAAATACAAGATTCTAAATGCAAAATTCTAAATGCAAGATTCTAAATACAAGATTCTAAATACAAGATTCTAAATGTAAGATTCTAAATGTAAGATTCTAAATACAAGATTCTAAATGCAAGATTCTAAATGGAAGATTCTAAATACAAGATTCTAAATGTAAGGTTCTAAATGTAAGGTTCTAAATATAAGATTCTAAATGCAAGATTCTAAATGCAAGATTCTAAATACAAGATTCTAAATGCAAGATTCTAAATGTAAGATTCTAAATGTAAGGTTCTAAATGCAAGATTCTAAATGCAAGATTCTAAATGCAAGATTCTAAATGCAAGATTCTAAATGTAAGATTCTAAATGTAAGGTTCTAAATGCAAGATTCTAAATGCAAGATTCTAAATGCAAGATTCTAAATACAAGATTCTAAATGCAAGATTCTAAATGCAAGATTCTAAATGCAAGATTCTAAATGCAAGATTCTAAATACCAAAGCCGAAATGTTTCATCTATAAAATTGCTGCTAGTTTGACGAGAAAAGACATCTGGTCAAAATGACGGATAGGCGGCAGGAACCATTGAGACTCTGAAAAGTGTTCCTTGTTGCAGTTTCCTCATATTCCAAGTCCGGCTTGCTGCCAGAGCTACTGAGTTTAGTGCTCTGTGCACACCGTGAGCTGTGTGTTTCATCCGGATCGTGTTCAGATATTCCAACTGTTTACAGTGAATGACGACATCGTATGACGAAGGACAATTTGGCTGATTTCACTTTTCGTGCGGTTACGACAATGTCTTTTAGCATGTGCTGTAGCTGCTATGACGTGGACTGCAGCTGCATTTCTTTGTTTGGATTTTTTAATGCGATGAGATAATAATTCGGATTATTCTACTGGTGCGAGAGGTTGATCAATTATGGATTTTAATTCGTTTGCAGTGATACGTGGCCATCGACTAACTACAGTTACAACTACAGACTGGACGTGGTAGCGATACCGCGTTAACCAATGCTTGCCGTTGTTTGAAAATTTAGATCTTGGCAATCTTCTTCTTACATTCAGCTCCATGTGGAGCATATGTCTACAACAAACACTTTCAGCTCACTGTGGAGTATAGGTCTACAACAAACACTTTCAGCTCACTGTGGAGCATAGGTCTACAACAAACACTTTCAGCTCACTGTCGAGCATAGGTCTACAACAAATACTTTTAGCTCACTGTGGAGCATAGGTCTACAACAAACACTTTCAGCTCCCTGTGAGCATATGTCTACAACAAACACTTTCAACTATCTGTGGAGCATAGATCTTCAGCAAACACTTTCTAAGCCGTTCTTTTCTTGACATTCTTTTACTATCATTCCATGTCTTCCCCATCATTTTAATATCTCCTTCCATCTATCTTCACTAAGAATATTTTAGTCTTATTCTTTGTCTCTTGCCTGGTATTCCAAAAAGGGCCTTTCGTGTGATACTCTTTCGGTTTTCGCAGTGTGTCCTATCCAGCGCCATCGTCTTCGCTGCATCTCTTTATCCACTGGTATTTGACTGGTACATTTCCATAATTATATGTTAGTGATTTTGTCCTGCCATTTCCATCCTTTTATTCTGCGTAAGCATCCATTAGTAAAGGTCTGTATCTTCATGATTGTCATTTTTGTTGTTCTCCATGTTTCACTGCCAGATAAAATCTGACTTAACATTGGAGTTAAAAATGTGTATTTAACCTAATTTCTTCTGATTTTCATGTTTACCCTTGGCTTCTTCTCATGATATCACGGCATGAGTGAAATAAAAGTAGTTAAAAATGCAATTTACATTTATTTTATGGTCCACTTTTTGTTACAATTTTTCCCCTTTTATCAGTTAATTACAACAAATTTCTTTCTTTTTCAAGATATAGAAATATATCGTAATCCTCGTTTGGTTAATTTTTATGAGTTTTACAGACCATATAGGGGTAGCAACCACTCGGCCGTTGAAACATTTGCATTTCAGGTTTCTTTAAAGGATATTCTCAACGAACTTGCACATAATGAACGTAAATTATTCATTAATTTATTGGGTGCCGTCTCCACATCGATGGTTGGCTACCATGGAGCGCCATTTTACTCTGTCTCTTTCCTTGATGGTGTATTTTTTCATAAGTTCACCTGATCACCTTTTTATTTTATCAGTCCACTTTAGGCTAGGTCTGCCTCTGCCTCGTCTACCTTGAAGCCTCCATTCCAAAATGACTTTTAGAATAGTTTTGTGTCTCTTCACATGTCCCAGAAATTTCAGTTCTCTTTTTCGAATTGTGTTAAACAGTTCTTTTTTCATTGTCAGCTGATTCAGAACTTCTTTGTTTGTCCTTATTTCTTTCCGTCCAATTCTTGCCATTTTCCTATAGATCCACATATCAAAGGTTTCAATTTTCTGCTGTTTCCTTATTTAATGTCCATGTTTCTGCACCATACTGGAATGTTGAGTAAATATATTATTTTGCTACTAGTAGTTTAAGTTCTGGTGTTTTTTTTGCTTTCATGTTAGTGTGTTTTTCATATCGTTAAAAAATGTTTTTTGTTTGTTTTGTTATTCCTATTCTTTTGTTTATTTCTTTCTTACATTTTCCATCATTTCTTATAATATGTCTATGATAGCTATATTTTTGTACTCTTTCTATGTTTCTTATTTCATCTACTTCAGTATTTCCTTGCACATTTTTAGCATGTCTATATATGGTCTGTCATGATCATCATCATCATGTGCCACACCGGTTGGCGTAGGCGATCATGTCCTTCCACAATCTTCTATCTACAGTGCATCGTATCAGTTCTGTTGTTGACTTTTTTCCATGCCATGACATGAAGCAATCCAGTATTTTCTCTCTTTGTCGTCCGCGATCTCTCTTTCCTTTTATTTTGCCAGTTGCTACCAAATATTCCATCTTTCCTCTTCTCATGATGTGCCCGAAAAATGTTGATTGCTTCTTTCTGATGTTTTTTAGGAACTGCCTTTTTGTGTTGGCCTCTTTGAGAACTTCCTCATTGGTCTTTTAACTGCCCAGGGAACTTTCAACATTCTTCTGAGAAATCCCATCTCTAATATGGTCTGTAACACTCATAAATAATAACCAAGCGAGGATTGCGATATATTTCTAAATCTCGAAAAAGAAAAAAATCTTTCCTAAGTACCCAACAGCAGGGAAACAATTGTAACATAGGGTTGATGATGAAGGTGATGATCATCATCATCATCAAGTACCGGGCCTAGTGGCGTAGGTGATCATGTCTCTCCACAACTTTCGATCTCGGCAGCTATTTATCATTTCTGTTGTTGACCTTCTGCCAAGCCATTCTCTTAAGCTGTCTGTTATTTGTTCTCTTTGCTTCCCTCTATCTTTTCGTCCCTCAATTTTTCTAGCTGTTACAATATATTCAAGTTGCTCTCTTCTCATCACATGGCCAAAAAATGATGATTGTTTCTTCCTAACATTGGAAATTATCTCTCTTTTTGCTTTGGCCTCTCTCAGAACATCTTCATTACTCTTCTTATCTGTTCATGGTATTCTCAACATTCTTCTGTAAAACCACATTTCTACAGACTCCAGTGATTTTCTTGTCTGTTGTTGATGATGACGATACCAATATAAATATTTTTTTTTTCCCACCCATTTTTCTTCTATAACACTGAGATATATATTAAAATAACAGCAAACATTTGTGAAGGCGGGCAACTTGTGCTGTCAACCGAAGTGGCCTGGACTTCGCAGTCAGTCTGGGAGCCGTTATTGCTGCAACTGCTGATGTGGGAGTGACGAGAGTTGAGTTTTTGTTGCGTGTTGTCGTGGGAGGATGAAAAGTGGTAGCTGGCGTTACGTGGGAGGGATGATGAGGGGTACGGATAGGAGGTGAGGGTTTGGCTAAAATAAAATAAAAGATTAAATGAATAAATAAAGACAGAGAGAACATTGTACTAGGCAGGCGGACGGACGGACAGACCGAGGGGGTGTTTGGAGGTGTAGGTAGGTAGGTAGGTAGTTGGATGTATTAATTGATTAATGCGTATGTAGATCTAGAGATGTATGGATGGATACATGTGCAGATAGATTTAGAATTGTATGGAAAGATGGGTAGATGTTGAGGTAGTTCTATGGAGAAGTATGGACGGATAGATGTGCAGGTAGTTCTAGAGAAGTATGTATGGATAGATGTGCAGGTAGTTCTAGAGAAGTATGGATGGATAGATATGCAGGTAGTTCTAGAGAAGTATGGATGGATAGATATGCAGGTAGATCTAGAGAAGTATGGATGGATAGATGTGCAGGTAGTTCTAGAGAAGTATGTATGGATAGATGTGCAGGTAGATCTAGAGAAGTATGGGTGGATAGATGTGCAGGTAGTTCTAGAGAAGTATGGATGGATAGATGTGCAGGTAGTTCTAGAGAAGTATGTATGGATAGGTGTGCAGGTAGTTCTAGAGAAGTATGGGTGGATAGATGTGCAGGTAGTTCAAGAGAAGTATGGGTGGATAGATATGCAGGTAGATCTAGAGAAGTATGGATGGATAGATGTGCAGGTAGTTCTAGAGAAGTATGGATGAATAGATATGCAGGTAGATCTAGAGAAGTATGGATGGATAGATATGCAGGTAGATCTAGAGAAGTATGTATGGATAGATGTGCAGGTAGATCTAGAGAAGTATGGGTGGATAGATGTGCAGGTAGTTCTAGAGAAGTATGGATGGATAGATGTGCAGGTAGTTCTAGAGAAGTATGTATGGATAGATGTGCAGGTAGTTCTAGAGAAGTATGGGTGGATAGATGTGCAGGTAGTTCAAGAGAAGTATGGGTGGATAGATATGCAGGTAGATCTAGAGAAGTATGGATGGATAGATGTGCAGGTAGTTCTAGAGAAGTATGGATGAATAGATATGCAGGTAGATCTAGAGAAGTATGGATGGATAGATATGCAGGTAGATCTAGAGAAGTATGGATGGATACATGTGCAGGTAGTTCTAGAGAAGTATGTATGGATAGATGTGCAGGTAGATCTAGAGAAGTATGGGTGGATAGATGTGCAGGTAGTTCTAGAGAAGTATGGATGGATAGATATGCAGGTAGATCTAGAGAAGTATGGATGGATAGATGTGCAGGTAGTTCTAGAGAAGTATGTATGGATAGATGTGCAGGTAGTTCTAGAGAAGTATGTATGGATAGATGTGCAGGTAGTTCTAGAGAAGTATGGGTGGATAGATGTGCAGGTAGTTCAAGAGAAGTATGGGTGGATAGATGTGCAGGTAGATCTAGAGAAGTATGGGTGGATAGATATGCAGGTAGTTCTAGAGAAGTATGGATGGATAGATATGCAGGTAGATCTAGAGAAGTATGGATGGATAGGTGTGCAGGTAGTTCTAGAGAAGTATGTATGGATAGATGTGCAGGTAGATCTAGAGAAGTATGGATGGATAGATGTGCAGGTAGATCTAGAGCAGTATGGATGGATAGATGTGCAGGTAGATCTAGAGCAGTATGGATGGATAGATGTGCAGGTAGTTCTAGAGAAGTATGGGTGGATAGATGTGCAGGTAGTTCAAGAGAAGTATGGGTGAATAGATGTGCAGGTAGATCTAGAGAAGTATGGGTGGATAGATGTGCAGGTAGTTCTAGAGAAGTATGGATGGATAGATGTGCAGGTAGTTCTAGAGAAGTATGGATGGATAGATGTGCAGGTAGTTCTAGAGAAGTCTGAATGAATAGATGTGCAGATAGATCTAGAGATTGATGAAAGAATGGACAGACAAGTTAAGTCTATGAGATTTGAAAGAGGAATTTGTGGGCGTGTTACGTGTTTTGAAGTGTGTGTGTGTCAGCGTCGGGAATTCAGAGGAGACAACGACTCAGATATTTTCAGAATACATAACACAACCACAATCTAGCTCAATGACTTCAATATCAGTGTACAACAAGCCACCCTATTCCTTAGTATAGTCGTTATACAGTTCAAATAAATCAAACTGTTACTAATAAATAAACTGCAATGTCTATGAAGGTCAAACCTACTACAACCGTACAACTTCATCTATTAACATTGCACTGAGTATGAGAACTAGGCAGGCTATTTCAGCAAACAGCTCCTGGTTGCCATAGAAACTGATGAACAACAAATAAGATGACGATATACCTCTTAATTGAAACATGTAGAAGTAGTGCGGCAGTGCCACTATGTGCCTCCGGTAAGAATCATTGCGCTATGTCGTTATATATATAAAGAAATAGATCAAAACTGTGAGAGATGTTAAATAACAGCAAAACTGTGTTCTTATTTTAACTTATAATGTACACAACTAAGATAGTATGATCTAATTACCATCACCATCATGTACAAAGCCTCCTGCTGGCGTAGGTGATCATGTCTCTCCACAACTTTCGATTTCGACAGTTATTTATCATTTCTGTTGTTGACCTACTGCCAAGCTCTTCTTCCATTCTCTTGAGCTGTCTGGTATCTTTTCTCTTTGCTTCCCTCTGTCTCTTCGTCCCTCAATTTTCCCAGTTATTACAATATATTCCAGCTGTTCCATTCTCATTACATGCCCAATAAATGATGATTGTTTCTTCCTAATATTGGAAATTAGTTCTCTTTTTGCTTTGGCCTCTTTCCGAACGTTTACATTACTCTTCTTAGCTGTCCACGGCATTCTCAACATTCTTCCGTAAAACCATATTTCAACAGCCTCTAGTGATTTTCTTGTCTGTTGTCCTATTGCTAGTGATATAATTATAATTATGTTAATTTAGGGGAATAATTGAAGGAACTATTCTACACATTGCAAGTTACATTAATGTTTATGTCGAAAATTACCAGGTTAAAGATAAACCTGAAAGAGATTGGTCTCTCGTCCTGACCTTCTCAAGTTTAGAACTCTCCCTCACTGGTGTGTGTTGTCTATGTGAGCAATTATCTCTTGCACCAATATGAAACAAACACGTGAACAGACACATAAATACATACATAAACATACACGTAAACACGAACGTAAACACGAACGTAAACACATACATTAAAACATACACATTCAATATTATTTTTTTATTTGATCTTCTTTTCCTTCTTTTCACTTCTCACTGCTGATACCTAAAAGGTGTCGTGGTTTATATCATTTGTCGTTCTTGAGCTGTTCGAACTGTCTGAATTAGTGATTTTCCTTTGTTGTTACATGTCTCATTCACTGCATCTATCTATCTTCTTCTTTTCTCTTTCCACTGATACCTAAAAGGTGTCGTGGTTTATATCATTTCTTGAGCTGCTCGAACTGTCTGAATTAGTGATTTTTCCTTTGTTGTTACATGTCTCTGTCACTGCATCTATCCATCTTCTTCTGGGTCTTCCTCTAGGTCTTTTTCCATGTATTCTCGAGAAGAACGCCCTTGATGGTGATTGGTAAGGATTCATTCTGACCATGTGGCCAAACCATTTAAGTTGTTGTTGTTCTATATATTCTTGGCAGGGTTTTGTTCCTACCATTTTTCCTATGGTTTCATTTGGTATTCTATCTATTCTTGTTTTGTTTGTTACTTTTCTCAAGCATCGCATCTCACATGTATTGATCTTTCTTAATTGTGATTTAGAAAGGGTCCATGTTTGACTTTCATAGCACAAAGTTGGTATGAAAATGCTATTTATAATTTGTTGTTTAGCTACCATAGAAATGTTACTTTTTTTTTCATGAAAATGAGAAATGAAAATAGCGCAAATAAGTTTTGTTGGACACGCTAACGGTGCTATTGAATTAATGTCGTGAAACTAGGAAGGTCACTTTTGACATGTTTCACGTCGTTTTGATGGTCACGTGAACAAATAGTCATCTTTTATATCCAGCGTCGGCATTGTTGCAAAGTGAAAGGGTAAACACAGTCACGCACGAACAATTTGTAATTACTTTCTAGATTTAATTTTTTATTCTCGAATCAATTGTCCATGTTTTGTATGAGTATAGTAAAATGGGATTCAATTTGGTTTTATAAGTGTTCTTCAACTGGAGCATGATTTGAGGAAATATTTACATTTAAAGGTCATTCTACCTATATATCTTTACTATAACCAGTGATGGAAAATGTACATCTGAAATAAGCAAAAGAATGGGTGTGGCAAAAAGTAATTTTAATGCCATGAAAAATATACTAACATCAAAATAAATAACACCAGGGCTAAAACTAAGAATAGCAAAATGTTACATCTTCTCAATATTCCTGTATGGTGCAGAAACATGGACATTAGACCAGAAAACAGAACAGAAAATTGAAGCATTTGAAATGTGGATCTATAGAAGAATAGATAGAATTTGATGGAAAGAAAAGAAAACAAACGATGAAGTTTTAAAACAACTGAGAATAAAAAGAGAACTACTAAATACAATTAGAACAAGACAAATGACATTTTTGGGACATGTTAAAAGACACAACAGCTTACTAAAAGTAATATTGGAAGGGAAAATACAAGGTAAAAGAGGCAGAGGCAGACCAAGACTAACATGGACGAGTAACATCAAAAGATGGACAAGTCAACCTATGACAATCTTCACCATTGAAACAAGAGACAGAGTGGAATGGCAGTCCATGGTAGCCAACCTTTGATGCGGAGACGGCACTCAATGATGATGAAAGGTCATTAAGAATTCAGGCCTAACAGGATGACTTACTGGTCTAGAGGTAAGACACCCGCTATCAGGACAGAAAGGGTCTGGGTTCCAGCCCGGCTACATCAGATGGGGATCTTTTTCTTCGAATCAGTTATTTATTCGTGACTTTACACTCGCCTGGTCTATGTATGTTTAAGATATGATGTCTAGCCCTTTCGGAGACCAACGCAAAACAGAAGGTTCCGTGTGTACTCGCGCACGTTAAAGAACCACTGGAAGTTTTAAAAAAACAATAAAAGTAGACCAAAAATGACGCTATCTGGAAAAAAATTGATTAGCAAATTCTAAAGGCGGATATCGAGCGCAGATATCTTGCGTTGTCGTAAATTAGCGACACAACGTACTCACTAGACGAGTGAATGATAAGTCAAATAGGCTCTACCGTCACAGGACGTGTTCATCAGGATGACGGATATTACAGAAACACTAAGTGCCTCGAAGAAAATTCATTATCTCAACGCAGCTGCCTGATATAGTTGAAGATTGTATTTATCTTTATACTCTTTCCGTACGTTTCGACGCACTGTGAGTCATACCGATTTCATAGCCGCAGAGTGCGTCACTCTCAATTTGATTAGTGTAAACTGTCATCGAACCATATTTTTTTTAGGGAACAGGCAAATAATTGCAATGCTGCGGTAAAGCTGGTAGCAAGGAGCCAATGGTGGGGTGTGCTAAACACTCCAAGGTATGGTGACAGCTTTACAAATAAAGAACACAACACAATACTGACGTTTCGGCCTGTGGCCTTCTTCAGAATACATGGACAACGACAACAAGCGGTGAAGCACAATTACTACATGTTAGATGATAAAGTGGAGGGCGAGGAAAGTAGGATGCAAAAATAAGAAAAGAGAGAAATGAATTTTACATGATGAGAGTATGATGGGCGTCAAAATATATAAAATAGAAAAAGAGAAATAAAAAAAAAGAAATTCTCTTTTTCTATTTTATATATTTTGACGCCCATCATACCTCTCATCATGTAAAATTCATTTCTCTCTTTTCTTATTTTTGCATCCTACTTTCCTCGCCCTCCACTTTATCATCTAACATGTAGTAATTGTGCTTCACCGCTTGTTGTCGTTGTCCATGTATTCTGAAGAAGGCCACAGGCCGAAACGTCAGTATTGTGTTGTGTTCTTTATTTGTAAAGCTGTCACCATACCTTGGAGTGTTTAGCACACCCCACCATTGGCTCCATATTTTTTTTTACATGTGTCGTACCATCTTGGTATTAGTAAATTCTAATTCCTTGTTTAATTATCTAAAAATTCGTATATAATATGTTAAATGGGAGCCGCGATGGTTCAGTGGTTAGTGAACTGGACTACAAAGGATAAGAGGTCGGGTTCGCCTGACCGACGGCTTCCGGGTTCACCCAGCCTTAAATGGGTACCGGATTTTTTTTCTGAGAAAGTAAAGCAGCACGGACGTAATACCGACTACAATACCTCAAAAATCTTGTGCCGAAAGTCTGTAAAAATTATGGTCACTAACACCATATTCCCTATACGCCACTTGTCGTGACGGGGGCTCTTTACTTTTTTTTTTACTAATTTGTTTAGTGTTACATTACCATGTAATTTGATATTTAAAACAATGAAATATTTTGTCTCTGAAATCTACTGCTAAATTGATAGAAACCTTCCGCACTGAAAGTGTTAATCCCAAATATTGTAGAGCATTCGTAAGTAACAATCCTGCATGTTTAAGAAATATGTGTCACACTTCAAATCTGTACTGTAAACTATAACTCATAAATAATAATCGTATTGTTATACAACAAGGAAATAACTGGAGGTAAAACGAGCACTATACAATACAATCTTCATCCCAACGTTGTGCTTCCAATGCCAGACCTGGACCCTAGATGCAAGAACAATAAGAAAATAACCTCTACAGATATGAAATGTGTTAAACGAATGACAGGAAACAGTCTGAGAGATAAGATAAAAAATGAACAACTTAGAAAAAAAAAAACTAGGAATAGCCCCCGCTATAGAATATATAAGGAAACAACAGATAAAATGGTTTGGCCACGTGACAAGGCAGACTGATCAAAACACAACAAACGAGCCTTCAGCAAACGTTGTGAGAACACCAGACCCAAGGGTCGATCACGAAAAAGATGGTTGGATGGATTATTAGAAGCACTAGTAAACATTACAGCAGCAGAGGCGAACAGAACAGCAAAAGACCGCAAATTATATCTCCCCTTGACGCTGAAAGGCAAATGAGGCAGGAAAGAAGAAGAAGAAGAAGAAGAAATGTTTAGGAATCCTCAGATAAAACACACATACACAAAAGGGACATATTAATTTTTATTTCCCCCACAGGGTGACTGAGTGGTCTAAAGGTAAAACGTCGGCCTCTGGGCTGACAGATCCTGGGTTCGATTACCAACACAGGCGGTGGAAATTTGTTTCAAAAATGGAGCCCGTGGTTTCTTCGTAGCTTTGCCATCTCCTGGTCTCTGTATAGCCAGATCCGATGTCTATCTCTCTCGGTGATAAACAGGATGCTCTGTGTGCACTCGAGCACGTTTCAAAAAACCATTTGCAGTTTAAAGTCAAAAAGAGCAGGCCAAAATGGCCGCTGTTTGGACAAACATTGTTAAGCAAATATATTCATCAACGACGAAGACGGATATGTCGGGCTGAAAGTCGCAGATATTGAGGCATTGACGAAAACTAGCGACAGAACGCACCAACGCTCACTAAACAGGTAAACGATAGGAAGAGGAGATGATTACGCTGGCACGGACGGTTGAGCAATTATGGAGTTTAAATCGTTTGCAGTGATACCAGGGCCTTCCATAATCAAATAACAATATATATATATAAGAGTTATCAGAACTGGAGTCGTCATTCGCTGGACATTGCGGGACTTGCTGCGGAGGGGGTCTGAGCACCTAAGGGTATGTTCGGAGTGCAATGAAGATGGCCCTCAATTACTCAGTAAATAATATATATATATATATATATGCATTATATCCGAAATGAGTAACTGAGCAAGGGGCAACTAATGTATCTCTGTTAAATAGCTCTAGCCCTGTACCATTAATGATTTGTTTGTTTTGTTTAGCCTGGGTAAGATTAACCAGACTGAAAACAATTTTGCCAAAGCAAATCAATGAATCAAAAATACACGATTAGACAATTAAACACACTGTACTGCATCTAGTGTCTGTTTCGAAAAGTGTATTTTATTTAGAGTTCTTGTTTTGTCTAGTGTCCTTTCTGGGCGAACACGCAATTAAGGCAAAATTCTCGACTCTTTGTGTCCAATTCTCAACTCTTTGTGTTCAATTGTAGACTATTTGTGTCCAATTATAGACCCTTTGTGTCAAATTCTAGAGTCTTTGTGTCCAACTGTAGACTCTTTGTGTCCAATACTAGACTCTTTCCAAATGTAGACTCTTTGTGTCCAATTTTAGACTCTTTGTGTCCAATACTAGACTCTTTCCAAATGTAGACTCTTTGTGTCCAATTCTAGACTCTTTGTGTCCAATTCTAGACTCTTTGTGTCCAATTTTAGACTCTATGTGTCCAATTCTAGACTCTTTGTGTAAAAATTCTAGACTCTTTGTGTCCAATTTTAGACTCTTTGTGTCCAATTCTAGACTCTTAGTGTCTAATTTTAGACTTTTTGTGTCCAATTCTAGACTCTTTGCGTAAAATTTTAGACTCTTTATGTCCAATTCTAGACTCCTTGTGTCCAATTCTAGACTCTTTGTATCCAATTTTAGACTCTTTGTGTGCAATTCTTAACTCTTTGTGTCTAACTGTAGTTTCTTTGTGTCCAATTCTAGACTCTTTGTGTCCAATTCTAGACTCTTTGTGTCCAATTCTAGACTCTTTGTGTTCAATTCTAGATTCTTTGTGTCCAATTCTCTACTCTTAGTGTTCAATTCTAGACTCTTTGTGTCCAATTCTAGACTTTTTGTGTCCAATTCTAGATTCTTTGTGTCCAATTCTAGACTCTTTGTGTCCTATTCTAGACTCTTTGTGTCCAACTGTAGACTCTTTTTTGTGTGTCCTATTCTAGACTCTAAGTGTCCTATAGTAGACTCTTTGTGACCAATTGTATACTCTTTGTGTCTAATTCTAGATTCTTTGTGTCCAATTCTAGACTCTGTGTGTCCAATTCTAGACTCTGTGTGTCCAAGTCTAGACACTTTGTGTCCAATTTTATATTCTTTGTGTCCAATTCCAGCTTCTTTGTTTGTTATCAAATGACTGTAAACTTTTTATCCCGTCGCAAACTCTATTCTGGACGAGTTGTTTAATCTCGGCGACGAACCTGATGTCTGCTGTTGTTGTCTCTCACCTCAGTGCTCCTTTTAGTGTTTCTCTAGGTCGGCCTCTTTCTTTCTTTTACCCTCTATTTTCAGAGTTTGCTTTGAGATTTTGTTGCTTTCTCGTCTCATCCCATGATCAACATAGACCACCTTCTTTTATTTTTATCTTTTCTTATTACATGATCAAAAAAGACAACCTTCTTCTATTGATGTCCCTTGTCATCACATGATCAACATATAACCACCTTCTTCTCTTGATGTCCCTTCTCATCATATGTGCAACATAAAACCACCTTCTTCTATTGATGTCCCTTCTCATCATATGTGCAACATAAAACCACCTTCTTCTATTGATGTCCCTTCTCATCACATGATCAACATAAAACCACCTTCTTCTATTGATGTCCCTTCTCATCATATGTGCAACATAAAACCACCTTCTTCTATTGATGTCCCTTCTCATCACATGATCAACATAAAACCACCTTCTTCTATTGATGTCCCTTGTCATCACATGATCAACATAAAACCACCTTCTTCTATTGATGTATCTTCTCATCACATGATCAACATATAACCACCTTCTTCTATTGATGTCCCTTGTCATCACATGATCAACATATAACCACCTTCTTCTCTTGATGTCCCTTCTCACCACATGATCAGCATATGACCACCTTCTTCTATTGATGTATCTTCTCATCACATGATCAACATATGACCACCTCCTTCTATTGATGTCTCTTCTTATCACATGATCAATATAAGACCACCTTCGTCTCTTGATGCATCTTCTCATCACATGATCAATATAAGACCACCTTCGTCTCTTGATGTATCTTCTCATCACATGATCAACATATGATGATGATGATGATGATGATGATGCGTTCGTCCGATGATTTGAGGTATTCTAACGGATACGAACCGTAGACTTCCTCCTCGTCATCCGCCCTTAAAAGGACGTTAAGTGGACGTAGTTACGTTGTGTTGCAGTTTGCAGTGTAACACTGTGATATCTGCGCCTTTCGGCCCAACACATCCGATTTCAGCCGACGCTTTTTTGTGTACCGGGTTCGTCTTCCCACTTCGATCCCTGCTCGCTTGGCCAGACTAGACAGGTTAGTCTGTTTCTAGAGGCACCACGAAGAGGTGTAGCAGGGTCTGGATGGTTCTGGTTCACCGATCCTGGCGCAAGCCATCAGTTGTGAGTCACTGACGACTTCCAGCTCTGGTGCTGGGGGGGCGCGCCTTCGCCTCCGATCAACATATGACCACTTTCTTCTATTAATGTCTCTTCTCATCACATAAGCAACATATAAGAACCTTCGTCTCTTGATGTATCGTCTCATCATCTTCTTCCTCTTCATTTCTTCCTTATCTGCCTTTCAGCGTCGAGGGGAGATATAATTTGCGGTCTTTTGCTCTCCTCTCTTGGCCTCTGCTGCTGTTATGTTTCCTAGTGCTTCTAATATTCCATCGACCCATCTTTTTCGTGGCCGACCTTTGGGTCTGGTGTTCTCACAACGTTTGTTCAAGACTCGTTGTGTTGTGTTTTGTTCTTTCTGCCTTGTCACGTGGCCAAATCATTTTATCGGTTGTTTCCTTATATATTCTATGGCGGCGGCTATTCCTAGCTTTTTTCTTAGTTCATTTCTGATCTTATCTCTCAGACTGTTTCCTGTCATTCGTCTAACACATTTCATTTCTTCTCATCATATGGTCAACATATAACCACATTCTTCTCTTGATGTCTCTTCTCATCACATGGTCAACATATAACCACCTTCTTCTCTTGATGTCTCTTCTCATCAAATGGTTAACATATAACCACATTCTTCTCTTGATGTCTCTTCTCATCACATGGTCAACATATAACCCCTTTCTTCTCTTGATGTCTCTTATCATCACATGGTCAACATATAACCACCTTCTTCTCTTTATGTCTCTTCTCATCGCATGGTCAACATATAACCACTTTCTTCTCTTGATATCTCTTCTCATGACATGGTCAACATATAACCACCACCTTCTCGTGATTATCTCTGAACTTGTTGGATGCTTTACCATTTCACTTATTTCTGCTCTACTCTTTTAGTGTTTATTCTTCATTCTAAGCCTAATGGATAAAAGAACACTCTTCTGAGATCGAAAGTAGTTCTTATCACATGACTGGCCAATGTACCGAAGCTTAAAGTAACGTGGGAACTTTTATTAATACTTCGAGCACACTGTAAATGAGACGTGGCAGAGTTCTCTCTTTCTCTTTTTAACAGACTTTCGTTAAGACTTTAATCCAATGTCTGGATTTGCGGGGAAGCGGTGATTGTTTGTTTATAAGCTGTGTTAGATAAGTTAGATAATAAAGATAGCACGCCGAGTGCAGTCGCTATTAGGTGAACAGACCGTATTTTTGTAAAATTTCAACTCCGACAGAAACATTTTTTTGGAATCAATTATGGTTCGTTCCTGCGTGCACCTTCATTAAGGGAGAACATGTTCTTACCATTATGTTCTATTTACAGTTATTTAACGAGAATACATGTTCTTGTTATGTTCCATGTTACAGTTTTGTTAGGAAAGTTTTATTTAGTGAACAAACAAGAATTTTTTAAAAATGTATTTTAATTGTCTGCCAATTCGTCATCAAAGCTGTCTTAGTGTCTGCCTATTCGTCATCAAAGCTGTCTTAGTGTCTGACCATTCATCATCAAAGCTGTCTTAGTGTCTGCCAATTCGTCATCAAAGATGTCTTAGTGTCTGCCAATTCGTCATCAAAGCTGTCTTAGTGTCTGCCAATTCGTCATCAAAGCTGTCTTAGTGTCTGACCATTCATCATCAAAGCTGTCTTAGTGTCTGACCATTCATCATCAAAGCTGTCTTAGTGTCTGACCATTCGTCATCAAAGCTGTCTTAGTGTCTGACCATTCATCATCAAAGCTGTCTTAGTGTCTGACCATTCGTCATCAAAGCTGTCTTAGTGTCTGCAAATTTGTTACCAAAACTGTCTTAGTGTCTGCCAATTCGTTATCAAAGCTGTATTGGTATTTGCTCATATATCATCAATATTGCATTAGTATTCGTTTATATGTCAACAAAGTTGTCTCTTTTCTGATCAAAGCTGTTTTAGTCTCCACCCATTGATCACCAAAGCTGTTTTAGTCTCCACCCATTGATCATCAAAGCTGTCTTAGTGTCTGACCATTCATCATCAAAGCTGTCTTAGTGTCTGCCAATTCGTTATCAAAGCTGTCTTAGTGTCTGACCATTCATCATCAAAGCTGTCTTAGTGTCTGACCATTCATCATCAAAGCTGTCTTAGTGTATGACCATTCATCATCAAAGCTGTCTTAGTGTATGACCATTCATCATCAAAGCTGTCTTATTCTCTGCCCATTCATCATCAATGCAAGTCTTATTTTGAATCGTTGTTTGCGCTAATATTCAAGTATATATGAATGCCCATGAGAGAAACTTGACCTACTTTCCTCTCCTTGTTCTACCTTTCATGGACTCAAGAAACAATTCAAGTGCTTTGTTCTATGTGCGGTTACTTGTCTTCTGCATGGTGCCAACCATGAAATCTGATATTGCATTCATCCATTATCCCAAGCCACAGAGATGGGATTTCTCAGAAGAATGTTGAAAGTTCCCCGGACAGTTAAAAAGACCAATGAGGAAATTCTCAAAGAGGCCACCACAAAAAGGGAACTCCTAAAAAACATCAGAAAGAAACAATCAACATTTTTCTGGCTCATCATGAGAAGAGTAATGTTAGAGTACTTGGTCACAACTGGCAAAATAAAAGGAAAGAGAGATCTCGGACGACAAAGAGAGAAAATACTGAATAGCTTGGTGTCATGACATGGAAAACAGTCAACAACTGAACCGAACACTGTGTATAGAAGATTGTGGAAGGACATGATCGCCTACGCCAAGCGGTATGGCACATGATGATGATGATCCCAAGGTCTGCTTTCTCCTCTCTTCTCTTTATTACTCAGAGTTCAAAGCTTCTTGAAGAACGCTTCTACATGTCCGAACCAATGAAAGGAAATATATTCTCTAATAGTTTTGTTATTTCTGATGTAGAATAAATATTATTTCCATCTTCTGATATTCGTTTGCGATCGCCAGCTTTATTGCTCTACAGAAGTCCCGAAGGACTGAATTTTGGGTGAATATACATTTTTCTTATTTTACACACCGGCAGCATCTAGATCAAACGTCCCTCGCCATGCATGCAGATATTCTCCAACTTCTGAAGTATTCTCTTTTTTTTTTTTTTAAACAGTCGAGAATTTTAACGTTTTGGGTAGATTTTATTTTGTATTAATTTCCCCCGTGTCAAGGTCATTTTTGGCCTACTTTTTTCGATCTCCCACTGCCAAGTAGATCTTTAATGTGCTAATGTGTGTTAATGATCTTTAATGTGCTAATGTGTGTTAATGATCTTTAATGTGCTAAAGTGTGTTAATGATCTTTAATGTGCTAATGTGTGTTAATGATCTTTAATGTGCTAATGTGTGTTAATGATCTTTAATGTGCTAATGTGTGTTAATGATCTTTAATGTGCTAATGTGTGTTAATGATCTTTAATGTGCTAATGTGTGTTAATGATCTTTAATGTGCTAATGTGTGTTAATGATCTTTAATGTGCTAATATGTGTTAATGATCTTTAATGTGCTAATGTGTGTTAATGATCTTTAATGTGCTAATGTGTGTTAATGATCTTTAATCCTAGCTTCTATTAGCCAGCCTGCGTGACTTGTCACGCCTAGAGGTACTGCAATACTGGGTCTTCTATATCAGTAGCTGCCACCACTACAAGGAACACGGCGATCCTAGCTTCTGTTAGCCAGCCTGTGTGACTTGTCCTGCCTAGAGGTACTGCAATACTGGGTCTTCTATATCAGTAACTGCCACCACTACAGGGAAAACGGCGATCCTAGCTGTTGTTAGCCAGCCTGTTTTGAGGCAGACTGTTACCAGGGGAGACCACGAGAAGGTAGAACTGCTTGGTCTTGGGCAGCTGATGGTGCGCCGACCCTGCTATTGCTACCGCAGGTCGCATGCACTTCTGCTCCCCCGAGCTGGGTAAAGATACGAAGAAAAAACGAATTACATATACATGTTTTAATTACCTATCGCTTGTGATGAGAATCGAACTCCGGGATCTACTTGTCCAGAGACCGTCATCTTACGTTCTAGACCACACAGCCTCCATCTTTGTAATCATAAAATTAAATACAATTTAAGAATATTCTTCAATTCAAACTGGATCCCGTTTATTGCAGTCACAAACGGTTTGTTTATCAGAACAGGGATATCAGCAAAACGAATCAAATATTATCCATGGTAATCATCATCCAATAGGTTCCATATTCACATGGAAGATTGGCTACCATTCAGTTCCATTTTACTCTCTGTCCCTTGCCTTCATAGCGCACGGTGTCATAGGTCTACCCAGGGCCGGCTTAAAGTTCCGCCAGCTCGGGCTGTTGCTCGGGGCGCGACATCTGCTCTGTGGAGTCATCTAGAATCTTCCAAATAAAGAGAAGGTGAAAGTATTAATCGTAGAATGCTGTCTTCGTATCGAAGGTTGCCTACCATCGAGCGTCATTCCGCTCGGTCTTGGCTTGTTATCAATAACTGGAAATAATACAGCAGTGCGGGTACACACTTGCTTCATGTATGATGTTTCTTTGTGTTAACTATCGCTTCTTTTGAAATAAAAGGACCAGACTGTCAAGATATTTGGGCTTTCCTTGTTTTAATTCGTCGAATTGGGCAGAAAAGAGAGATGAATCAAAATAGAAAATTGCATCATCATCATTGGGTGACGTCTTCGCATCGAAGGAACGTAATTTCCATTCTGTCTCTTGATTTGGTAGTGCAGATTTTCATAAACTGTCCTGTCCATCTTTTGATGTTATTCGTACATGTTAGTCTTGATATGCCTCTGCCTCCTTTACCATATATTTTCCCTTCCAAGATTACTTTTAGTAGGCTGCTGTGTCTTTTAACATGCCCCAAATATCTCATTTGTTTTGTTTGAATTGTATTTTTAAAATATTAAATAGAATATAAGCAATCGCGTCGAAGTTCAGCTTGACCAAAGCAACAGCAACCATAGGGCCGTCTCAAAAGTTCACCTGTCCACTTTTTTATGTTATCAGTCCACTTTAGTCTTGGTCTGCCTCTGCCTCGTCCACCATAAGTAAAGTAAAGTACTCCCGTTACGCCATGTGGCTTATAGGAAATATGGTGCTAGTGACCATAAATTTTACAGACCTTCGGCACATGATTTTTGGAGTAATGTGGTTGGTATTACGTCCGTGCCGCATTACTTTCCCAGAAAAAAAATCCTGTACCCATTAAAGGTTAGGCGAACCGGATGTCGTCGGTTGGGATCGAACCCCACCTCTTGTCCTTTCTAGTACAGTTCACTAACCACTGAGCTTTCGCGGCTCCCCTCGTCTACCATGGTAACACCGATATTTATATATGCCTAGAAACAATAGGCACTAATGGTAGATTAAATAAATTAAAATAAATAGACACTACCATTGTAAAGTGTTTACCTTATGACACCTCATGCATCACGACATCTTCCTGGAAAGTCGCGAGATCATTACTCTTTCTTAAACGCTCACCTGTAACGTGGCATGGGTGTCTTGCATCATCAGTTTACGACACGTCATGATATATGCGCTTGTTGGCCCGACATATCCTTCTTCAGCATGTGTAGATTTTTAGTCGTCTAAAACTTTTTCCCTACATTTTTTTCGTCTTGTAAATTGAGAATTAGGGGGTGTAGAGGTGGGGGATGGGTTGTCTAGAGATAAGACGTTGAACTCTGTACAGTAAAGTCCTGGGTTTGATTTCCACCACAGGCGGTGGGAATTTTTAAACGAGTGAAATCCGTGGTGTCTTCATGACTTTACCCTGTTCTCTGGGTGGTGAGATCCGATGTCTAGACCTCTCTGAGTGGTGAGATCCAATGTCTAGACCTCTCTGGGTGGTGATATCCAATGTCTAGACCTCTCAGGGTGGTGATATCCGATGTCTAGACCTCTCAGGGTGGTGATATCCGATGTCTAGACCTCTCTGAGTGGTGAGATCCAATGTCTAGACCTCTCTGGGTGGTGATATCCAATGTCTAGACCTCTCAGGGTGGTGATATCCGATGTCTAGACCTCTCAGGGTGGTGATATCCGATGTCTAGACCTCTCAGGGTGGTGATATCCGATGTCTAGACCTCTCAGGGTGGTGATATCCGATGTCTAGACCTCTCAGGGTGGTGAGATCCGATGTCTAGACCTCTCTAGGTGGTGAGATCCAATGTCTAGACCTCTCTGGGTGGTGATATCCGATGTCTAGACCTCTCTAGGTGGTGAGATCCAATGTCTAGACCTCTCTGGGTGGTGAGATCCGATGTCTAGCGCTCACAGAAAACGGCGTGAAAACGGGAAGTCTCGTGTGCACTGTCGCACGTTAAAAAACACATTGGCAGTTTAAAGTCGAAATGGGAAACCATCCACGCATATTTAACGGGTGAACGCTAAGAAGGAAAACAAACTAGAGAATGATTATTTAACGTGTGCAGAGAACACACTTTCTTCTTGTCCTTCATGTTGTTACTGTAGAATATTTCTCTGGCTATATTTTATTCGTTTTATTTTGTTTTGTTTGTTTCCCGACTAAGACGTAAATTGGGCCGGAAAGTCAAATTGCGTGGTTTGTTATCGATGTCGACTGCAACCGCGATTGTCTCCACATTTCTGTTATTGCCCTAATCGACAAAAGTACCAAATACTGAGTTTTCTTCCTCTCCAGGTTATCGCCCCTATCCCTGCGTGCCAGCAATCTGATTTCACTATCTGGAGACCAGTGGGAGGGAAAAGTCGCAACGATTATCATCATTTTCGTTCCTCATTTGCCTTTCGGTTTTGAAGGGAGATATGGTTCGCGGTTTCTTGCTCTTCTATTGACCTCTTCTGCTGTTTACCTCTCTGAGTGTTTCTAGCATTTCGTTTATCCACCTTTCTCTTTGTCTGTTGTTTTCGTCTCGTTTCTTGGTAAATGGTTGTATTGGATATAGTTCTGTATGTTTTATGACTTGCACTAACCAATTAAATTGTTAACTGGAAGAAAACAATTTTCAACGCCTGTCACGGGATTAGAACCCTTCACTTTTTTGTCCAGAGTCCGAGGTCTTAGACCTAGAGCACCCCAACACACTAATAATAAGGGATCCACATGATGCGTTCTTGCATCGGTTTAACTCTTTCTGTACGGAAGCTTTTTATCAATGCAACGGAAGAGATTTCAGAGACAAAATGTTTCATGGTTTTTAAGAATAAATTGACATATGTATATATTTATCTAACATATAACATATTATATATGAATTTGTAGATAATTGAACAAGGAATTAGATTTCACAAATATCAAGGTGATGCAAGATATGTAATCAGAATGTGGTTTATGACAGTTTACACAAATCAAAAAGAGAGTGACGCACTGTGCGGCAAAACGTACACGGCCGATATCGGCATGACGCACAGTGCGGCTAGACGTACGGAAACAGTTAAAAAGCAGAAGGTATTTATTGCTGTATATATATAACGCCCACCAGGTGAATGTCATCTTTCAGGACACGGCAAAAGGTGAGAGTGGAGAGGCTGAAATAGGAGAAAATGGTTTTGATTATAACTCCAGACTATATAGAGAACGAAAATCATACAAATCCAGAAATTGGCACACAAAAAATATATATATTTTTTAATGTGAAAAAACCTTAGTAATAACATATACATATGGCTGTTGGCGTCGTGACCGACGGTTGATAAGTCAGTAGTTTGGTAAAAATATTGGTGTCTTATTCTGGATGCTGCTTTTCGGAACATCTCCCGTAATTTATCTGCCAATACTGGACAGGCAGTAATCACAAATGTGACTATATAAGAAGAAATAGATAAAGAGTGTGAATAGTCGCAATAAGAATGACAAAGTAAGAAGGAATGGAGATAAAGATTTTGTATAACTCATCGTGACATTAATTTATGAGAAATCACATGTAAGAAAGAGTCGTGGAAGAAAGTTAATAACTCACCTTGGCAATGATTAAATGTGGAGGAATAGGAAAATATGAATAAAGTGATCACAAAGACGGACACAAAGGGTTTCAAATAACTCTAGAGAGCAAGCAGACAGACATAACGAGCTCCATGTGACTCTAGATATAGCAGAGAAAGTATAGCTAATGGTATATAATAGTGTGTATGTAATAGAATGGTGTAAAGGGAAGTACACACCAAGAGATGAAGAATGGGGAAATATAAATTAAGCACATACATATACAGAAAAGAAAATGACGTAAAGAAAGAGGTATGACGTAGCGGAGAGATACGGTTGCAAGGGGGCCAACGAAGACTAGTTACTTGGAGATGGACCACTGAAGAGAGCAGACGTACTTGGAGATGGACCACTGAAGAGAGCAGACGTACTTGGAGATGGACCACTGAAGAGAGCAGACGTACTTGGAGATGGACCGCTGAAGAGAGCAGACGTACTTGGAGTGAGAGCAGTACTTGGAGATGGACCACTGAAGAGAGCAGACGTACTTGGAGATGGACCGCTGAAGAGAGCAGACGTACTTGGAGTGAGAGCAGTACTTGGAGATGGACCGCTGAAGAGAGCAGACGTACTTGGAGATGGACCGCTGAAGAGAGCAGAAGTACTTGGAGATGGACCGCTGAAGAGAGCAGAAGTACTTGGAGTGAGAGCAATAAAGAGACGATGGATCCAGAGATTAACATCGTAAATAATAGAAGTCATCGTAAATAAATGGAAGTCACCAATAAATAGAGATTGACACCTGAGAGAGAGATATGGACCTAGAGGATCATAATGGGGATCCAAGTAGAGTGACACGGTAAACCCCAGAGCGGCAGCCACAACGGAAGAACGAGAGTGATGGAAAGAATCAGTTAATAAGAGATTGGTAGCAATTCAGCAGATGGGCCAGGAGACTACAAATTAGATAGATCGATAGATAGGGATAGAGAGAATAGGATGGTGCGTTCGATGGGAACATACCAGAGTAGGTTAACGGCCACAAGAAGACTACAAAGTAGATAGACAGGGATAGAGAGAATAGGATGGTGTGTTCGATGGGAACATACCAGAGTAGGTTAACGGCCACAAGAAGACTACAAAGTAGATAGACAGGGATAGAGAGAATAGGATGGTGTGTTCGATGGGAACGTACCAGAGTAGGTTAACGGCCACAAGAAGGAGTATACAACGTAGATAGATCGATAGACAGGGATAGAGAGAATGATTGCAAATTACAAAGTAATTGACAAATAACTTCATGTGTCTTATGAAGTAACAGAAACAAACAGAAGAGAAAAAAATAAATAAAGAAAGAAAGCGGCTCCAAGTAAAAGAGACAGTGTTCGTGTTGAGTATGAAAGGTAGAACAAAGGATTGAACGAGATAGCCAGTGCAAGAAGGAACAGATAGTACACCTTCAAAACACAAATCCAAGAAATCCATAAAGAGATCATTCAAATGGTGTCACATCTTCAGATACATCATAAAGAGACTCCTTCATAGAGAGCAAGCAGACAGACATAACGAGTTCCATGTAACTCAAGAGTGCAAATAGACAGACATAACGAGTTCCATGTGACTCTAGAGTGCAAATAGACAGACATAACGAGTTCCATGTGACTCTAGAGTGCAAATAGACAGACATAACGAGTTCCATGTAACTCTAGAGAGCAAGTAGGCAGACAGATACAAAAGGTTCCAAGTGTCCTTAGAGAGCAAGCAGACAGACACAAATAGTTCTATGAGACTCCAAGAGAGCATGTAGACAGACAGGCGGAGTAACATGGTTACAACCTTTCTCCTAGAATATAAACATGCCGCTATCTTGTCAGAGAAAACATTTCCAGGTAAGTAGTACCTGCCAGAAGTAAATCACCTGGCAGCAAAGTTTTACGGCCTCTCAAACTGTCAAACAGCGTTACATCATGAGCACCTTTTGTTAGAAGAAATGTCTAGAGAGCTGCAGGTTCTCAAATGAGAATATTAAAAAGTTATGGCGTTTCTCTCTGTGGAAGTATTTTGCTAAGTAAGTTAAGAATTAAAGTATGGCAATACCTATTATCAGCAAGAAACATTTTATACAGAATGTCTTCATCCTCGCAGACGACAAAGAGAGAAAATATTGGATAGCTTGGTGCTATGGCATGGAAAACAGTCAACAACAGAACTGATACGATGCACTGTAGATACAACATTGTGGTAGGACATGATCGCCTACGTCAACCGGTATGGCACATGTTGATGATGATCTCCATTAAAATATTGGTCTACCAATGCCAAAAATGGTCAGTTACGACTAAGCATAAAAGAAAGCTTATCACTACAGAGATGAGATGTCTCAGAAAAGTGTTTGGAGTATATACTCAAAGACAGAATCAGAAATGATATAATAGAAAGAGTAGGCATTGAACCAGTTCTAAGCTACATACAGAAGCAATAAATAAACTGGTTCGCCCATCTAGAATGAATGCCGCGTGGCATACAAAGCATATTTGTATGGCATACATTCCATGCCATACAAAGCATATATTAAAAGAGTAGAAGAGGAAGACCCAGAGTAAGATGGACAGACAACATCAAAGAAATGCAACAACAACACCAATTGATAACGAGTGAGGCCGCCACAAGGACGAGAACCACAACTTTGTATCTCCCTCGACACCCAAACGGGTGGTACAAGAGGAAGTTAAGAAATAAAATGAAGGTTCGCTCGCCTGCCTTGCTAGGTGTGTGGGGAATATGGTGTTAGTAATCAAATGTTTCCAAGACCACGGCACAGTTTTGGGTGGTATGGTCGGCCATTTTTTTTTATAGACCTTCAGCACATGATTCTTGGGGTAGTGTGGTCGGTAAGCCCATGCCACTTTACTTTCCCAGAAAAAATCCTGTACCCACATAAGGCTGGGTGAACCTGACAGCCGTCGGTCAGGATCGAACTCGGCCTCTTGTTCTTTGTAGTCCAGTTCACTAACCACTGAGCTATTGCGGCTCCCGAATTATCTCTGCATCAATATAAAATAATTGTTATTGTGTACTTTGATGTCTGGGCTTTGCATTGTCCATAGTCGTCTAGGGTGTTGCCAGGTGTTACCTATAATCATGACATGTGTCTTTGCCCAATCCATCAAACTCTCTTCTATCTGTCATTCGTCTCTCCTAGACTGTGTCCTATAGTCACATTTTGCACTTTAGCTGTTCCTCCTATCTTTGAATTGAACTCTCCTAATATAATAGTTAGGACGTCATGGGACGCACCAAGATGGAAGCTTGGTCGCGTTCGAGCCATGGTGAATGAAATCTTCATCAGATCAAAAGAAAATAAAGCCACATCTTTACAGCATTTTCACATTATTGTTGTCTATTGGGGGAACTTATAGAACCAGAGATATAAAGGTCGCTTGCACAGTGCAGTCGTCGTGAGGTGATCAGGTCTGAGTTTTTATTCGCTCCCAATAAAAGAAAAAAACGTTTGACCCTACCGGGATTCGAACCCACATTGCCTTGGTTAAGAACCCGATGAGTTATCGATTTGGTTACCTGCTCTTCACAAGAACCCGATGAGTTATTGATTTGGTCACCTGTTCTCCACAAGAAACCGATGAGTTACTGATTTGGTCACCTGTTCTCCACAAGAACCCGATGAGTTATCGATTTGGTTACCTGCTCTCCACAAGAACCCGATGAGTTACTGATTTGGTTACTCGCTATCCACAAGAACCCGATGAGTTACTGATTTGGTTACTCGCTCTCCATAAGAACCCGATGAGTTACCGATTTGGTTACCTGTTCTCCACAAGAACCCGATGAGTTACCGATTAGGTCACTCGCTCTCCACAAGAACCCGATGAGTTACCGATTTGGTCACTCGCTCTCCACAAGAACCCGATGAGTTACCAATTTGGTCACTCGCTCTCCACAAGAACCCGATGAGTTAATGATTTGGTTACTCGCTCTCCATAAGAACCCGATGAGTTACTGATTTGGTTACTCGCTCTCCATAAGAACCCGATGAGTTACTGATTTGGTTACTCGCTCTCCATAAGAACCCGATGAGTTACCGATTTGGTTACCCGCTCTCCACAAGAACCCGATGAGTTACCGATTTTGTTACCCGGTCTCCATAAGAACCCGATGAGTTACTGATTTGGTTACTCGCTCTCCATAAGAACCCGATGAGTTATTGATTTGGTCACCTGTTCTCCACAAGAACCCGATGAGTTATCGATTTGGTTACCTGCTCTCCACAAGAACCCGATGAGTTACTGATTTGGTTACCTGCTCTCCACAAGAACCCGATGAGTTATTGATTTGGTCACCTGTTCTCCACAAGAACCCGATGAGTTACTGATTTGGTCCCCTGTTCTCCACAAGAACCCGATGAGTTATCGATTTGGTTACCTGCTCTCCACAAGAACCCGATGAGTTACTGATTTGGTTACTCGCTCTCCACAAGAACCCGATGAGTTACTTATTTGGTTACTCGCTCTCCATAAGAACCCGATGAGTTACCGATTTGGTTACCTGTTCTCCACAAGAACCCGATGAGTTACCGATTTGGTCACTCGCTCTCCACAAGAACCCGATGAGTTACCGATTTGGTCACTCGCTCTCCACAAGAACCCGATGAGTTACCGATTTGGTCACTCGCTCTCCACAAGAACCCGATGAGTTACCAATTTGGTCACTCGCTCTCCACAAGAACCCGATGAGTTACTGATTTGGTTACTCGCTCTCCGTAAGAACCCGATGAGTTACTGATTTGGTTACTCGCTCTCCATAAGAACCCGATGAGTTACCGATTTGGTTATCCGCTCTCCACAAGAACCCGATGAGTTACCGATTTTGTTACCCGGTCTCCATAAGAACCCGATGAGTTACTGATTTGGTTACTCGCTCTCCATAAGAACCCGATGAGTTACTGATTTGGTTACTCGCTCTCCATAAGAACCCGATGAGTTACTGATTTGGTTACTCGCTCTCCATAAGGACCCGATGAGTTACTGATTTGGTTACTCGCTCTCCATAAGAACCCGATGAGTTACTGATTTGGTTACTCGCTCTCCACAAGAACCCGATGAGTTACCGATTTTGTTACCCGGTCTCCATAAGAACCCGATAAGTTACCGATTTTGTTACCCGGTCTCCATAAGAACCCGATGAGTTACTGATTTGGTTACTCGCTCTCCATAAGAACCCGATGAGTTACTGATTTGGTTACTCGCTCTCCATAAGAACCCGATGAGTTACTGATTTGGTTACTCGCTCTCCATAAGAACCCGATGAGTTACCGATTTGGTTACCCGCTCTCAACAAGAACCCGATGAGTTACCGATTTTGTTACCCGGTCTCCATAAGAACCCGATGAGTTACTGATTTGGTTACTCGCTCTCCATAAGAACCCGATGAGTTATTGATTTGGTCACCTGTTCTCCACAAGAACCCGATGAGTTATCGATTTGGTTACCTGCTCTCCACAAGAACTCGATGAGTTACTGATTTGGTTACCTGCTCTCCACAAGAACCCGATGAGTTATTGATTTGGTCACCTGTTCTCCACAAGAACCCGATGAGTTACTGATTTGGTCCCCTGTTCTCCACAAGAACCCGATGAGTTATCGATTTGGTTACCTGCTCTCCACAAGAACCCGATGAGTTACTGATTTGGTTACTCGCTCTCCACAAGAACCCGATGAGTTACTTATTTGGTTACTCGCTCTCCATAAGAACCCGATGAGTTACCGATTTGGTTACCTGTTCTCCACAAGAACCCGATGAGTTACCGATTTGTTCACTCGCTCTCCACAAGAATCCGATGAGTTACCGATTTGGTCACTCGCTCTCCACAAGAACCCGATGAGTTACCGATTTGGTCACTCGCTCTCCACAAGAACCCGATGAGTTACCAATTTGGTCACTCGCTCTCCACAAGAACCCGATGAGTTACTGATTTGGTTACTCGCTCTCCATAAGAACCCGATGAGTTACTGATTTGGTTACTCGCTCTCCATAAGAACCCGATGAGTTACCGATTTGGTTTTCCGCTCTCCACAAGAACCCAATGAGTTACCGATTTTGTTACCCGGTCTCCATAAGAACCCGATGAGTTACTGATTTGGTTACTCGCTCTCCATAAGAACCCGATGAGTTACTGATTTGGTTACTCGCTCTCCATAAGAACCCGATGAGTTACTGATTTGGTTACTCGCTCTCCATAAGAACCCGATGAGTTACTGATTTGGTTACTCGCTCTCCATAAGAACCTGATGAGTTACTGATTTGGTTACTCGCTCTCCACAAGAACCCGATGAGTTACCGATTTTGTTACCCGGTCTCCATAAGAACCCGATGAGTTACCGATTTTGTTACCCGGTCTCCATAAGAACCCGATGAGTTACTGATTTGGTTACTCGCTCTCCATAAGAACCCGATGAGTTACTGATTTGGTTATTCGCTCTCCATAAGAACCCGATGAGTTACTGATTTGGTTACTCGCTCTCCATAAGAACCCGATGAGTTACTGATTTGGTTACTCGCTCTCTATAAGAACCCGATGAGTTACTGATTTGGTTACTCGCTCTCCACAAGAACCCGATGAGTTACCGATTTTGTTACCCGGTCTCCATAAGAACCCGTTGAGTTACCGATTTTGTTACCCGGTCTCCATAAGAACCCGATGAGTTACTGATTTGGTTACTCGCTCTCCATAAGAACCCGATGAGTTACTGATTTGGTTACTCGCTCTCCATAAGAACCCGATGAGTTACCGATTTGGTTACCCGCTCTCCACAAGAACCCGATGAGTTACCGATTTTGTTACCCGGTCTCCATAAGAACCCGATGAGTTACTGATTTGGTTACTCGCTCTCCATAAGAAGGAAGATGCTAATAGAATGAATGACAAATTTAACAAATTCATCATTTACCCATCTGCAATGATGTAATGAGAAGAAAGGAGGAAGAACAGAAATATAATCAATTCAGCATATGTAATGGTATTGCGTGGAAACAAAAAGAGAAGAAAATGGGAAGGACAATTAATTATTTGTAATGTTGAAAAGTGAATAATGGAAGAAAATAAAAGAAAAATAATCAATTATGTAATTGTAATGTTGAAAAATGAATAAAGGAAGTAAAAAAAAAATCAATTTTGCATTTGTAATCTTGTTGCGTGAATGAAAGAAGAAAGGGGGGGGGGGTAGAAAAACCACCAATTACGTACTTGTAATGTTGTGACGTGAATGAACGATCTGTGAGAAGACTTGATCACGGCTCGACGTACAGATGAATATTGAAAGTGCTCGTGTCGCTGTGTGCACGTGATAAATTGCTCTGGAAATCGAGGCCAACGAGAGGAATCAGAGGTCACGGGTCATATCCGTTTGGTGAATGCCGAACACAACGCTAACTGCGACAGATTGATTGCCAGAGAAGTGTCTGTGGGAAAAATGAAGCGACGAATCGTGAGCTTTGGCTGGGAACCTGTTGCTCTTGCAAGCAAATCCTGAACGATTCAGTAGCCTGCTCTACCAAGCTTAAACAGGGCTCTGAAGGTTGAGAAAGTGAGTTGCATTTTCACAGAGGGTTTCCGGTTTACAGGATAGATTGGAAGTGCCAGAAGGCAGTTGCATTTAATATCAGGAGCAAGTGGTGGCGTGTAGCGTACACTCCAACGAGGTATAGTGACAGCTTTACACAAAATGGAGCACAACTAAATGTTGACGTTTTGACCGACATGTGGCCTTCCTCTGAAAACGAGAACAACACAAACTAATAACAAAATAAAGTAAACAATGCTACATCTAGGATAGGCGAGACAGGTAAATCAATGAGGAATAAATAGAGGGATAATTGAGTTGAAATAATGAACAAAAGAGAGATGTGCTACGTAACGAAGGATAATAATAGACAATATGTGAAAATTAGTCAGCTAATATATATATATATATATATATATAATTGAAGCGAGACTGAACTGAAACAAGATACAAACGCTCCCAGCGAGGTGACTGAATCATCATCATCATCATTATTTGTCATACCGGTTGGCGTGGGCGATCATGTCCTTCAACAATCTTCTATCTACAGTGCATCGTATCAGTTCTGTTGTTGACTGTTTTCCATGCCATGACACCGAACTATCCAGTATTTTCTCTCTTTGTCGTCCGCTCTCTTTCCTTTTATTTTTCCAGTTGTAACCAAGTATCCCAACTTTCCTCTTCTCATGATGTGACTAAAAAATGTTGATTGTTTCTTTCTGATGTTTTTTATGAGCTCCCTTTTTGTGTTGGCCTCTTTTAGAACTTACTCATTGGTTAGCTGTCCAGGGAACTTTCAACATTCTTCTGAGAAATCCCATCTCTGTGGCCTCTAATCGTTTTTTCATGTTTGTCCACTGTCCACGATTCGCTTCCATAGGTCAGAATTGGTTCTATATAGCACCGATGAAGCCTCTTTCTCATTTCTCTTGACATAGATGTCTTTGTCATGATTGTTCTAGGCAATATAAGAAGGTAGTTTGCCATTTCTTTCGACTGTGAATCAAGTGAATCAAATTAAACAAAACTGACAGTAAGATGGAGAATAATGGTTATTTTTGTTTCTATCTATCTATAGTCCTTTCGAGCCGAAGATGGCACATAGGGCAGAACTAAAATCTCAAAAACAGAAACCTTGCGTGCCAAAGTGGCACATATTGCAGAGATCACTGCTTCTAAAATCTATGGCTCTGTTTCCATAACAATACTTTTTACAATGACAGCTTGTCAAGCCATCGATCAAACTCCTTAGTCGCCTCTTACGACATGCCTGGAAGGTCACAGTGTTTATTTTTGTTTACTTCCCCTTTATTTATATTTAACAAGTTTTCTCCTACTTTTTAAATTACAAGGCCCTTAATGAGATCCTGAAAACCAATCTTATGTAACACGTCAGCTTCTAGACTTAATAGAGATAAGGCATCCAACCAGGCTTGTTGGATTTCATGACCCTTGTTGGAGGTCTGCACTCAGTGAGTGCTCTTGTTATTATTGTAGATATGTATTTTTTTAAATTCTGTGTGGGAGCCCTTTTGTGGTGCCGCCTTGCCTTTGGTTCCCTAAGCATGTGTTTATTTTGCTTAATGATTAATCCACCCCTGTATATAAGCCACGTGGCGTGACTGGGCTCTATTCGCTTTCCTCTTCAGTTTATCTTTAATCTCCTTTATGCATGTTTGGTCGTTCCCAACAATGAACCAAGATAACCGAAACTCTTTATTCTATCTATAATAAACAAATCCTGTTTTATAGACCTAAAAAGTAAAAAAAAAAAAAAAAAAAAAAATTAAAGATCTTCGTCACGCCAAGTGGCGCATAGGGAATATGGGGTATTAGTGACCATCATTTTTATAGACATTCGGCACATGATTTTTAGGGTAATGTGGTCGGTATTACGCCCGTGCCGTTTTACTTTCCCATAAAAAATATGGTACCCATTTAAGGCTGGGTGAATCTGGAAGCCGTCTATCATGATCGAACCCGACCTTTTGTCCTTTGTAGTCCAGCTCACAAACCACTGAGCTATTGCGGCTCCCATAGACCTAACAATCTGCAATAAAAGTCCTATTATTTTATAGCAGTAATGCTACAACATAAAGGTCCTGATCTATAACCATGTTTTATAGCTGTAATGCTACAACATAAAGGTCCTGATCTATAACCATGTTTTATAGCTGTAATGCTACAACATAAAGGTCCTGATCTATAACCATACATGTCTAACATACACGCCATTTCGAATGTCCTTGAATTCTTTCTTTCATCACGTCATCTTGTACCCGTCCAGGTGTCGAAGGAAATACAAAGTTCTGGTTCTCGCCTTGTTGGTGGCCTTAATCATTGTCTATTGATGTTATTGTAACGTTTCTCTGATGTTGTCTGTCCATCTTACACCGTGTCTACATCTTGCTCTTCTCCCTTCTTCTCTATTAATATATCTCTATTAATATATGCTTTGTATGGTAAGAAATTGAAGCCTTTGAAATGTGGATGTATAGAAGAATAGGTAGAATTGGATGGAAAGACAATAAAACAAACGAAAAAGTTTTAAAACAACTAAAAATGAAAAAAGAACTACTAAACACAATTCATTTTTAGTTGTTTTAAATCTTTTTCGTTTGTTTTCTTTTCTTTCTCCCTCAATGAGATAGAACTGCTTGCACAGAACAGAGACAGATGGCGAGATTTGATAAAATATCTTTAAAAGAAAACTGCTAGAACAAAAAATTCATATAGAAGGTGGTGTATCTTGGTCTACGCCCTATGGGCCGGTTACGGCTCGAAAGGTCAATAGATAGATAGATAGAAACACAATTAGAGCATTCAGATTAATTTTTTTGGTCATGTTAAAAGACACAACAGTCTAATAAAAGTAATATTAGGAGGGAAAATACAAGGTAAAAGAGGCAGAGGCAGACCAAGGCTAACATGGACGAGTAACAACAAAAGATGGACAAGTCAGCCTATGGCAGTCTGCACCATCTTAGCAAGAGACAGAGTGGAATTGCGCTCCATGGTAGCCAACCTTGATGCGGAGACGGCACTCGATGATGATGATGGTAAGGAATCACGCGACATTCTTTCTGGATGGACAAACCAGTTTATTTAATGTTTCTGTATGTAGCTTAAGATTGGTTCAATGCCAACTCTTTCTCTTATAATATCATTTATGATTACTCCAAGTGTTTCTATGAATTTGTAACATAAAGTGTATGCGTTGTTATTTTCCCTCTTAAAAAAAAAAAGTAAAGTACCCCCGTCACGGGGAAGTCGCGACAACCCAGTGGTTAGTGAACTGGACTACAAAGGATAAGGGGTAGGGTTCGATCCCAACCGACGGCTTCCGGGTTCACCCAGCCTTAAATGGGTACCGGATTTTTTTCTGGGAAAGTAAAGCAGCATGGGCGTAATACCGACCACATTACCCCAAAAGTCATGTGCTGAAGGTCTGTAAAATATAGGGTCACTAACACCATATTTGCCTATACGCCACTTGGCGTGACGGGGGTACTTTAATTTACTTTTTTTTACCCCCGCCACGCTAATTGACGTATAGGGAATATGGTGTTAGTGACCATAAATTTTACACACCCTCGGAACATGATTTTTGGGTAATGTGGTCGGTATTACGCCAGTGCCGCTTTACTTTCCCAGAAAAAAATCCTGTATCCATTTAAGGCTGGGTGAACCGGAGCCGTCGGTTGGATCGAACCCTGCCTATTGTCCTTTGTAGTTCAGTTCACTAATCACTGAGCTATCGCGGCTTCCATTTTCCCACTTAGAGAAGGGATAATTAATCAAAAATGTGGTAGACAGACCGTGTGTATCTGGTAAGACTGCTTTACTAAGAGAAACTACTCTGACTACAAACAAGTGCTGCCTTGCAGAAAGTCAAAGAACATCAAGGGCTAGGAAAGCAGTCCTGAGAAATCATGTATTGACAACGGATACAGCGGATTGCAAGGCTAAACACAAAGTACGGTACAGTGCCATATTAGTGTTGTAGACTTGTGACGTGATTGTATAAGTTCCAAACGTTTTCCCATACAACACACACATACATCTCTTCTGCTCTGTTTTGTTCATGAAATCAGTTTTACTGCAAGTCGGAAATTTCCCATATCCGGTCCATCACACGTCACGGCTACTGACAAAACTTAAAGTTGACAAGGTCGACTACTGTGCATCCCTAATCGGTGGAATAGGCGACGATTGCAAACAACTTTCCACCAAAAAGATAGTGCATAGTCACTTCCTTACTCTAGTTTCATCGAAAACACACATTTAAAGAAAACACACATTTAAAGAAAACACACATTTAAAGAAAGCAAACAAAGCAACCTAAACGGTTCAAGTGACTACGTTAGTCTCTGCAGAAACAGGGCGACATGCAACCGTTTTGCATCATCGTTATGGCGTTAGCAAGGTTGAACTCCAGTGCAATCCAAGTCGGCTGATTGGGCGACAATTTCACACGATATCACCGAAAAGAGATTGCCCACAGTCACTTCCAGCTCCAATTCACTGGAATAAATCGGCACACAAAAAAAACATCAAAGTTGTCAAAACGCAGAAAAACGATTTTAGTGATGGCACTCAAGTGCAAACAGGAAATACCAAATACACAAGCAGCATTCCAAACAATAAACAAATTATTACAACATTCAAACAAATCCAGACGAGTCAACGAAAATTCCGTGCTCGGAGCCGATGAATCAGCAAATCATCTCTTACAGAACGATGTGACATCAAATATCAATCATGGCCATATATTACAACTCGATAAAAATCGCTAGTAATAGATGCCCTCGCCATCACCTCGACAATTAAGACGTCTGACTCGAATTATCGCTTGCACTCCAGGTAATGACTATCATAAAGACATCCACAGATGATTAATGGAAAGCAGCGGCAATGATAGCATCGTCTGTAATTCTCATTAAAGCAATGTGACCTTGTGACCATCTCTCAATCGTTCTTTAACGGTTCCCGATGTTTCATTTTGTGGAATAGTTTGTATGCCCGTTCTTCTTTCTTATGTCCATTAGTGTTAGTATTTCTTCCGTCATCCATTTCATTTTGTTAATTCTTTTAGTCACTGGTATTACTTCTTTTGATGTTTGTTGAATTGTTTGAGCATATCCAACTGCTCCTCGATGTCCTGTTTTTTCTCAATAGCATTATATCTATTGTATACAACCGTACTGTACTTATCACTCATCTGTCTATCTACTCTGAGCATATCTAGTTAGAATTTCATATTTCATCGGGATTTCTGTGTCTTCCGCAGTTGTATTCTCATTTTCCCAACTACTGTTACATGGTCAATATTGCAATCTGCTCCTGACCATGTTTTAACAGATGTCAGCCCATTCCTGAATTTTCTCTGTGAGGAAAGTAAGTAAAGAGACCCGTCACACAAAGTGGCGTATATGGAATATGGTGTTAGTGACCATCATTTTTATAGACCTTCGGCACATGATTTTTGGGGTAGTGTGGTAGGTATTAAGCCCGTGCCGCTTTACTTTCCCAGAAAAAATCCTGTACCCACTTAAGGCTGGGTGAACCTGATAGCCGTCGGTCAGGATCGAACTCGGCCTCTTGTTTTTTTGTAGTCCAGTTCACTAACCACTGAGCTATCGTGGCTCCCGAATTGTCTCTGCATCTTCTTCTTCTTCTTCTTCTATCCTTCCTCTATTGCCGTTGGCGTCGAGGGGAGAAACAATCTGTGATTCTTTGCTCTTCTATTGGCCTCTTCTGATGTTATTCCTCCTAGTGACTCTAGTATTCCCTTTATCCATCTCTTTCTCGGTCTTCCTCTTAATCTGACGTTTTCGTAGCGTTTGTTTATGGCTCTTTGATTCATTGTTAGTTCTTTCTGTCTTGTTATGTGGCCGAACCAATTTATCTGTTGTTTCTTTATGTATTCGATGGCTGGTTCAATTTCGAGTTTCTTCCTCAGGTCAGTGTTTCTTACTCTGTCCCTTAAGCTGTTTCCTGTCATTCGTCTGACACATTTCATTTCGGTGGTCGTTATCTTTCTTATTGTTCTAGAGTCCAGCGTCCAATTCTGGCACTGATAGCACAGAGTTGGTAGAAAAATTGATTTGTATATTGCCCTTTTTGCTTCCGTAGTTATTGCTTTGTTTTTCAATAGTGTTGATACTTGGCCTATAACATGGCTTGCTTTGTTACACCTTATATCTATCTCGGTCTCTTGGTTATTGTCTTGTGTTAGCGTGCTACCCAGATATTTAAAATTGTCAACTTGCTTCAAAGATGTATTATCTATAATGATGTTTAGTTTTTCTTTCTTTCTCGCTATTGCCATTACTTCGGTTTTGCTTATGTTGATCTTCATGTTGTATTGTTTACAAGTGTTGTTTAGCCTGTTGATATGTTCTTGTAGGTCCTCAGTTGTTTCATGTATCAGAACTTGGTCGTCTGCAAATAGTATTTCATTTATTTCTTCCTCTCTTCTGTTGTTTTCTGGTATGCATATTTCGTTCTCTTCTGTGTTATCGTTTGTTGTCATCCGTGTTGGTATGTTTCCTCTGATTGGGCATGCTAATTTGCATATATTGTCCATATATGTGATGGCTGCATCAATATACACTAATTTTTATTGTGTACTTTGATGTCTGGGCTTTGCATTGTCCATAGTCGTCTAGGGTGTTGCCAGGTGTTACCTATAATCATGACATGTGTCTTTGCCCAATCCACCAAACACTCTACTGTCTGTCATTCGTCTCTCCTAGACTATGTCATATAGTCACATTTTGCATTTTAGCTGTTCCTCCTAACTTTGAATTGAACTCTCCTAATATAATAGTTATTTATTGGGTTTTACACAGTTCCAATATATAAAACAAGGAGTCAGACAAGACTGTGTTTTGTTGCTGGATTTGTTTTAACCTTACAGCGGAAATATTATGAGATCAATAGTAAATATAAAAGGAATTGATGTCAACAGTCACAACATAAATCATTTGTGATATGCGGATGAGTCTCAATAGCAGAAACAGAGAATGATACAAAAAGAAATGATAGACATAATAGTAAAAGAAAGCAACAAGAAAGGTCTCAGTCTGAATAGTAAGAAAACAGAAGTAATGGTCATATCGAAGAAACAATCATCACCGTCACGCAGATTAAACATAAGGGAAAATTGAAAAAAAATAGAAAAAATGGTAAAAATAAACAGGACAAATCTAAGACAAGTGCGACGCGTCAAATACTAGGACATAATATTAACATCGAATTGAAGGTGTGCCACATCAATAAAAAGCAGAATAGCTCAGGCCAAAATATCATTTCAGAAAATGAAAAAGTCTTAGGCAACAAATCTATGCCAATAGAAGTGAGAAAGAGATCTCATTAGTACTATGTAGACCAATTCTGACCTATGGAAGCGAATCATGGACAGTAAACAAACAAATGAAAAGACGACTAGAGGCCACAGAGATGGAATTTCTCAGAACATTTTCCTGGACAGCTGAAAAGACCAATGAGGAAATTCTCAAAGAGGCCAACACAGAAAGGGAACTCCTAAAACACATCAGAAAGAAATAATCAACATTTTTCGGGCACATCATAAGAAGTAGAAAGTTGGAATACTTGGTTACAACTGGCCAAAAAAACGCGGAAAGAGAGATCGCGGGCGACAAAGAGAAAAAAATACTGGATAGCTAAGTCCAACCAAGTATTACAACTTTCCTCGTCTCATGATGTGCCCAAAAAATGTTGATTGTTTCTTTCTGATGTTTCTTAGAGGCTCCCTTTTTGTGTTGGACTGTTTGAGCATATCCTTGTTGGTCTTATTTAGCTGTCCAGGGAACTTTCAACATTCTTCTGAGAAATCCCATTTCTGTGGATTCACTTCCATAGTTCAGAATAAACTCTATTTAGTCAGTTACGTGTCCACAGTTAAGAAATATTCAATCGCGACAAAAAAAAGTGTTTCAACTACAACCTACGTACATCAAGAGAGGAAAATGACAATTTAACGAAAACATCGTAATGACTTCACACAGAAAAATATTTTTTTAAATGTAACTTATGTAGGGATTTCATTAAAAAAATTACAATAAATGTTGAGAGGGTAAGGAACGACCCCCTAGGGTAATGATAGCATGCTTGACTCATGAACAAAGCGAACTTGGTTTCGTTCGTTTGCGTCCTCCCAATGACTAAAGTCAACACCTCTTTATTATCTGCCATTAAAAGGACGTTAAGTGGGCGTGTCTGCTTTGTGTTGTGGGTTTTTTTTTTTCGTTCACCAGAATTTTGCGCGTTAATCCATTTTTCCGCACAGGCAGATAACTCCGACTTCGGAGGTACTCATATTTTTTTTCCGTCTATGAGTAATTGACGTTTCAAGCCGGGCTCACTTCTGAGACCAGGGGTGGTTGCCGCAGAGAATAATCATAAATAAAAATCCCAACCGGTATAGCCAGGATTTGAACCAACAACCTCTCTGTCTCGAGGCCGGCGTCTTGCTTCGAGACCAACTAGTCCCCATGTTGTGGTTTTCAGCAAAACTGTGATATTTTCGCCTTTCGGCCCAACACATCCGACTTCAACGCGAAACTTGGGTTCGATAATGATCTGACACGAATCTTTAACTCTACAGCTGTTTGTTTTAATTTGTATGTATAAATTATGTTGTCTTGCACTTTGTGAAAGATCAGTCAGGCAAGAGGTTACGCGCCGAGTTAGAGGGACGACCAAGTGTTGGTTGGCCATAGGAGCTGTCTTAGCCCAATAGAGACATCATAGTGTGCAGTAAGAATTAGGGAATATTCGAGCCCTTTTGTGAAACATCCGTTTGGCCAGAAGTTAAGCGTAGATATAGACCGGTGGCCAAGTGTTGGTTGGAACATCGGGACCGCCTTAGACCGACCGATTTGTGCCAAACAATTCTCTCAAAATCTCTTATAGCTTACCTACCCTTCTGTTTCGCACCATAAACCTCTTCCAGTAATATGTTCCAGCTTGTCTAGTCGACCGATCGACTTCATTGCACAACGGATAACTCCATGGTTGTCAGATCACTTCCTCAACACATTCCGTAGTGTGGAGCATCATCGTCACCAACAAACCAAGGCAATGAAGATGGTTTCAACTCACATGCGCGAACTCAGTTACATCGGCGACGATTGTGACCCCAAAACTCTTACCATGGATGTTGCAGCTTCCTACGACATGCGTGTTAACCTCCTACGACATGCGTGTCAACTCCTACGATATGCGTGTTAACCTCCTACGACATGCGTGTCAACTCCTACGACATGCGTGTTAACCTCCTACAACATGCGTGTTAACCTCCTACGACATGCGTGTCAACTCCTACGACATGCGTGTTAACCTCCTACGACACGCGTGTCAACTCCTACGACATGCGTGTTAACCTCCTACAACATGCGTGTTAACCTCCTACGACATGCGTGTCAACTCCTACGACATGCGTGTTAACCTCCTACGACATGCGTGTTAACCTCCTACAACATGCGTGTCAACCTCCTACGACATGCGTGTCAACCTCCTACAACATGCGTGTCAACCTCCTACGACATGCGTGTTAACCTCCTACGACATGCGTGTCAACCTCCTACGACATGCGTGTCAACTCCTACGACACTCGTGTCAAACTCCTACGACATGCGTGTCAGTCTCCTACGACATGCGTGTCAGTCTCCTACGACACGCGTGTCAGTCTCCTACGACACGCGTGTCAAACTCCTAGGACACGCGTGTCAGTCTCCTACGACATGCGTATCAACTCCTACGACTTGCGTGACAACCCCCTACGACATACGTAGCAGCCCCCTACGACAAGCGTAGCAACCTTGTACAACATGATTGGCCCTATTCCTTACTTGCCTGAACGTGGTTAAAACTCTCCCTGGTAGCCACACAGACGATATTCCACCTTTTCCCATATGGCTTTATGAACATTAAAAAAAAAAATTGATGTATCTTTTCTCGTAATAAATGCAACATATCTTCAACAAGACAACGAACCTGCTTTAGAAGTCAAATCAGATTAACTATACGCACAATAGAGGAGTCAAAAGCTGCCTAATAGGTAGAACCGAAGAAGAGATACACATGCGATAACATGCAGACGATTGCGTACGTTGAACAGGCCATGTGTTCAGAATATATCCGGTAATAATTACATCAATAATGCATCATAAAGAAATAACAAACAAACCTTAGTTTGTGCACGTGATAAGATAGAAGGATCAAAACACAACACAATGAACCTTTAATAAACTTTGCGAGAACACCAGACTCAAGGGTTGATCACGAAAAATATGCATTGATGGAATAGTGAAACACTAGGAAATATTAAAGCAGAGATCAAAGAAATAACAAAACACTGCAAACTGCATCTCTCCTACACACTGAAATGGTAAATAAGCAAAGACTGAAGAAGAAGAAGAAATGCAATGCAGTTAATGTAAACTAGAGGTATATCATCGACAATGTGCTGAAAGAGAGGTATATCATAGACAATGTGCTGAAAGAGAGGTATATCATAGACAATGTGCTGAAAAAGAAGCATATCATTAACAATGAGCTGAAAGACGTGCTAATAATGGACAATGTGCTGCAAAAAAAGCAAGAGAGTCCCCTGGACATCTGAAAAGGTCTACCAGAAAATTCTCAAAGAGGCAACAGAAAAATGAAGCTCCTGGGAAAAAAAAACCATCAGGAATAAAGAATAGATATTTTCAGGCACATCATGAGAAGAGACAAATCGGAGTAATGGTTACAAATGACAAAATGCAGGGAAAGAGAGATAGCGGACGACAAAGAGAGAACACACTGGATAGGTCCGAATAAACTCTATTTAATCAGTTACGAGTGCACAACTAGGAAATGTGCCATCACCACATACAAAATGTTGCAACTACAACCTTCATCAAGTACATCAAGAGTGGAAAATGACAATTTTGATGGCAAATAAAGTGAAAGATAGATCGCGGACGACAAATAGAGAAGATATTAGATAAAACTTCGTGTCTCGGCGTAGAAAACAGTCAACAACAGAAGTGATACGATACACTGTGGATAGAGATATGTTGATGGACATGATCGCCTACGGCAAACTGTATAGCAAATAATGAGGATGATGATGAATATGGAACTTTCTTGTGTAAAAGTAAAAAAAAAAGTAGAGCCCCATCACGCTAAGTGACTTAAAGGGAATATGATGTTAGTGACCATAAATTCTACACACTTTCAGCACATGATTTCTGGGGTAATGTGGTCGGTATAATATTTTCCCAGAAATCCGGTACCCATTTAAGGCTGGGTGAACCCGGAAGCCGCCGGTTGGGATCGAACCCTACCTCTTGTCCTTTGTAGTCCAGTTCACTAATCCCTGAGCTCCACTTTCTTGTGTGAGACTCAGATTTTTGCGACGCAAATTTAATTTCGCTCTAAAACTACAAGTTTTTACTTGCCAGCTCGAACGTGCCAATGAAGGCCAATATACAAGTTTGTTGAATCAAACAGAAAATGAAGGACAACTAAAATATTATTTTTTTTAATAAATAATTACAAGTCAAGGCTGTGTTATGTTACTAGAATTGTTTTCATTTTACAGCGAAAATATTATGAGATCAACAGTAGGAAAAAAAGGAATTGAAGTCAACAGTCACAACATAAACAATTTACGATATGCAGATGACACAGTCTTAATAGCAGAGACAGAATGAACTACAAGAAATGATAGACATAATAGTAAAAGAAAACAACAAGAAAGGTCTCAGTCTGAGAATGCTGTGGTCGAAAGGTAAGACGTCAGCCTTTGGACGAGAAGGTCTCCGGTTCGTTTCTCACATCATCATTATGTGCCATACCGGTTGGCGTAGGCGATCATGTCCTTCCACAATCTTTATCCACAATGCATCGTATCATTTCTGTTGTTGACTGTTTTCCATGCCATGACACCAAGTTATCTAATATCTTCTCTATTTGTCGTCCGCGATCTATCTTTCCATGTATTTTTCCAGTTGCATCCGATTATTCCAACTTTCCTCTTCTCATGATGTGCCAGAAAATTTACCGATTCCTTCTTCCTGGTGTTTTTTACGAGCTCCCCTTTCGTATTGGCCTCTTTGAGAATGTCCTCGTTGGTCTTTTTTTACCTGTCCGTAGAACTTTCAACATTATTCTGAGAAATTCCATCTCTGTGGCCTGTAATAGTCTTTTTCATATGTTTGTCTACTGTCCATGATTTGCTTCCATAGGTCAGAATTTGTTCTATATAGCACTGATGAACTAACTTTTGTAGATACAGACTTGCTGCATAAGTGTTTTTTTTTTGTTTCATTTTCGGAAACATTACTATGTTTTGAGCTATTCTGTTTTTTTTATTTATGGTTATGATTATTCGAAAGCCCCAGTATCACTGCAAACGAATCGAAATCCATAACTGCTCAACCGCCTTTGCTAGTGGAATCATCCGAATTAACATCTCACTGAATATAAAAAAATGAAAGGCAGTTGCAGTGCCCATCGTAGCAAAAACAGCACACGTCAAAGGACATAAGGCGTATTATAGCACCTACAGTGAAAGCATCTGAACTGTCCTTCGTTATAGAATATTATATCTCATCATAAACAATCTGAATATTGAAACACCTTCCAGAATAAAGACACAGCTCACGGGTGCACAGAACACTACTCAGAACCTCCGGCAGCAATTTTTGTTGTTCTTTTTTTTTTTTTTTTTTTTTTGCTTTTTTTTCGGTGATGCATCTTCCTTCTGATGTCATTATTGTGCCCTAGTATTTGACGCGTTGCACTTGTTTCAATTTTGACCTGTTAAATTTTTACGCTGCACATTGGTGTTGATTGTTTCTTCGATATGACCATTACTTCTGTTCTGATTACTGATCAGAATGAATCCCACAGTCGGTAGGAAAGAAAAAATAAAATAAAATTTAAAAAAATCAAATAATGGCTTTAGCTTTTCCTGATCTCTGGGTTGAGGGATCCCAGGTATAGCCCTCTAAAAGAAACAGGCGAAAAACAGGAGGTCCCGTGTACATTATGCGCACGTTAAAGAGCAATTTAAAAAAAACTAAATACCCCCGTCACGCAAATGTGGCGTATAGGGAATATGGTGTTAGTGACAATAAATTTTACAGACCCTTCAGCACATGATTTTTGGGGTAATGTGGTCGGTATTACGCCCGTGCCGCTTTACTTTCCCAGAACAAAAATCCGGTACTCATTAAAGGCTGGTTGAATCGGAAGCCGTCGGTTGGGATCGAAACCTACCTCTTGTCCTTTGTAGTCCAGTTCACTAACCACTGAGCTCCCCTAAAGAACAATAGGTAGTTGGAATTCGAAAAGAGTAGGCCAAAAATGGTCGGAGCCCGGGCAAAATTAACAGGAAAAAATCTGCCCAGAACGTGAAAACTCGACGATAAGAAAACGAGAGTACCTCTGAAGTCCGAGAATATGGGCCTTAATGGCGGGGAACACCTAAGCACAATGTCCGGAAAATTAGGAAAAAGTGATATTCTCGCAAAATGCAGCCCCTAGAGATATAAATAAATATGGCGAACGCAAACAAATATTTTAAAGCTCGCAACAAAAACATCAAAGATTACAAAATCAGAGAGTTTCAGGGGATGCGGTATTCAATATTTAGCTACAGAAGTTTTCAAATTATAGGATACACTTTCCATGAAGTCACTTTGAATGTATAACAGGAGAAGCATTCATATCTCATTTTCCTGAAAATATACAATTGAGCAAATTAACTAAAATATTAATGTCAAACAACTGTGCCCTGCATAAACACATTTTTTAAAAATCAACAATTTACATCAAAACCGGCCAGACAATTCAGGACTTGGGGAAAACGTGAAGAAATAAATGCTGCAGAGAAAGGTTACAGAATTGAAAATGTAGGAGAGATTTTGAGAAAGGGGTAAAGTATTAAGAAAAGGGAGGTAATTTTTTAAAAGCTTGGGAATAATTATGTTAATATTCATTGTTATAAGTTTACAGCTGACATAGGATTGTGTGGGAGTGATATCTGGCGTCCTGTATGGGGGTGATATCTGGCGTGTTGTGTGGGGGTGATATATGGCGTGTTGTGTGGGGGTAATATCTGGCGTCCTGTGTGGGAGTGATATCTGGCGTCCTGTGTGGGGGTGATATATGGCGTGTTGTGTGGGGGTAATATCTGGCGTCCTGTGTGGGAGGGATATCTGGCGTGTTGTGTGGGGGTGATATCTGGCGTCCTGCGTGGGGGTGATATCTGGCGTCCTGTGTGGGGGTGATATCTGGCGTGTTGTGTAGGGGTGATATCTGGAGTGCTGTGTGGGAGTGATATCTGGCGTGTTGTGTGGGGGGGGGGTGATATCTGGCGTGTTTGTGGGGGTGATATCTGGCAAGGTGTGTGGGAGTGATATCTGGAGTGCTGCGTGGGAGTGATATCTGGCGTGTTGTGTGGGGGTGATATCTGGCGTCCTGTGTGGGGGTGATATCTGGCGTGTTGTGTGAGGGTGATATCTGGCAAGTTGTGTGGGGGTGATATCTGGCGTGTTGTGTGGGGGTGATATCTGGAGTGCTGCGTGGGAGTGATATCTGGCGTGTTGTGTGGGGGTGATATCTGGCAAGTTGTGTGGGAGTGATATCTGGCGTGTTGTGTGGGGGTGATATCTGGAGTGCTGCGTGGGAGTGATATCTGGCGTGCTGTGTGTGGGGGGGGGGTGATATCTGGCGTGCTGTGTGAGGGGTGATATCTGGCGTGCTGTGTGTGTGGGGGGTGATGTCTGACGTGATGTGTGGGGGGTGATATCTGGCGTGATGTGTGGGGGGTGATATCTGGCGTGATGTGGGGGGTGATATCTGGCGTGATGTGGGGGGGGGGGTGATATATGGCGTGATGTGTGGGGGGTGATATCTGGCGTTTTGTGTGGGGGTGATATCTGGTGTCCTGTGTGGGAGTGATATCTGGCGTGCTGTGTGAGGGTGATATCTGGCGTGCTGTGTGGGAGTGATATCTGGCGTGATGTGGGGGGGGGTGATATCTGGCGTGATGTGTGGGGGTGATATCTGGCGTGCTGTGTGGGGGTGATATCTGGCGTGCTGTGTGGGAGTGATATCTGGCGTGATGTGGGGGGTGATATCTGGCGTGATGTGTGGGGGTGATATCTGGCGTGCTGTGTGGGGGTGATATCTGGCGTGCTGTGTGGGAGTGATATCTGGCGTGCTGTGTTGGGGTGATATCTGGCGTGCTGTGTGGGGGTGATATCTGGCGTGCTGTGTGGGGGTGATATCTGGCTTGCTGTGTGGGAGTGATATCTGGCTTGCTGTGTGGGAGTGATATCTGGCGTGCTGTGGGGGAGTGATATCTGGCGTGCTGTGTTGGGGTGATATCTGGCGTGCTGTGCTGGGGTGATATCTGGCGTGCTGTGTTGGGGTGATATCTGGCGTGCTGTGTGGGAGTGATATCTGGCGTGCTGTGTTGGGGTGATATCTGGCGTGATATCTGGCGTGCTGTGTTGGGGTGAGTGGTTAACAGGAGATGTGTAGAGGGGGGTGTGGTTATTGTAATTTTATTTAATCGCAGTTGTTGATCGTTGAGCATTTTACTCATTGTCGTTATCATCACCATCATAATCCTCGCCATTGATATCATCACCATCATAATCCTCGCCATTGATATCATCACCATCATAATCCTCGCCATTGATATCATCACCATCATAATCCTCGCCATTGATATCATCACCATCGTAATCCTCGCCATTGATATCATCACCATCATAATCCTCGCCATTGATATCATCACCATCATAATCCTCGCCATTGATATCATCACCATCATAATCCTCGCCATTGATATCATCACCATCATAATCCTCGCCATTGATATCATCACCATCATAATCCTCGTCATTGATATCATCACCATCATAATCCTCGCCATTGATATCATCATCGTTGTAATCCTCGCCATTGACATCATCACCATCATAATCTTCGCCATTGATATCATCATCGTTGTAATCCTCGCCATTGACATAAGCACCATCATAATCCCCGCCATTGATATCATCATCGTTGTAATCCTCGCCATTGACATCATCACCATCATAATCCTCGCCATTGACATCATCATTATTGTAATCTTCGTTATCGACATCACCATCATCATAACTTCATCATCTTCTTCCTCGCTTCTTCTTTCGTCCTTATTCTTGTTTCGTTCTTTTCTTCTCTCGTCCTTTTCTTCGTTACCACGATCACCTTCGCTTCACTTCACCATGGTAACCTTCTTCGCTTCACTTCACCATGATCACCTTCTTCGCTTCACTTCACCATGATCATCTTCGCTTCACTTCACCATGATCATCTTCTTCACTTCACTTCACCATGATCATCTTCTTCGCTTCACTTCACCATGAATATCTTCTTCGCTTCACTTCACCACGATCATCATCTTCACCTTCACTTCATCACCTCCCGAACACTTTTAGATACGGTGACAGATTTAAATTGGTCCCACTTCTTGATTTGTAAACAAATATATCTATAGGAACTCTCAGTGCGTGCATTCTGCATCATGTTTTGGGAAACATTGAGCACCTATCAGTCTATCTATCTTTCGTTCGCCAAATTTCACAGGGCAAGTGTCACATCGATTCGCAATTATAGATATAGGTCCAAAATAGGACAAGCAAGAACAGATTTTCATCGGATGAAAAATATCATATGCTATAAGTCGTTGTCAATTAATGTTAAAAAACGTGTTCTAAAGTGCTGCATCGCCGGCTCTACTATATGGAAATAGTCATTGACGATAAGTAAGACTGCACACAGAACACTGGAAGTAACTGGTATGTGGTTTATCAAAAAATGCTGCACATTCCATGGATAGCAAAAATTACTAATGAAGAACGTATAAAAAGAGTTGTAAAAAAAAAACCCCAGAAAAATCATCTAAATCATAAGAAAAAGGCAATCTCAATTTATTTGGCATGTGTTGCAAAAAGAAGGCATTGCGAATATTATAACAGGTAGAATGAATGGAAGTAAGAGCAGAAGAAAACCGAGAGAGAAAATATTGAACAGTTTATCCAAATGTCATAATAAAAGATCACAGACTGAAATTATGCAAAGCACGAAGGACCTAGAGATGTGGAGAGAGATCATCGCCTACGCCAACGGGATTGGCACCTGATCATGATGATGATATGTCCAGGAGGTGGTCTAGAGCTAACACGTCAGTCTCTTGACAAGGACACATTGGGTTCGAATTATGCCAAATTAGTCAGAATGTTTCTCTTCGAGTACATCGTTTTTTCTGTGTAGCTTAATCCCATCCCGGTCTCTGGGTAGTGGGATCTGATAATTAAACCTCTCCATTAGCGTCTCAACACAGGAGGTCACGTTTGCGAACGATCGATCATTAAATATCTATTTGTCTAGTGAAATGTTCCGCGACGGAAGATCAGTCAGGAAAACATATCCACAAAAATGTCCGGAGACTAGAGAGTTCAAGGCCATCCGAGAAGTTGGCCAGGGAAAGTCCTTGTCGGAAACTGGGTTTAAATTCTGGCTTGAAAAATGGTGGTGGAAAATGTTTGCCGCGAGGGAAACTTTTATTTGAATGGGCCATGAAATAAACACGCGATATAAAAGGCTGAAATACACATTTTTACAATTAAATAATGAGATTGATTTTGTTATGGCCTTTGCTATGACTGAGACAAAAATGACTGCTGTGAATCAAAGCATGGAGAAGCACCCTTCATCTATAACCTGACAACTTTTCATCTCCGCCCGATAAGCAGACGACAAACAAGCCGCCATTTAGTTGACCTGTTTAGTGGCATATTGGTAAGTAATCAGCATGGGGCAAAAAGCTGACATTAAATTCTGTTCGGAAAAAAGTGTTATTGAGACAGTCGATGCGACACGTTTATGGGGATAATTGATTATCTCGTACAAATATATTCAGGTGGTATTGCACACACATTCAGGTGTTATTGCACATATATTCAGGTAGTAGTGCTCATATATTCATGTGGTATTTCACAGGTATTCAGGTTGTATTGCACAGATATGCATGTGGTAGTGCATATATTTTCAGGTGGTATTGAACAGATATTAAGGTGGTATTGCACAGATATTTTCAGGTGGTATTGAACAGATATTTTCAGGTGGTATTGAACAGATATTCAGGTGGTATTCACGATTCAAAAGTGGCGTGGTGGCGATTACAAATGGAACTAGACATGGACACCCAATTTCTGTTCATAATGAGGAACTTGTTAGAAATTGCAGAGAACTGATACAAGAAGATCGTTGTTTGACTGTGAGGATGACGGCGGATGAGTTTGGTGTTAACCGAGACACCATTCGTAAAGTTTGAGTGGAAGAGTTGGGCCCAGAAGAAATAGCGGCTTACCGGTTTGTACCACAGTCGTTGTCTGATGACCAAAAACAGCAGCGTGTTGAATACGCAACAGACATCCTCAAAACATGTCGCAAAAAAAATAAACATTTCTTAAAATTGATTGTAGCAGAGAATAAAACATATACTTTCAACTATGATCCCACAAGTAAACGCCAAACTCCTCATCATCACCAAAAGGCAAACAAATTAGTTTTCAAAAGTCGAAAGTGAAGACAATGTTAGTGTACACATACGACAGCAAAGAGATTATTCGCAAATAATTTATCCCAGAGGGACAGGCTGTCACTGCCAAATTTATTGAAGTATTTTGAAACGCCTATTGAAAAGGATTTTTCTAGTCCGATCCGAGTATTCAACACCTGGAGACAAATAATAATAAATGAATATCATTATAGAAGGAAACTTCCGAGGCGATAATTCAGGAAATCATAGGAGGAAGAGGTATGTTTTACAGCACTCAGAAAAAATTGCAAATAAAAACAACAACAGAAAAAAAAACATAGAACAACATATGGTCCGAAGCAGGATCGAACCCGTACTCTAATGGTAATGCACCGGTTCACCGGGCGGTAGTTGTACGAATTTTCGGCCACAAAACAAGTGTGTGTTCTCAACCATCCACAATATTACACAGATTTGTCTCCCTGCGTTTATTTTCAATTCCCAAATTAAAGTTAATACAGAAACGACATTTCTTCGAAGATACTGATGACATTCAAAGGGCCGTAACCTCGATGTTAAGGGCCATACCAACAGAAGACCTGCGGAGGTCCTTCCAGTGTTTGTTAGATCGTGCCACTAGCTGTATCAATGAATAAAGGGTCTGTTTTGAAAAAATACAGGTTACATTATTACCTGCCATTTATTTTATTTTTTTATTGAATTAGTCTCAGGCGCCTGTCGTCATTTTACATACAACCACCCATTCTCACAATGCTGTAAACGTCACATGGTTTGGGTGATCCCCTTCACGAGAGATGCGGGTTGCTTTTATCTTCTCAGAAGCCTATTAGAGTTCTTCTGACAGGCGTGTCGGACATGAAGGTCGGGCTGCAGCGAGGAGATTGTGACTGAAGTACATCCGTCTCGGCCTAAATAATCATCACCATCAAGTACCGGGCCTGCTGGCGTAGGTGATCATGTCTCTCTACAATTTTCGATCTCGACAGTTATTTATCATTTCTGTTGTTGAAATTCTGCCAAGCCATTCTCTTAAGCTGTCTGTTATATTTTCTCTTTGCTTCCCTCTATCTCTTCGTCCCTCAATTTTCCCAGTTGTTACAATTTATTTCAGTTGTTCTCTTCTCATTACATGGCCAAAAAATTATGATTGTTTCTTCCTAATATTGGAAATTAGCTTTCTTTTTGCTTTGGCTTCTTTCAGAACGTTTTCATTACTCTTCTTAGCTCTCCATAGTATTCTCAACATTCTTCTGTAAAACTGCATTTCTACAGACTCCAGTGATTTTCTTGTTTGTTGTCCTATTGTCCATGCTTCACATCCATATGTTAAGACTGACTCTACATAACATTTAAGAACTCTTTTTCTTGTTTCTATTGTCAAAAATGGATTGCATAGTATCTTCCTCATTTTTTTGGAAAGCTGCTTTTGCCTGAGCCATTCTCCATCTCACCTATTTTGTACATCTTTCGTCTAAGGTTAACAAAGTTCCCAAATATTTAAATTAATTTACCTGTTTTAATATTGTTCCACTTGTCTTTATTTTGCACTGAGGTGATGTCTTTCTCTTTGTTGTTACCAATACTTCTGTCTTTTTGCTATTAAGGATATGTCCTTTATTTTTGCTTTATTTTAACCTAAATAATATTCATATTAAATAGTGGAACCGTGCAAGTGTCTGACAGCGAGTACCTCTAGTTGAACGTCTCGTCTATAGCACCGACATTATTTGCCTCCAAGAGACGCCACTGCACGATGGCGCACTACAGATGCCCCGGCTACAAATGTTTCTACAAAAAGGGAACAACAGTTGTCCCTTTTCCGTAAAGACATTGTTGTGTCTGGGATGGAGGTTTCTCGCTGGGATTTGTGATAAACTACAGCTCCAGGCCATTAAGATCAAGTCCGAGAACTTGTGTGTGTGCGCGCGCGCGTGTGTGTGTGTGTGTGTGCTCTTGCCTAACAGAATCATGATCTTGATCCTTCCCGCGCCACGTGACGTCACATAGGACTCGTGTTTTTATCGCCATCCATCTCTATTCTTGGTGAGATGTACTTATCTAATGAGTCTATGCCTGCCAACTTTGCTTCTCTTAAACGTGTTCTTTTCAGTTTGTCTCTCTAGGTCTTTCTTTTTTCCTGTACCCTGATATTTCCCATATAAAATCCTGTTTTGGAATTCTCTTCTTGTCGCTTCTCAACACACGTCTGACATATGTCTATCTTCTCTTCCTAATTGTAGATAGGATCATTGATTGCATTGCCATTTCTCTTATCTCTATATTTTTCTTCTTCTTCTGCCTTTCAGCTCCCTGTGGAGCATAGGTCTTCAACAAACACTTTCCAAGTCGCTCTGTTTTTTGCCATTCTTTTAAGATCATTCCATGTCTTCCCCATCATCTTCATCTCTGCTTCTATCTGTCTACTCCAAGAATTCCTTGGTCTTCCTCTTTGTCTTTCCCCCTGGGGATTCCAAAATGGCCTGTTGTGTAATATTCTCAGTTGGCTTCCGCAGTGTGTGTCCTATCCAGCGCCATCGTCTTCTCTGTATCTCTTTATCCACTGGTATTTGACTGTTACATTTCCATAATTCTATGTTAATGATTTTGTCCTGCCATTTCCATCCTTTAATTATGCGTAAGCATCCATTAATGAAAGTCTGTATCTTCATGATTGTCCATTTTGTTGTTCTCCATATGTCACATCCATATAATAGGACTGACTTAACATTGGAGTTGAACATTTTTATTTTTGCATTTAACCTAATTTCGTTGGACTTCCATATGTTTCCCAGTGCAACAAATGCTCCTCTTGCTTTTGATATCCTTATTTTAATATCATTTTCTGTTCCTCACTCTTTATCTATATTATTCATTTTATTGTACACAGAATATTTTACGTTTTTGTTAATGTACACATACAAATAATTCAATCACCACAACAACACCTCGCACGGCTTTCCTTGACTTCTCTGAGACTACTTCAAAAGTGTGTTATCCTGACAGCTGTAACGGTTAGAAGACCCGGCAATTTGGAACCCAAATCCGGATGTACTAGCAACCTTACCACAACAACTTCAATGTTATTCAAATATCGACACTGAATTCTGAGACAAACACATTTTAACCAGAAGGAAAGAAAACAGAATAACAATATAAGGGAATCAGAATGGACTAAATAAAGAAACATTTGTCAAGCTCAAGATCGAACCAGTGTCAGAACAAACTAGATTTGTGGCCCTGTGTGTTCTCTTGTGCCTCCCTATCTAATCTGCTTCATTTGTCTTTGAAGATGTTGTAATGCCCAGATGGGACTGCTAAGATAGAATTACTTTCCCGGATTTACAATTATTCTTTCTCGTATTTTGTTTCCTTCTTTTTGTTTACTTGCACTTTTATGTTACATTTATGTAGCCAGAACGTGCTAAATATTGTAAGTAAATATGTGTATTTCTTTACATCAAGACCATAAGCGTATCTACTTGCTTTTGCTTCAAATTGAGGACAAATATTCCATTATTTTCTTACGTTTTCTACTTCCACTCAACTTTCGTGTCCGTGTCAAACCTTCTACTTCCACTCAACTTTCTTGTCCGTGTCAAACCTTCTACTTCAACTCAACTTTCTACTCCGTGTTACACCTTCTACTTCAACTCAACTTTCTACTCCGTGTTACACCTTCTACTTCAACTCAACTTTCTACTCCGTGTCAAACCTTCTACTTCCACTCAACTTTCTTGTCCGTGTCAAACCTTCTACTTCCACTCAACTTTCTTGTCCGTGTCAAACCTTCTACTTCCACTCAACTTTCTTCTCCGTGTCAAAACTTCTACTTCCACTCAACTTTATTCTCCGTGTGAAACCTTCTACTTCCACTCAACATTCTTGTCCGTGTCAAACCTTCTACTTCCACTCAACTTTCTTCTCCGTGTCAAAACTTCTACTTCCACTCAACTTTATTCTCCGTGTCAAACCTTCTAGTTCCACTCAACTTTCTTATCCGTGTCAAACCACTCAACTTTCTTGTCCGCGTCAAACCGTCTACTTCCACTAAACTTTCTTGTCCATGTCAAACATTCTACTTGCACTTAACTTTCTTCTCCGTGTCAAAACTTCTACTTCCACTCAACTTTATTCTCCGTGTCAAACCTTCTAGTTCCACTCAACTTTCTTGTCCGTGTCAAACCTTCTACTTCCACTCAACTTTCTTCTCCGTGTCAAACCACTCAACTTTCTTGTCCGTGTCAAACCGTCTACTTCCACTCATCTTTCTTGTCCGTGTCAGACCTACTTCGACCCAACTTTCTTGTCCATGTCAAACCATTTACTTCCACTCAACTTTCTTGTCAGTGTCAAACCTTCTACTTCCACTCAACTTTCTTCTCCGTGTCAAATCTTCTACTTCCATTCAACTTTCTTCTCCGTGTCAAACTACTCAACTTTCTTATCCGTGTCAAACCGTCTACTTCCACTCAACTTTCTTGTCCGTGTCAAACCTTCTTCTTCCACTCATCTTTCTTGTTCGTGTCAAACCGTCTACTTCCACTCATCTTTCTTGTCCCTGTCAAACTGTCTACTTCCACTCCACTTTTTTGTCCGTGTCAAACTGTCTACTTCCACTCAACTTTCTTGTCCGTGTCAAACTGTCTACTTCCACTCATCTTTCTTGTCCATGTCAAACCTTCTACTTCCACTCAACTTTCTTGTCCGTGTTAAACCTTCTACTTCCACTCAACTTTCTTCTCCACATCAAAACTTCTACTTTGACTCAACTTTCTTGTCCATGTCAAACCTTTTCATTCCATTAAATTTTCTTGTCTGTGTCAAACCTTCTACTTCCACTCAACTTTCTTCTCCGTGTCAAAACTTCTACTTCCACTCAACTTTATTCTCCGTGTCAAACCTTCTAGTTCCAATCAACTTTCTTATCCTTGTCAAACCACTCAACTTTCTTGTCCGCGTCAAACCGTCTACTTCCACTAAACTTTCTTGTCCATGTCAAACATTCTACTTGCACTTAACTTTCTTCTCCGTGTCAAAACTTCTACTTCCACTCAACTTTATTCTCCGTGTCAAACCTTCTACTTCCACTCAACTTTCTTGTCCGTGTCAAACCTTCTAGTTCCACTCAACTTTCTTTTCCGTGTCAAACCACTCAACTTTCTTGTCCGTGTCAAACCGTCTACTTCCACTCATCTTTCTTGTCCGTGTCAGACCTACTTCGACCCAACTTTCTTGTCCATGTCAAACCTTTTACTTCCACTCAACTTTCTTGTCAGTGTCAAACCTTCTACTTCCACTCAACTTTCTTCTCCGTGTCAAATCTTCTACTTCCATTCAACTTTCTTCTCCGTGTCAAACTACTCAACTTTCTTATCCGTGTCAAACCGTCTACTTCCACTCAACTTTCTTGTCCGTGTCAAACCTTATTTTTCCACTCATCTTTCTTGTTCGTGTCAAACCGTCTACTTCCACTCATCTTTCTTGTCCCTGTCAAACTGGCTACTTCCACTCCACTTTTTTGTCCGTGTCAAACTGTCTACTTCCACTCAACTTTCTTGTCCGTGTCAAACTGTCTACTTCCACTCATCTTTCTTCTCCACGTCAAAACTTCTACTTTGACTCAACTTTCTTGTCCATGTCAAACCTTTTCCTTCCATTAAATTTTCTTGTCTGTGTCAAACCTTCTGCTTCCACTCAACTTTCTTGTCCGTGTCATACCTTCTACTTCCACCCAGCTTTCTTCTCCGCGTCAAAACTTCTAATTCCACTCAACTTTCTTCTCAGTGCGTCAAATCTACTTCCACCCAACTTTTTTCTCTGCGTCAAACCTTCTACTTCCACTCAGCTTTCTTCTCCGTATCAAACCTTCTACTTCCACTCAACTTTCTTCTCCGTGTCAAACCTTCTACTTCCACTCGACTTTCTTCTCCGCGTCAAACCTTCTACTTCCACTCAACTTTCTTCTCCGTGTCAAACCTTCTGCTTCATTCAACTTTCTTCTTCGCAACAAGCCTTCTACTTCGACTCAACTTTCTTGTCCATGTCAAACCTTCTACTTCCACTCAACTTTCTTCTCCGTGTCAACTCTTCTACCTCCAATCAACTATCTTCTCCGTGTTAACTCTTCTAATTCCACTCGACTTTCTTGTCCGTGTCAAACTTTTTACTTACACTCAACTTTCTTTTCCATGTCAAATCTTCTACTTCCATTTAACTTTCATGTCCGTGTCAAACCTTCTACTTCCATTCAACTTTCTTGTCCGCGTCAGACATTCTACTTCCATTCAACTTTCTTCTCTGTGCGTCAAACCTTCTGCTTCCACTCAACTTTCTTTTCCACATCAAACCTTCTACTTCTATTCAACGTTCCTCTTCATGTCAAACCTTCTATTTCCATTCAACTTTCTTCTCTGTGCATCAAATCTTCTACTTCAACTCAACTTTCTTCTCTGCGTCAAACCTTCTACTTCCACTCAACTTTTTTCTTAGCGTCAAACCTTCTACTTCCATTCAACTTTCTTCTCTGTGCATCAAATCTTCTACTTCAACTCAACTTTCTTCTCCGTGTCAAACCTTCTACTTCCACTCAACTTTCTTCTCCGCGTAATACAATACAAATTTAATAAATATTCCAATTGGCGCAGTGGGGTTTGAATTCACGACCTCTTTATCTCGAGACTGGCGTCTAGCCTCAAGACCAACCAGTCCTCACCTCCCAAAGTATATCTTTCAACAAATAGGAACTAACGACACCGGTGTTGTTTCTGGTTAACAAGTCATTTGTTTTATATATTCCTTCGTCTTGCAACTCCCACCTTTGCATGATATTCACGAAATCTGTTCATGGCTGCGGATTCATCGTAATCTTTTTGAGTCGTCTTTGGCCGTCCAGCGTTCCTAATGGCATTAAGAGTGTCATATCCGTCCATTGCACATCCGACCTCAACATCGACTAACTGACATGTCTGTTATACGTTCATTACCTCTTACACCCACATGCCCTGGCACGAAAATGAAGTTTCAGGCACTTTTTAGAGTAGGGAGCCGCGATAGCTCAGTGATTAGTGAACTGGATTACAAAGGGGGTAGCGTTTGATCCCAACCGACGGCTTCCGGGTTCACCCAGCCTTAAATGGGTACCGGATTTTTTTTCTGGGAAAGTAAAGCGACACGGCCGTAATACCGACCACATTACCCGAAAAATCATGTGCTAAAGGTCTGTAAAATGTATGGTCACTAACACCATATTCACTATACGCCACTTGGCGTGACGGGTGCTCTTTACATTTTTACTTACTTTTTAGAGTAGACCGCCCCTCCCTCTCCACCCCCTAGAGTCCCTAGCCACTGTCGTCTAGCCCAGCCAGTTAAGATCTTTCTGAGCATACTTAATGAGTCACTGACGAAACACACATGTATAAGACTATGCTAATGCTTTTGTAACTGCCATATTTTTCATGGTAAAATAAACAACTCCCACACACGCACACAAAAAATAACAAGTAAACCAAAAATAAAAAAAAAAAAAAAAAAAAAAAGCTCACAAGCTAGTTCACAAAATACTTGCCTTGCTCCAAGATCTGATAATACATGGTACGCCACTATTGTACTAGTCATTGTCAACCTACTATAAAAAAAAAAAATTCAGAGAAATCCAGCTGTTTTGTATGAGCGAAACATTGGTAAAAATCGATTTTCAATTGATTCCATAGGCCGGTGACGTGGATTCTGTGTATTGGATGCGGTAGATCATGTGACAGTTACGTCACGAGACACACCTCTCCATGTTTTGAATAGACCAACCTATCCACGTTGCTAATGATTTTAATCTTCTACTAGTCTTTGTTAAATATCGAAACCTTTGAAATATAGATCTATAGGAAAATGGGGGAGAATTTGGTGGAAAGAAAATAACTTTTTAATCAAATGAAATGAAAAAAAAAATACCTAAAACAATTCGAAAAAGACAGTGAATATTGTTACGATGCGTGAAGAAACACACTACCCAACTGGAAGTTATCTTAGAAGGGAAGGTAAGGCAGAGGCAGACCAAAACTATAGTAGACTGATAACAACAAAAGATGGACAGGTGACTTTATGACAATGTGCACCATCAAGACAAGAGACAGAGTAAAATGGCGCTCCATGGTAGCCAACCTTCGATGTGGAGACGGTACCCAATTATTTAATTCTTTGCTAGCAATAGGTTAAAACAGCTAATCCTTTTATTACTTTCAGCTGATCCCATGACTGATAGGATCATACAAAAAATCCTTCTGTTAGTTCAAATTATAGTCAGGTTGGGTAATTTTACCTGCTACTATATGCAGTAAACAGTATAACCTCCGGCTACCCTGCTGCCTTGCAGGTAAGCTCGGGAGAGTAAAAGGCTAATGGAGGGTACCCCGAAGTAAAATAACCCCACCGCCTTGTGGGTGAGACATTTTAGTCAAAGGCTAGCGGAGCCAACCGTAAATAAACCGACGGAAGGCAATAGATAACCACCGTCATAATTTCTTTGTACAATCATGAATCGCCACAATAATAGAAATGACAACAACGTTAAAGGGGAATCCAATGAAAAACCATCGTTCGGTAGAAAACATCATGTGCTACAGATGAAACCCGATCGTCATCAAGCTACTGTAAGCAAATTAAGGAATGTAAACAAGAAAAGAGTTGTTAAATGTTATTTAGAGCCAGTCTTAACATATGGATGCGAATCATGGACAATAGGACAACAGACAAGAAAATCACTGGAGTCTGTAGAACTGTGGTTTTACAGAAGAATGTTGAGAGTACCATGGACAGCTAAGAAGAGTAATGAGAACGTTCTGAGAGAGATCAAGGCAAAAAGAGAGCTAATTTCCAATATTAGGAAGAAACAATCATCATTTTTATGGCCATGTAATGAGAAGAGAAAAGTGGAATATATTGTAACAACTGGGAAAATTGAGGGACGAAGAGATAGAGGGAAGCAAAGAGAAAATATAACAGACAGCTTAAGAGAATGGCTTGACAGAATGTCAACAACAGAAACGATAAATAACTGTCGAGATTGAAAGTTGTGGAGAGACATGATCACCTACGCCAGCAGGCCCGGTACTTGATGATGATGATTTCAAATTAGTATTCATTAACAATATAATTATACGGCTAATTTATTATTATTGCAAGGTAGTCGACATCCATGATACGGATACTCGGTTAAGCCTTCAACAACATCAATCTAGCATTAGCAATAACAAAGTCAAGGTCAAGTACGAGACTTGAATCGGCGTCTCAGCACGCGAGTTTCCACCCATATGTGCTCGGCCACCTATTCAGAAATGTTCGGATACTTCTGGATAGTGTCGCATCAAGCATCGAAACTCACGATGCGAGGCGGCATTCCTCACCTTCACAGAGTACTACTCAAGTACCCATTTCTGCCAGCGACTGGGTCGACCGCGGGGGTATTTTATTTTCCAACCACGGGCACAATTCACACTGCTTCCAGCGGGAATCGAACACGGGTTGTCCGATGGTCAGTAGCCCAGTCGAGTGGTTTTCCCAACTAGGCCTCCGAGGCCCCCAATGTTAGCAATAACAATAGACAGTTAATTCATGTATTGTTAATTCATGTATTGTTAATTCATGTATTACCTTGAGGTAAAATTCGATAGTGATAGGATCACAAAGAGACCAATCTTACAATCATCTTAAGCACAGTTGTTTGTTTTTATCTAAAGTGGCGTTTTAGTTTTTATCTTGAACATGTTGCAGAGTTTTGTTGATGAAGATGTCATATGCCTAATACATTCCACATATTCATAAGACTGATATTTAAAAGAAGTGGTTCTAATTTGTGACACCAAACACAAAACGTTAAATTTTTTAACTAAAGTCAATATTTATGCATCGATGATATTTTACTGATTTTCTTCTTTCCTTCCTCATCTGTCTTTCAGCGTCGAGGGGAGATATAATTTGCGATATTTTGCTCTTCTATTCGCATCTGCTGCTATTATGTTTCCTAGTGCTCCTAATATTCCGTCAATCCATCTTTATCATGGTCGTCTCTTGGGCCTGGTGATCTTCCAACGTTTTTTGAGTGCTTGTTGTGTTGTGTTTTGATTTTTCTGCCTTGTCACGTGGCTTAACCATCTGTTCTGTTTTTTAATCTAGGCAGAATTTATTCCGATATTTTCTCAGTATTTCATTTTTGATCTTGTCTCTCAGGCTGTTTCCTGTTATTCGTGTAACACATTTTTTCTCAGTAGAGGTTATTTTTCCTGTTCTTGCATGTAGGGTTCAGGTCTGACATTGGTAGCACAACGTTGGGATGAAAATTGTATTGTAGGGTGCCCGTTTTGCCTCTAGGGTTTTTTTCCTTGTTGGACAATAGTGGTGATAGCTTTCCGATGATTTGTCAATCTCTGTTGCATCTTGAGTCTATCTCTGCTGTTTGAGAATTGTGGTTTGTCACTTGACTTCCTAGGTATTTGAATTCCTCTACTTGTTTTAGTTCCCTGTCTTCTATAATGGTTTTCTTTGGAATGTTACTTGATGAGGCTCAAATCTCTTTCACGGTGATCTGCCATATTCATCTTTCGTGTTCTGAATATGCCTCATGTGTAGCACTCACTTTGCTGTTTTCACTTTGATGAGTTCAAATTAGTATTCATTAATGGGAAGATAATCAATAACCTAAGATATGCTGATGATACTGTTCTACTAGCAGAATATCCTAAAGATCTACAACAATTACTTAATGTAATAAACATGACAAGCAAAAAATATGGACTTGATACGAATATCAAAAAGACTAAAACTATGATCATAAACAAAGAAAATTCTCAAGACCTACAATTAAATATCAAAGTGGAAGGAATACATCTGGAGACAGTTCGGAGCTACAACTACCTGGGACATACTATAACCAATGATGGAAAATGTAAAATTGAAATAAATAAAAGAATAGGTATGGCAAAAATTAATTTTAATGTCATGAAGAACATACTAACATCAAATAAATAACACCAGGGCTAAAACTAAGAATAGTAAAATGTTACATCTTCTCAATATTCCTGTATGGTGCAGAAACATGGACATTAGACAAGAAAACAGAACAGAAAACTGAAGCCTTTGAAATGTGGATTTATAGAAGAATAGGTAGAATTGGATGGAAAGAAAAGAAAACAAACGAGGAAGTTTTAAAACAACTAAAAATGTAAAGAGAACTACTAAACACAATTAGAACAAGACAAATGAAATTTTTGGGCATGTTAAAAGATACAGCAGCCTAATAAAAGTAATATTGGAAGGGAAAATACAAGGTAAAAGAGGCAGAGGCAGACCAAGACTAACATGGACGAGTAACATCAAAAGATGGACAAGTCAACCTATGATAATCTGCACCATCAAAGCAAGAGCCAGAGTGGAATGGCACTCCATGGTAGCCAACCTTCGATGTGGAGACGGCACTCAATGATGATTATGATGCCTTCTATACTTATGTTGATGTTCTGTTTCACTTTTGCGACATTCATGACTTCTATTTTGCTGATGTTAATTTCCATGTTGCATTTTGTGCCTGTGCTGTTGAGTCTAATTAGGTGTTCTTATAGGTGTTTTATTTGTCCATGTATTATTGCCTGATCGTCGAAAAATAAAAGCTCGTTGATTTCCTGTCCTATTTATGTGACAATGCTTGCTATAAAAAGATAAACAATTTTTGAAAGGTCGTCTTTTCTGCAAGCTGTTTTAATGTGAATAGAGCGTCAGTACATCCTCTGTTTTTAGTTTTCAGACCCATATTTGAGAATCGATTAATTGTTGTTCTATTATTGGTCTCAACCTTTTTTCCACAATTTTGGCAATAGAACTTTCAAAATGGATAAAAAGCGATCTACTTCTATATTGATTGGAAGTCTCTCCAGTTAAATTCAATATTTAACCACAAGAAGACTTCTTCTAAGCACTTTTTTTGTTGCGTTCGCCAACTTTCACCTCTGGCAATGTCCATAGAGACTAGGAACTGAATTCTGCGTGTTAATCCATTTTTTTAAACTCGCAGCTGTGTGCTACAAGGGTCCCTCGCCATACTGGCAGATAATTCCGTCTCCGAAGATACTCATATTTTTTCCGTCGATGAGTAATTGACGTTTCAAGCCGGGTCTCGCTGCTGAGACCAGGGGTAGTTACCATAGAGAGAAATCATAAATAAAAATCCCAACTGGTTCAGTCGGGATTTGAACTCACAACCTCTCTGTCTCGAGGCCGACGTCTTGCCTCGAGACCAACCAGTCCCCCGTTCTAAGCACTTGAAATGTATGATAGAAAAATCATGTATATTTTATCTTCTGGAAATACACACATGATCAAATTAACTAAAGTGTTACTAACAAACAACTGTGAAATTTAACTTCATAAACAAAAGGATCACAGAAGGATGGCTGATCTATCATTTTACTCCAAGTTGACCTGATGGTATTACAAGTTGGAATACAAGAAAAACGGGTAGTCTTGGTGGGACAGCATGAAAAGAAAAACGAGTAGTTTTGTTGTGATTGCATAAAAAGGAAAAAAAAATAGTCTTGTGATTGCATAAAAAGAAAGACCGGTAGTTTTGTTGTGATTGCATAAAAAGAAAGACTGGTAATTTTGTTGTGATTGCATAAAAAGAAAAGAGATAGTCTAGTTGTGACTACCGAATCTTTGAGTCCAGAAGGATGTAGTCTATATCCAGGAGCTCTTCAATGGCAGCAGATGAGGATTTGTGTTTCTCGGTTGTTTTACCGCGGGGTTTGGCTAGGAAAGAAAGTGATCTCAGCACTTATCTGAGATAAGTTATTGTAAGATTGGTAAGATATTGATCCTTTGATCAAGCAATAAGTCAAATAGGCAACTAAACCTCACTCAACTAAAGAACAAAACGCGAGCAAAAGAATGCCTGTAAGAGAGATAGGCAGAGAAAAATATAGATGACGACTAAAAGATACGCATAGACAATGAAATAGTTTAGAAAGAAGAATAATACGGACTGGAATAAAAAAGAAAATGTAAGAGAAGAAATGAAAAATCATCATCCAAAGGGGAGATGGGAGCTGCGATAGCTCAGTGGTTAGTGAACTGGGCTACAAAGGACAAGAGGTAGGGTTCGATCCCAACCGACGGCATCCGGGTTCACCCAGCTTTAATGGGTACCGGATTTTTTCTGGGAAAGTAAATCGGCACGGGTGTAATACCGACCACATTACCCCAAAAATCATGTGCCGAAGGTCTGTAAAATTTATGGTCACTAACACCATATTCCCTATACGCCACTTGGCGTGACAGGGGTATTTAATCTTTATCTTTATACGGGGGGATGGCAGAAGAGACATTAATAAATTAAAATTAATGAAGACAAAGGAAGACTTGAAGAGATATAAGTAAGTATTGGGATAAGGATAAGGATACAGAGAGTTGAGGGATGGGAGTAGAAAGAAAACAGTAAGAAAGAAAAAGATTGGGGAAAAATAGTGGAGAGAGAACCAGAATGAGCATTCAGGGAAAGTGTGAAACAAAAATGAAATATAGATAAGGGAATGTAAAGAAAGAGAAAAACACTAAAGGAAGGAAAAGAGGAAGAAAGAAGGGAAGGAACGACTAAAGTAAGTGTAATAACATGAAGTAAAGAAAGAATGGAATAAATACATGAACTAAGAAATGAAAGAAGGAAAGAGGGAAAGAAGGAAGGAAGGAGGGATGGAAGGAAGGAAGGAAGGAAGGGAGGGAGTGAGTGAGTGAGTGAGTGTGTGAGTGAGTGAGTGAGTGAGTGAGTGAGTGAGTCAGTCAGTCAGTCAGTCAGTCAGTCAGTCAGTCAGTCAGTCAGTCAGTCAGTCAGTCAGTCAGTCAGTCAGTCAGTCAGTCAGTCAGTCAGTCAGTCAGTCAGTCAGTCAGTCAGTCAGTGGAGGGAGGGAGGGAGGGAGGGATAGTATTATAGAGTAATTAAAAAATGAGTTAGGTCACCAAGACCTGATCATAACGGCGAGTACATGCACCGAATGTAATCAAGCTGTCGGCCATTTTCCCCCCACCGAACGTCACCAGTCGCTGGGTTCAGTGATTGATAAAGTCATAGATACACATTTGTGAAGTCATATTTCACGTAATTAGATCAGATTACCCCACGTTTGGAAACGTTGACTCATTTGATAACATTGAGAAGGCATCTCTATCTGGTTTTGGAGAGAAGCCAAAGATGGTGGGAGAAGATAAGCAATCGTGGTGTATAAATATTTGCTACTGACCAGAAGGGTTTTGGTTTAAGTTCCAGAGGTGTCAATTTTTTTTTTTTTTTGACAGACACCTCGTGTCTGGGTTCATCCAGTTCCTAAAAATATTGAAATTAGAGAAAAATTATGGGAAAATAATGCGGCCTGGCGTAATACTGACGGAATAGCCTGTAAAAGGGTATCGTTTTTTACATATTTTTATTTTTTATATGAACATCTACAGCATATTCGTTCAACTAGAAGCATGAAGCAAACGTTTTGATAATCCATTTAATCATTCTTGGACTATTATCAAAATGTAGATGCACAATTATTCTTTCTTTTCTTTTTTTTTTCTTTCTTTCTTTTAATTTCTTTCTGCTTTATTTATTTCGTTACTTCTTCCTTCCTTCCTTTCTCTTACTTCTTTCTTTCTTCCTTCCCGTCTTTCTTCCTTCCCGTCTTTCTTTCTTCCTTTCTGTCTTATTCTTCTTTCTTTCTTTCAGCTTCTTTTTCTTTCGATTGTTCTAACTTTTTCAACCTACCATCCTTCCTTCTTTCATATCTTTCTCTCTTTCTTTATCTCTCTTTTCCTTTATTTCATTATTTATTTATTTCTTCTAATTTCCTATCTTTTTTCCCTTCTTTCTTTCTTGATTTCATGTTTCATTTATTGCTTTATTTTAATTTTTCTTACTTCCTGTCCTCATTCCTTTCCTTTTTTCCCTTCCTTTTCCTTTCTTGCTTTTTTTAAATTTCTTTCTTCCCTCTTACCTTCCCCTTTCATATAACAACCGGGCACCCACTCCTGCTCAAATCCCCAAATAACAAGATTTATCATTGTGTTGATATACCATTTTCAATGAATTGTTCGAGACTCCCTTGTGATGCTATTATGTTTTCCACACGATGACTCTCCCTTACCTCTCTAATGTCCCTGTCTGATCCCACAAGAATATTCCCGCAGAGTTCCCAGATATAAAGATCTCCTGCGGCATTTTCAGAAAGGTGTGCACAATTGTCGCAGCTATGGCAGAGATTTAGTGTTTGCAATGTTTGTGTCCAATCACCATCAAGGGCGTTCTTCTCGAGAAATCATGGAAAAAGACCAAGAGGAAGACCTAGAAGAAGATGGATAGATGCGGTGACAGAGACATGTAACAACAAAAGGAAATCACTAATTCAGACAGTTCGAGTAGCTCAAGAACGACAAATGATATAAACCATTACACCCTTTAGGTATCAGTGAAAAGAAGAAAGAAAGAAGAATGTTTGCAGGGTCAATGCACAGAGATGCACATACATGCATCAATATGCGAAGCAACAGTTAAGCTAATTGTGAGGAGAAATACACAAATATATATAAATTGTTGTTGTTGCGTTCGCCAGCTTTCAACTCTGACGAAGTCCCTAGAGACTAGGAACTGAATTTTGCATGTTAATCCGTTTTTTCCCTGGCAGCCGACTGCACAGGGGTCCCTCGCCGCACAGCCGACTTCGGAGGCTGAGACCAGAGGTGGTTGCCGCAGAGAGAAATCATCAATAAAAATCCCAACCGGTGTAGCCGGGATTTGAACCCACAACTTCTCAGTCACGAGTCCGGCGTCTTGCCTCGAGACCAACCGGTCCCCCATATATAGAAATAAAAAATAGAGAATAAAATCGGTATGTTTACAGCTTCACGTTACAAGTGGACAGCACAAACCAAAACGACGAAAGAATGATTCTGCGCCGAGACGTCATTCTTTTTTTCTGTTGTCAACACATTGATAAAGTTTGTGATTTGAGGAGATGAACAGGAGTGACTGCCTGGTTGTTATGTGAAAGGAGGAAAGGAAAGAGGGAAGGAATGAAGCAAGAAAGGAAAAGGAAGTGAAAGAAGGAAAATAAGTATGGAAAATTAAAAGAAAGCAAGAAATAAAGAAAGAAATCAAGGAACTAAGAAGGGACAAATAAAGGAACATTAGAAGAAAGAAAGATATAATGGAATGAATGGAAAGAGAGAGAGAGAGAGAGAGAGAGAGAAAGAAAGAGAGAAACTTAGGGAGAAGGAAGGAAGGAAGGAAGGAAGGAAGGAAGGAAGGAAGGAAGGAAGGGAAGGAAGGAAGGAAGGAAGGAAGGAAGGAAGGAAGGGAGGGAGGGAGGGAGAGAGAGAGGGAGGGAGGGAGGTTGAAAAAAGTTAGAAAAAGTCGAAAGAAAGCGAACATCGCAGAAAGAGGGAATAATAAGACATGAAGTAAGAAAGAAAGGCATGAAGGAAGACAAAAAGAAAGACAGAAAGCGGAAGGAAGAAAAAATGAAAAAAAAAAAAAACAAGCGGAAACAAATAGAAAGAAAAAAATGCAGAAAGAAATTTTTAAAAAGTACGAAAGAAAAAAGAAATGAAGAAAGAATTATTCTGCATCTACATTTTGATAATAGTCGTTCTGTTTTGTGTTGTTCCCTAGTTACATGAAGCCTTAACCATGACGTTTTCTTCTATATTTTGTTCTATATTTGTTATTTCTACTTGAAATATTTGCCCTGATGGAAGCCTAAGCCAGCTGTTCACCATTTTATGCAACCAATGGTTGTGTGTCGTAAAAAAAAAGAAAGTAAAGAGTCCCCGTCACGCCCAAGTGGCGTATAGGGAATATCGTGTTAGTGACCATAAATTTTACAGACCTTCAGCACATGATTTTTGGGGTAATGTGGTCAGCATTACGCCCGTGCCGTTTTACTTTCCCAGAAAAAAATCCGGTACCCATTTAAGGCTGGGTGAACCCGGAAGCCGTCAGTTGGGATCGAACCCTACCCCTTGTCCTTTGTAGTCCAGTTCACTAACCACTGAGCTGTCGCAGCTCCCGGTTCTGTGTCGTGCTCAACTTAAATAGAGCCCTACGTTTTGAGCCTGTATCCGAAATGGTATTTGATTTTGCTTACCTTGAGATAAGCAGTTAGCGAAGACACAACCCAAGATCGTTATTTGTTAAAAGTTGCTGTTTACACCTCAAGCGTTATACTGTTTAATAAAACATGGAAAGATGGCATTGACAAGCAAGTCATACTGGGATGAAGCAGAACTGGTGTATAATTATCATATTTGCTTATTCCGTTGTTGTTTTTTTCTTCAGTTTTATCGTTTGTAATATGTTTGTGTGTCTATGCAATTCATTTTTGACAATAGAAACAAGAAAAAGAGTTCTTAAATGTTATGTACAGCCAGTCTTAACATATGGATGTGAATCATGGACAATAGGACAACAGACAAGAAAATCACTGGAGTCTGTAGAAATGTGGTTTTACAGAAGAATGTTGAGAATACCATGGACAGCTAAGAAGAGTAATGAAAATGTTCTGAAAGAGGTCAAAGCAGAAAGAGAGCTAATTTCCAATATTAGGAAAAAACAAGCATCCATTTTTGGCCATGTAGAATAGAACAGCTGGAATATATTGTAACAACTGGAAAAATTGAGGGACGAAGAGATAGAGGGAAGCGAAGAGAAAAGATACCAGACAGCTTAAAAGGATGGAAGCGAGCCGCGATAGCTCAGTGGTTAGTGAACTGGACTACAAAGGACAAGAGGTAGGGTTCGATCCCAACCGACGGCTTCCGGGTTCACCCAGCCTTAAATTGGTACCGGATTTTTTCTGGGAAAGTGAAGCGGCAAGGGCGTAATACCGACCACATTACCCCAAAACTCATGTGATGAAGGTCTGTAAAATTTATGGTCACTAACACCATATTCCCTAAACGCCACTTGGCGTGACGGGGGTACTTTACTTTTTACTTTACTTAAGAGAATGACTTGGCAGAAGGTCAACAACAGAAATGATGAATCACTGTCGAGATCGAAAGTTGTGGAGAGACATGATCACCTACGCCAGCAGGTCCCGTACTTGAAGATGATAATGATATGTTTGTGTGTGAGTTTATGTGTTTGTGTGTGATTGTATGTGTTTGTGCGTATGTTTGTGTGTATTTGTGTGTGAATATTTTATATTCGTATATTTGTGTGTGTCTGTGTGTGTGTGTACTTTTGTGTGTGCTGTGTGTGTGTGTATGTTTGTGTTTGTCTTCAATTACCATTTGTAATCCCAACTTATTAGGCCTTTCTGAGTATGTGTACGTGCATATTTGTATGTGTGCGTGCGTATTTGTATGTGTACGTGCGTATTTGTATGTGTACGTGCGTATTTGTATGAGTACGTGCATATTTGTATGAGTACGTGCGTATTTGTATGTGTACGTGCGTATATGTATGAGTACGTGCGTATTTGTATGTGTACGTGCGTATATGTATGAGTACGTGCGTATTTGTATGAGTACGTGCGTATTTGTATGTGTACGTGCGTATTTGTATGAGTACGTGCGTATTTGTATGTGTACGTGCGTATATGTATGTGTATTTACCCAATTCCCCATTCAGAGCTCCACAAATCGGGACTTTTCTAGACCTGTTTGTTTTTTGTGTGTGTCCCCCCCCCCCCCCAGTGTTTATCATGAATTTCACAGATCGGGACGTTTTACAACTTTTTTTTCCCCAGTTTCACTTATGTTTATCCAAAGTTTAAAACGCATTAAAGTCGAGAAACTAGTTTATTTATTCTTTGCTAAAAGCATCAAGTTGTATAGAAATGCGAAGCGGCTGTAAAGTTGATGATAATAGTGTCAATTTTGAAAAAAAAAGGGGAAAGGTGGTCTGGTAGTTGTACCTGCTGAAGACCTTTTGGCCGAAACGTCGTTCTACTTTTTTTTCACCTATGTAAAGCTGTTACCATAATACTTTTTTCCTGTTTGTTTAATTGCCTTTGTTTAGTTTTGACTTACCAACAAAACAGTAAGATCTAATATTCCCTGTAATTGTGGATAGCTCTACCATTCTTTGATTATCCGGCAGTGCAGAGAGAGCTTAGGATGCGACTTGAGAATCTGGCAGTGCTGAGAGAGCTTAGGACGCGAAATGAGAGCGCTTGACAGAATGTGAACATAACGAAATGAGGTTCAGCTGGCAGTCTGTTAACTGCGGATGCCAATCTGAGACCAGGTGAAGCGATAGATGGTGACCAAGCGCTCGACAGAAAAAGCTACAATTTCATTCTACTCTTACCGCCTCTTTCTTTCTGTCCTTCTTTCTTTCTATCTATCTTTCTTTCATTCATTCTCTATCTGTATTCAATTAATTTGTCTTATATACTTATTGCAATTGTTAACAACCTTCCTTCCTTCCTTCCTTCCTTCCTTCCTTCCTTCCTTCCTTCCTTCCTTCCTTCCTTCCTTCCTTCCTTCCTTCCTTCCTTCCTTCCTTCCTTCCTTCCTTCCTTCCTTCCTTCCTTCCTTCCTTCCTTCTTTCCTTCCTCTCTCTCTCTTCCTCCCTTCCTACCTATTTTCCTTCCTTCTGTCCTTCCGTCCATCTGTCCTTCCTCCTCCCTCCATCCTTCTTCCTTCCCCTTCCTTTCGCTTCCTTCCTTCCACACTCCTTTCTGTCTCTCTCCCTCTTCCTTCTTTCTCATTCATTAATTTGCTCATACATTCATTCCTTTTGTAATTTTGTGAACCCTCTTTCTCAATCTCTGCTTTTCTCTCCTCCAACATATTTATGTCTCAGATTAGCGAATGAAAATCCCCTGAAACCCTTACGGATCTCCCACCAGCCCCAGAAATCAGAAACTTAACCGTCAGTCTAACACTAACCAAACTTCTAGAAACTAAGCCAAACTCAGCGAAAATTAAGCCAAAATTGCCCATATCTATTCCACTCCACTGCTATCAGATGATCCCACATTCTCACTTAAAATGCAGCAAAGAAAATATGTCAATTCTTATCACGTGATATGATCATTTAAATGGATATTTAAGATTGTGTACAAATGTCTTAAGTCTACGTTCCTACCTGAATTTTTCTCCCTCGTTTTTGACTGGCAGAATTTCATACTGGCAAGTTGTGACGTTCCCACACTTATAGATCTAAAAGTATATTCATGCCAGATTTAATCGACGGTGCGACCATTTATATCGGTCCACATTATTACGAGTGTATACAATCTGGCAACTGATCAGGAACGATTCATTAACAACAGAAAATAGAAGTCAAGATAGTCGCCTTTTTTGCAATAAGGTACAGTTGAGTATGCACAACACAGACAGTTAAGAGAATGGCTTAGCAGAAGGTCAACAACAGAAATGATAAATAACTGTCGAGATCGAAAGTTGTGGAGAGACATAATCACCTACGCCAGCAGGCCCGGTACTTGATGATGATGATGCACAACAGTCTAGCGACAAATAGTAATAAATGAATATTATTATAGAGGGAAACTTCCGAGGCTTTTGTTAAGCAAATCTACCCATGGCGTAGACGGATGTGTCGAACCTGAAGGTGCATAAGGCGTAACTTTGTCGTATACTAGCGACACAACGCAACCGCGTTTACCTAACGGGTAAACGGCTAAGAAGAAAATGACCTTAGTGGTAAATTCTCTCTCTCTCTCTCTGCGATCAGGACTCAATCAGAGTAGGATTCCAGACTCCCACATGAAGTTAGCTGTCAGGCTAAGTGTGTTGATCGCCCCCACAGACAGAACATCACAAGTAGAGTTCGCCAGATCCACTCTGATTGAACACCCGTTAATACGTTGCACTGTGTTCTGCGCCAGTGGCCCAGTGCATCCGATTTCAGCCAGCATTTTATTCGGGTTTGCTTTCCCTAGCCTTTGATTGTCCCCAATCTTCCTGCAAGGCAGCAGATTGTCTTTGCTGTAGGGAGATTCTGCCTTTAGATGGTCTGCCCTCCCAGGTTTACGAGCACCATCTGCCCGAGTCACTAGAGGTGACTAACACAGACATGCGCACACAAAGATGTGGTAAACTGAAAACTGTCCTCACAAAAATCAGGAAAGAAGCCAAATGTTGGTTCAAGGGACAAAATTGCGTGTGGCAACAACGCGTTGTAGAGCGTAATGAGCACGGTAAGACACTTGCAATAACATGGTCATCTACTGCTTGAAAGTCCCAGCCAGACCTCTTGACTTGCTCTGTCTCCAGATCTCTTGACTTGCCTTGCCACTGGACTCATATTGGCTTAACCAAAACAGTCATTTCAGCGAATTGCGCAACACTACGCCATTTTAATCACAAATCACAATTGTTTGTTTCATCTCTAAGTGGCATTTTAGTTCTGTAAATTTAGTAACGTTGATGGAAGACTTTCTCTAGAGTCTACTATATTCCCCTCATTATTAAAACTGATATTTCATGAAAGAAGGTGTCTACATTATGCTATATTCCCCTCATTATTAAAACTGATATTTCATGGAAGAAGTTGTCTAGAGTCTATTATATTCCCCTCATTATTAAAACTGATATTTCATGAAAGAAGTTGTCTAGAGTCTACTATATTCCCCTCATTATTATAACTGATATTTCATGGAAGAAGTTGTCTAGAGTCTACTATATTCCCCTCATTATTAAAACTGATATTTCATGGAAGAAGTTGTCTAGAGTCTACTATATTCCTCTCATTATTAAAACTGATATTTCATGAAAGAAGGTGTCTACATTATGCTATATTCCCCTCATTATTAAAACTGATATTTCATGAAAAAAGTTGTCTAGAGTCTACTATATTCCCCTCATTATTAAAACTGATATTTCATGGAAGAAGTTGTCTAGAATCTACTATATTTCCCTCATTATTAAAACTGATATTTCATGAAAGAAGGTGTCTACATTATGCTATATTCCCCTCATTATTAAAACTGATATTTCATGGAAGAAGTTGTCTAGAGTCTACTATATTCCCCTCATTATTAAAACTGATATTTCATGGAAGAAGTTGTCTAGAGTCTACTATATTCCCCTCATTATTAAAACTGATATTTCATGGAAGAAGTTGTCTAGAATCTACTATATTCCCCTCATTATTAAAACTGATATTTCATGAAAGAAGGTGTCTACATTATGCTATATTCCCCTCATTATTAAAACTGATATTTCATGGAAGAAGTTGTCTAGAGTCTACTATATTCCTCTCATTATTAAAACTGATATTTCATGAAAGAAGTTGTCTAGAGTCTACTATATTCCCCTCATTATTAAAACTGATATTTCATGGAAGAAGTTGTCTAGAGTCTACTATATTCCCCTCATTATTAAAACTGATATTTCATAGAAGAAGTTGTCTAGAGTCTACTATATTCCCCTCATTATTAAAACTGATATTTCATGGAAGAAGGTGTCTACATTATGCTATATTCCCCTCATTATTAAAACTGACATTTTATAGGAATGGTCTAGAGTCTACTATATTCCCCTCATTATTATAACTGATATTTCATGGAAGAAGATGTTTAGAGTCTACTATATTCCCCTCATTATTAAAACTGATATTTCATGGAAGAAGTTGTCTAGAGTCTACTATATTCCCCTCATTATTAAAACTGATATCTCATGGAAGAAGTTGTCTAGAGTCTACTATATTCCCCTCATTATTAAAACTGATATTTCATGGAAGAAGTTGTCTAGAGTCTACTATATTAAACTCATTTGTAAAACTAATATTTTATAGAAGGGGACTTCAAGTTGGTGCTACATGGTTAGCCCATTGACAGAGGGGGTAAACAGTTGATGCTGGAAGTAACAGGATCAAAGACAGACACATTTGAAAAGTTCGTATGATGCACTAATAAACCTTTAACCACTCACGTTTCTATATATTTTAAAATATAGTTACTTCTAATCACATGTTATTATGATAGAAGAAGCATATGTATTGTATGGGAGCAAAGGCACCAAAAAGCACATAGATTCGACGCTACTATGAAGTTGAAGATAATAATGACAATTAAAAAAAAAGATAGAAAAAGTAGTATTGCAACAGCTTTACGTAAGGGAGAAACAAAACAAAAGTCGAACGACGTTTCGGCTCAGTAGCAGGCCTTCAGCTGGAACAATAAACAACAAAAAGATATATATATATATATATATATATATATATATATATATATATATATATATATATAAGTACAAAAAGAGTAAAGAGTACCCGTCACGCCAAGTGGCGTATAGGAATATGGTGTTAGTGACCATACATTTTACAGACCTTCAGCACATGATTTTTGGGGTAACGTGGTCGGTATTACGTCAGTGCCGCTTTATTTTCCCAGAAAAAAATCCGGTACCCATTTAAGCCTGGGTGAACCCGGATGCCGTCGTTTGGGATCGAACCCTACCCCTTGTCCTTTGTAGTATATATATATAAGGGATATGCAAAAAAATCTAACTACATGGGGAATAATATGCTTGATACTCACGAAAGGAAAACAAAATCACTTCCCAGCGGTCCACAGGCTTGGTCAGCCACTGACTGAACTAAGATAGGTAGGCGGACTGACCACCTACTGACCAGCATGTGTATTTTATCTTCGTTGATAAACACACATGAAAAAAATCAACTAAAATATCAATGACAAATAACTGTGAAGCCCTTCTGTCATTTCTCCAACTGGATGAGATGGGAGGTCTTCAAAACTCGTCCTGGACTGACATCAGATGTCATTTCTCCAACTGGATGAGATGGGAGGTCGTCAAAACTCGTCATGGACTGACATCAGATGTCATTTCTCCAACTGGATGAGATGGGAGGTCTTCAAAACTCGTCATGGACTGACATCAGATGTCATTTCTCCAACTGGATGAGATGGGAGGTCGTCAAAACTCGTCATGGACTGACATCAGATGTCATTTCTCCAACTGGATGAGATGGGAGGTCGTCAAAACTCGTCATGGACTGACATCAGCTGTCATTTCTCCAACTGGATGAGATGGGAGGTCGTCAAAACTCGTCATGGACTGACATCAGATGTCATTTCTCCAACTGGATGAGATGGGAGGTCGTCAAAACTCGACATTGACTGACATCAGCTGTCATTTCTCCAAGTGGATGCGATGGGAGGTCGTCAAAACTCGACATTGACTGACATCAGCTGCCATTTCTCCAACTGGATGAGATGGGAGGTCGTCAAAACTCGTCATGTACTGACATTAGCTGTCATTTGGACGTTCACTTCCGATTTTATGTTGTTTGTTAATAGTTTGTTGCAAAGCGGACGTTAACTGTAAGTTGCAAGTTACTTGCAAGATGAACTCCTGATGAAAGGTGGGCATATAGATAGGTGTGTATTTATCTCACAGTACTACTAGCTCAGTGGTTAGTGAGCTGGACTATAAAGGGCAAGAGGACGGGTTCGATCCTGATCAACGGTTCCAGTTCCACCCAGCCTTTAATGGGTACCGGAATTTTTTTTTTTTTTTGGGGGGGGACGGTGTAAGTAAAGCGGCACGGGCGTAATACCGACCACTTTATTCAAAAATGTATGCTCAGGTCTATAAAATGTATTGTCACCAACACCATATTCCCTATACGCCACTTGGTGTGACGGGGGCCCTTTACTTTTTTTTTTTTATTACTGGCTTTTAGGAGATCTAATTATGTGCAGCACCCCGTCCTCGAATTCTTCTTGTGCTTGGGAGAAGACAGACGAAAGCAGAGATGAGAAAGATGGAGAAGACATGAAGCGATTCTATGAGAACGGCAAGAAACAGGACAGCATTGAAAGTGTTTCTTAAAGACCTATGATCCATGTGGATTAGAAAGGAATAATATATATGTGTGTGTGTTTGTGTGTATTTATTTAATGAGAGAAACGAAGACAGACAGAAACGACACTCAAAGAGAGAAGATATATCCTTTATATTAAGACAGACTGTCATAGATTAGAAAGGAATAATATATATGTGTGTGTGTTTGTGTGTATTTATTTAATGAGAGAAACGAAGACAGACAGAAACGACACTCAAAGAGAGAAGATATATCCTTTATATTAAGACAGACTGTCATAGATTAGAAAGGAATTATATATATGTTTGTGTGTATTTATTTAATGAGAGAAACGAAGACAGACAGAAACGACACTCAAAGAGAGAAGATATATCCTTTATATTAAGACAGACTGTCATAGATTAGAAAGGAATTATATATATGTGTGTGTGTTTGTGTGTATTTATTTAATGAGAGAAACGAAGACAGACAGAAACGACACTCAAAGAGAGAAGATATATCCTTTATATTAAGACAGACTGTCGTTGTACCGTGGAGCTATTATTCCCAGTTTCCTTGCTCACATTTAGAGAAACAAGCGGAGAAATCGTTTGCAGCAGCAGTATTGAACATTCTCATGAAGAAGGAAATAAATGTAACTCAAAACAGGAACAGGCTAGAAACACGAGAAGAAATTGTTGAAAAAAAGGGAGGAAAATCTGCATTGAGAACTCAACGTTAAGAAAATATGTAAAATCGATCGAGAATATTTTTATGAAGGCACGCTTGTTTAAAAACTTGTGCCAACAGGAAAAAAACAATGGCAAAGGGGTCGACAAAGAAAGAGTACAGGAGAAGGAAAAAGCTGTTGGGAAAGAAAAATAAAGTATAGGGGAAGTTTTGAAATGCTCAAAAGAAAGTTGATTGCGAGGAAAACTAATCTTCAACGCCCCAAAACAAGACATAAACGATGCTACAAGTGTTTGTAAATGTGCTTGTCTATGTTGCTGTTCTCTTAGATTGCTGAAACGACAGTTCCCAACTGAAGAACACAATAATCATTATGCAAAAATACCGTTGCGCAAAAAAAATTGTTAAACAAAAACACCCATTCAGCGTGAAATTGGCTTACCATGCTAAAAGTTGTTTTGCCTATGCAGTGTTGAGGTAAAATTTTAATAAAATTGTATAAAAATTTTAGCACGAAAAGAAGCAGACACGATTTGAAAACAACATTAAGGAGGATTGGATGGTCTCGAGGAAAGACGTCGGTCTCGAGACAGAGAGGTTGTGAATTCAAATCCCGGCTGCACCAGTTGTCATTTTTACTTGTGATTTCTCCCTGCGGCAATTAATTTTGGTCTCAGCAGCGAGGCTCGGCTTGAGACGTCAATTACACATCGACAGAAAAAAATATGAGTACCTCCGAAGACGGAGTTATCTGCCTGTGCGGCGCTGGACACCTGTGCACACGGCCGCCAGGGAAAACCCGATTAACACGCAAACTTTCAGTTCCTGTTCTCCCGAGACTTCACTAGATGTGAAAGCTAAAAAATAAAAATAAATAAATAAACAGTTTTTGATAAACGACACTGTACTACTAGCAGAAAATCCTAAAGATCTACAACAATTACTTAGTGTAATAGTAATAAACATGACAAGCAAAATTGAAGCCTTCCAAATGTGAATTTATAGAAGAATAGATAGAATTTGATGGAAAGAAAAGAAAACAAACGATTAAGTTTTAAAACAACTAAAAATGAAAAGAGAACTACTAAACACAATTACAACAAGACAAATGAAATATTTGGGGCATGTTAAAAGACACAACAGCCTAATAAAAGTAATTTTGGGAAGGGAAATTACAAGGTAAAAGAAGCAGAGGCAGACCAAGACTAACATGGACGAGTAACATCAGAAGATGGACAAGTCAGCCTATGACAATCTGCACTATCAAAGCAAGAGACAGAGTGTAATGGCGTTCCATGGTAGTCAACCTTCAATGCGGAGACGGCACTCAATGATGATGATGATGATAGACGAACTAAATTGTTTTGAAAGAATAGTTTAAAGGTAGATAGGGCAGCTAAGTATTAAATCTGTCTAGCTAGGACAACATTCAATTAAATCGTTCGTGGCCATATAAACAAGGAAGCACGCCAAAATCACGAGAAGACACTGCCCAAGTATGAAGACTGCTGGTGTGAAGACTGCTGGTGTGAAGACCGCTGGTGTGAAGACCGCCCGTATGAAAACTGCTAGTGTGAAGACTGCTGGTGTGAAGACTGCTGGTGTGAAGACTGCTGGTGTGAAGACCGCCCGTATGAAAACTGCTAGTGTGAAGACTGCTGGTGTGAAGACTGCTGGTGTGAAGACCGCTGGTGTGAAGACCGCCCGTATGAAAACTGCTAGTGTGAAGACTGCTGGTGTGAAGACTGCTGGTGTGAAGACTGCTGGTGTGAAGTATGCTGGTGTGAAGACCGCTGGTGTGAAGACCGCTGGTGTGAAGACCGCCCGTATGAAGACTGATGGTGTGAAGACCGCCCGTATGAAGACCGCTGGTGTGAAGACCGCCCGTATGAAGACTGATGGTGTGAAGACCGCCCGTATGAAGACTGATGGTGTGAAGACCGCCCGTATGAAGACTGATGGTGTGAAGACCGCCCGTATGAAGACTGCTGGTGTGAAGACCGCTGGTGTGAAGACCGCCCGTATGAAGACTGATGGTGTGAAGACCGCCCGTATGAAGACCGCTGGTGTGAAGACCGCCCGTATGAAGACCGCTGGTGTGAAGACCGCCCGTATGAAGACCGCTGGTGTGAAGACCGCTGGTGTGAAGACCGCGCGTATGAAGACCACTGATGTGAAGACCACTGATGTTAAGACCGCTGGTGTAAAAACGCTGGTGTGAAAACCGCTGGTGTGAAGACCGCTGGTGTGAAAACCGCTGGTATGAAGTCCGCTGGTGTGAAAACCGCTGATGTGAAATCCGCTGGTGTGAAGTCCGCTGGTGTAAAGACCACCAGTGTAAAGACCGCTGTTGTGAGGTCCGCTGGTGTAAAAACGCTGGTGTGAAAACCGCTGGTATGAAGCCCGCTGGTGTGAAGACCGCTGATGTGAAATCCGCTGGTGTGAAGTCCGCTGGTGTAAAGACCACCAGTGTAAAGACCGCTGATGTGAGGTCCGCTGGTGTGAAGACCTCTAGTGTGAAGACCGCTGGTCAAGAAAACCGCTGGTGTGAAATCCTCTAGTGTGAAGTCCGCTGGACAAAATGACCGCTGGTCTATAAGACCGCTGGTCTAGAAGACCGCTGGTCTAGAAGACCGCTGGAGAAAAAGACCGCTGGTCAAAAAGATCGCTTGTGTGAGGGCCTCTATACCGCTGGTGTGAAGACCGCTGGTCAAGTTTTGCGTAGCCAAGGATCTAATCCTGGAGAGGGCTGTCAAGAGAGCTGGTCCAGGCTATGAGTTATAGTACGAAATAGAGGGCACGTAACTCTCAACTCCCCTGAGGATATTAGCAGATAGATTAAGCCTCTGCCGGACGCCCTGTCAGCTTGGTTCTTTAAGGTAACGGCTTGTGTCGACTTGTGGTGTTAAAACTAAGTCAACTTAAAGACAAACAAAACATAAACTAGACGAGTGGTTATCAAACTGTTGACACCCACGGCTCCCATTCCCTACCGTGCTCCCTCTCATGGCAGTTACGATTGTAACATTTTGTTAAACTCAGATTTGTATTTATTTTTGGGCAGGTTACTACTTTAAGTACGAAAAGGAAGTTCAGTAATAATAAAGATATAAACATGATTTAATGCAGCACACACACAAAATATAAATAACATAGCATGTTTATATTTACAAATGGTATTTCTTTTTACAATCCTTAGCAGAAATCACAAATAGTAAAGTAAAAAGCAAAGAACCACCGTCACGCAAAGTGGCGTATAGGGAAATATGGTGTTAGTGACCCTATATTTTACAGACCTTTAGCACATGATTTTGGGGGTAATGTGGTCGGTATACGCCCGTGCTGCTTTACTTTACCAGAAAAAAGTCCGGTACCCATTTAAGGCTGGGTGAACCCGGAAGCCGTCGGTTGGGATCGAACCCTACCCCTTGTCCTTTGTAGTCCAGTTCACTAACCACTGAGCTATCGCGGCTCCCTGGAAATCACAAATACACAATAACTATTTTCAACTGATAAGTAAATGTATAATGTATGTTGCAAAAATGTGTGCAGTTTTTTAACAAACTTATTTTCATATTTTCACAAACAAAAAGCTCATTTGTGTGTCCCCCCCCCCCCCCCCCCAAAAAAAAAAAATACTAATCATATGTTGATGTTGAAAGAGATAGCAAAATAAACTGAATGCTTTTGAAAACAAATGTTGAGGAAAATACTTCGTGTACCATGGAATTAATTCAAGTCTAGTGCAGAAATAAGAGAAGTGACAAAGTATCTGAACATGTCAACTATAATCAAGAGAAGAAGGTTATACGTTGACCATGTGATGAGAAAGAGCCGCGATAGCTCAATGGGTAGTGAACTGGGCTACAAAGGACAAGAGGTAGGGTTCGATCTCAACCGACGGCATCCGGTTTCACCCAGCCTTAAATGTGTGCCGGATTTTTTTTTTTCTGGGAAAGTAAAGCAGCACGGGCGTAAAACCGACCACATTACCCCAAAAATCATGTGCTGAAGGTCTGTCAAATGTATGGTCACTAACACCATATTCCCTATACGCCACTTGGCGTGACGGGGGTACTTTACTTTTACTTACTTTACTATGTGATGAGAAAAGACAACAAAAGAGTCTCAAAGCAGGCCCTTAAATGAGAACCAGAAGGGAAGAGGCCGACCTAGAGAAACACTAAAAAAGAACATCAAAGCAAGAGGTAACAACAGCATGCACCAGCTCCATTGCCGAGATTAAACAATTCGCCATAACCGAGCCGTATGGCGAGACACAATGCAGGTATTGTACAGGAAGCCAGTGGTGGGGTGTGATAATCACTCCAAGTTATGGTGACAGCTTTACAAGGAAGGAACACAACACAATACTGACGTTTCTGCCAGTGGTTTTCTTCAGAATACAGGGACGACAACAAACGCTGAAGCACAATTACCTGTAACTACATGCTAGATGATCAAGTGGAGGGCGAGGTGGACAGAGAGAGGAAGGTAAGATGTTGAAATAGGAAAGGAGGCTACAATAGGGGTGGTAGGATGAGCGTCGAGATATATAAAATAGAATGATAGCAAATGAGGAAGAGCTCGAGACTAAAGTGTAGAAAGTAAATAGTAAAAAGTAAATAGTAAAAAGTGAATAATGTATCATTTAAAGTATATGAAAATCACTGGCTGGAAATTCTGAAGAAGGCCACAGGCTGAAACGTCAGTATTGTGTTGTGTTCCTTCTTTGTAAAGGTGTCACCATACCTTGGAGTGTTTATCACACCCCACAAATGGCTCCTTGCTACCAGCTTTACCGCAGCATTGCAATTATTTGCCTGTTAGGTATTGTACAGGATCTGACAGTTGAAGGATCGTCAGATACAAGAGTCTAGAGTTTCTGACCTAAGTGCTGTCTTCGGCTCGAAAGGAGAATAGACAGATATTGATGTTGACGTTTTGTGATTTCTTAGTTGGCACACGACTACGCATGCGACCCTTGCCAACATTTGAAGACATCCCTGGGAATGCTGCGCACACCTATAGAACCACTTAACTAGACTATAAGAATAGAACTTATGTTAACAAGTCTCGAAAACACTTTTTTCTTGGTCTCTCCCTGACTCGTCTTCCTGGAACCATGCCTTCCATTATTGTTATTTCCTGCGGAGTGTAGCTTTTAATGTGGTCGTAGTATATAATGAGGACTGATACTATACAATCCATTTTTTGACAATAGAAACAAGAAAAAGAGTTCTTAAATGTTATGTAGAACCAGTCTTAACATATGGTTGTGAATCATGGACAATAGGACAACAGTCAAGAAAATCACTGGAGTCTGTAGAAATGTGGTTTTACAGAAGAATGTTGAGAATACCATGGGTAGCTAAGAAGAGTAATAAAATGTTCTGAAAGAGGTCAAAGCAAAAAGAGAGCTAATTTCCAATATTAGGAAGAAACAATCATCATTTTTGACCATGTTATGAGAAGAGAATAGTTGGAATATATTGTAACAACTGGAAAAATTGAGAGACGAAGAGACAGAGGGAAGCAAAGAGAAAAAATACCAGACAGCTTAAGAGAATGGCTTGGCAGAAGGTCAACAACAGAAATGATAAATAACTGTCGAGATCGAAAGGTGTGGCGAGACATGATCACCTATGCCAGTAGGCCCGGTACTTGATGATGATGATGAGTATGCTTCTATTTGTTCATCTGTATAAGTCTTGAGTAGGTGCGTATGTCTGTATTATTGCTAAGTCAAATGGTTTTGTCATCATTTTTAATAGTGTAATCCTATCATTGTATGTCCTGTGGGTATTTTTATATTTTTGTAGCTCTCATTTTATTAGAATGCCTACTCCTCTTTGATGTTCTGTTGTGTTACCTGGATATATAAATGTATATTTATCGTCTTGTATATGTCCACTTTCCTTCCATCTTGTTTCTGATATGCCTATGATATCTATGTTTAATCGCTCTGCTTCTACCATAAGATTTTCTAAATTACCTTGTTGGTATAAGGTCCTAACATTCCATGTAGCTATTTTTAATTCGTTCTTAAAACAATAGTTAGAACTTCTCTACATAGTTTTACCACTACTACTATCACAACTACTACTTCTATCACCCCTTACTACTACTATCACTACTACTACTACCACGACTACTACTACTATCACTAATACTACTACCACCACTACTACTTCTATCACCACTACTACTACTATCACTACTTCTACTACCACCACTACTACTACTATCAATAATACTACTACCACCACTACTACTACTACTACCACCACTACAACTTCTATCACCACTACTACTACTACTACCACCACTATTAATAATACCACCACTACTACTACTATAACCACTATTACTATCACTAATACTACTACCACCACTACCACTACTATCACCATTACTACTATCACTAATACTACTACCACAACTACTACTATCACTAATACTACTACCACCACTACTACTACTACCACCACTACTATCACTAATACTACTACCACAACTACTACAACTACCACCACTACTACTACTACCACCACTACTACTACCACCACCACTACTACTACCACCACTACTACTACTATAACTAATACTACTATCACCACTACTACTACCACCACTACTACTACCACCACTACTACTAATACCATCACTACTACTACCACCACCACTACTACTATCACCACTACTACTACTATCACTAATACTACTACCACCACCACTACTACTACGACCACTACTACTACTATCACTAATACTACTACCACCACTACTGCTACTATCACCACTACTACTACTATCACCACTACTACTACTATCACTAATACTACTAATACTACTACCACCACTACTACTACTACCACCACCACTACCACTATCACCACTACTACTACTATCACTAATACTACTACCACCACCACTACTACGATCACCACTACTACTACTATCACTAATACTACTACCAGCACCACTACTACTATCACCACTACTACTACTATCACTAATACTACTACCACCAATACTACTACTATCACCACTACTACTACTACCACCACTACTACTTCTATCACCACTACTACTACTATCACTAATACTACTACCACCACTACTACTTCTATCACCACTACTAGTACTATCACTACTACTACTACTACTACTACCACTACTACTACTATCAATAATACTACTACCACTACTACTACTACTACCAGCACTACTACTTCTATCACCACTACTACTACTACTACCACCACTATTAATAATACCACCACCACTACTACTACTATAACCACTATTACTTTCACTAATACTACCACCACCACTACTACTACTACCACCACTACTACTACTATCACTAATACTACTACCACCACTACTACTAGTAGCATTAATACTACTACCACCAATACTACTACTACCACCACTACTACTACTACCACCACTACTACTACTACCACCACTACTACTACTACCACCACTACTACTACTACCACCGCTACTACTACTAGCACCACTACTACTATCAATAATACTACTACCACCACTACTACTACTACAACCACTACTACTACTATCACTATTACTATCAATATTACTACTACCACTACTAATACTACCACTATTACCACTATTACCACTACTACTACTACCAATATTAACACTACTACTACTACCATCACTACTTTCACTGTAAAAACAACTACCACCACTACACTACTACAACCACTACTGTCACTACTAATATTATAATCACTACTACTAGTACTACCACCGCTACTCACTGCTTCTACTAGCACTAATATTACTATTACTATATTTCTATTCCATGTATGTAATGTGTTCTCAAGAAAATTTACCGAGGTGGGCAAACTATTTTGCTATTTGTTGTTGTAAGCAGTTGAAGGTTGATTTATTATCAGTTCATTCTCTTCTGTTGTCATATTTCATTTCATCTTTTCCGGTCGCCCGAGCTGCTTTAAAAAAAATATTTAATCTCTTTCACGGGTAACCTGCACTTATGATTTGTTGCTTATCCCATGTTTGTGATAGGTAGCGTCCGGTCGACACTAAAATGTTTTGTATTAGACTTGTCCTTGTGCCGATGAGCACAGATGGTTTTTGTTGGAGAGGGTTTATTGGATGGTAGTTGTTGGAGAGGGTTTATTGGATGGTAGTTGTTGGAGAAGGTTTATTGGATGGTAGTTGTTGGAGAAGGTTTATTGGATGGTAGTTGTTGGAGAAGGTTTATTGGATGGTAGTTATTGGCGAGGGTCTATCAGATGGTAGTTGTTGGAGAGGGTTTATAGGATGGTAGTTGTTGGCGAGGGTCTATCAGATGGTAGTTGTTGGAGAGGGTTTATTGGATGGTAGTTGTTGGAGAGGGTTTATTGGATGGTAGTTGTTGGCGAGGGTCTATCAGATGGTAGTTGTTGGAGAGGGTTTATTGGATGGTAGCTGTTGGAGAGGGTCTATCAGATGGTAGTTGTTGGAGAGGGTTTATTGGATGGTAGTTGTTGGAGAGGGTTTATTGGATGGTAGTTGTTGGAGAGGGTTTATTGGATGGTAGTTGTTGGAGAGGGTCTATCAGATGGTAGTTGTTGGAGAGGGTTTATTGGATGGTAGTTGTTGGAGAGGGTTTATTGGATGGTAGTTGTTGGCGAGGGTCTATCAGATGGTAGTTGTTGGAGAGGGTTTATCAGATGGTAGTTGTTGGAGAGGGTCTATCAGATGGTAGTTGTTGGAGAGGGTTTATTGGATGGTAGTTGTTGGAGAGGGTTTATTGGATGGTAGTTGTTGGAGAGGGTTTATTGGATGGTAGTTGTTGGCGAGGGTCTATCAGATGGTAGTTGTTGGAGAGGGTCTATCAGATGGTAGTTGTTGGAGAGGATTTATTGGATGGTAGTTGTTGGAGAGGGTTTATTGGATGGTAGTTGTTGGAAAGGGTTTATTGGATAGTAGTTGTTGGAGAGGGTTTATTGGATGGTAGTTGTTGGAGAGGGTCTATCAGATAGTAGTTGTTGGAGAGGGTTTATCAAATGGTAGTTGTTGGAGAGGGTTTATCGGATGGTAGTTATTGCAGAGGGTTTATCAGATGGTAGTTGTTGGAGAGGGTTTATCGGATAATAGTTGTTGGAGAGGGTTTATCGGATGATAGTTGTTGGAGAGGGTTTATCGGATAATAGTTGTTGGAGAGGGTTTATCGGATAATAGTTGTTGGAGAGGGTTTATCGGATAATAGTTGTTGGAGAGGGTTTATCGGATAATAGTTGTTGGAGAGGGTTTATCGGATAATAGTTGTTGGAGAGGGTTTATCAGATGGTAGTTGTTGGAGAGGGTTTATCGGATGATAGTTGTTGGAGAGGGTTTATTGGATGGTAGTTGTTGGAGAGGGTCTATCAGACGGTAGTTGTTGGAGAGGGTTTATTGGATGGTAGTTGTTGGAGAGGGTCTATCCGATGGTAGTTGTTGGAGAGGGTTTATCAGATGGTAGCTGTTGGAGAGGGAATATCAGATGGTTGCTGCTGGAGACGGTCTATCAGATGGTAGTAATAGGAGAGGGTCTATCAGATGGTAGTTGTTGGAGAGGGTCTATAAGATGGTAGTTGTTGGAGAGGGTCTATGAGATGGTAGTTGTTGGAGAGGGTCTATCAGATGGTAGTTGTTGGAGAGGGTTTATCAGATGGTTGTTTTAAAAGATGGTCTATCAGATGGTAGTTGTAGGAGAATATCTATCAGATGGTAGTTGTTGGAGGTGGTCTATCAGACATTAGTTGTAGGAGAGGGTCTATCAGATGGTAGTTGTTCGATATGGACTATCAGATGGTTGTTGTAGGAGAGGGTCTATCAGATGGTAGTTGTTGGAGACCGTCTATCAGATGGTAGTTGTAGGAGAGGATCTATCAGATGGTAGTTGTTGGAGAGGGTCTATCAGATGGTAGTTGTTGGAGAGGGTCTATCAGATGGTAGTTGTTGGAGAGGGTCTATCAGATGGTAGTTGTTGGAGAGGGTCTAACAAATGGTTGTTGTAGGAGAGGGTCTATCAGATGGTAGTTGTAGGAGAGGGTCTATCAGATGGTAGTTGTTGGAGACCGTCTATCAGATGGTAGTTGTAGGAGAGGATCTATCAGATGGTAGTTGTTGGAGAGGGTCTATCAGATGGTAGTTGTTGGAGAGGGTCTATCAGATGGTAGTTGTTGGAGAGGGTCTATAAGATGGTAGTTGTTGGAGAGGGTCTAACAAATGGTTGTTGTAGGAGAGGGTCTATCAGATGGTAGTTGCAGGAGAGGGTCTATCAGTTGGTAGTTGTATGAGAGGGTTTATCAGATGGTAGTAGTTGGAGAGGGTCTATCAGATGGTAGTTGCAGGAGAGGGTTTATTGGATGGTAGTTGTTGGCGAGGGTCTATCAGATGGTAGTTGTTGGAGAGGGTTTATTGGATGGTAGTTGTTGGAGAGGGTTTATTGGATGGTAGATGTTGGCGAGGGTCTATCAGATGGTAGTTGTTGGAAAGGGTTTATTGGATGGTAGTTGTTGGCGAGGGTCTATCAGATGGTAGTTGTTGGAGAGGGTTTATTGGATGGTAGTTGTTGGAGAGGGTTTATTGGATGGTAGTTGTTGGAGAGGGTTTATTGGATGGTAGTTGTTGGAGAGGGTCTATCAGATGGTAGTTGTTGGAGAGGGTTTATTGGATGGTAGTTGTTGGAGAGGGTTTATTGGATGGTAGTTGTTGGCGAGGGTCTATCAGATGGTAGTTGTTGGAGAGGGTTTATCAGATGGTAGTTGTTGGAGAGGGTCTATCAGATGGTAGTTGTTGGAGAGGGTTTATTGGATGGTAGTTGTTGGAGAGGGTCTATCAGATGGTAGTTGTTGGAGAGGGTTTATTGGATGGTAGTTTTTGGAGAGGGTTTATTGGATGGTAGTTGTTGGAGAGGGTTTATTGGATGGTAGTTGTTGGCGAGGGTCTATCAGATGGTAGTTGTTGGAAAGGGTTTATTGGATAGTAGTTGTTGGAGAGGGTTTATTGGATGGTAGTTGTTGGAGAGGGTCTATCAGATGGTAGTTGTTGGAGAGGGTTTATCAAATGGTAGTTGTTGGAGAGGGTCTATCAGACTGTAGTTGTTGAAGAGGGTTTATCAGATGGTAGTTGTTGGAGAGGGTTTATCGGATAATAGTTGTTGGAGAGGGTTTATCGGATGATAGTTGTTGGAGAGGGTCTATCAGACGGTAGTTGTTGGAGAGGGTTTATTGGATGGTAGTTGTTGGAGAGGGTCTATCCGATGGTAGTTGTTGGAGAGGGTTTATCAGATGATAGCTGTTGGAGAGGGTCTATCAGATGGTAGTTGTTGGAGAGGGTTTATCAAATGGTAGTTGTTGGAGAGGGTCTATCAGACGGTAGTTTTTGGAGAGGGTTTATCGGATGGTAGTTGTTGCAGAGGGTTTATCAGATGGTAGTTGTTGGAGAGGGTTTATCGGATAATAGTTGTTGGAGAGGGTTTATCGGATGATAGTTGTTGGAGAGGGTCTATCAGACGGTAGTTGTTGGAGAGGGTTTATTGGATGGTAGTTGTTGGAGAGGGTCTATCCGATGGTAGTTGTTGGAGAGGGTTTATCAGATGGTAGCTGTTGGAGAGGGAATATCAGATAGTTGCTGCTGGAGACGGTCTATCAGATGGTAGTTGTAGGAGAGGGTCTATCAGATGGTAGTTGTTGGAGAGGGTCTATCAGATGGTAGTTGTTGGAGAGGGTCTATGAGATGGTAGTTGTTGGAGAGGGTCTATCAGATGGTAGTTGTAGGAGAGGGTTTATCAGATGGTTGTTATAAAAGATGGTCTATCAGATGGTAGTTGTAGGAGAATATCTATCAGATGGTAGTTGTTGGAGGTGGTCTATCAGATATTAGTTGTAGGAGAGGGTCTATCAGATGGTAGTTGTTCGATATGGACTATCAGATGGTAGTTGTAGGAGAGGGTCTATCAGATGGTAGTTGTTGTAGACCGTCTATCAGATGGTAGTTGTAGGAGAGGATCTATCAGATGGTAGTTGTTGGAGAGGGTCTATCAGATGGTAGTTGTAGGAGAGGGTCTATCAGATGGTAGTTGTAGGAGAGGGTTTATCAGATGGTTGTTATAAAAGATGGTCTATCAGATGGTAGTTGTAGGAGAATATCTATCAGATGGTAGTTGTTGGAGGTGGTCTATCAGATATTAGTTGTAGGAGAGGGTCTATCAGATGGTAGTTGTTCGATATGGACTATCAGATGGTAGTTGTAGGAGAGGGTCTATCAGATGGTAGTTGTTGTAGACCGTCTATCAGATGGTAGTTGTGGGAGAGGATCTATCAGATGGTAGTTGTTGGAGAGGGTCTATCAGAAGTAGTTGTAGGAGAGGGTCTATCAGATGGTAGTTGTAGGAGAGGGTCTATCAGATGGTAGTTGCAGGAGAGGGTCTATCAGATGGTAGTTGTATGAGAGGGTCTATCAGATGGTAGTAGTTGGAGAGGGTCTATCAGATGGTAGTTGCAGGAGAGGGTCTATCAGATGGTAGTTGTATGAGAGGGTCTATCAGATGGTATTTGCAGGACAGGGTCTATCAGATGGTAGTTGCAGGAGAGGGTCTATCAGATGGTAGTTGTATGAGAGGGTCTATCAGATGGTAGTTGTATGAGAGGGTCTATCAGATGGTAGTTGTATGAGAGGGTATATCAGATGGTAGTTGTATGAGAGGGTCTATCAGATGGTAGTTGTATGAGAGGGTATATCAGATGGTAGTTGTAAGAGAGGGTTTATCAGATGGTTGTTATAAAAGATGGTCTATCAGATGGTAGTTGTAGGAGAATATCTATCAGACGGTAGTTGTTGGAGGTGGTCTATCAGATATTAGTTGTAGGAGAGGGTCTATCAGATGGTAGTTGTTCGATATGGACTATCAGATGGTAGTTGTAGGAGAGGGTCTATCAGATGGTAGTTGTTGGAGACAGTCTATCAGATGGTAGTTGTAGGAGAGGATCTATCAGATGGTAGTTGTTGGAGAGGGTCTAACAGATGGTAGTTGTTGGAGAGGGTCTATCAGATGGTAGTTGTTGGAGAGGGTCTATCAGATGGTAGTTGTTGGAGAGGGTCTAACAAATGGTTGTTGTAGGAGAGGGTCTATCAGATGGTAGTTGTAGGAGAGGGTCTATCAGATGGTAGTTGTTGGAGAGGGTCTATCAGATGGTAATTGCAGGAGAGGGTCTATCAGTTGGTAGTTGTATGAGAGGGTCTATCAGATGGTAGTAGTTGGAGAGGGTCTATCAGATGGTAGTTGCAGGAGAGGGTTTATTGGATGGTAGTTGTTGGCGAGGGTCTATCAGATGGTAGTTTTTGGAGAGGGTTTATTGGATGGTAGTTGTTGGAGAGGGTTTATTGGATGGTAGTTGTTGGCGAGGGTCTATCAGATGGTAGTTGTTGGAGAGGGTTTATTGGATGGTAGTTGTTGGAGAGGGTTTATTGGATGGTAGTTGTTGGAGAGGGTTTATTGGATGGTAGTTGTTGGAGAGGGTCTATCAGATGGTAGTTGTTGGAGAGGGTTTATTGGATGGTAGTTGTTGGAGAGGGTTTATTGGATGGTAGTTGTTGGCGAGGGTCTATCAGATGGTAGTTGTTGGAGAGGGTTTATCAGATGGTAGTTGTTGGAGAGGGTCTATTGGATGGTAGTTGTTGGAGAGGGTTTATTGGATGGTAGTTGTTGGAGAGGGTTTATTGGATGGTAGTTGTTGGCGAGGGTCTATCAGATGGTAGCTGTTGGAGAGGGTCTATCAGATGGTAGTTGTTGGAGAGGATTTATTGGATGGTAGTTGTTGGAGAGGGTTTATTGGATGGTAGTTGTTGGAAAGGGTTTATTGGATAGTAGTAGTTGGAGAGGGTTTATTGGATGGTAGTTGTTGGAGAGGGTCTATCAGATGGTAGTTGTTGGAGAGGGTTTATCAAATGGTAGTTGTTGGAGAGGGTCTATCAGACGGTAGTTGTTGGAGAGGGTTTATCGGATGGTAGTTGTTGCAGAGGGTTTATCGGATAATAGTTGTTGGAGAGGGTTTATCGGATGATAGTTGTTGGAGAGTGTCTATCAGACGGTAGTTGTTGGAGAGGGTTTATTGCATGGTAGTTGTTGGAGAGGGTCTATCCGATGGTAGTTGTTGGAGAGGGTTTATCAGATGGTAGCTGTTGGAGAGGGAATATCAGATGGTTGCTGCTGGAGAGGGTCTATCAGATGGTAGTTGTAGGAGAGGGTCTATCAGATGGTAGTTGTTGGAGAGGGTCTATCAGATGGTAGTTGTTGGAGAGGGTCTATGAGATGGTAGTTGTTGGAGAGGGTCTATGAGATGGTAGTTGTTGGAGAGGGTCTATCAGATGGTAGTTGTTGGAGAGGGTTTATCAGATGGTTGTTATAAAAATGGTCTATCAGATGGTAGTTGTAGGAGAATATCTATCAGATGGTAGTTGTTGGAGGTGGTCTATCAGATATTAGTTGTAGGAGAGGGTCTATCAGATGGTAGTTGTTCGATATGGACTATCAGATGGTAGTTGTAGGAGAGGGTCTATCAGATGGTAGTTGTTGTAGACCGTCTATCAGATGGTAGTTGTAGGAGAGGATCTATCAGATGGTAGTTGTTGGAGAGGGTCTATCAGATGGTATTTGTTGGAGAGGGTCTATCAGATGGTAGTTGTTGGAGAGGGTCTATCAGATGGTAGTTGTTGGAGAGGGTCTAACAAATGGTTGTTGTAGGAGAGGGTCTATCAGATGGTAGTTGTAGTTGAGAGGGTCTATCAGATGGTAGTTGCAGGAGAGGGTCTATCAGATGGTAGTTGTATGAGAGGGTCTATCAGATGGTAGTAGTTGGAGAGGGTCTATCAGATGGTAGTTGCAGGAGAGGGTCTATCAGATGGTAGTTGTATGAGAGGGTCTATCAGATGGTATTTGCAGGACAGGGTCTATCAGATGGTAGTTGCAGGAGAGGGTCTATCAGATGGTAGTTGTATGAGAGGGTCTATCAGATGGTAGTTGTATGAGAGGGTCTATCAGATGGTAGTTGTATGAGAGGGTATATCAGATGGTAGTTGTTGAGAGGGTATATCAGATGGTAGTTGTATGAGAGGATGTATCAGATGGTAGTTGTAGGAGAGGGTCTATCAGATGGTAGTTGTAGGAGAGGGTCTATCAGATGGTAGTTGTAGGAGAGGGTCTATCAGATAGTAGTTGTAGGAGAGGGTCTATGAGATGGTAGTTGTAGGAGAGGGTCTATGAGATGGTAGTTGTAGGAGAGGGTCTATGAGATGGTAGTTGTAGGAGAGGGACTATCAGATGGTAGTTGTAGGAGAGGGTCTATCAGATATAGTTGTAAGAGAGGGTTTATCAGATGGTTGTTATAAGAGAGGGTCTATTAGATGTAGTTGTAGGAGAATATCTATCAGATGGTAGTTGAAGGAGAATGTCTGTCAGATGGTAGTTGTAGGAGGTGGTCTATCAGATATTAGTTGTAGGAGAGGGTCTTTCAGATGGAAGTTGTAGGAGAATGTCTATGAGATGGTAGTTGTAGGAGAATGTCTATGAGATGGTAGTTGTCGGAGAGGGTCTATCATATGTAGTTGCAGGAGAGGGTCTATCAGATGGTAGTTGTTGGAGAGAGTCTATCAGATGGTAGTTGTAGGAGAGGGTCTATCAGATTGTAGTTGTAGGAGAATGTCTATCAGATGGTAGTTGTAGGAGAGAGTCTATCATATGGTAGTTGTATGAGAGGGTCTATCAGATGGTAGTTGTTGGAGAGGGTTTATTGGATGGTAGTTGTTGGAGAGGGTTTATTGGGTGGTAGTTGTTGGAGAGGGTTTATTGGATGGTAGTTGTTTGGAGAGGGTCTATCAGATGGTAGTTGTTGGAGAGGGTTTATTGGATGGTAGTTGTTGGAGATGGTTTATTGGATGGTAGTTGTTGGCGAGGGTCTATCAGATGGTAATTGTTGGAGAGGGTTTATCAGATGGTAGCTGTTGGAGAGGGTCTATCAGATGGTAGTTGTTGGAGAGGGTTTATTGGATGGTAGTTGTTGGAGAGGGTTTATTGGATGGTAGTTGTTGGAGAGGGTTTAATGGATGGTAGTTGTTGGAGAGGGTCTATCATATGTAGTTGCAGGAGAGGGTCTATCAGATGGTAGTTGTTGGAGAGAGTCTATAAGATGTAGTTGTAGGAGAGGGTCTATCAGATGGTAGTTGTAGGAGAGGGTCTATCAGATGGTAGTTGTAGGAGAATGTCTATCAGATGGTAGTTGTAGGAGAGAGTCTATCATATGGTAGTTGTTGGAGAGGGTCTATCAGATGGTAGTTGTTGGAGAGGGTTTATTGGATGGTAGTTGTTGGAGAGGGTTTATTGGATGGTAGTTGTTGGAGAGGGTTTATTGGATGGTAGTTGTTGGAGAGGGTCTATCAGATGGTAGTTGTTGGAGAGGGTTTATTGGATGGTAGTTGTTGGAGATAGTTTATTGGATGGTAGTTGTTGGCGAGGGTCTATCAGATGGTAATTGTTGGAGAGGGTTTATCAGATGGTAGCTGTTGGAGAGGGTCTATCAGATGGTAGTTGTTGGAGAGGGTTTATTGGATGGTAGTTGTTGGAGAGGGTTTATTGGATGGTAGTTGTTGGAGAGGGTTTAATGGATGGTAGTTGTTGGAGAGGGTCTATCAGATGGTAGTTGTTGGAGAGGGTTTATTGATGGTAGTTGTTGGAGAGGGTTTATTGGATGGTAGTTGTTGGCGAGGGTCTATCAGATGGTAGTTGTTGGAGAGGGTTTATCAGATGGTAGTTGTTGGAGAGTGTTTATTGGATGGTAGTTGTTGAGAGGGATTATTGGATGGTAGTTGATTGCGAGGGTCTATCAGATGGTAGCTTTTGGAGAGGGTCTTTCAGATGGTAGTTGTTGGAGAGGATTTATTGGATGGTAGTTGTTGGAGAGGGTTTATTGGATGGTAGTTGTTGGAAAGGGTTTATTGGATAGTAGTTGTTGGAGAGGGTTTATTGGATGGTAGTTTTGGAGAGGGTCTATCAGATGGTAGTTGTTGGAGAGGGTTTATCAAATGGTAGTTGTTGGAGAGGGTTTATCAAATGGTAGTTGTTGGAGAGGGTCTATCAGACGGTAGTTGTTGGAGAGGATTTATTGGATGGTAGTTGTTGGAGAGGGTTTATTGGATGGTAGTTGTTGGAAAGGGTTTATCGGATGGTAGTTGTTGCAGAGGGTTTATCAGATGGTAGTTGTTGGAGAGGGTTTATCGGATGATAGTTGTTGGAGAGGGTTTATCAGATGGTAGTTGTTGGAGAGGTTCTATCCGATGGTAGTTGTTGGAGATGGTTTATCAGATAGTAGCTGTTGGAGAGGGAATATTAGATGGTTGCTGTTGGAGACGGTTATCAGATGGTAGTTGTTGGAGAGGTTCTATCCGATGGTAGTTGTTGGAGATGGTTTATCAGATAGTAGCTGTTGGAGAGGGAATATTAGATGGTTGCTGTTGGAGACGGTCTATCAGATGGTAGTTGTAGGAGAGGGTCTATCAGATGGTAGTGGTTGGAGAGGGTCTATCAGATGGTAGTTGTTGGAGATGGTCTATGAGATGGTAGTTGTTGGAGAGGGTCTATCAGATGGTAGTTGTAGGAGAGGGTTTATCAGATGGTTGTTATAAGAGAGGGTCTATCAGATGGTAGTTGTAGGAGAATGTCTATCAGATGGTAGTTGTAGGAGGTGGTCTATCAGATATTAGTTGTAGGAGAGGGTCTATCAGATGGTAGTTGCAGGAGAGGGTCTATCAGATAGTAGTTGTTGGAGAGGGTCTATCAGATGGTAGTTGTTGGAGACGGTCTAACAAATGGTTGTTGTAGGAGAGGGTCTATCAGATGGTAGTTGTAGGAGAGGGTCTATCAGATGGTAGTTGTAGGAGAGGGTCTATCAGATGGTAGTTGCAGGAGAGGGTCTATCAGATGGTAGTTGCATGAGAGGGTCTATCAGATGGTAGTAGTTGGAGAGGGTCTATCAGATGGTAGTTGCAGGAGAGGTTCTATGAGATGGTAGTTGTATGAGAGGGTCTATCAGATGGTAGTAGTTGGAGAGGGTCTATCAGATGGTATTTGCAGGAGAGGGTCTATCAGATGGTAGTTGCAGGAGAGGGTCTATCAGATGGTAGTTGTATGAGAGGGTATATCAGATGGTAGTTGTATGAGAGGGTCTATCAGATGGTAGTTGTATGAGAGGGTCTATTAGATGGTAGTTGTAGGATAGGGTATATCAGATGGTAGTTGTATGAGAGGATGTATCAGATGGTAGTTGTAGGAGAGGGTCTATCAGATGGTAGTTGTAGGAGAGGGTCTATGAGATGGTAGTTGTAGGAGAGGGTCTATCAGATAGTAATTGTAGGAGAGGGTCTATGAGATGGTAGTTGTAGGAGAGGGTCTATGAGATGGTAGCTGTAGGAGAGGGTCTATGAGATGGTAGTTGTAGGAGAGGGACTATCAGATGGTAGTTGTAGGAGAGGGTCTATCAGATATAGTTGTAGGAGAGGGTTTATCAGATGGTTGTTATAAGAGAGGGTCTATTAGATGTAGTTGTAGGAGAATATCTATCAGATGGTAGTTGTAGGAGAATGTCTATCAGATGGTAGTTGTAGGAGGTGGTCTACCAGATATTAGTTGTAGGAGAGGGTCTTTCAGATGGTAGTTGTAGGAGAATGTCTATGAGATGGTAGTTGTCGGAGAGGGTCTATCATATGTAGTTGCAGGAGAGGGTCTATCAGATGGTAGTTGTTGGAGAGAGTCTATCAGATGTAGTTGTAGGAGAGGGTCTATCAGATGGTAGTTGTAGGAGAGGGTCTATCAGATGGTAGTTGTAGGAGAGGGTATATCATATGCTAGTTGTAGGAGAGGGTCTATCAGATGGTAGTTGTAGGAGAGGGTCTATGAGATGGTAGTTGTAGGAGAGGGTCTATCAGATGGTAGTTGTAGGAGAGGGTCTATCAGATGGTAGTTGTAGGAGAGGGTCTATCAGATGGTATTTGTAGGAGAGGGTATATCATATGCTAGTTGTAGAAGAGGGTCTATCAGAGGGTAATTGTAGGAGAGGGTCTATCAGATGGTAGTTGTAGGAGAGGGTCTATCAGAGGGTAATTGTAGGAGAAGGTCTATCAGACGGTAGCTGTAGGAGAGGGTCTATCAGATGGTAGTTATAGGAGAGGGTCTATCAGATGATAGTTGTAGGAGCGGGTCTATCAGACGGTAAATGTAGGAGCGGGTCTATCAGATGGTAGTTGTAGGAGAGGTTCTATCAGACGGTAGTTGTAGGAGAGGGTCTATCAGACGGTAGCTGTAGGAGAGGGTCTATCAGATGGTAGTTGTAGGAGAGGGTCTATCAGATATTAGTTGTTGGAGAGGGTCTATCAGATGGTAGTTATAGGAGAGGGTCTATCAGACGGTAGCTGTAGGAGAGGGTCTATCAGATATTAGTTGTTGGAGAGGGTCTATCAGACGGTAGCTGTAGGAGAAGGTCTATCAGATATTAGTTGTAGGAGAGGGGTTATCAGATGGTAGTTGTATAAGCGCGGTTGTCAGATGTTAGTTGTAGGAAAATGGCTATCAGATGTTAGTTGTATGAAAGGGGCTATCAGATTGTAGTTGTACGTGATAGGTGATCAGATGGTAGTTGTAGGAGACTGTGATCAGATGGTAGTTGCATGAGAGGGGTAATCAGACGTTAGATGTTTGGGGAGGGGCTCTCAGATGTGGGTTGGGCAGAAAAGGAGTGGAATTTCAATCTAAAAAAGTAGGGCAAGAACAGTTCGTAGTCAACTGCGTCGTAGGAATTGCCAGAGCAATGTTGAAATCAACACTGAACTGCTTTAGGGACTGGACTTTCCTCAGGGTTTACTCTCGAAGTCTATTCCGTGAACGGGTAGCAGCTGGACAGTGGGGGGGGGGAGGGTTTATAATCGGCGTTGACCTTCTCCTAGATATGTTGACATTTGTTAGGCTAACAGGTCGCATTTACCCGGAGAGGAGGTAGGGCGCCTCCGAATCGCCGGTGAAAACATCATAGGGCATATGGAACATTTTATAGATTTTATCTACCCCCGTGGAACTAATCATCCCACCCTCTGTAATCCCCACTTGACTTTTTACCGTCTACAACTATGTTTAACATCTACATCAATTTCAGCATCTACAATTATGTTTAACGACCACATATTTGTTTAACAGCTACAGCTGCATTTAACGTTTATAGGGTGATGTTTACTGTCTACAGCTGTATTTAACGTTTATAGGGCGATGTTTACTGTCTACAGCTGTATTTAACGTTTATAGGGCAATGTTTACCGTCTACAGCTGCATTTAACGTTTATAGAGCAATGTTTACTGTCTACAGCTGTATTTAACGTTTATAGGGCAATGTTTACCGTCTACAGCTGTATTTAACGTTTATAGGGCGATGTTTACTGTCTACAGCTGTATTTAACGTTTATAGGGCGATGTTTACTGTTTACAGCTGCATTTAACGTTTATAGGGCGATGTTTACTGTCTACAGCTGTAAAAAAAAGTAAAGTACCCCCCGTCACGCCAAGTGGCGGCGTATAGGGAAATATGGTGTTAGTGCCCTATATTTTACAGACCTTCAGCACATGATTTTTGGGGTATGTGGTCGGTATTACGCCCGTGCTGCTTTACTTTCCCAGAAAAAATCCGGTACCCATTTAAGGCTGGGTGAACCCGGAGCCGTCGGTTGGGATCGAACCCTACCTCTTGTCCGTAGTAGTCCAGTTCACTAACCACTGAGCTATCGCGGCTCCCACTAATTTTTAGGGAATTAGTAAAATCCAGGTGTCCTCGCCAGGGTACGAACCCCGGCTGTTGCCGTGGTAAGCCAACCGTGTCTACAGCTGTATTTAACGTTTATAGGGCGATGTTTACTGTCTACAGCTGTATTTAACGTTTAGACCTGTGTTTGAAATATAGGTGTTTACATGCAAGTACAACATCTACATCAAGAGCTAGGGTTCGATCCCAATCGACGACTTCCGGGTTGACCCAACCTTTAATGGGTACCAGATTTTTTCTGGGAAAATAAAGCGGCACGGGCGTAATACAGACCTCATTACCCTAATAATCATGTGCCGAAGGTCTGTAAAATTTTATGGTCACTAACACCATATTCCCTATACGCCACTTGGCGTGACGGGGGTACATTACTTTTTTATTGCAGCGTCTACATGGAAGTATAACGTCTACATGGAAGTATAACGTCTACATGGAAGTATAACGTCTACATGGAAGTATAACGTCTACATGGAAGTATAACGTCTACATGGAAGTATAACGTTTACAATCTGATATTTCACTACAAACACACAAAATGTCACAATCGCCATCTATTCAGTACGTACCCGCCCACTATAGTAGTAATCATCATCATCATCATATACCAAACCGGTTGGCGTAGACGATCATGTACTTCCACAATCATCTATCCACCGTACATGGTATCAATTCGTTGTTGATTATTTTCCATGCCATGACACCAAGCAATCTAAAAACTTCTCTCGTTGTTGTCCACGATCTCTCTTTCCCTGTACTTTACAAGTTGTAATCAAGTATTCCAACTTTCCTCTTCTCATGGTGTTTCCGAAAAATGTTGATTGTTTCTTTCGAAGTTTATTAGGGGCTCCTTTTTGTGGTGACCTCTTTGATAATTTCCTCATTGCTTTTTCTAGCTGTCCAGTGGACTTTCAACATTCTTCTGAGAAATCCCTTCTCTGTGGCCTGTAATCGTCTTTTCATTTGTTTGTTTACTGTCCGTAATTCGCTTCTATAGGTCAGAATTGACTCTATATAGCACCGATGAACACTTTTTCTCACTTTTGTTGACATAGACTTGTTGCATAAGACGTCGTTTTATTTTCTGACATGATATTTTAGTTGTAGTAATAGGGGTAAGGAAGATGGAGCTCTCCATGCACAAAAGTCATGATGTGTCCTTATAGGTGGTCAACGATTACTAAGTCATGATGTGTCCTTATAGGTGGTCAACGATTACTAAGTCATGATGTGTCCTTATAGGTGGTCAACGATTACTAAGTCATGATGTATCCTTATAGGTGGTCAACAATTACTAAGTCATGATATGTCCTTATAGGTGGTCAACGATTACTAAGTCATGATGTGTCCTTATAGGTGGTCAACAATTACTAAGTCATGATATGTCCTTATAGGTGGTCAACAATTACTAAGTCATGATGTGTCCTTATAGGTGGTCAACAATTACTAAATCATGATGTGTCCTTATAGGCGGTCAACAATTACTAATTCATTATGTGTCCTTATAGGTGGTCAACAATTACTAATTCATTATGTGTCCTTATAGGTGGTCAACAATTACTAATTCATGATGTGCCCTTATAGTGGTCAACAATTACTAATTCATTATGTGTCCTTATAGGCGGTCAACAATTACTAATTCATTATGTGTCCTTATAGGTGGTCAACAATTACTAATTCATTATGTGTCCTTATAGGCGGTCAACAATTACTAATTCATGATGTGTCCTTATAGGTGGTCAACAATTACTAATTCATGATGTGTCCTTATATGTGGTCAACAATTACTAATTCATTATGTGCCCGTATAGGTGGTCAACAATTACTAATTCATGATGTGTCCTTATAGGTGGTCAACAATTACTAAGTCATGATGTGTCCTTATAGGTGGTCAACAATTACTAATTCATTATGTGTCCTTATAGGTGGTCAACAATTACTAATTCATTATGTGTCCTTATAGTGGTCAACAATTACTAATTCATTATGTGTCCTTATATGTGGTCAACAATTACTAAGTCATGATGTGTCCATATAGGTGGTCAACAATTACTAAGTCATGATGTGTCCATATAGGTGGTCAACAATTACTAAGTCATGATGTGTCCATATAGGTGGTCAACAATTACTAAGTCATGATGTGTCCATATAGGTGGTCAACAATTACTAAGTCATGATGTGTCCTTATAGGTGGTCAACAATTACTAAGTCATGATGTGTCCTTATATGTGGTCAACAATTACTAAGTCATGATGTGTCCTTATAGGTGGTCAAAAATTACTAAGTCATGATGTGTCCTTATAGGTGGTCAACAATTACTAAAGAGATTTTCAAATTCAAAGATTTAAAAGGGCACTCATTTCACATCTTGTGCCCTATGATCGCAGATCTTTTCTTGCAAGGTTGTCAAAAGTACAGTAGCGATGGAAATGGCGTATGGTAGGGAGTGGTTTCTTGACGTGAGAAGTTATACAGTTGGCGGTTTTGGATTGTCTGATTTTAGAATCGTTAATCTGAAGATAATAGTTAATGAGAGGAAGGTAGAAAGTTTGATATTTTTAGTTACGTTTAACTTCTACAAGATGTTATGTGTCTACATTTGTGTTTAGCATCTACATTTATTTTAACGTTTACAGTTATTTTAACATCAACAGTTATGTTTAACGTCTATATTTATGTTTAACGTCTATATTTATGTTTAACATCTATAACTATGTTTAACTACTATAGTTTATGTTTTAACGTACATAGTAATGTTATCTTGTATAGTTATGTTTAACGTATGTGGTTGTGTTTAACATCTCCAGCTATGTTTAACATCTTCAGTTATGTTTAACGTCTATGGTTGTGTTTAAAATCTCCAGCTATGTTTAACGTCTATGATTGTGTTTAACATCTCCAGCTATATTTAACATCTTCAGCTATGTTTAACGTCTATGGTTGTGTTTAACGTCTACAGTTATGTTTAACATCTACAGCTATGTTTAACGTCTATGGTTGTGTTTAACGTCTACAGTTATGTTTAACATCTACAGCTATGTTTAACGTCTATGGTTGTGCTTAACGTCTTCAGTTATGTTTAGCGTCTACAGCTATGTTTAACGTCTATGATTATGTTTAACGTCTACAGTTATGTTTAACATCTATGATTGTGTTTAACGTTTACAGTTATGTTTAACATCTATGATTTTGTTTAACATCTACAGCTATGTTTAACGTCTATGGTTTGTTTAACATCTCCAGCTATGTTTAACATCTTCAGCCATGTTTAACGTCAATGATTGTGTTTAACGTCTACAGTTATGTTTAACATCTATAGCTATGTTTAACATCTACAGCTTTGTTTAACATCTTCAGCTATGGTTAACGTCTATGGTTGTGTTTAACGTCTACAACTATGTTTATGGTCACGTCATCAACAACATCACAGACTAGCTGCACAACAGTACAGCTTCTGTCTGTCAATAAACCCACAAATAAAATCATTTTCTCTCAACAGGGACAAATTAATCCACAAATAAAATCATTTTCTCTCAACAGGGACAAATTAACCCACAAATAAAATCATTTTCTCTCAACAGGGACAAATTAACCCACAAATAAAATCATTTTCTCTCAACAGGGACAAATTAACCCACAAATGAAATCATTTTCTCTCAACAGGGACAAATAAACCCACAAAAAATCATTTTCTCTCAACAGGGACAAATAAACCTACAAATGAAATCATTTTCTCTCAACAGGGACAAATAAACCCACAAATAAAATCATTTCTCTCAACAGGGACAAATAAACCCACAAATACAATCAATTTCTCTCAACAGGGACAAATAAACCCCAAATAAAATAATTTTCTCTCAACAGGGACAAATAAACCCACAAATAAAATAATTTTCTCTCAACAGGGACAAATAAACCCACAAATAAAATAATTTTCTCTCAACAGGGACAAATAAACCCACAAATAAAATAATTTTCTCTCAACAGGGACAAATAAACCCACAAATAATCTCATTCACAGTCGATCCTTTTCCAAAAACACATTAGTAAAACTGTTCCCGGTCAATCATGATCAATAAACACACAAAAGCAACATTTGTCTTTCAATCATGACCAATAAACACAAAGTAACACTTTCCTCTGTCAATCAAAACCAATAAACACAAAAGCAATTATTCCCTGTCAATCATGACTAATAAACACAAAGTAACACTTTCCTCTGTCAATCATGACCAATAAACACAAAGTAACACTTTCCTCTGTCAATCATGGCCAATAAACACAAAGTAACACATTACTCTGTCAATCAAAACCAATAAACACAAAAGCAATTATTCCCTGTCAATCATGACTAATAAACACAAAGTAACACTATCCTCTGTCAATCATGACCAATAAACACAAAGTAACACTTTCCTCTGTCAATCATGACCAATAAACACAAAGTAACTCTTTCCTCTGTCAATCATGGCCAATAAACACAAAGTAACACTTTCCTCTGTCAATCATGATTAATAAACACAATGTAACACATTTCTCCACCAACTATGACCAATAAGGTAAATCCTCTTCGCGCCTACAGCACCTAAACCTTATAATAGAGATGGTCGTTGTTTTCTGTCATGAGCTGATTTCTCAAACCCGGCTCAAGTCAACGCCATTCTGTTCACACCATGAGAATCAATCAGTTCTAAATGTCAGCTCCGATAACTTGAAGAACATCATCAGTGACTATACGATTATCAAGGTTTCTCAAGCTGGTAAAGAAAGGGCGCACGTGTGATGACAAACTGTGGTGAACCAGAGGCCTCAGACACGTAGTCCTGTTTGCGATTCTGTATCGCTGTATCAAGGGTGTATCACCTACTATAAACAAACACAATCAAGGGAGGGGAAGAAAATCTATGCAGAAGGAGTATACTATAGCTCGTTTCAAATCACGTGCCCAACTTCAAAACGCTATTACTCAGTAACCGTTTGTTAAAAACTGTTGAAATATTCCAAATGTTATTAGAATGCAAAAGACCCTTTAATGTATATTTAACAAATATCTTGCAGCTGCAGTTTTCTTAAAGCGGCGAATTTCTTTGATGTTTGTCAAAATTGTAAATTGTGAACCCCTAAATAATAGAAATTACCGTAGTTGCTGGTCTATGATTAATTTTCACTAGGTAAAGGCGTGGCCGTAATGGGGAAATAACCTAATAAGACAAAACACCAGGAGAATTATTGTCTTCTCAGTTCGAGGACGGACGATAATATCAAGGTATACCTGTATGTCAATTTTCATAGTTGTGTGGTCCTGATAAGGACCGTTTGTTGAACTAATTTAAGGTAATATAGGGGCAAACATTGTGGGGGCTATATACTTTCATTCTGAATCAGACGAGTCTAAAAGATTAATAACTGTTTGGGGTTGAACATTCCACAAACCATCATTTTTCCAATATTCCTCTTCCTGTTTTAAGACGTGGTCTTCACATTTAGCCCAATAATCTTTGTCTATATTTAATAAAGCGAGATTAGCAAGAGTCTTTACATCGTATATATTTTGGATGTTGTATTTTCATCTGCCACTTGTCCTTTTAATTTTGCCCAGATTAGTTCTATTGGATTTAAATGAGCATGGTAAGGTGGCAGCCTCAAACTTATATGACCGTGCTCTTGGATAATCTTATCTATTTGAAAAATCTTTGTCCTTTGTTTTTGCTTTACTAGAGATAGTAATTCAGGTTTAAAGTGCATATTATTAAATTGTATGTGCTCCTTTGTGAGCCATATCTTAATAGCATCTTTTGTACTGGATGACGTCGGGACTTTATCTTCAAGTGCAACAATGTTGTGGTACGCTGCATTGTCCATTATTAGGCAAGATGGTCGATCTAGTGATGGGAGAACAGAATTTTCAATCCAATGTCTAAATATGTGACCATTCATCTCAGAGTGATAATCCCGATTGTCTATGGATTTTGTAAGAAAAATGAGCTCTGCATTCTGTATTAGTCCATGTTGTCGACTACCTGCATGAGCAATTATCAAGCGCTGTCCTTTGCTGCTAGGTATTAATCTCTTAATCTTTCCATCTGATGACTGCCATTCCCTTTGGTTAGTGTGGTGAGCATTGATCCATGTTTCATCCAAGTACACAATATCATAACCTTGCTTGCGCACCTCTTTTACTTCACGTAAGTACTTGCTTCTCATGACTACTATATGTGGCTTCTCACAGATGATGTTTCGTCCATTGGAATACTTTCTGAATGTAAAGCCTGCAGCTCTCACATTCCTCCATAATGTAGACTTTGATATTTCAATACTGTTGTTCTTTTTCAGCGATACTTTTAATTTTTTTATTGTAACAGTTTCATTCATACCCAACATTTTGCGAATTTCACTTCTAATAAGTTCACTGTCGAAATTATCCAACATTTTTGCTCTTCCTTGTGATTTTGTATATTTTGAACATTGACGGTCACGTGCTTGAATCCAGCGATTAAATGACCGTTTAGATAAATCCAAAATGTGTCTTGTCCTATTCTCAGGGTTTTCTAAAGAATGAAATAATCTTCCTCGTTTAGCCTCTTTGCAAAAATAGTCATACATTTTTATTGCGATGTTTTGTAAACTGCAGAATTTCATTTTAAGACTCATGATAAATGTTATCGTTCCACGTCTTTACCTATGAATGAACGGAAATGGAACACACAATTTCTCGTGTTTTTTTACAAGTGTCTAATTGTGTCAAAAAACCACGGTAAAAACACGTCAATTTTACCGTGTATGGATTTTTACTCGCTATTTTTAAACTTAAAATGCTGTAAACATTAAGTTTTGACTACATCAATGGGTCGTTATAAATTTATATAAATCAAATAAGCAACAATAATAACCAAATGTTTTTTTTAAATGAAATTAATTCTCTGTTGGGTTCTAATCATTATAACTTTACATGCAAATTTTGAACAACTTACAACAAGCGGTTAAAAAGCTATCGATTTTAAAAGTTGGGCACGAGTTATGAAACAAGCTATAGTTCTGGCGGAGATTCCAGCTATGAACAGTAAAATTTGATACAATTTTCTCTCGTATTTATCCCATCTCTCACTCTCATTCATTCACTGCCGTCAATCTGTCTCTCTCTTCCTTTCATTTTTAAATTCGCCCTCTCCATTTCTCTCACTCCCCTCCCCCCCCCCAATCGAAGTTAGATCAGGTGTAAGAAAGGGGTTCCTACCCCCCCTTCCTAGAATTTTTTCTATTTATTACGTACATGGACTATATATGCAAGTTAGCCAACCCATCAGAGGAGATTAACGAGCTTCTATATACAGACGATCAGGCACTAATACATGGAAAAATAGAAGACCTACAAGAACACTTAAATAGACTCAACAGTGCAGGTACAAATATATAACATAAAGATAAACATCAACAAAACAGACGCTATGAATATCGCAAAAGAGAAACAGAACATCAATATAAATATAGATGGCAGTCAACTAAATCAAGTGGTGGAATTTAAATATTTAGGAAGTCTAGTGATAAATGGCAATTCACAAGTAGCAGAAAAAGACTCCAGATGCAACAAAGCTTGTCAAATTATCGGACAGCTATCACCACTATTGTCCAACAAGGATATAATTCTAGAGGCTAAACGGGCACTTCACAACACAATCTTCATCCCAACGTTGTGCTTCCAATGCCAGACCTGGACCCTAGATGCAAGAACAATAAGAAAATAACCTGAAATGAGATGAAATGTGTTAGACGAATGACAGGAAACAGTCTGAGAGATCATCATCATCATTGAGTGCCTTCTCCGCAACGAAGGTTGGCTACCATGGATCGCCAGTCTACTCTGTTTCTTGCTTTGATGGTGCAGGCTGTCATAGATTGACTTGTCCATCTTTTGATGTTACTCGTCCATGTTAGTCTTAGTCTGCCTCCTCCTCTTTTACCTTGTATTTTCCCTTCCAATATTACTTTTAGTAGGCTGTTGTGTCTTTTAACATGCCCCCAAAATTTCATTTGTCTTGTCTTAATTGTATTTAGTAGTTCTCTTTTTATTTTCAGTTGTTTTAAAACTTCATCGTTTGTTATCTTTTTTTTTCATCCATTTCTACCTATTCTTCTATAAATCCACATTTCAAAGGCTTCAATTTTCTGTTCTGTTTTCTTGTCTAATGTCCATGTTTCTGCACTATACAGGAAAATTGAGAAGATGTAACATTTTGCCATTGTTAGTTTCAGCCCTGTTGATATTTGTTTTGTTGTTAGTATATTTTTCATGGCATTAAAATTACTTTTTGCCATACCTATTCTTTTGTTTATTTCAATTTTACATTTTCCATCAATGGTCTATTACCTGAGAGATAAGATCAAAAATAAAGAACTAAGAAAAAGATAGCAATAACCCTCGTCATACAATATATAAAGAAACAATATATAAAGTGGTTTGGCCATGTGACAAGGCAGAAAGATCAAAACACAACACAACGAGCCATCAATAAACGTTGCGAGAACACAACACCCAAGTGTCGGCCACGAAAAAAGATATATTGACGGAATTTATAAAAAACACTAGGAAACAACAGCAGCAAAGGCGAACAGAAGAGCAAATACCACAAATTATATCTCCACTCGACGCTGAAAGGCAAACGAGAAAGGAAAGAAGAAGAAGAAAAAAATCTCCTTTCCCCACTGTATATGTCCCTCACACACTCACCCTTCACATCCGTGTAGTTCCCCTGTGCCAGCAGGTATCTCTTCCCCCCCCCCCCCCCGCTCCCCACATCACTAAACCGACACCTGTCTCCCAACATATAAGAAACAGGTGTGGAAGTTCTCAACGTCACAAAATGTTCACGTGACCTTCAGACAAAGATAAACAACAAGAACAAATCCAGTTTCCCAAAGATCAACCCGAGATTTCCTCTTTCTTCCACATTTTTAAATACTAATTTAACGAGTTAACGATACATTTTCTCCCTCGGTCGCCTGTCGGTGCAGAAATTAGTTAATTTTCCAAGTGTTCAGTGCACGGCTGTTTGTTTTCATTTTAAAGTGGTATTTTAGTTATAGTCTTGATATTTTTTTCAACAGTTATGATCGAAAATGTCCTGACAATGGTACATTCCCCTCAATCTTAAAATTGATATTTTATGGGAGTGGTTTCATTTTGTAACGCATACATTCAAAGCAAAGAGAGCTAATCGTCAATATTAGGAAGAAACAATCATCATTTTTTGGGCATGTAATGAGAAGGGAACAGCTGGAATATATTGTAACAACTGGGAAAAATCGAGGGACGAAGAGATAGAGGGAAGCAAAGAGAAAATATACCAGTCAGCTTAAAAGAATGGCTTGGCAGAAGGTCAACAGACAAGATAAATAGCTGTCGAGATCGAAAGTTGTGGAGAGACATGATCACCTACTCCAGCAGGCACAGCACTTGATTGATTGATTGATTGATTGATTGATTGATTGATTGATCGATCGATCGCAAAAAAACAGCTAAGAGAAAGGATTGACAAATGTCAGAGCTTCAGGGGATACAATATACGAGTGTTAACCATAAAAGTTGTGTTTTTTATCCTAAAAAAAAAAAACAGCTTCTTCCAATCGCCTGGAATATATAATAGAAGTAGCACGTTTATTTTATTTTTATTGAAAAAACACCTAATGAGCAAGTCACGTAAAGTGTCATTATCATACAGCTATGATAGGCGCATTACGTGTTTTGTTTTTTTTGGGTCTAAATTTATATGGTTACCGATATGAAATTGTTTTTTTTTTATATTTTTTTATTTATTGTTTATTTATTGTTATTTTTTGTGGAGGGGGGGGGGGGGCGAGGGAGCACACCAGACTTTGTCTTAATTCTGATTTCTGACCTAAAGTATCCAGGGCCGGAAATAATCAAGCGTTTCACAAGATTTGTAGGATTATCGTCTCTCTAAACGTGGTAATGAAATACTGGATTGATGATTGCTGGGCACTTTATACATACATTAGCTTATTCGCCCCCTTCTCTCTCTCGCTCTTTTCTCTCTCTCTCTCTCTCTCTCTCTCTGTCTTAATTTATATTTTGTATTTCCCTCTATAAGAGTCACCTATTTGCCACTTCCTCCAGCATGTACTGTCATCATCATCATGTGTCATACCGGTTGGCGTAGGTGATCATGTCCCTCTACAATATTCTATCTACAATGCATCGTATCAGTTCTGTTGTTGACTGTTTTCCATGCCATGACACCAAGCTATCCAGTATTTTCTCTCTTTGTCGCCCGCGATCTCTCTTTCCTTTTATTTTGCCAGTTGAAACCAAGTATTCTAACTTTCCTCTTCTCATGATGTGCCCGAAAAATGTTGATTGTTTCTTTCTGATGTTTTTTAAAAGCTCCCTTTTTGTGTGTTGGCCTCTTTGAGAACTTCCTCATTGGTTTCTTTAGCTGTCCTTTTTAGCATGTACTGTACACGGAGTAAATATATTCCCCCACATACATTCTCCCTCACATACATTCCTCCATTCATACATTATATCTCACATTCATTCTCCCTCACATACATTCTCCCACAAATACATTCTCCCACACATACATTCTCGCACACATACATTCTCCCTCCCATATATTCTCCCACATATACATTCCCCCTCACACACATTCTCCCACACATACATTATTCCGCACATACATTCTCCTTCACATACATTCTCCCTCATATACATACACTTTTACATACATTCTCCCACACATACATTATCCCGCACATACATACACTTTTACTTACATTCTCCCTAATATACATACACTTTTACATACATTCTCCCATACATACATTCTTAGTCACATGCATTCTTCCACATACACATTCCCCATCATATACATTCTCTTTTACTTACATTCTCCCACACCTACATTATCCCTCACATACATTCTCTTTTACATACATTCTCACACACCTACATTCTCCCACACCTACATTCTCCCTCACATACATTCTCTTTTACATACATTCTCACACATACACATTCCACCTCACATACAATTTTCTACATATACATTCTCCCACACCTACATTATCCCACACCTACATTATCCCTCACATACATTCATCCTCACATACAATTTTCCATATATATATATTCTCCCTCACCAACATTCTCCCACACCTACATTATCCCTCACATACATTTTCCCATATATATACTTTCTCCCTCACCTACATTCTCCCACACATACATTCTCCCTCACATACATTCTCTTTTACATACATTCTCCCACACCTACATTATCCCTCACATACATTCTCCCACACATACATTTTCCCATATATACATTCTCCCTCACCTACATTCTCCCACACATACATTCTCCCACACATACATTTTCCCATATATACATTCTCCCTCACCAACATTCTCCCACACCTACATTATCCCTCACATACATTTTCCCATATATACATTCTCCCTCACCTACATTCTCCCACACACATACATTTCTCTCCCCCTCTTAAAGCCCCCCACAACACAAACAATGGAACCAGAGTCAGACTTACCTGCCAGGTAAATAAGCTATAGCCTAGACTCACACAATCCGAGGGGTCTCAACAAATGTTCAGAATTCGTGTTGGAACCACTTTTTGTCATACCCGTGTATGATTTCAAGTATTGCCATACCTTCTGGCTTTCATTCTTAAGGGAGGGGCGGTGGGAGGGGGCCTCTAAGTTTAATTTATATTAGAGCCTTACCTAGACTATAACTGGAAGTGATTCAAACACTCCTTTTTAAAAAATTGCTTAATCCCTCTCTCCCTCTCTCTTTCTCTCTCTCTTTCTGTTAATCTCTTTCACTCTTAAAAAATATAAATATTAATGCAAATCTTCCTCTTCTTTGTTATCACATAGCCCCGGGTGTCATTGGTGCACAACTGACACTTAGTCAACTTACTCAATCTCCATTCTCTTCAGTCTGTCCATCTTCAGCCACTGTTTGGGACTCTACAGGGTCCAGGCCTGTCCATTCTTTGATGTTATCTTCCCATCTCTTTTTCTGCCTACCTCTCCTTTTCTTTCTTTTCACATTTTTTTTTTTTTTTTTTGCTTTCAGATTGTTTTTTTTCCCCTTTGACAATGATTGCGATACCTAGGGAGACTTTTTCATTGATTTCATTTTGCGTTTCTACGCAATATCCAGAAGATCATCGTGTACTCCGATAGTTTGTTGTATCCCCTCGCGAACTTTTTAAAATTTGTGATGTGATCTAATTAAAAAGTAAAAAAAAAAAAAAGTAAAGTAAAGTACCCCACCGTCACGCCAAGTGGCGTATAGGGAATATGGTGTTAGTGGCCATCAATTTTACAGACCTTCGGCACATGATTTTTAGGGTAATGTGGTCGGTATTACGCCCGTGCCGCTTTACTTTCCCAGAAAAAAATCCCTTACCCATTAAAGGCTGGGTGAACCCGGAAGCTGTCGAACCCTACCTCTTGTCCTTTGTAGTCCAGTTCATTAACCACTGAGCTATCGAGACTGATCTAAGTAAGGCTTATCCAAAATCTTACGATAACACTTCATCTATATAGCTTCATTCATAACGATAACAAAACATAACGATAACAAAACATAACGATAACATCCTTATCGATAACATTTCATCTCTATGGCTTCTATTTTCACCTGTAACTTTGCTGTAAATGTCCTTATTGTTGCTGTTTTTGTTATGATCACTACACACCGGACGAACCCATAGGTGTTCCGATATCCCCCTCGGGAATCTCTCGAGAAAATCCGAGAACCTTTTGCTGACGTGCACTAACTCCGTAAAACGGTACATGATCGACAGTGTGAGGGTAGGTTTCTGCTAATAACTTTGCCCTGGCAGCGGCCATTTTTATAGTCTACTATCTTCAATTTTAACTTCCAAGGTTTATTTAACGTGCGCGAGTGCACACGGGATCTCTGTTTACTACTGATATCCGAGAGGACTAGACATCGCATCTCACTACCCACGAGATCAGGAGAGAGTAAAGTCATAAAGAAACCACGGACTAATTTTTTCCTATTTTTGAATAAACCGTTACTAGTAGGCCAGGTCCGTAGTGTCCTGAGGCCGAATTTTTATCCAGGAGAGATTGTTGTTGATTAATTATGAACTTTCTCCAGTGAATACTCGGAAGTTTCCCTCAATAACAACATTCATTGATTATTATTTGTCTCCAGTCCAAACCACAGGAAACTACTATTCGTGCTGTCTTGTCCTATAACTTATTGAGTCTTATTGAGTTATTTGCGGGTCATCATCATTGCACTCCGAACATGTCCATAGGTGCTCAGATCCCCTCCTCAGCAATTCCCTCAGTGACTGACGACTCCAGTTCTATGTTGGCTGATAAGTCTTCTTACACGGCCACTAAGTTTCTCATTTCTGGCCGTGCCCATCTTAACTCCCATTTCCATCATCCGAAGAAGTGACGTTGATCTGTGTTTGTCGAAGTCCTGTGCTCTTCCCACATCTCGGAGTGCATTGATGATGTCCGCCCGATCCATCGGTTGCCCGTCCTCAACGACAGCGCAGCTAGCCAACCTGTCCGCTCTTTCATTTCCCCGCACTCCCGCATGTTCAGGGACATAGACAAAGGTGACCTTACGTATTTTGGATTTCTGCAACGACTCTACCCATTGCATGCGTACAGAGCCCGCCTTCACTTTTTTAATCATGCTCATCGAATCACTCAGTATACATGCGTGGGTGTAGTCTTGTGACTCTAACATTTGAATGCCTTGGTCACTGCCACTGTCGTCCTATAACTCTTTGTTTGCAACGCAAGTATCCAGCCCTACGGGAGATACTTGTCTTAATAAGAAAATACAGATATACAATTTATTCCCGCGTTGTGTTCGTAACCTTGTGCTATAGTCATGAGTACAAACGCGTGAAAGATATCGTCAAAGATAGCCACTTTTTTAGGTAGATAAGCTGGCCGTGTGTTCTAGCGTTTGGTTTTCGTGGCAAGGCGCTGTAGAGTACGGGTTCGATCCTGCTTCGGACCTTCTATTGTTCTTGTTTGATTTTCTCTTGTTGATTATTTGTGATTTTCTTATCGAATGTTGTAAACATAGCACTTCCCCTGAAATGATTCGCTGATCTATCGCCTCGGAAGTTTCCCGCCATACAAATAATCCTTCATTGTTACTTGTGTCTAGTCTCCAGTGTTACTTGTGTCTAGTCTCTAGTGTTACTTGTGTCTAGTCTCTAGTGTCTCTAGTGTTACTTGTGTCTAGTCTCTAGTGTTACTTGTGTCTAGTCTCTAGTGTTACTTGTGTCTAGTCTCTAGTGTTACTTGTGTCTAGTCTCTAGTGCTACTTGTGTCTAGTCTCTAGTGTTACTTGTGTCTAGTCTCTAGTGTTACTTGTGTCTAGTCTCTAGGGATTTCGCCAGAGGTAAAAGCTGGAGAAAACGAAAAACAAAAAAAAAATCTCCAAGTATCACAAATGCCACTTTAACTTCACATTTTATGTTTTCAACTGTCTGCAACGGCAACATGTGATATTTCACATTACTACAACATTAGAGCAACTGGATCGGCGCCTGTGTCATTTTGTCTGTTGCAGAAAGGTATTGTCAAGGGAAATATTTTACCAGGCACGATTTCAGGAAATGAATCCAAGATTTGAAAGATTTGTAAATACATTTAGCCGTATGCCTGAAACTCAATACTGGGTTTTAGTAGTTTAAGTCCATATTGACAGCAATTTTATTTCCTTTGTTTTAAATTAAAAAAAATATATATTAACTACTGCGTGTAAAGCAGCTTCCTGTAATTATTCCTGAGGAAGGGAATGATGTAATTAATATTTAAAAACGTGAACAAAATCAATGTAAAAGTATATGGCGTTATTAATAGTATCTTACATCATAGAATGTATTATTATTATATGTGTAAAGTAAATGTATGTGTTGTCCGGAAGCCTGGACATGCGTATGAAGATTATAGTGCTAGTGACCATATTTGTCCATGACCACATCACATTTATGGGTGATGTCAAGTAGTCCTTACTCACAAGTTGTCACCTTTTTACAGTTAGTTAACTCTATAAGGTAACCCACTCTAGCAGGTAATCCCCTCTAACAAGTAGCTCCCTCTAACAGGTAGCCCACTCTAACAAGTAGCTCCCTCTAACAGGTAGCCCACTCACAAGTAGCTCACTCTCACAGTTTGCCCACTCTAACAGGTAACCCACTCTAACAGGTAGCCCCCTCTAACAGGTAGCTCACTCTCACAGATAGCCCACTCTAGCAGGTAGCCCACTCTAGCAGGTAACCCACTCTAGCAGGTAATCCCCTCTAACAAGTAGCTCACTCTCACAGATAGCCCACTCTAGCAGGTAGCCCACTCTAGCAGGTAACCCCCTCTAACAAGTAGCTCACTCTCACAGATAGCCCACTCTTACAAGTAGCCCACTCTCACAGGTACCAAACTCCCATAGGTAGCCCACTCTCACAGGTAATCCACTCTAGCAGGTAATCCCCTTTAACAAGTAGCTCACTCTCACAGATAGCCCACTCTAGCAGGTAGCCCACTCTAGCAGGTAACCCCCTCTAACAAGTAGCTCACTCTCACAGATAGCCCACTCTTAGAAGTAATCCACTCTCACAGGTACCAAATTCACATAGGTAGCCACTCTCACAGGTACCAAACTCACATAGGTAGCCACTCTCACAGGTACCAAACTCACATAGGTAGCCACTCTCACAGGTACCAAACTCACATAGGTAGCCCACTCTCACAGGTACCAAACTCATATAGGTAGCCACTCTCACAGGTACCAAACTCACATAGGTAGCCCACTCTCACAGGTACCAAACTCATATAGGTAGCCACTCTCACAGGTACCAAACTCACATAGGTAGCCCACTCTCACAGGTACCAAACTCACATAGATAGCCACTCTCACAGGTACCAAATGCATATAGGTAGCCACTCTCACAGGTACCAAATTCACATAGGTAGCCACTCTCACAGGTACCAAACTCACATAGATAGCCACTCTCACAGGTACCAAATGCATATAGGTAGCCACTCTCACAGGTACCAAATTCACATAGATAGCCACTCTCACAGGTACCAAATTCACATAGATAGCCACTCTCACAGGTACCAAACTCACATAGGTAGCCACTCTCACAGGTACCAAATTCACATAGATAGCCACTCTCACAGGTACCAAACTCACATAGGTAGCCACTCTCACAGGTACCAAATTCACATAGGTAGCCCACTCTCACAGGTACCAAATTCACATAGATAGCCACTCTCACAGGTACCAAATCACATAGGTAGCCCACTCTCACAGGTACCAAACTCACATAGGTAGCCCACTCTCACAGGTACCAAACTCACATAGGTAGCCCACTCTCACAGGTACCAAACTCACATAGGTAGCCCACTCTCACAGGTACCAAACTCACATAGGTAGCCCACTCTCACAGGTACCAAACTCACATAGGTAGCCCACTCTCACAGGTACCAAACTCACATAGGTAGCCCACTCTCACAGGTACCAAATGCATATAGGTAGCCACTCTCACAGGTACCAAACTCACATAGGTAGCCCACTCTCACAGGTACCAAACTCACATAGGTAGCCCACTCTCACAGGTACCAAACTCACATAGGTAGCCCACTCTCACAGGTACCAAACTCACATAGGTAGCCACTCTCACAGGTACCAAACTCACATAGGTAGCCCACTCTCACAGGTACCAAATTCACATAGGTAGCCCACTCTCACAGGTACCAAATCACATAGGTAGCCACTCTCACAGGTACCAAATGCATATAGGTAGCCACTCTCACAGGTACCAAATGCATATAGGTAGCCCACTCTCACAGGTACCAAACTCACATAGGTAGCCACTCTCACAGGTACCAAACTCACATAGGTAGCCACTCTCACAGGTACCAAACTCACATAGGTAGCCACTCTCACAGGTACCAAACTCACATAGGTAGCCCACTCTCACAGGTACCAAATGCATATAGGTAGCCACTCTCACAGGTACCAAATGCATATAGGTAGCCACTCTCACAGGTACCAAACTCACATAGGTAGCCCACTCTCACAGGTACCAAACTCACATAGGTAGCCACTCTCACAGGTACCAAACTCACATAGGTAGCCACTCTCACAGGTACCAAACTCACATAGGTAGCCACTCTCACAGGTACCAAACTCACATAGGTAGCCACTCTCACAGGTACCAAACTCACATAGGTAGCCCACTCTCACAGGTACCAAACTCACATAGGTAGCCACTCTCACAGGTACCAAACTCACATAGGTAGCCACTCTCACAGGTACCAAACTCACATAGGTAGCCACTCTCACAGGTACCAAACTCACATAGGTAGCCACTCTCACAGGTACCAAACTCACATAGGTAGCCACTCTCACAGGTACCAAACTCACATAGGTAGCCACTCTCACAGGTACCAAACTCACATAGGTAGCCACTCTCACAGGTACCAAACTCACATAGGTAGCCACTCTCACAGGTACCAAATTCACATAGGTAGCCACTCTCACAGGTACCAAACTCACATAGGTAGCCACTCTCACAGGTACCAAACTCACATAGGTAGCCACTCTCACAGGTACCAAATTCACATAGGTAGCCACTCTCACAGGTACCAAACTCACATAGGTAGCCACTCTCACAGGTACCAAATGCACATAGGTAGCCACTCTCACAGGTACCAAACTCACATAGGTAGCCCACTCTCACAGGTACCAAATGCACATAGGTAGCCACTCTCCCAGGTACCAAACTCACATAGGTAGCCACTCTCACAGGTACCAAATGCACATAGGTAGCCACTCTCACAGGTACCAAATGCACATAGGTAGCCACTCTCACAGGTACCAAACTCACATAGGTAGCCACTCTCACAGGTACCAAATGCACATAGGTAGCCACTCTCACAGGTACCAAACTCACATAGGTAGCCACTCTCACAGGTACCAAATGCACATAGGTAGCCACTCTCACAGGTACCAAATGCACATAGGTAGCCACTCTCACAGGTACCAAATGCATATAGGTAGCCCACTCTCACAGGTACCAAATGCATATAGGTAGCCACTCTCACAGGTACCAAACATAGGTAGCCCACTCTCACAGGTACCAAATGCACATAGGTAGCCACTCTCACAGGTACCAAATGCACATAGGTAGCCCACTCTCACAGGTACCAAATGCATATAGGTAGCCCACTCTCACAGGTACCAAATGCATATAGGTAGCCCACTCTCACAGGTACCAAACTGCACATAGGTAGCCACTCTCACAGGTACCAAATGCACATAGGTAGCCCACTCTCACAGGTACCAAATGCACATAGGTAGCCCACTCTCACAGGTTGTTCTCTCTCATAGGTAGCCCACTCTCACAGGTTGTTCTCTCTCATAGGTAGCAATCTCACATAGGTAGCCCACTCTCACGGGTTGTTCTCTCTCATAGGTAGCAATGTCACATAGGTAGCCCACTCTCACAGGTTGTTCTCTCTCATAGGTAGCAATCTCACATAGGTAGCCCACTCTCACAGGTTGTTCTCTCTCATAGGTAGCAATCTCACATAGGTAGCCCACTCTCACAGGTTGTTCTCTCTCATAGGTAGCCCACTCTCACAGGTTGTTCTCTCTCATAGGTAGCAATCTCACATAGGTGCCCACTCTCACGGGTTTCCTTCTCACAGGTAGCACACTCTCACAGGTACCAAACTCACATAGGTAGCCACTCTCACAGGTACCAAACTCACATAGGTAGCCACTCTCACAGGTACCAAACTCACATAGGTAGCCACTCTCACAGGTACCAAACTCACATAGGTAGCCCACTCTCACAGGTACCAAACTCACATAGGTAGCCACTCTCACAGGTACCAAACTCACATAGGTAGCCACTCTCACAGGTACCAAACTCACATAGGTAGCCACTCTCACAGGTACCAAACTCACATAGGTAGCCACTCTCACAGGTACCAAACTCACATAGGTAGCCACTCTCACAGGTACCAAACTCACATAGGTAGCCACTCTCACAGGTACCAAACTCACATAGGTAGCCACTCTCACAGGTACCAAACTCACATAGGTAGCCACTCTCACAGGTACCAAATTCACATAGATAGCCACTCTCACAGGTACCAAACTCACATAGGTAGCCACTCTCACAGGTACCAAATTCACATAGATAGCCACTCTCACAGGTACCAAACTCACATAGGTAGCCACTCTCACAGGTACCAAACTCACATAGGTAGCCACTCTCACAGGTACCAAATTCACATAGGTAGCCACTCTCACAGGTACCAAACTCACATAGGTAGCCACTCTCACAGGTACCAAACTCACATAGGTAGCCACTCTCACAGGTACCAAATTCACATAGGTAGCCACTCTCACAGGTACCAAACTCACATAGGTAGCCCACTCTCACAGGTACCAAACTCACATAGGTAGCCACTCTCACAGGTACCAAACTCACATAGGTAGCCCACTCTCACAGGTTGTTCTCTCTCATAGGTAGCCCACTCTCACAGGTTGTTCTCTCTCATAGGTAGCAATCTCACATAGGTAGCCCACTCTCACGGGTTGTTCTCTCTCATAGGTAGCAATGTCACATAGGTAGCCCACTCTCACAGGTTGTTCTCTCTCATAGGTAGCAATCTCACATAGGTAGCCCACTCTCACAGGTTGTTCTCTCTCATAGGTAGCAATCTCACATAGGTAGCCCACTCTCACAGGTTGTTCTCTCTCATAGGTAGCCCACTCTCACAGGTTGTTCTCTCTCATAGGTAGCAATCTCACATAGGTAGCCCACTCTCACAGGTTGTTCTCTCTCATAGGTAGCCCACTCTCACAGGTTGTTCTCTCTCATAGGTAGCAATCTCACATAGGTGCCCACTCTCACGGGTTTCCTTCTCACAGGTAGCACACTCTCACAGGTACCAAACTCACATAGGTAGCCCACTCTCACAGTTTGTTCTCTCTCACGGGTAAAAATCTTACATAGATGCCCACTCTCACAGGTAGCCCACTCTCATAAGTAGCACACTCTTACAGGTACCAAACTCACATAGATAGCCCACTCTAACACATTGTACTCTCTCACAAGTAGCAATCTCACATAGGTGCCCACTCTCATATGTAGCACACTCTTACAGGTACCAAACTCACATAGATAGCCCACTCTAACACATTGTACTCTCTCACAAGTAGCAATCTCACATAGGTGCCCACTCTCATATGTAGCCCACTCTGACATGTAGCCCACTTTCTCACAGGCAGCAAACTCACATATTTAGCCCGCTGTCACAGGTTGTCCTCTTTCACATATAGCACTTTTATAGGTAGCGCACTCTCACAGGTAGCAAACTCACATAGTGAGTCCACTCTCACAGGTAGCAAACAGGTAGTCCACTTTCACAGGTAATCCTCTCTCACAGGCACTCAACCATGTAGCCAACTCTCATAGGCCGTTCTCTTTCACCGCTCTTCCACTCTCAGAAGAATTCCACTCTCAGAAGAATTCCACTCTCACAAGAATTCCACTCTCAGACGATTTCCACTATCACAAGAATTCCACTATCACAAGAACTCCACTCTCACAAGAATTCCACTCTCACAAGAATTCCACTCTCACAAGATTTCCACTTTCACAAGATTTCCACTATCACAAGAATTCCACTTTCACAAGAACTCCACTCTCACAAGAATTCCACTCTCACAAGAATTCTACCCTCACAAGATTTTCACACTCACAAGAATTCCACCCTCACAAAAATTCCACTCTCACAAGAATTCCACTCTCACAAGAACTCCACTCTCACAAGAATTCCACTCTCACAAAAATTCCACTCTCACAAGAATTCCACTCTCACAAGAATTCCACTCTCACAAAAATTCCACTCTCACAAGAATTCCACCCTCACAAGAATTCCACCCTCACAAGAATTCCACTCTCACAAAAATTCCACTCTCACAAGAATTCCACTCTCACAAGAATTCCACTCTCACAAAAATTCCACTCTCACAAGAATTCCACTCTCACAAGAATTCCACTCTCACAAGAATTCCACTCTCACAAAAATTCCACTCTCACAAGAATTCCACTCTCACAAAAATTCCACTCTCACAAGAATTCCACCCTCACAAGAATTCCACTCTCACAAGAATTCCACTCTCACAAGAATTCCACTCTCACAAAGTCAACTCCTACACTTTGCTATTACTCTTTTGTTGGCAGCGCTTCTGCAGATATCCCAGGCATGCCATCGCTCCATCTCGTATAACAAAGTCCTCGCGGCGCTGGTAGCCTTATTGATAATTTTTGTAGTTTCTATCTTGGCACAAGCTCAAACCATTTAATTGCTTGTTTTTCCCCTTACATTTAATGAAAGTTAAGAAAAAACACTCCTAACCTGATGTTTCTTCGCATCTAATTTTGTCTCTCATGGTCAGATCTGCATTAGATAACATTAGAATAATTTTAAAGGAAAAAACATTGTAAGATGAATTATGAGAATTCTCGTTTGAGCTAGAATGAAACATGAAATCAGTGAGAGAGCTCTGTCGAGGGTCATAACTTTGAAGTTTAAAAGTTGATTCTATATATATATATATATATATTGTCAATGAATATGAGACACACGAGTTCTTAAATGTTATGCAGACCCTTAACCTTAACATATGGATGTGAATCATAGACAAAAGGACAACAGACAAGAAAATCACTGGGGGCTGTAGAAATGTGGTTTTACAAAAGAATGTTGAGAATACCATGGACAGCTAAGAAGAGTAATGAAAATGTTCTGAAAGAGACCAAAGCAAAAAGAGAGCTAATTTCCAATATTAGGAAGAAACAATCATCATTTTTGGCCATGTAATGAGAAGAGAACAGATGGAATATGTTGTAACAACTGGGAAAATTGAGGGACGAAGAGATAGAGGGAAGCAAAGAGAAAAGATACCAGACAGCTTAAGAGAATGGCTTGGCAGAAGGTTAACAACAGAAATGATAAATAACTGTCGTGATCGAAGATTTTTGGAGAGACATGATCACCTACGCCAGCTGGCCCGGTACTTGATGATGATGAGACACAAGAGTCAAAACGGGCACTCTACAACACAATCGTCATCTCAATATTGTGGTACTAATGCCAGACCTGGACTCTAGACTCAAGAACAATAAGAAAAAATAACGACTAACGAGATTAAATGTGTTTGATTGTTATGGTTGGTCGAAGGCCCCGGTATCACTGCAAACGAATTAAAATCCATAATTGCTCAACCGCCCGTGCCAGTGGAATCATCAGAATTAAAACTCATCTCAATGAAGGATCAAAATAAAGAAAGGCAGCTGCAGTTCCCATCATAGCAGCTACAGCACGCGCCAAAAGAATAAGGCCAAGCGAAACCGATAGTGAACGCAGCTGAACTGACCTTCGTCATACGATATCATCATTCATCGTAAGCAATTGGAATATCGAAACTTGATCCGGATGAAAAACACAGGTCACGGTGTGCACAGGGCACTAAACTCAGTAACTCCTGCAACAAGCTGGACTTAGAATATGAAGAAACTGCAACAAGGAACACTTTTCAGACTGGGCCTCAATGGTTCCTGCCGCCTATCCGCCATTTTAGCCGGAAGTGTTAGGCGCATAATAGGAAGTAGCTTCAGAGAGAAGATCACACTAAGAACTGAGAATAAAGCTAGGTATAATTTTTGCCATAGAATACATAAAGAAACAACATATGCAATAGTCTGGCCACATTATAAGACAGACAGACAAAAACACAACACAATGAGCCTTTAATAAAGATTTCGAGAACACCAGATTCAAGGGCCGACCACAACAGATATGAATTGATGAAATATTAGAAACACTAGGAAACATAACAGCAGGAGAAGCTAGCAGAAGAGCAAAATATCGGAAATGATCTCTACCTCAACGGTGAAAGGCAAATGAGGAAGGAGAGAAGCAGAAGAAGAAAAAAGGAGAATGAAGATGGAATAGAATGTTCGTCTAGACGTATCATAGACTACATATACCACATTAGAATAGATACAAACCTATCAATCTCTAAATTAGTCGACAGGGATTCGAATAACTGCGGGCGTTTAAGAAAACAAATTACCGCGATTGAAATATCAACTCTGGCCCGAAAATCTAATGACGACTGCACTGTGCATGCAGCCTCGTTATTCTCCAGCCACATTTTAAACCTTCTGCATGTTTCAGTGTTGCATCCTCTGTTACACCAGAAGGCTTTAATAGGTCGCAACGTCGGATTTGTTTCGTGCCTTCTATTATTTTAAAAATGCAATCCCATATATATATATATATATATATATATATATATATATATATATATATATATATATATATGTGTGTGTGTGTGTGTGTGTATATATATATCATATATACCGTACATCCTGCCATAGGCGATCATGTTCTTCCCCAGTTCTCTGTTCTCAGTGCATCGTACGCATATTGTTATTGACTGTTTACCATACTACGACACAAAGCTATTTAGAATCTTCTCTCTTTGTCGTCCGCGATCTCTCTTTCCGTGTATTTTTCCAGTTGTAACCAAGTATTTCGACTTCCCGCTTATCATGATGAGCCCGAAGAATGTCGATTGATTTATTTTGATTATTTTTATGAGCCTTCATTTTTTTTTTTTTTTTTTTTTTTTTTGCTTGCTAGATTAAGAATTTCCTTGTTTATCCTTGCTGGGAACTTAGCTCTGTCTTGTTCATCTGAAACAAAAAAACCACGTGCATTTGTTTTTTTCTCCCCCCTGCGCAGTATGTAGAAGTCGGTCAGAGAAAGTACAGATTAAATTTTCAGAATATTTGGGGCTAAAAATTAATTATTTCTCCACAAAAATTTGCCACTTGCCAGATGTTGCCAGTCGTTTTCACAGATGGAGAAGTCTTTCAGAGATGATTTGCAGATATCTCTATATCGTAGTTTAGGTCTGCCGATTTGTCGTTTTCCGTGTTTTAGCTCGCCATATAGTATTTGCCTGGGAATGCGTTTTTCTTCCATCCGTTGGACATGCCCCAGCCATCTTAGCCTTCGCCTTCTGAGCATCGACATGATTGTTAGGGTCTTAGCACGTTGCAGGACAGTTAAGTTGGTTATTTTGTCTTGCCATTTGATGTGCATTATTCTGCGGAGACATCGCATGTGGAAGACATTTAGTCTTTTTTCCTGGTTTGAGTATGTTGTCCAGGTTTCGGATCCATATAGTAGTGTGCTAAGCACACATGTTTGATATATTAGGAGTTTAGTCTTTCGATGTTTCACATTAAAGTAGGTATTTGTTACACATAGGTGATTATTTGAGCAGAATTCTAGGAGTCGCTGGCTATTTCCGTTGATTTTTCCAATGCCGTGGTGACCTAGACATGTTGGCCAATATTGCTGATCAGATCCTGTGCGTGCATTGAAATCACCGAGTAAGTATAATAGTTCCTCTTTTGGAAGTGAGTCAATGATCAGATCCTGTGTGTGCATTGAAATCACCGAGTAAGTATAATAGTTCCTCTTTTGGAAGTGAGTCAATGATCAGATCCTGTGTGTGCATTGAAATCACCGAGTAAGTATAATAGCTCATCTTTTGAAAGTGAGTCAATGATCGTTTGAAGTTGTTGGTAGAAGTTGTCTTTCTCTTCGTCTGATGCAGCCAACGTTGGTACATAGGCACTAATGATATTTATTAATCCACTCTTCGAATGTAGCTGGAGTATCATCGAGCGTTCAGACACTCCTTTTGGCGTGGTTATGGAGTTTATGTGTTTGTTATGTACAGCAAAGCCTACTCCATGTATACGTGGTTTTTCGGGGCTTAGGCCTTGCCAGAAAAAAAGTATATATATATGGCCTTTGGCGTCTTGACAGACGGTTGGTAGCAAGCAATCATGATAAGTCAGTAGTTTGGTAAAGCATTAGTGTCTCATACTAGGTGCTGCTTTACTGAACATCTTCTCTCGTGGCTGAATTTGCCAATCCTGGACAGACAGATCCACCCACAGAACGAGCAAGGCGTATTCGCGGTACCTGATCTTGTCTCTTTTCTCTTGCGCCTTTTGTCTTCTGAATTTGATATCAGCACTGCCTCGAAATCACGGGCGTAATACTGACCACATTACCCCAAAAATCATGTACTGAAGGTCTGTAAAATTTATGGTCACTAACACCATATTCCCTATACGCCACTTGGCGTGACGGGGGCTCTTTACTTTACTTTTTTTTACTGTCTCGAAAGTTGCTGAGCAATTTCTTATGTTTGTTCTCCATGTGTACGATCCACAGCCATATTTTCCCAGTTTCATTCACTGATAAAAAAAAATTCCCTCAAGGAAGCCCTGCAAGCATCCTTATATCTCAGCAGTGGTCTGCCCTTTGGTCTCTTTCCGCATATATTTATTTATTTGTTTAATTTTTCATTCTTCTTTCCTTTCCCATTTGCCTTTCTGCGCCAAGAGTAGATTTAGTTTACGGTCTGTTGATATATATTTATATAAATAATTGTTATCTAGATACTACTTTGAAGACAGTTGTGAGATAAAAGCCACAGCAATAGACAGACAGACAGTCAGACAGACAGACAGACAGGCAAACAGACAGGCAGGCAGACAGGTATTATCACAGTAATTGTGAGATTATTCATACCGATAAGTCTGTCTGAAAAGTAAAGCCTATTGGATGTTGAAGTGAATGGAGTTAAGCATTCTCATCGAAGAGATTTGTCGACTTGAGTGTCACTTGTTTATATTCTCCCATCGACCTCTAGTTGCATCTGTTGTCAACCCACTTTTCCGCGTACATATTGCGAAGAGATCCCATATCGATCATGAACTTAAATAATGGAATAACACACGAACCATACAAGTCCCTCGATATTTCGGATTAGACATATGGACCGTGAGAGACCTAACAAAACCCTAAGATACATTCTTAACGCTTGATTTCACGGATTAATGAGTACAAGAAAATGTTTACTGGACTGTAAGCAGACCCTTTGGTAGTCAGTAACTTTCCACAAGGCTGACTGTTGTCTATAAATAATTGTACTAATTTTGATGAGTTTTATGTTTAAATGGTAGCTAGATAATTCATGGTCAACTTTTGGATCAGTAGGTCATTTGTCCGATGTGTTACTGCAGTAGGTCATTTGTCCGATGTGTTCTTGCAGTAGGTCATTTGTCCGAGTGTGTTCCTGCAGTAGGTCATTTGTCCGAGTGTGCTCCTGCAGTAGGTCATTTGTCCGAGTGTGCTCCTGCAGTAGGTCATTTGTCCGAGTGTGCTCCTGCAGTAGGTCATTTGTCCGATGTGTTCTTGCAGTAGGTCATTTGTCCGATGTGTTCTTGCAGTAGGTCATTTATCCGAGTGTGTTCCTGCAGTAGGTCATTTGTCCGAGTGTGCTCCTGCAGTAGGTCATTTGTCCGGTGTGTTGCTACAGTAGGTCATTTGTCCGAGTGTGTTCCTGCAGTAGGTCATTTGTCCGAGTGTGTTCCTGCAGTAGGTCATTTGTCCGAGTGTGCTCCTGCAGTAGGTCATTTGTCCGACTGTGCTCCTGCAGTAGGTCATTTGTCCGACTGTGCTCCTGCAGTAGGTCATTTGTCCGAGTGTGTTCCTGCAGTAGGTCATTTCTCCGAGTGTGTTCCTGCAGTAGGTCATTTGTCCGAGTGTGTTCCTGCAGTAGGTCATTTGTCCGAGTGTGTTGCTACAGTAGGTCATTTGTCCGAGTGTGTTGCTACAGTAGGTCATTTGTCCGAGTGTGTTGCTACAGTAGGTCATTTGTCCGAGTGTGTTGCTACAGTAGGTCATTTGTCCGAGTGTGTTGCTACAGTAGGTTTATGATTGATACTATGTACGTTTCTAGAGAATAACCCAGGAAATCAAGAAAGTCGCTAAAATCCGACCTTCACCTTTATTGGGCATAAACTAATTGCTCGTTTTAACCTGATAACATTTTATCAAGCAATCATTCATTCATTTAATAATTCAATCATTTAATCAATCAATCAATCAGTCAGTAAATCAATCAATCATTTAATCTGTCAATCAAAAGTTAAATCGTATTCTTCTCTTCCTTGTTATCTCAAAAATGCATCACTTTATAGTGAAGCAAAAAAGCCCAGCATGTAGCAAGTAATTTATCTTTACCCTCTTATTCTTGTATTGTACTTTATTCTCTTAGTCCTGTAGGTCCAGTGGTACATTACCTGGACTTACATTACCTGGACTTACATTACCTGGACTTACATTACCTGGACTTACATTACCTGGACTTACATTACCTGGACTTACTTACATTACCTGGACTTACATTACCTGGACTTACATTACCTGGACTTACATTACCTGGACTTACATTACCTGGACTTGCATTACCTGGACTTGCATTACCTGGACTTGCATTACCTGGACTTACATTACCTGGACTTACATTACCTGGACTTACATTACCTGGACTTACATTACCTGGACTTACATTACCTGGACTTACATTACCTGGACTTACATTACCTGGACTTACTTACAGGACTAAGAATAAAGTTCCTTGTTACTGTTATCACGTTTAACAGTTTGAGATCCACCAAGAAGAATGTCTCCACACTTAACCCTAGGAACCGTGTCTTAGGAAAACAGAATAGAATTAAAAAAAACAACACCCAATTGGACATGCCGTTAGATGTTTCAACTTCGTTAAGGGATCAACAATTTCTATACTTCTGGATTAGCAAAAATCACGTGCGTCGTGCTGTACATGTTACTCGTGATAGCAAAATATTGGCGTTATATTGCCTGTACTTCACACTCGAGGCGTGTCGAGGGCTCTATCTTTTCTTGAAAACAATATGTTGGCCTTAGTGCTCAACGTGAACATAATCCTCTATAGTTCTACTTGTTATTCAAACTACGTACGTTTGAACGTAGAACGAGCATCTCTTCTCAGCGATAACTCAGCACTGTAGATACACTGATGTGAGAACACTGGCTGCTTAGGTCAAGATCACCCACAGTTCGATACTTCAACCAACAATAAAAAACATATTTATTGAAAGGAGACAAATAATAATAAATGAATATTATTATAGAGGGAAATTTCCGAGGCGATAATCAGCGAATCAATTCAGAGGAAGAGGTATGTTTACAGCACTCGGAAAAAAATGACAAATAATCAACAACAGAAAAAAATATGGACCAAAGCAGGATCGAACCCGTACTCAGTGGCACAGCGCCTTGCCACGAAAAGCAAACGCTAGGGAACACTGCCACTCAGCTAACTAAAAAAAAATAGCTGTCGTGAACAATGTCTTTTCGCGCAGGTTTTCTCATGACTATAGCATAAGGCTGCGATCACAGCTCGGAAATACATAGTGTAACCAATTTTTAGTTAGCTGAGTGGCAGTGTTCCCTAACGTTTGGCTTTTCGTGGCAAGGCGCTGTGCCACTGAGTACGGGTTCGATCCTGCTTTGGTCCATATTTTTTTCTGTTGTTGATTATTTGTCATTTTTTCCGAGTGCTGTAAACATACCTCTTCCTCTGAATTGATTTGCATATTTATTGAAAACAGTACTTCATCGGGCAGATTAGATGGGTGGGATTAATAACTGGACGCCATATGATGCCGACTCTTTAACATTGCATCGGGGTCTTAACTCTTTACCTTCACAGTAACGCTCACTCCTTACCGTTTCTTTTACCTTTCACTTCCCAATAACGCTCTCTTCGGCTCTAAGAAATCAGGTTTTTATAAATCTAACTTAGTTCAAACCAGCCAAATAATCTCGAGAGGAAATAGTTAACATGAGGATAAATAACAAGTCAGTGCCCTGCTAAGGTCGTATATTATTTAATAGGATACGTGTAAGCCGATCAGCTAGCGATCTGTAATGGAGCTCGTGGTATAATTATGTGAATTGTACCGGTTCGCTTGGTAGTACAACTTAATATGTACAGTTTTTTTTTAGTTTCTGAAGGTTGACCTTTGCCGTATGTGGACGGATTAGTTTGAGTGTATCATGACCAGCAGGTGCCATGGTCACGGACATATAATTGTGACGGATTAGTTTGAGTTTATCATGACCAGCAGGTGCCATGGTCACGGACATATAAGTGTGACGGATTAGTTTGAGTGTATCATGACCAGCAGGTGCCATGGTCACGGACATGTAAGTGTGACGGATTAGTTTGAGTTTATCATGACCAGCAGGTGCCATGGTCACGGACATATAATTGTGACGGATTATTCTGAGTTTATCATGACCAGCAGGTGCCATGGTCACGGACACATACGCGTGATGGATTAGTTTGAGTTTATCTCGACCAGCAGGTGCCATGGTCACGGACATATACGTGTGACGGATTAGTTTGAATTAGTTTGAATCACTCCCAACAGGTGACCACGACCAGCAGGTGCCATGGTCACGGACATATAAGTGTGACGGATTAGTTTGAATTTATCACGACCAGCAGGTGCCATGGTCACGGACATATAAGTGTGACGGATTAGTTTGAATTTATCACGACCAGCAGGTGCCATGGTCACGGACATATAAGTGTGACGGATTAGTTTGAATTTATCACGACCAGCAGGTGCCATGGTCACGGACATATAAGTGTGACGGATTAGTTTGAATTTATCACGACCAGCAGGTGCCATGGTCACGGACATATAAGTGTGACGGATTCTTCTACCTTTTTAGCTCCCAGTGGAGCATAGGTCTTCAACAAACACTTTCCAAGTCATTCTGTTTTTTGCCATTCTTTTAAGATCAATCAACTATACCCTTGATGTCGTGAGGCAGTATAGCTACCTGTGGTCCATCATCAGCGACAGACTATCTTTAGATACAGAAATTAACACCCGCATTGGTAAAGCTGCTACCACCTTCGCCCGTCTTTCTAGGCGCGTCTGGCAAAACAGCAAACTGACAATTAAAACAAAGGCCGCAGTTTACAATGCCTGCTTAATTAGTATCCTCTTGTATGGCAGCGAATCTTGGACAACCTATGCAGGAAAGAAGGCTAAATGCATTCTATTCTATGTCTGCGCCGTATTCTTGGTGTTACCTGAATAGATAAAGTAACAAACGTGGAGGTCATGACTCGCGCAGGCCTCCTGAACATCTACACGCTGCTCAAACATCGTAGGTTACGCTGGCTCGACCACGTACGCTGTATGAAAGATGGCCACTTACAAAATGATATACTCTACGGACAACTGGCAGATGGCAAAAGGATTAGAGGATGCCCAAAACTTCTGTTTGTAGATGTGTGTAAACGCGACATGGAGACTCTGAAAATAAACCCTGCAGCATGGGAAGAAATAGCTGCAAACCGCAATCTTTGGAAACAAACTCTAAAGGTCCACCTCAAACAAGAAGCAGACAGATTCATACAAAAAGAGAACACACGGCGAAAGGAAAGAAAAGAAAAATAACATTTCTAGGGACACTGAAAAATCCATAGTCAACTTTGACTGACGGAGGCTACTACTATACTATAGTTAGTAGGTAGCTGTGGACATTGGACAAGAAAACAGAAAAGAAAATTGAAGGATTTGAAATGTGGATTGATAGAAGAATTGGACGAATTTGAGGGAAAGAAAAAAATCGATGAAGTCTTCAAACAACTACACATGGAAAAAGAGCTACTAAACACAATTCTAACAAGAGAAATGCGATTCTTCGGGCAAGTTAAAAGACACAACAGCATACTAAAAGTAATCTTTGAAGGAAAAATACAAGGTAAATGAGGCAGACCAAGACTAACATGGACGAGTAACGTCAACAGATGGACAAATCGGCCTATGACAACCTGCACTATCGAAGCAAGAGTCAGAGCGGAATAGCGGCCCATGGTAGCCATCCCTCGATGCGGAGACGGCACATAATGATAAAGATGATAATTGACCTGGTGTGTTGTTTAACTCTTTCACCACGGAAGCTTGTCATCAACGGAAGAGATTTCACAGACAAAATTGTTCATCGTTTTAAATATCATCATCAAGTGCCGGGCCTGCTGACGTAGGTGATCATGTCTCTCCACAGCTTTCGATCTCGGCAACTATTTATCATTTCTGTTGTTGACCTTCTGCCAAGCCATTTTCTTAAGCTGTGTGTTATTTTTCTTTTTGCTTCCCTCTATCTCTTCGTCACCTCAATTTTTCCAGTTGTTACAATATATTCTAGCTGTTCTCTTCTCATTACATGGCCAAAAATGATGATTGTTTCTTCCTAATATTGGAAAATAGCTCTCTTTTTGCTTTGACCTCTCTCAGAAAATCTTCATTACCATTCGTTTTAAATATATATAACACATAAAATAATATATATATGAATTATTAGATAATTAAACAAGGTATTCGATTTCATCAAATACTAGGATGATACAAGACATGTACAAAAAATATGGTTTGATGACGGTCTACACTAATCAAATTGAGAGTGGCGTACTCTGCTTACGCGACCTAAATCCACATGACGTACAGGGCGTCGAAACGTACATGAAGAGTTCGTAGTTCACTACAATGTTGATTAATTAAATTAACTCTTTGGTCTTTGCCATGTAAATTGCCGAGACAGTGTGTGGAAAGTAGAAATGTTCCTGTTCATTTACATAATTTCTGAAATCTTTTATTTTAATGGAAGTGGTTCAATTTTGTGCTAAAACGCAGCAAGTAGATGTTTTAGTTAAATTAGGTTTTTCTGTTTGTGATTTGTTGGGGAAATGAAATTTAATGTGAGGGAATTTTAAAATGTAGCGAATACGTTTTTTTTTTGTCTGTCTGGTGCAGGATAAATGGGTTTCTGACAACAGAAGACATGGAAAGTTCAACTTTAGCTTAGTGTTTTATTAGCCCATGTCACAGTAGTTTGTTCTCATCCTGAAATGGCATTTTAATTCTAGTCTAGGAAATTTAGCAGAACTTATGGATTAAGATGTTATGAATTGAATACATTCCACTCATTATTTACACTGTTATTTATTGGTAGTGGTTTTAATTTGTGACACACACACACACACACACACACACACAAATTCATTTTATTTTTAGCCACAGACAATATTTATGTATTAAAGCTATTTTAGTAGCTAATGTTCGTAACATAAAAGATATAAACGATTGACAAATAAGAGAGGTTCGGGTCATGCAAAGGTAAATTATCCTCGGTGGCAGAGTGGTTAGTGTGCTCGCTTCCTGACCAAACGTGACCGGGTTCAATCCCCAACAGCGGCGGGTTTTTATTTTACGGAATGACAAGGTTCCGGAGTTTACCCAGTTCTAAAAATGGGTACCGGAAATTTTTCTAGGAAGTAAAGGCAATCTGGCGTGATACCGACCATATCACCCAAAATTGTGCCGTGGTCATAGAAAAATATGGTCACTAACACCATATTCCCCATACGACGAGCAAGGCGTGGTGGGAACCATTACTTTTTACTTTTTTCAGGGTAAATTATCTTAAATGTTATGTAGAGCCAGTCTTAACATATGGATGTGAATCATGGACAATAGGACAACAGACAAGAACATCACTGGAGTCTGTAGAAATGTGGTTTTGCAGAAGAATGTTGAGAATAACATGGACAGTTAAGAAAAGTAATGAAAACGTTCTGAGAGACGCCAAAGCAAAAAGAGAGCTAATTTCTAATATTAGGAAGAAACAATCATCATTTTTTGGCCATGTAATAAGAAGGGAACAGCTGGTATATACTGTAACAGCTGGAAAAATTGAGGGACAAAGAGATAGAGGGAAGCAAAGAGAAAAAATACCAGACAGCTTAAGAGAATGGCTTAGCAGAAGGTCAACAACAGAAATAATAAATAACTGTCGAGATAGAAAGTTGTGGAGAGACATGATCACCTACACCAGCAGGCCTGGTACTTGATGATGATGAAAGGTACATTTGTAATTACACATGTTTTTTGTTTATATTTAAATATTTTAAGATACCACCTCCTGTAATTACCTTGATAGGACAACGACTGTGTATTTTATCTTTCTGGGACGATGCAAATGAGTACATGAACTATAGTATCAGAGAAACAATAATTGTGAGATCTATCTTTCGTTCGCCTGAAGTATTGTCTATATATATATAGTCTGGATATGAATATCAAAAACACTAAAACTATGATCATAAACAAAGAAAATTCTCAAGACCTACAATTAAATATCAAAGTGGAAGGAATACATCTGGAGACAGTCCAGAGTTACAACTACCTGGGACATACTATAACCAGTGATGGAAAATGTACAACTGAAATAGATAAAAGAATAGGTATGGCAAAAAGTCATTTTAATGCCATGAAAAATATACTAACAACAAAACAAATATCAGCAGGGCTGAAACTAAGAATGGCAAAATGTTACATTTTCTCAATATTCCTGTATAGTGCAGAAACATGGACATTAGACAAGGAAACAGAACAGAAAATTGAAGCCTTTGAAATGTGGATTTATAGAAGAATAGGTAGAATTGGATGGAAAGAAAAGAAAACAAACGATGAAGTTTTAAAACAACTGAAAATAAAAAGAGAACTACTAAATACAATTAAGACAAAACAAATGAAAATTTTGGGGCATATTAAAAAACACAACAGCCTACTAAAAATAATATATGAAAGGAAAATACGAGGTAAGAGAGGCAGAGTCAGATCAAGACTAACATGGACGAGTAACATCAAAAGATGGACAAGTCAGCTTATGACAATCTGCACCATCAAAGCAAGAGACAGAGTGGAATGGCGCTCCATGGTAGCCAACCTTCGATGCGGAGACGGCACTTAATGATGATGATTGTCTATATCTGCAATGCCGTTTTCTTGTATAAATGTTACTGTCTTTTGTAATTCTTGCAGTGGCCCATATAGTTTTGGCTGTAGTGTTGTATCTATGGGCCAGTGGGTTTTCCTCAGTCTACTATATTCAGTGCAGTTTTGAAGTATGTGTTCAGCAGTCTGGGGCGCCTGTCCACATGTACAAGTAGTTGATGTGCCGATCTTGAATTTTGTATACATGTGACTATGGAGTCTATTGTACCCTGCTAGAGGCGTATAATGATAACTTGTTCCTGTATATTCATATTATGAAAGACATCCTGATTTGGGGCTTGTGATATTCTGATGGATTTGATCTGTTTCTTCTGATGGTATGAAACTGTGAGATAAAACACCAGCAATAATGACTATCATCGCTGTCTAGCTTATCCCTGTTGGAGCATGCCCCCACCCTTTCCAGGCACCAATGAATCTGCTCTTAGTTATCTTTGTCCTGTGTGAGATGTTCAGCTTTCTAGCATCCACTTTCTTTTATGTCGTTTTCCCTCTCACATAACTGGAACTATGCCTTCCATAAGTATATTATCTGGGCTAAATATGTCTATTTCCATCTCACATAACTGGAACTATGCCTTCCATAAGTATATTATCTGGGCTAAATATGTCTATTTCCATCTCACATAACTGGAACTATGCCTTCCATAAGTATATTATCTGGGCTAAATATGTCTATTTCCCTCTCACATAACTGGAACTATGCCTTCCATAAGTATATTATCTGGGCTAAATATGTCTATTTCCATCTCACATAACTGGAACTATGCCTTCCATAAGTATATTATCGACTAATTATGTCTCTTTCTATCTCACATAACTGGAACTATGCCCTCCATAATTATATTATCTGGACTAAATATGTCTATTTCCATCTCACATAACTGGAACTATGCCCTCCATAAGTATATTATCGACTAATTATGTCTCTTTCTATCTCACATAACTGGAACTATGCCCTCCATAATTATATTATCGACTAATTATGTCTCTTTCTATCTCACATAACTGGAACTATGCCCTCCATAATTATATTATCGACTAATTATGTCTCTTTCTATCTCACATAACTGGAACTATGCCCTCCATAATTATATTATCGACTAATTATGTCTCTTTCTATCTCACATAACTGGAGCTATGCCCTCCATAATTATATTATCGACTAATTATGTCTCTTTCTATCTCACATAACTGGAACTATGCCCTCCATAATTATATTATCGACTAATTATGTATCTTACTATCTCACATAACTGGAACTATGCCCTCCATAATTATATTATCTAGGCTAAATATGCCTTTGATGACATAAATAAAATTAATCACGAACAGGAAACATTTGTTTTATCAGAGCAACACTAAAATACAGATAAAATATATGCGACTTACAGCTGTGAACTTTCTTTCAAACGATTTAATTGATATCCAGGCTGTGTCAAGGCGTTTGATTAATCGATCTAACCAAGCGACAAATTTGTACACAATCAGACAAATCAGAACTGTTGAATTTGCCGCTGGAGCAATACGATTAGCGTTGTTCACAGTGGTTTATCTCTGATACTTTAGTAGGTTTGCTTATTTTGTGTCCTTCCATGAAGATAAAATAGACATGTTTATTCTATTTTACACTCAAAGTAATTACAGAACGCAATCAAAAACTGGATGTTTAAGATCAAAGAAAGGAGAACTGTTGATTGATCAAGAAAACATAAGGGAACGATGGACAGAATACATTAAGGATCTTTATAATCATGAACGAACGGAAGTAAATATAAAGGATAATGGAGAAGGACCAGAAATACTCAGAGAAGAAGTGGAAGACGCCTTGCGCAATATGAAAGCAGGCAACGCTCCTGGACCAGATAATATAACTAAAGAAGAGATTGAAGCCATGGGTGATTTTGGAATAGAAATAATAACAAACATATTGAATGATATCTACAACAGCGGATATATACCAGACGACATACTCAAATCAATATTCATAGCCCTTCCAAAGAAATCGGGTGCGATTGAATGTGATGATCATCGCACAATAAGCCTTATGAGTCATATGACTAAGATATTACTAAGAATCATCATGCGAAGAGTGCGAAACGAAATCAGTCCAGAAATTAGCGATGAACAGTGTGGTTTTGTTAGAGATAAAGGAACAAGCAATGCCATTTATGTCATAAGATCTTTAGTAGAAAGAGCCATAGAGGTGAAAACAGATCTATACCTATGTTTCATAGATTGCACCAAGGCATTTGACAAAGTAAAGCACCAAGAAATAATGAACATTTTAGAAAGCATAAACATAGACAGCAAAGATCTAAGAATAATAAAGAACATGTACTGGCAACAAACAGCGGCCATAGGAACGGGAAACCAATTGGGAATGTTTCAACAAATAAAACTGGGTGTTAGACAAGGTTGTGTGCTGTCATCAGATTTGTTTAATATTTATAGTGAGATTATTTTAAGATCCATAAGGGGCATGCCTGGAATAACAATTGGAGGTCATAATATAAATAATCTAAGGTATGCTGATGATACAGTATTAATCGCTAAGGGTGAAAATGAGTTACAAGAAATGTTGGACATTGTAGTGAAGGAAAGCAAAAATAAAGGACTCAGCCTTAATAGCAAAAAGACAGAGGTAAAGGTAACAACAAAGAAAAAGACATCAACTCAGTGCAAAATAAAGACAAGTGGAACAATATTAAAACAGGTAAATGAATTTACATATTTGGGAACTTTGTTAACCTCAGACGGAAGATGTACAAAAGAGGTGAGATGTAGAATGGCTCAGGCAAAAGCAGCTTTCTAAAAAATGAGGAAAATACTATGCAATCCATTTTGACAATAGAAACAAGAAAAAGAGTTCTTAAATGTTACGTAGAGCCAGTCTTAACATACGGATGCGAATGATGGACAATAGGACAACAGACACGAAAATCACTGGAGTCTGTAGAAATGTGGTTTTACAGAAGAATGTTGAAAATACCATGGACAGCTAAGAAGAGTAATGAAGAGGTTCTGGGAAAGGTCAAAGCAAAAATAGAGCTAATTTCCAATGTTAGGAAGAGACAATCATAATTTTTTGGCCATGTAATGAGAAGAGAACAACTTGAATATATTGTAACAACTGGAAAAATTGAGGGACGAACAGATAGAGGGAAGCAAAGAGAAACAAATAACAGACAGCTTAAGAGAATGGCTCGGCAGAAGGTCAACAACAGAAATGATAAATAGCTGCCGAGATCGAAAGTTGTGGAGAGACATGATCACCTACGCCACTAGGCCCGGAACTTGATGATGATGAATTACAGAAAGTTACCAGCTGTATCTTGAAATACAAAAACTGTTGGGATGAAAGATTGAATATTTGGATCCATTGAAACTCTGAGCTGTTCCAATGTCTTTGATCTTCTTCTGGTGGACATTAAGTACTAACACATCATTGTTATATAACTATTTACTTGAGATAAACTAATTCACTTTTAGCGCGTGGCGTCACAAATTGAAACCACTTCTATAAATAACAAGTTTAAGAACAAGTGGAATGTTATAGAGTCTATCTATCTATCTATCTATCTATCTATCTATCTATCTATCTATCTATCTATCTATCTATCTATCTATCTATCTATCTATCTATCTATCTATCTATCTATCTATCTATCTATCTATCTATCTATCTATCTATCTATCTATCTATCTATCTATCTATCTATCTATCTATCTATCTATCTATCTATCTATCTATCTATCTATCTATCTATCTATCTATCTATCTATCTATCTATCTATCTATCTATCTATCTATCTATCTATCTATCTATCTATCTATCTATCTATCTATCTGTCTATCTGTCTGTCTGTCTGTCTGTCTGTCTGTCTGTCTGTCTGTCTGTCTGTCTGTCTGTCTGTCTGTCTGTCTGTCTGTCTGTCTGTCTGTCTGTCTGTCTGTCTGTCTGTCTGTCTGTCTGTCTGTCTGTCTGTCTGTCTGTCTGTCTGTCTGTCTGTCTGTCTGTCTGTCTGTCTGTCTGTCTGTCTGTCTGTCTGTCTGTCTGTCTGTCTGTCTGTCTGTCTGTCTGTCTGTCTGTCTGTCTGTCTGTCTGTCTGTCTGTCTGTCTGTCTGTCTGTCTGTCTGTCTGTCTGTCTGTCTGTCTGTCTGTCTGTCTGTCTGTCTGTCTGTCTGTCTGTCTGTCCGTCTGTCCGTCCGTCCGTCCGTCCCTCTGTCCGTTTGTCCGTCCGTCCGTCCGTCCGTCCGTCCCTCTGTCCGTCTCTCTGTCTGTCTCTCTGTCTGTCTCTCTGTCTGTCTCTCTGTCTGTCTCTCTGTCTGTCTGCCTGCCTGCCTGCCTGCCTGCCTGCCTGTCTGTCTATCTTATTAGCCGTAGTTGGCCCATATGGCTTAGACTCAGATACCCTGTTTCAAAGTTTTCTTTCTAGCAGTCTCAATCCTTGTAAAAATCTTTTATAAAATCTCACCAATTGTCTCTGTTCTGTGCAAGCATCTCAATCTCATTGAGTGAACCGATTCCTGCTGCCTTTGCCTCTCTGATCAAAGTTCTTCTCAGTGCTTCTCTGTCTTGGTCTCTTTTCCTCACACCACTCGTTTCCTACTCGAGGGCTTGCTTTGCTATTCGGTTATTATTTCTTCTTATCACATGTCCAACATGTTTCCATCACCTTTTCTTGATTACTGATGATATTAACGGTTGATTGGCGATTTAGACCCAGAAGATCTTATACATAAATACTACCTTCAATTCTATGAATTGAATTAAAATGTCACTTTCAGATGAAAACAAACAGCCGTGTCCTGCATTCCAGTTTTCGTGTTTTCGTTGAGTCAACTTTCAAAAAGTTGCCCAAATTACCCGCTAGAGTCAACTTTAAATTAAAATTTTAAAAAAAGGCAATTATCTAATTTGCATAAATTAACATTGCAGAGCAAACTGTAAGCGGAAGTAAACACGAAAGTCACGTGGGTCCGCTACAAAGCTGCTGAAATCGATGACAATAATTGCAGACAAAAAATGATGTTCGTTCCTGTGGGGAAGGGATAACAAACATGCCAACGTTCCGACGCAAACATTTCATTCTATTTTAATCTATTGAAATTTATGATGTTTGGTACAACTGTTTGCTATCATCTCAAACCGACATTTTCGTTATAATCATGGAGATATTGCATCAGTTATGGATGAAGGTGAATCTAGTACATTCTACTCATTCTCAAAAATTAATATTGTATGGAGGTGGTTTCAATTTGTGGCACCAGATACAATGGATAGATACAGCGAAGACGATAACGCTGGATAGGACACACACTACGGAAGCCAACTGAGAGTATTACACAACAGTCCCTTTTTTGGAATCCCCAGGGGAAAAGACAAAAAGGAAGTCCAAAGTAGAAGACGAAGAGATACAATGGGTAAAATTGCATGTTGAAGCCAATATTTATGTATGAATTATATTTTACTAATTAGTCATTTTAATTTTATTAATTATTTATATACAATTTATTGATTATTTTACTGATGATAGTAACAATAATAGCAAACATCGACAAATCTTAAGAGAGATTCTAGGTGCCGTGTGCAATAATTAAAGACGTTTTCAAATTTTAAGAAACAATTTCTTGTAATCGATGAATAGAAGAAGCATTTTTATTTGATCTTTCTGAAAAGATAGAGATAAGTAAATGAACTAAAGTATCAATAACAAACATCATTGGTTATCTTTTGTTTTACATTTAGTTTATCTGATGAAGACTTTGCGACAAAACGTTTGCTTCTTCATTTAGTCATTACCTCAACGCCGTACAATACTTTCTCTATTCTTTTATTAATGCATATTCACCAGGAGGTCATCATTCGCACAGGCCTCCCGAACATCTACCCGCTGCTCAAAGGTTAACGCTGGCTTGGCCACTTACACAGTATGAAATATGGCCACATATCAATTGATATACTTTATGGACAACTAGCAGATGGGAGAAGAACTAGGGGGCGCGCAAAAATAAGATTTATAGACGTTTGTAAATGTGACATGGAGGCTTTGAACATAAACCCTGCAGCCTGGGAAGGGATAACTGCGGACCGCAAATTTTGGAAACGCACTCTAAAGCTCCAACTCAAGAAAGAGGCAGGCAGATTCTTGAACAAGAGAATACACAGCGAAGGAAAAGAAACAATAACATTTTCTAGGTGCGCTGCAACATCCATAGTCAACTATGACTGACGGAGGCTACTACTACAACATCCATAGTCAACTATGACTGACGGAGGCTACTACTACAACATCCATAGTCAACTATGACTGACGGAGGCTACTACTACAAAATCAATAGTCAACTATGAATGACGGAGGCTACTACTACATAATACATAGTCAACTATGACTGACGGAGGCTACTACTACAAAATCAATAGTCAACTATGAATGAAGGAGGCTACTACTACAAAATCCATAGTCAACTATGACTGACGGAGGCTATGACTGACGGAGGCTACTACTACAAAATCCATAGTCAACTATGACTGACGGAGGCTACTACTACAAAATCCATAGTCAACTATGACTGACGCAGGCTACTACTACAAAATCTAATCAGCTATGATCGACGGAGGCTACTACTACAAAATTCAAGGTCAACTATGACTGACGGAGGCTACTACTACAAAATCCATAGTCAACTATGACTGACGGAGGCTACTACTACAAAATACATAGTCAACTATGACTGACGGAGGCTACTACTACAAAATCCATAGTCAACTATGACTGACGGAGGCTACTACTACAAAATCCATAGTCAGCTACGACTGACTGAGGCTACTACTACAAAATCTTTTCAGCTATGAATGACGGAGGCTACTACTACAAAATCCATAGTCAACTATAACTGACTGAGGCTACTAGTACAAAATACATAGTCAACTATGACTGACTTAGGCTACTACTACAAAATCCATAGTCAACTATGACTGACTGAGGCTACTACTACAAAATCCATAGTCAGCTACGACTGACTGAGGCCACTACTACAAAATCTATTCAGCTATGACTGACGGAGGCTACTGCTACAAAATCCCTAGTCAACTATAACTGACGGAGGCTACTACTACAAAATCCATAGTCAACTATGACTGACGGAGGCTACTACTACAAAATCCATAGTCAACTATGAATGACGGAGGCTACTACTACAAAATCCATAGTCAACTATGAATGACGGAGGCTACTACTACAAAATCCATAGTCAACTATGACTGACGGAGGCTACTACTACAAAATCCATAGTCAGCTACGACTGACTGAGGCTACTACTACAAAATCTATTCAGCTATGACTGACTGAGGCTACTACTACAAAATCCATAGTCAGCTACGACTGACTGAGGCTACTACTACAAAATCTATTCAGCTATGACTGACGGAGGCTACTACTACAAAATCCATAGTCAACTATGACTGACTGAGGCTACTACTACAAAATACATAGTGAACTATGACTGACTGAGGCTACTACTACAAAATCCATAGTCAACTATGACTGACTGAGGCTACTACTACAAAATCCATAGTCAGCTACGACTAACAGAGGCTACTACTACAAAATCTATTCAGCTATGACTGACGGAGGCTACTACTACAAAATCCGTAGTCAACTATAACTGACGGAGGCTACTACTACAAAATGCATAGTCAACTATGACTGACGGAGGCTACTACTACAAAATCTATTCAGCTATGACTGACGGAGGCTACTACTACAAAATCCGTAGTCAACTATAACTGACGGAGGCTACTACTACAAAATCCATAGTCAACTATGACTGACGGAGGCTACTACTACAAAATCCATAGTCAACTATGAATGACGGAGGCTACTACTACAAAATCCATAGTCAACTATGAATGACGGAGGCTACTACTACAAAATCCATAGTCAACTATGACTGACGGAGGCTACTACTACAAAATCCATAGTCAGCTACGACTGACTGAGGCTACTACTACAAAATCTATTCAGCTATGACTGACTGAGGCTACTACTACAAAATCCATAGTCAGCTACGACTGACTGAGGCTACTACTACAAAATCTATTCAGCTATGACTGACGGAGGCTACTACTACAAAATCCATAGTCAACTATGACTGACTGAGGCTACTACTACAAAATACATAGTGAACTATGACTGACTGAGGCTACTACTACAAAATCCATAGTCAACTATGACTGACTGAGGCTACTACTACAAAATCCATAGTCAGCTACGACTAACAGAGGCTACTACTACAAAATCTATTCAGCTATGACTGACGGAGGCTACTACTACAAAATCCATAGTCAACTATGACTGACGGAGGCTACTACTACAAAATGCATAGTCAACTATGACTGACGGAGGCTACTACTACAAAATCCATAGTCAACTATGACTGACGGAGGCTACTACTACAAAATCCATAGTCAAATATGACTGACGGAGGCTACTACTACAAAATACATAGTCAACTATGATTGGCGGAGGCTACTACTACAAAATCCATAGTCAACTATGACTGACTGAAGCTACTACTACAAAATCCATAGTCAGCTACGACTGACGGAGGCTACTACTACAAAATTTATTCAGCTATGACTGACGGAGGCTACTACTACAAAATCCATAGTCAACTATAACTGACTGAGGCTACTACTACAAAATACATAGTCAACTATGACTGACTGAGGCTACTACTACAAAATCCATAGTCAACTATGACTGACTGAGGCTACTACTACAAAATCCATAGTCAACTATGACTGACTGAGGCTACTACTAAAAAATCTATTCAACTATGACTGACTGAGGCTACTACTACAAAATCCATAGTCAATTATGACTGACTGAGGCTACTACTACAAAATCCATAGTCAACTATGACTGACTGAGGCTACTACTACAAAATCCATAGTCAACTATGACTGACTGAGGCTACTACTAAAAAATCTATTCAACTATGACTGACTGAGGCTACTACTACAAAATCCATAGTCAATTATGACTGACTAAGGCTACTACTACAAAATCTAGTCAGCTATGACTGACGGAGGTTGCTACTACAAAATCCATGATAAACTATGACTGACTGAGGCTACTACTACGAAATCCATAATCAACTATGACTGACTGAGGCTACTACTGCAAAATCCATTGTCAGCTATGACTGACGGAGGCTACTACTGCAAAATCCATAGTCAGTTATGACTGACGGAGGCTACTACTGCAAAATCCATAGTCAGCTATGACTGACGGAGGCTACTACTTCAAAATCCATAGTCAGCTATGACTAACCGAGGCTACTACTACAAAATCTAGTCAGCTGTTACCGACGAAGGCTACTACTGCAAAATCCATAGTCAACTATGACTGACGGAGGCTACTACTACAAAATCTAATCAGCTATAATCGACGGAGGCTACTACTACAAAATTCAAGGTCAACTATGACTGACGGAGGCTACTACTACAAAATCCATAGTCAACTATGACTGACGGAGGCTACCACTATTCACCATTCGGCGCATTATTAAAATGACCAGGCTCCTTGAGAATCAACCATCATTAACATTAATTCATTCATTAATTTCTTAGTATAAAAGAAGATAAACAAATAACAAACTAAAATATTTTCTAACAAACACAAGCACTAAGTCATCGTCATCCTCATCTGAACTGAATGTCTCTAATCACAACATCATCACAGCTCACTGGACCATCGGGAAATTATTCTTCTTTATTTAAACTATACTTGACCGTTTCTTGTATTTCCCTGAAGTATTCTCAAACGTGCTTATATTCAACGCAAGAACAGTAGTTTACAATAGATAGCGTAGACGTAGAGTAAATATCGGATGTATTGTTTGTTCAGATTAAATCAACTGTCATGCAAAGAACAGACCGTTATCTTCTTCTTCTCAGCGCTCACGCTTTAAGTGGTCGTGGATACGCTGTGTCGTAATTTACATCAAAGCCACGACATATGCGCCTATAGGCCCCATACTTCCTACATTGACATGGTTACGTTTGCTTGAAATTGAAGCCTTTGAAATATGGATGTATAGAAGATTAGGTGGAATTGGATGGAAAGGAAAAAAAACAACAACAAACGACGAAGTTTTAAAACAACTAAAAATGAAAAGGGAACTACTAAACACAATTCAAACAAGACAAATGAAATTGTTGGGGCATGTTAAAAGACACAACAGACTAATAAAAGTAATATTGGAAGGCAAAATACAAGGTAAAAGAGGCAGAGGCAGACTAAAACTAACATTGACGAGTAACATCAAAAGATGGACAAGTCAACCTATGACAATCTGCATTATCAAAGCAAGAGACAGAGTGGGATGGCGCTCCATGGTAGCCAACCTTCGATGCGGAGACGGCACTCAATGATGATGATGATGATGATGATGATGATGAGATTTGCGTGCCCCTGGCAGCGGTCATTTTTTAGCCGATTCTTTTCAACTTTTAACTGCCAAGGGTTCTTTAACGTGCGAGAGTGCACACGAGTACTCCTGGTTTTCGCCGTTATCAGAGAGGGCTAGACATCGGATCTCGCTAACTAAAGACGAGGGGAGGGTAAAGTCACGAGGAAGCCACGGATTTAAAGACAACAATTCCCAATCTATGACGGAATTCGGCCCCGGAGTTTTCCTATCAAGAGGTTTACGTTTTATATGTAAACATCAAGTGCTTCTAGATCGTTATGATTTCAGCTATATGCAGACTAATAATAAACAACTCACCGTTATGTTTTAAGCAACAAACAGACGGATAATAAATAACAGAAAGTTATGATTTAAGATAATAACAAACCAATAATAAATAAAAGACCATTATGATTTCAACTACAAACAGACCAATAGTAAAGAACAGACCATTATGATTTCATATACAAACAGTCCAATAATAAAGAACCGTCCTCCAGCTAGAAATAGACTAGCATTCGCTAAAATAGATCACCTGCCGTCAATGTGAAAAACTGACCTGCGCATAGATAGACAGATTAAGATAGTGACAGAATGCATAAACCTGACCTTCTTTATTTAAGCCTAGCAGCTCCTCGCGAAGTAATGGGTTACAACCATACTCTGCTAACAGACCCGCTTCAATGTTATCTTCTCTAGTTGAGCGTGCTTCCATCCTGCAGCCTCTACTTCAGTCTCTACGGTTCTTCTCCACGTCAGTTTAGGCCTTACACATTTCCAAGTACTTTGTGGGTTCCAGTACATTGACTGTCTTGTAACATATCTTGGTGGTCTCCACAATGTGTGTCTGTTACAGAATGGTATAAAACATATAGATCTAAAGGGGTGAAGACCAACATCAGTCATCATCATCATCATCGCCATCATCATCATCATCAGGTCGCATATCCTTTGCAGAACCCTGTATTCACCACAGCCCGCCTTGAAGAATCTCTGTCTCTAGCCAGTTCTCCCACAGAACCTTGCATTCACCACAGCCCGCCTTGAACAATCTCTGTCTCTAGCCAGTTCTCCCACAGAACCTTGCATTCACCACAGTCAGCCTTGAATAATCTCTGTCTCTAGCCAGTTGTCCTACAGAACCTTGCATTCACCACAGCCAGCCTTGAAGAATCTCTGTCTCTAGCCAGTTCTCCCACAGAACCTTGCATTCACCACAGCCAGCCTTGAAGAATCTCTGTCTCTAGCCAGTTCTCCCGCAGAACCTTGCATTCACCACGGCAGGCCTTGAAGAATCTCTGTCTCTAGCCAGTTCTCCCACAGAACCTTGCATTCACCACAGCCAACCTTGAAGAATCTTTATCTCTAGCCAGTTCGCACACAGAACCTTGCATTCACCACGGCAGGCCTTGAAGAATCTCTGTCTCTAGCCAGTTCTCCCACAGAACCTTGCATTCACCACGGCAGGCCTTGAAGAATCTCTGTCTCTAGCCAGTTCTCCCACAGAACATTGCATTCACCACAGCCAGCCTTGAAGAATCTCTGTCTCAAGCCAGTTCTCCCACAAAACCTTGCATTCACCACAGCCAGCCTTGAAGAATCTCTGTCCCTAGCCAGTTCGCCCACAGAACCTTGCATTCACCACAGCCAGCCTTGAAGAATCTTTGTATCTAGCCAGTTCTCCCACAGAACCTTGCATTCACAACAGCCAACCTTGAAGAATCTCTGTCTCTAGCCAGTTCTCCCACAGAACCTTGCATTCACCACAGCCAGCCTTGAAGAATCTCTGTCTCTAGCCAGTTCTCCCACAGAACCTTGCATTCACCACAGCCCGCCTTGAAGAATCCCTGTCTCTAGCCAGTTCTCTCACAGAATCCTGCATTCACCACGGCAGGCCTTGAAGAATCTCTGTCTCTAGCCAGTTCTCCCACAGAACCTTGCATTCACCACAGCCAGCCTTGAAGAATCTCTGTCTCTAGCCAGTTCTCCCACAGAACCTTGCATTCACCACAGCCAGCCTTGAAGAATCTCTGTCTCTAGCCAGTTCTCCCACAGAACCTTGCATTCACCACAGCCAGCCTTGAAGAATCTCTGTCTCTAGCCAGTTCTCCCACAGAACCTTGCATTCACCACAGCCAGCCTTGAAGAATCTCTGTCTCTAGCTAGTTCTCTCACAGAACCTTGTATTCACCACAGTCAACCTTGAAGAATCTCTGTCTCTAGCCAGTTCTCCCACAGAACCTTGCATTCACCACAGCCAGCCTTGAAGAATCTCTGTCTCTAGCCAGTTCTCTCACAGAACCTTGCATTCACCACAGCCAGCCTTGAAAAATCTCTTTCTCTAGCCAGTTCTCCCACAGAACCTTGCATTCACCACGGCAGGCCTTGAAGAATCTCTGTCTCTAGCCAGTTCCCTCACAGAACCTTCCATTCACCACAGCCAGCCTTGAAGAATCTCTGTCTCTAGCCAGTTCTCTCACAGAACCTTGCATTCACCACAGCCAGCCTTGAAAAATCTCTGTCTCTAGCCAGTTCTCCCACAGAACCTTGCATTCACCACAGCCAGCCTTGAAGAATCTTTGTCTCTAGCCAGTTGTCCCACAGAACCTTGCATTCACCACAGCCAGCCTTGAAGAATCTCTGTCTCTAGCCAGTTTTCCCGCAGAACCTTGCATTCACCACAGCCAGCCTTGAAGAATCTCTGTCTCTAGCCAGTTCTCCCACAGAACCTTGCATTCACCACAGCCAGCCTTGAAGAATCTCTGTCTCTAGCCAAATATTCCAAGTTCATCTTCAGAAGATGAGAACATCGACAACAAACGATGAGGCACAAATATCTATAGCCACATGTCGTATGATACAGTTAGATAGAGGTGGACTGAGGGATGAGAGATGTGATGGTGAGATGAGAAAGAGATGTCACATTTTAGAGGATAGGTGAAGTGTAAAAAAATAGTAAAGTACCACTGTCACGCCAAGTGGCGTATAGGGAATATGGTGTTAGTGACCATCAATTTTACAGACCTTCGGCACATGATTTTTGTGGTAATGTGGTCGGTATTACGCCCGTGCCGCTTTACTTTCCCAGAAAAAATATCCGGTATCCATTAAAGGCTGGGTGAACCCAGAATCCGTCGGTTGGGATCGAACCCTACCTCTTGTCCTTTGTAGTCCAGTTTACTAACCACTGAGTTATCGCGGCTCCATAATGCATGACGTAACGGGGTTCATTCATTCTTCATCTGTGGTAAAGACTATGGGACGTAACAACCGCTACGTTAACAATAAGGACAAGATGGTTGCTTGCATTATCGATGAAGACAACACTCTTCTGTCGTTATCCTATTACACCGCCATCTTGGCTTGTTTTTGGTTTAATGTGACACTGACCAAACACATTGGAGAACTCATTTGAAATAATTAGTTTTTTTTTTTTTTTAAACTGGAAACTATTTAATTATGGAATTATTTTACTGGTTTAAACAGCTTCCAACTGTTGCTTTCTTCTCTTCTTTCTTCTTCTTGTATTTATTCTTCCTTCATTAATCCTTTTTCTATTGTCCTTTTTTTCTACAAATACGATTACTTCTTCCATTACTTCTATTACTTCTACTGCTACTACTCCTTCTACTGCTACTTATACAGCAATTACTACTCCTTCTCCTCTTTGGGCTTCTCCTACTTGTTATTCTGCAACCAATTCTACTTTTTCTTCTTTCCTTCCTCCTTTTTTCTTCTCCTTTCCTACTACTTCTTCTTCTACTAGTATTGCTATATCTTCTACTTTTACCTCTCCACCATCTAATACTACTTCTATGTCTTCTACTTTTACCTCTCCACCATCTACTACTACTTCTATATCTTCTACTTTTACCTCTCTACCATCTACTACTACTTCTATATCTTCTACTTTTACCTCTCCACCATCTATTACTACTACTATATCTTCTACTTTTACCTCTCCACCATCTACTACTACTTCTATATCTTCTACTTTTACCTCTCCACCATCTATTACTACTACTATATCTTCTACTTTTACCTCTCCACCATCTACTACTACTTCTATATCTTCTACTTTTACCTCTCCACCATCTACTACTACTTCTATATCTTCTACTTTTACCTCTCCACCATCTATTACTACTTCTATATCTTCTACTTTTACCTCTCCTCCATCTACTACTACTTCTATATCTTCTGCTCTTACCTCTCTACTATCTACTACTACTTCTATATCTTCTACATTTACCTCTCCTCCATCTACTACTACTTCTATATCTTCTACGTTTACCTCACCACCATCTACTACAACTTCTATATCTTCTGCTCTTACCTCTCTACTATCTACTACTACTTCTATATCTTCTACATTTACCTCTCCTCCATCTACTACTACTTCTATATCTTCTGCTCTTACCTCTCTACTATCTACTACTACTTCTATATCTTCTACATTTACCTCTCCTCCATCTACTACTACCTCTATATCTTCTACTTTTACCTCTCCACCATCTACTATTACTTCTACATCTTCTACTTTTACCTCTCCACCATCTATTACTACTTCTATATCTTCTACTTTTACCTCTCCTCCATCTATTACTACTTCTATATCTTCTACTTTTACCTCTCCACCATCTATAACAACTTCTATATCATCTACTTTTACCTCTCCATCTATTACTACTTCTATATCTTCTACTTTTACCTCTCCGCCATCTACTACTACTATCTTCTACTTTTACCTCTCCACCATCTACTACTACTTCTATACCTTCTAATTTTACCTCACCACCATCTATTACTACTTCTATATCTTCTACTTTTACCTCTCCACCATCTATTACTACTTCTATATCTTCTACTTTTACTTCTCCACCATCTATTACTACTTCTATATCTTCTACTTTTACCTCTCCTCCATCTATTACTACTTCTATATCTTCTACTTTAACCTC
>JAVIAB010000107.1:13101588-13499428 GCA_032433765.1 Megaustenia siamemsis
CACGCAAACAACCAAATTATTGAGTTACTCAGTTATTTGTCCATAAGTGCTCAGATTCCCTCCTCACCAAGTACCGCAGTGTCCGGCGACTGACGACTCCAGCTCTGTGTTGATAAGTCCTCTTAAGCACTCACTAAGCTTCTCGTTTCTGGCTGTACCCATCGTTACCCCCATCTCTTTCATCCGAAGGAGAGACGTGGATTCATGGTTATCGCAGTCATGTGCCATTCCTGCATCTTCGTGTGTATTAATGACGCCTTCCTGATCATTGAACTGCAGTAGATACGTAGTAAAACATTGTAATTACAGTTTATTCAGAATTATTGTCGCTATGTGCTCTAGCCACTGCATGATGCACGTAAGGACGTCCTATTTAGCTTTTCCTTCGATAGCTTTTCCTTCTCTGGCAAAGTTCCTAGATACTAGGAATTGAACTTTGCATGTTAATCCGTTTTTTCCCTGACAGATTTATATACATGGTTCCCTCGCCGCACAGGGAGATAACTCCGTCGTCGGAAGTACTTATCTTTTTTTGCCGTCGATGAGTAATTGACGTTTCAAACCAGGCCTCGCCGCTGAAACCGAAGTAGATTACCGCAGGGAGAGAACATAAATAAAAATCCCAGCTGGTACAACCGAGATTTTAACTCACAACCTTTGTCTCGAGACCGGCGTCTTGCCTGGAGACAACCCGGTCTCCGTCCCATTTAGTAATCACAGTTGTTTGTCATTGATACTTTAGTTAATGTTGTCATTGATGTCTTTCCATTTCGATGAAATACACATTCTTCTTCTGTTTAACATCAAAGAGATTAGGAGAACTTCAATGGTAACATTTAGAAAGACGTTTATGGTTCACAATTTAATATTGATTTTGAAAACTTCTAGATTTCACAATTTTTCACCTCTATTTTTACAAGCATTAACTACTAAAATATCATCATACATAAATATGGACTTAAACTAGAAACTGTACGTTTTGTGTATGATGTCACCAAAAAAAAAGAAAAATTGCAAAAATAAAAATCAATTTCACTTAAAGAGAGAATAAAGCTCCTGAATCATCGACTGAGTGTATATTTTATATATCACTAATAAGACATGTCATTATTCTGCTACCGCCCCCCTAAAAGTCAAAATCGCCCACTGGGGGGTGATAGCGCCCAGTTTGAAGAGCACTGATCTAGATCAATCTATTTACATCTTCACTTGAAAACAAACAAACAAACAGCTATAAAGTGAACTTAAGCACCTCAAAACTAAAGATATGAAACAAACATTAACACTGACTTTAACAGTCTTCACCAAACCGTCCACAATTATCATAAATTTAACTTCTTGAATGACATGATCGTTGTCTTAGAATTTCTGACGTTTGTGAAAATGAATAAAAACATAGACGGCTGCAGCAGCACATCAGGACAACATGTTGAAGACTGCCAGAGACTGTCAGGCAAGATGGGTGATAAAAACTATATATTTTCTTACGGAATTCCTTTCTATCTTCTGCCCCCATTCATTATCCTGTACTGTCAGAAAATAAGCCACAAAAACTTAACAAACATGGACAAGAAAATAAAAAAGTTCAACTCCAAAGTTAAGTCAGTCCTATTATATGGCTGTGCAACGTGGAGATAAACAAAATGATAATCATGAAGATACATAACTACGTTAATGGATGCTTGCACAGAATAAAAGGATGGAAATGGTAGGACAAAATCAATTATGTAGAATTATGGAAAAGTACCAGTCAAATGTTAAACAGGTAAATGAATTTAAATATTTGGGAACTTTGTTAACCTCAGATGGAAGATGTACAAAAGAGGTGAGATGCAGAATGGCTCAGGCAAAAGCAGCTTTCCAAAAAATTAGGAAAATACTATGCAATCCATTTTTGACAACAGAAAGAAGAAAAAGAGTTCTTAAATGTTATGTAGAGCCAGTCTTAACATATGGATGTGAATCATGGACAATAGGACAACAGACAAGAAAATCACTGGAGTCTGTAGAAATGTGGTTTTACAGAAGAATGTTGAGAATACCATGGACAGCTAAGAAGAGTAATGAAATGGTTCTGAGCAAGGTCAAAGCAAAAATAGAGCTAATTTCCAATGTTAGGAAGAGACAATCATAATTTTTTGGCCATGTAATGAGAAGAGAACAACTTGAATATATTGTAACAACTGAAAAAATTGAGGGACGAAGAGATAGAGGGAAGCAAAGAGAAAAAATAACAGACAGCTTAAGAGAATGGCTTGGCAGAAGGTCAACAACAGAAATGATAAATAGCTGCCGAGATCGAAAGTTGTGGAGAGACATGATCACCTACGCCACTAGGCCCGGTACTTGACCAGTCAAATAGGAGCCGCGATAGCTCAGTGGTTAGTGAATTGGACTAGAAAGGACAAGAGGTAGAGTTCAATCCCAACCGACGGCTTCCGGGTTCACGCAGCCGTAAATGGGTACCGGCTTTTTTCTGGGAAAGTAAAGCCGCACGGCGTAATATCGACCACATTACCACAAAAATCATGTGCTGAAGGTCTGTAAAACTGATGGTCACTAACACCATATTCCCTATACGCCACTTGGCGTGACGGGGGCTCTTTACTTTTACTACCTTTAATAATACTGCCGACGACCTAATGATAAATAAAGTTAACGATAAGATTATCACAGACATGTCCGAACTAGAAAATAAAGAAAATAGATGCCCGTCATGTTGGCCTAATCAATAAATGAAAACATCTAGACATAATTGGATGGATGAATCGTTGTATTAATGAAGGAAGTGAATGGATTATTTGAGGGAAAGGAAAGTGTGACAGATATTTATACGCTGAGGTAAATTGATATAAAGACAGATACGGACGGTAATTAGTTATTTCCAAACCGTCGTTGATCGCAATCTTTCATGACAGCAAGATTTATCGTGTGTGTTTACTTGTATCTCTTCCACACGGTATCAGCATTATCATCATCATCATCATCATGATTATAATTATCATCCCCATCATCATTATCTTTATCATCTTTATCTTCGACAGTATCAACAGCTTGTGTAATCACCATCATCAGAATCAGGATAATCATTATTATCAGCAAACATCATCATCTTTACCAACATCATCGTCATGATTATCGCCGTCATTATCATCAATATAATCTGCATTATCATTATTATCAGCATCATCGTTGACATTATTATCATTATTATCATCTTCATCATTATAATTATCTTCATAATCAACATTAACAGCATCATCATCATCATCATCATCATTATCATCACTGACAACGTCATCGTTATTATTAATACTTGCATCATCATCATCATTATCATCATCATCATCATCATCATCATTGACAACGTCATCGTTATTATTAATACTTGCATCATCATCATCATCATTGACAACGTCATCGTTATTATTAATACTTGCATCATCATCATCATCATCATCATCATCATTGAGAACGTCATCGTTATTATTAATACTTGCATCATCATCATCATTGACAACATCATCGTTATTATTAATACTTGCATCATCATCATCATTGACAACGTCATCGTTATTATTGATACTTGCATCATCATCATCATCATCATCATCATTGACAACGTCATCGTTATTATTAATACTTGCATCATCATCATCATTGACAACGTCATCGTTATTATTAATACTTTCATCATCATCATCATTGACAACGTCATCGTTATTATTAATACTTGCATCATCATCATCATTGACAACGTCATCGTTATTATTAATACTTTCATCATCATTATCATCAACATCATTATCATTAGCATCACAATTATCAGCATAAAAAGCATGAGCAATAGTAGCAGCATCGTCATCAGCAGCATTATCATCATCATCATCAGCAGCAGCAGCAATAACATTTTCAGCATCAGCATCAGCAGCAGCAGCATTCTCAGAAACTTCACAGCAGCAGATCGTTCTCAGAATCATCATTAGCAGCATCAATATTATCATCATCATACTCATCAGCAGCACTTTCCTTATCGGAATCATCAGCACTTTCCTTATCGGAATCATCAGCACTTTCCTTATCCGAATCATCAGCACTTTCCTTATCGGAATCATCAGCACTTTCCTTATCGGAATCATCAGCACTTTCCTTATCCGAATCATCAGCACTTTCCTTATCTGAATCATCAGCACTTTCCTTACCTGAATCATCAGCACTTTTTTATCTGAATCATCAGCACTTTCTTAATCTGAACCATCAGCACTTTCCGTATCCGAATTATCAGAACTTTCTTTATCTGAACCATCAGTACTTTCCTTATCTGAATCATCATCACTTTGCTTATCTGAACCATCAGCACTTTCCTTATCTGAATCATCAGCACTTTCCTTATCTGAATCATCAGCACTTTCCTTATCTGAACCATCAGCACTTTCCTTATCTGAACCATCAGCATTATCAATATAAATCACCAGCAGCAACCTCATTATCATCATCATCAGCATCATCAGGAGGTGCAGCAGCATCTTTAGCAGGATCATCATTATCATCAGTATCCTTATCATAACCATCATCTTCATTTTTAACATTTTGAGATTCATATTTATCTAATGAATTTAAATGTGTGACTATGCTGCACGCACATTTTTGTTTATGAAAAAAACCCAGAAATAAACAGAAATTCATCATCATCATCATCAGCTTTGTCGTTGGCGATCCTATCTTTCCACAGTGCATTTATCAATCTTGTTGACTGTTAACCATGCCAGGAAAATTAAGTTTTCTAGTATCTTCCCTCTTTGTCGTCCGTGATCTCTCTTTCCCTGTATTTTGCCAGTTGTAACCATGTACTCTTAACTTTCTTCTTCTCGTGATGTGCCCGACAAATCTCGATTGTTTCTTTCAGAATTGTTTGTAGGAGCTCACTTTTTGTGATGGGCTAGTTAAGAATTCCTTTGTTGGTCTTTTTAGCTGTCCTTAGAACTCTCTCTCTATCTCTCTCTATCTCTCTCTATCTCACTCTCTCTATCTATCTCTCTTTCTCTCTCTATCTCTCTATATATCTCTCTCTATCCCTCTCTATATCTCTCTCTATCTCTCTCTATCTCTCTCTATCTCTCTCTATCTATATCTCTCTCTATCTCTCTATCTCTATCTATCTCTCTATATCTCTATATCTCTCTATATCTCTATATCTCTCTATACCTCTATATCTCTCTATATCTCTCTATATCTCTCTATATATCTCTCTATCCCTCTCTATTTCTATCTCTCTCTCTATCTCTCTCTATCTCTGTCTCCCTCTCTCTATCTCTCTCTATCTCTCTCTATCTCTCGCTATATCTCTCTTTATCTCTCTCTATCTCTCTCTCTCTATATCTCTCTTTATCTCTCTCTATCTCTCTCTCTATATCTCTCTATATCTCTCTATATCTCTCTCTATCTCTATCTATATCTCTCTCTATCCCTCTCTATTTCTATCTCTATCTCGCTATATCTCTCTCTATCTCTCTCTATCTCTCTCTATCTTTCTCTATCTCTCTCTATCCCTCGCTATATCTCTCTCTATCTTGCTTTATCTCTCTCTATCTCTCTCTATCTCTCTCTATCTCTCTCTATCTCTCTCTATCTATCTCTCTCCATCTATCTATCTCTCTCTATCTCTCTCTATCTCTCTCTATCTCTCTCTATCTCTCTCTATCTCTCTCTCTCTAAAAAAACAAACAATAAAAACAAACAAACATTAAAGCAAATCAATGAAAGTACCAGTAACAGAGAGTAACGAACAGACGAAGTTGCTGAAATGAGAGAACTGGGCGTCTATAAAAGAAGAGAAACAGAGACACTAAGAAGGAAATCAAATTATACAAGAGCTGTTGTTAATTATACGATATTGTTTTAATGTAATGGGGTTTGGTTGGAAAACCAGCAGTAACACGAGGAGTGGAAGAGGGTGTTAAATATGACGAGTGGTGTGTTTTTTTTTATTTAACAGGAGTGGTTTTTTTGGGGTGTTTATGAGAGGACTAATAATTAGGGTGAGAAGGAGCGGATGTTTTTTAACATGGGCGGTGTAGTTTTGTATGAGTTTGATGTTATTCTGAAGATAGGGAGATGGAGATTTGTGGGAGAATTGAGTTATATTTTATTATTTTGTAGGAATCGAAATATTTATAGGTGCTAGGCAGGGAACGTGAAGAGGCTATGGATATTTGAAATAGGGAAAAATTTATGACAAATTATATATTGTACAAAGATTTTTGACAATTTCTCTAACAACGATTTCTGATAGTTTTATTTCACAAAGATTTCTGACAATTTATTGAACAAAGATTTGTGACAATTTGTTCCACAATGATTGCTAACAAATTTTGAACAAAGATTTCTGACAGTTTCTTTAACAAAGATTTCTGACAGTTTCTTTAACAAAGATTTCTGACAAATTATTGAACAAAGATTTTTTTTACAATTCCTTTAGCAAAGATTTGTGACAATTTGTTAAACAAAGTTTTGTGACAATTTGTTCATCAAAGATTTGTGACAATTTGTTAAACAAAGATTTGTGACAATTTGTTCATCAAAGATTTTTATTTGTTCATCAAAGATTTGTGATAATTTGTTAAACAAAGATTTGTGACAATTTGTTAAACAAAGATTTTTATTTGTTCATAAAAAATTTGTGATAATTTGTTAAACAAAGATTTGTGACAATTTGTTAAACAAAGATTTTTATTTGTTCATCGAAGATTTGTGACAATTTGTTCATCAAAAATTTGTGATAATTTGTTAAACAAAGATTTATGACAATTTGTTAAACAAAGATTTTTATTTGTTCATCAAAGATTTGTGATAATTTGTTAAACAAAGATTTGTGACAATTTGTTAAACAAAGATTTTTATTTGTTCATCAAAAATTTGTGACAATTTGTTAAACAAAGATTTGTGACAATTTGTTAAACAAAGATTTCTATTTGTTCATCAAAGATTTGTGACAATTTGTTAAACAAAGATTTGTGACAATTTGTTAAACAAAGATTTTTATTTGTTCATCAAAGATTTGTGATAATTTGTTAAACAAAGATTTGTGACAATTTGTTAAACAAAGATTTTTATTTGTTCATCAAAAATTTGTGATAATTTGTTAAACAAAGATTTGTGACAATTTGTTAAACAAAGATTTCTATTTGTTCATCAAAGATTTGTGACAATTTGTTAAACAAAGATTTTGTTATTTGTTCATCAAAGATTTGTGACAATTTGTTAAACAAAGATTTGTGACAATTTTTTAAACAAAGATTTGTGACAATTTGTTAAACAAAGATTTATATTTGTTCATCAAAGATTTGTGACAATTTGTTAAACAAAGATTTCTATTTTTCCATCAAAGATTTGTGACAATTTGTTAAACAACGATTTGTGATAATTTGGTAAACAAAATTTGTGACAATTTGTTCATCAAAGATTTCTATTTGTTCATCAAAGATTTGTGACAACTTGTTAAACAAAGATTTGTGACAATTTTTTAAACAAAGATTTGTGACAATTTCTTTAACAAAGATTTCTGACAGTTTCCTTAACAAAGATTTCTGACAAATTATTGAACAAAGATTTTTTTTACAATTCCTTTAGCAAAGATTTGTGACAATTTGTTAAACAAAGTTTTGTGACAATTTGTTCATCAAAGATTTGTGACAATTTGTTCATCAAAGATTTGTGACAATTTGTTAAACAAAGATTTGTGACAATTTGTTAAACAAAGATTTTTATTTGTTCATCAAAGATTTGTGACAATTTGTTAAACAAAGATTTCTATTTGTACATCAAAGATTTGTGACAATTTGTTCATCAAAGATTTGTGACAATTTTTTAAACAAAAAATTCTCACAATTTGTTAAACAAAGATTTGTGACAATCTATTGAACAACGTTTTGTAAAATTATGTTGAACAAATAGTATTTATGTAAGAAATAAACTAGGAAAAGAGCAGTGATAAAGAAGAGGAAGATTTGTTATCAATAAGCTTTGATTTTCAAAGATTCTAAAATTCATAGAGGGGGAGTGGAGTGGGAAGAAGATTTGAGGTGAGATAAAGTTTTCGAAGCTATAAAGTTTTGGAGGATGCAGAAAAGTTGAAAGAAATGAGATTGATTGAGGAACGCACGATTTGACGAATGGAAGATCTTGGAAACGTGACGTGTGAAGAAGAATTTGTTATTTATTATTTTTTGGATGGGGAGGGGAGGGGGAGGGGGAACGATTTGAGGGAAATTAAAAAGAAATTAGGAAAGGTAAAAATAGAAAAATGGGAAAATTAGAAGGGAAAAATCGGAGAATTAATTTTATTAGTGTTACGGTTTGTTTGTAAAGCGGAAGAGAGGGAGACAGAGAGAGACATAGAGATAGTGACAGAGGGAGATGTACAGAGAGTGACAGAAGGAGACACAGAGAGACAGTGACAGATTGAGAGAGACTGAGAGAGAGACAAAGAGAAAGAGACAGAGAGAGAGAAAGACAGAAAGAGAGACAGAGAGAGAAAGATAGAGAGAGACGGAGAGTGACATAGAGAGAGTGACAGAGGAAGACACAGAGAGACAGTGAAAGATTGAGAGAGACCGAGAGAGAGGGACAGACATAGAGTGTCAGAGAGAGACATAGAAAAAGTGACAGCGGGAGACATAGAGAGACAATGAGTGTTTGAGAGAGGGAGAGAAAGACAGAGAGAGACACAGAGAGAGAGACATAGAGAGAGTTACAGAGGAAGACACAGCGAGACAGTGACAGATTGAAAGAGACACACAGAGAGAGACAGAGAGAGAAAGACAGAGGGAGACACAGAGAGACAGTGACAGATTGAGAGAGACAGAGAGAGAGAGACAGAGAGAGAAAGTCAGAGGGAGACACAGAGAGACAGTGAGAGACAAAGTTAGAGAGAGAGGGACAGACAGAGACAGAGAGAGAAAGACAGAGAGAGTGACAGAGAGAGTGACAGAGAGAGAAAGAGAGACAGAGAGAGAAAGACAGAGAGAGTGACAGAGAGAGAAAGAGAGATAGAGAGAGAAAGACAGAGAGAGTGACAGAGAGAGAAAGAGAGACAGAGAGAGAAAGACACAAAGAGAGACAGAGAGAGAAAGACAGATAGAGTGACAGAGAGAGAAAGAGAGACAGAGAGAGAAAGACACAAAGAGAGACAGAGAGAAAGAGAGAAAGACAGAGAGAGACAGAGAGAGAAAGACAAAGAGAAAGACAGAGAGAGAAAGACAGAGAGAGACACAAAGATAAAGACATAGAGAGACACAAAGATAAAGACATAGAGAGAAAGACAGAGAGGCAGAGAGAGAAAGACAGAGAGAGACAAAGAGAGGCAGAGAGAGAGTGACAGAGGGAGACAGAGAGGAAGACATAGAGAGACAGTAAGAGTTTAAGAGAGACAAAGAGAGAGAGTGACAGAGAGAGAGAGAGAAGGAGAGAGAGACATGGAGAGAGTGACAGAGGGAGAAATAGAGACTGTGAAAGATTGAGAGAGAGACAAAGAGAGAAAGGGAAAGAGAGAAAGAGAGAGAGGGAGACAGAGAGACATAGAGAGAGTGACAAAAGGAGACACAGAGAGACAGTGAGAGATTGAGAGAGATACAAAGAGAGAGAGAGAGGGGGGACAGATAGACAGAGAGAGAAAGACAGAGAAAGACAAACTGTCGCAGAATAAAAGATTAGGAAAAGCTATCAAGAGAACTGAAAAACAAAGAGAGTATAGGAAGGCAGGATGACAGAGTGAAAAAGAGGAAGAGGTAAATTAGAGAGACCGTTACTATATAAATAGAGAGAAAATAGAAGAAGAAGAAAGATGAAAAGTGAAAGTTAATTATTGGAAGAGAATGGAAAAGGATTAAAGAAAGAGAAAACATGGAGATTACTAATGTTAGGAATATAACAAGCAGTAGGGAAAGAACAAGTGACTCGGAAAAGAGTCAGAGACTGAGGGAAAGATTAAGTGACTTGAGGAAAGAGTCAGAGACTGAAGAAAAGAGTAAGTGACTGGGAAAAGAATCAGAGACTGAGGGAAAGAGGAAGTGACTGGGGAAAGAGTCAGATACTGAGGAAAAGAGAGAGAGAGAGAGAGTGACTGAGGGAAAGAGTAAGTGACTTGAGGAAAGAGTCAGAGACTGAGGGAAATAGTAAGCGACTGGCGAAAGAGTCAGAGACTGAAGGAAAGAGTAAGTGACTGGGGAAAGAATCAGAGACTGAGGGAAAGAGGAAGTGACTGGGGAAAGAGTCAGATACTGAGGAAAAGAGAGAGAGAGAGAGAGAGAGTGACTGAGGGAAAGAGTAAGTGATTTGAGGAAAGAGCCAGAGACTGAGGGAAAGAGTAAGCGACTTGAGGAAAGTGTCAGAGACTGAGGGAAAGAGTAAGTGACTTGAGGAAAGAATCAGAGACTGAGGAAAAGAGTAAGTGACTGGGAAAAGAATCAGAGACTGAGGGAAAGAACAAGTAACTGGGAAAAGAGTCAGAGACTGAGGGAAAGTAAGTGACTTGAGGAAAGTGTCAGAGACTGAGGGAAAGAATAAGTGACTGGGGAAAGAGTCAGAGACTGGGGGAAAGAGTAGGTGACTGGAGGAAAGAATCAGAGACTGAGGGAAAGAGTAAGTGACTTGAGGAAAGATTCAGAGACTGAGGGAAAGAGTAAGTGACTGGGGAAAGAATCAGAGACTGAGGGAAAGAGTATATGACTGTGGATAGAATCAAAGACTGAGGGAAAGAGTAAGTGACTGGGGAAAGAGTCAAAGACTGATGAAAAAAGAGAGAGAGAGAGAGAGTGACTGAGGGAAAGAGTAAGTGACTTGAGGAATGTGTCAGAGACGGGGAAAGAGTAAGTGACTGGGAAAAGAGTCAGAGACTGAGGGAAAGAGTAAGTGACTTGAGGAAAGTGTAAGTGACTTGAGGAAATAATCAGAGACTGAGGGAAAGAGTAGGTGACTGGGAAAAGAGTCAGTGACTGAGGGAAAGAGTGACTTGAGGAAAGAATCAGAGACTGAGGGAAAGAGTAGGTGAATGGGAAAAGAGTCAAATACTGAGGGAAAAATTAAGTGACTGGGAAAAATAGTCAGAGACTGAGGGAAAGAGTAAGTGACTTGATGAAAGAATCAGAGACTGAGGGAAAGGGTAAGTGACTTGAGTAAGTGACTGGGAAATGAATCAGAAACTATGGGAAAGTGTAAGTGACATGAGGAAAGAATCAGAGACTCATGGAAAGTGTAAGTGACATGAGGAAAGAATCAGAGACTCATGGAAAGTGTAAGTGTCTTGAGGAAAGAATAAGAGACTGAGGGAAAGAGTAAGTGACTGGGAAAAGAGTCAGAGACTGAGGGAAAGAGTAAATGACGGGGGAAAGAGTAAGTGACTGGGGAAAGAGTAAGTGACTGGGGAAAGATTCAGAGACTGAGGGAAAGAGTAGGTGACTGGAGGAAAGAATCAGAGACTGAGGGAAAGAGTAAGTGACTTGAGGAAAGAATCAGAGACTGAGGGAAATAGTAAGCGACTGGGGAAAGAGTCAGAGACTGAGGGAAAGAGTAATAGACTGGGGAAAGAATCAGAGACTAAGGGAAAGAGTAAGTGACTGGGGAAAGAGTCAGATACTGAGGAAAAAAGAGAGAGAGTGAGAGAGAGAGAGTGACTGAGGGAAAGAGAAAGTGATTTGAGGAAAGAGCCAGAGATTGAGGGAAAGAGTAAGCGACTTGAGGAAAGTGTCAGAGACTGAGGGAAAGAGTAAGTGACTGGGAAAGTGTCAGAAACTGAGGAAAGAGTAAGTGACTGGGGAAAGAATCAGAGACTGAGGGAAAGAGTAAGTGACTGGGGAAAGTGTCAGAGACTGAGGGAAAGAGTAAGTGACTGGGAAAAGTGTCAGAGACTGGGGGAAAGAGTAAGTGACTGGGGAAAAAGAGAGAGTGACTGAGGGAAAGGGTAATTGACTGGGGAAAGAGTCAGAGACTGAGGGAAAAAGTAATTGACAGGGGAAAGGAGAGAGTGAGAGAGAGAGAGAGAGAGAGAGACTAAGTTAAAGAGTCATAGACTGAGGGAATAGAGAGAGAAACATAATGGAAAGAGGGTGATTGAAAGAAAATAGAAAGCAAGAGAGAGAACTAAGAAAGAACTGAGACGTTAAAGTAACACATGTGAACACTAAAATACAACAGAAAATTCAATAAAATGTTATTTACATGCAGCTGCAAAGCTCTCACAAGAGCAAGACAAATCACTAAACTAGACCTCTATATCTCTTAGATAAATTCCTTTGCTCCATTAAATCACAAATTGCACTTGAACGCCTCTCGAGCTTTAGCTCTCGTGGAGGGGGCTATATAGACAAGTGATGCCTGTCATCTATCGGGTATTGCTGATGGCCATATATTCTTGACTGGATGAAGTTTTGATATTTTTTATTTCCGCATTGATGAGTAACACACAGACCATCAACCAAACAAAACATGCACAAGTCGTTGTTATTATAAGACATAGGGTAGCAGTTTTTATTTTTTTCTGTCTTTTCTATTTCTTTCTAACGGCGTTTCTACCTGTCACCTTTTGTCTTCAGTGTTGTATGTCAATTTTTTTATGTCTTTGATTATTTTTTTCTCTTTTTCTGAAGTGTTATTTCCTTCCCCCCCCCCCACCCCCATATGTATTGGACGTCTTTAGAAAATGAAGCACAAATAGAATGTGTCTGTCTGCAGCTTTCCTTTGAAGTTCGTCAGAGAAGACAATTTTGAACGTGTCTATCAAAGAGATCTTCATCAGTAGACGTCTTATATACACTCAACAAAGTGAGTTCAACGCGGGTGTTTGGAGGTCTAGAAGTAAAACGACGCCCTTTGGACAACCGAGAGCATTAAACTCTATTCACTCGTTTCTCTAATCTCTGGTCTCCTCTCCATGTCTTTCCTGAGTCCTATCCCTATTCCTCCCTGCCTTATCTTTATTACTTTTCTTGCCATTCTTCCTCCTTGCCACCTCTCTCCTCTCTTTCTTTTATTCTTCCTCCCGTTTTCTTTGTACCCTGTGGAACACCTCCTTTCATTTTCTCAATTTTTCATTGGGTGGTTTAATTAAATCTTACCTGCCCTATTGCCTAATAATTTCTGAACCACATTACGAAAATCTTGTCCACCGTCTTTTCCGCCATTTTGTAAAACTGTGTAGTTGTGTATTCTAACTCTAAATTTTGTGTTTGATGTGGATAGAATGATGAAAATTGTAAAATTGAAATAAACAAAAGAATAGGTATGGCAAAAATTAATTTTAATGCCATGAAAAATATACAAACAACAATATAAATATCAGCAGGGCTGGTACTAAGAATGACAAAATGTTACATTTTCTCAATATTCCTGTATAGTGCAGAAACATGGACATTAGACAAGGAAACAGAACAGAAAATTGAAGCCTTTGAAATATGGATTTATAGAAGATTAGGTAGAATTGGATGAAAAGACTAATTACAATTAAGACAATACTAATGAAATTGTAGGGGCATGTTAAAAGACACAACAGCCTACTAAAAATAATATTGGAAGATAAAATACAAGGTAAAAGAGGCAGAGGTAGACCAAGACTAACATGGACGAGTAACATCAAAAGATGGACAAGTCAATCTATGACAGCCTGCACCATCAAAGCAAGAAACAGAGTGGAATGGCGATGCATGGTAGCCAACCTTCGTTGTGGAGAAGGCACTCCATGATGATGATGATGATGATGATGAATTTGGATAGTCTGTTTGTTATACCCGATGAAGGTTTTTGAGGAAACGTTGTAGCTTGTATCTTCTGTTAGTTTAGTTGCTCTATACCATTTGATGTTTATTTTCTTGGCCTTTGCACAGGATGATTCCGGGTTTGAATCTCTCACATTTGATTTAGAATCTGTGCTTTCTTCGTGTCTTTACACCTGTCTCGTCATTGCTTTACACTTGGTTTCTTCATGGTTTTACACTTGGTCTCTTCGTGGCTTTACACTTGGTCTCTTCGTGGCTTTACACTTGGTCTCTTCGTGGCTTTACACTTGGTCACTTCGAGACTTTACACTTGGTCTCTTCGTGTCTTTACACTTGGTTTCTTCATGGCTTTACACTTGGTCTCTTCGTGGATATACACTTGGTCTCTTCGTGGCTTTACACTTGGTCTCTTCGTGGCTTTACACTTGGTCTCTTCATGGTTTTACACTTGGTCTCTTCATGGTTTTACATTTGTTCTCTTCATGGCTTTACACTTGGTCTCTTCATGGTTCTAAACTTGGTCTCTTCATGGTTCTACACTTGGTCTCTTCATGGCTTTACACTTGGTCTCTTCGTGGCTTTACACTTGGTCTCTTCATGGCTTTACACTTGGTCTCTTCGTGGCTTTACACTTGGTCTCATTGTGGCTTTACACTTGGTATCTTTGTGATTTTACACTTGGTCTCTTCGTGGCTTTACACTTGGTCTCATCGTGGCTTTACACTTGGTCTCTTTGTGGTTTTACACTTGGTCTCTTCATGGCTTTACACGTGGTCTCTTCGTGACTTTACACTTGGTCTCTTAGTGGCTTTACACTAGGTCTCTTCATGATTTTACACTTGGTCTCTTCATGGTTCTACACTTGGTCTCTTCATGGCTTTACACTTGGTCTCTTCATGGCTTTACACTTGGTCTCTTCGTGGCTTTACAACTGGTCTCTTCATGGTTTTACACTTGGTCTCTTCGTGGCTTTACACTTGGTCTCTTCATGGTTTTACATTTGGTCTCTTCGTGGCTTTACACATGGTCTCTTCATGGTTTTACACTTGGTCTCTTCGTGGCTTTACACTTGGTCTCTTCATGGTTTTACACTTGGTCTCTTCATGGTTTTACACTAGGTCTCTTCATGGCTTTACACTTGGTCTCTTCATGGTTTTACATTTGGTCTCTTCGTGGCTTTACACTTGGTCTCTTCATGGTATTATACTTGGTCTCTTCGTGGCATTACACTTGGTCTCTTCATGGTTTTACACTTGGTCTCTTCGTGGCTTTACACTTGGTCTCATCGTGGCTTTACACTCGGTCTCTTCGTGGCTTTACACTTGGTCTCTTCATGGTTTTACACTTGGTCTCTTCGTGGCTTTATACTTGGTCTCTTCGTGGCTTAACACTTGGTCTCTTCATGGTTTTACACTTGGTCTCTTCATGGCTTTATACTTGGTCTCTTCATGGCTTTACCCCTGATTTCTTCGTGGCTTTACAAGTGCTCTCTTTGTGGTTTTACATTTGGTCTTTTCGTGGCTTTACAACTGGTCTCTTCATGGCTTTACACTTGGTCTGTTCATGGCTTTACACTTGGTCTCTTCGTGGCTTAACACTTGGTCTCATCGTGGCTTTACACTCGGTCTGTTCGTGGCTTTACACTTGGTCTCTTCATGGTTTTACACTTGGTCTCTTCATGGTTTTACACTTGGTCTCTTCATGGTTTTACACTTGGTCTCTTCGTTGCTTTACACTTGGTCTCTTCGTGGCTCTACACTCGGTCTCTTCGTGGCTTAACACTTGGTCTCTTCATGGTTTTACACTTGGTCTCTTCATGGTTTTACACTCGGTCTCTTCATGGCTTTACACTTGGTCTCTTCATGGTTTTACAACTGGTTTCTTCATGGCTTTACACTCGGTCTCTTCTTGGCTTTTCACTCGGTCTCTTCGTGGCTTTACAACTGGTCTCTTCATGGTTTTACAGTCGGTCTCTTCGTGGCTTTCCACTTGGTCTCTTCATGGCTTTACACTTAGTCTCTTCGTGGCTTTACGCTTGGTCTCTTCGTGACTTTCCACTTGGTCACTTCGTGGTTTTACAACTGGTCTCGTCATGGCTTTACACTCGGTCTCTTCGTAACTTTACATTTGGTCTCTTCATGACTTTACAATTGGTCTCTTCGTGGCTTTACACTCGGTCTCTTCGTGGCTTTACAACTGGTCTCTTCATGGCTGTACACTTGGTCTCTTCGTGGCTTTACACTTGGTCTCTTCATGGTTTTAATTTGGTCTCTTCGTGGTTTTAAACTTGGTCTCTTCATGGTTTTAAACTTGGTCTCTTCGTGGCTTTACACTTGGTCTCTTCATGGTTTTACACTTGTTCTCTTCATGGCTTTACACTAGGTCTCTTCATGGCTTTACACTTGGTCTCTTCATGGTTTTACATTTGGTCTCTTCGTGGCTTTACACTTGGTCTCTTCATGGTATTACACTTGGTCTCTTCGTGGCTTTACACTTGGTCTCTTCATGGTTTTACACTTGGTCTCTTCGTAGCTTTACACTTGGTCTCTTCATGGTTTTACAATTGTTCTCTTCGTGGCTTTACACTTGGTCTCTTCATGGCTTTACACTTGGTCTTTTCATGGTTTTACACTTGGTCTCTTCGTGGCTTTGTACTTGGTCTCTTCGTGGCTTAACACTTGGTCTCTTCATGGTTTTACACTTGGTCTCTTCATGGTTTTACACTTGGTCTCTTCATGGCTTTACACTTGGTCTCTTCATGGTTTTACACTTGGTCTCTTCGTGGCTTTATACTTGGTCTCTTCGTGGCTTAACACTTGGTTTCTTCATGGTTTTACACTTGGTCTCTTCATTGCTTTACACTTGGTCTCTTCATGGCTTTACCCCTGATTTCTTCGTGGCTTTACAAGTGCTCTCTTTGTGGTTTTACAACTGGTTTCTTCATGGCTTTACACTCGGTCTCTTTGTGGCTTTACACTTGGTCTCTTCATGGCTTTACACTCGGTCTCTTCGTGACTTTACAACTGGTCTCTTCATGGTTTTACACTTGGTCTCTTCATGGCTTTACACTTGGTCTCTTCATGGCTTTACACTTGGTCTCTTCGTAGCTTTACACTTGGTCTCTTCATGGTTTTACATTTGGTCTTTTCGTGGCTTTACAACTGGTCTCTTCATGGCTTTACACTTGGTCTCTTCATGGCTTTACACTTGGTCTCCTCTTGGCTTTACACTTTGTCTCATCGTGGCTTTACACTCGGTCTCTTCGTGGCTTTACACTTGGTCTCTTCATGGTTTTACACTTGGTCTCTTCATGGTTTTACACTTGGTCTCTTCCTGGCTTTACACTTGGTCTCTTCATGGTTTTACAACTGGTTTCTTCATGGTTTTACAGTCGGTCTCTTCGTGGCTTTACACATGGTCTCTTCATGGCTTTACACTTAGTCTCTTCGTGGCTTTACACTTGGTCTCTTCGTGGCTTTCCACTCGGTCTCTTCGTGGTTTTACAACTGGTCTCTTCATGGCTTTACCCTCGGTCTCTTCGTAACTTTACATTTGGTCTCTTCATGGCTTTACACTTGGTCTCTTCATGGCTTTACACTTGGTCTCTTCGCGGCTTTACACTCGGACTCTTCGGGGCTTTACCCCTGATTTCTTGGTGGCTTCACAACTGGTCTCTTCATGGCTTTACACTCGGTTTCTTCGTTGCTTTACAACTGGTCTCCTCAAGGCTTTACACTCGGTCTCTTCGTGGCTTTACACTTGGTCTCTTCATGTCTTTACACTAGGTCTCTTCATGGCTTTACACATGGTCTCTTCATGGCTTTACACTTGGTCTCTTCATGGCTTTACACTTGGTCTCTTCGGGGCTTTACCCCTGATTTCTTGGTGGCTTCACAACTGGTCTCTTCATGGCTTTACACTCGGTTTCTTCGTGGCTTTACAACTGGTCTCCTCAAGGCTTTACACTTGGTCTCTTCGTGGCTTTACACTTGGTCTCTTCGTGGATTTACCCCTGATTTATTTGTGACATTACCCCTGATTTAGTTGTGTCTTTACCCCTGATTTCTTCGTGTCTTTACCCCTGATTTATTTGTGGCTTTACACGTGGTCTCTTCGTGACTTTACACTTGGTCTCTTTGTGGCTTTAGCCCTGATTTCTTCGTGGCATTACACTTAGTCTCTTCATGGCTTTACCCCTGATTTCTTCGTGACTTTACACTTGGTCTCTTCGTGGCTTTACCCCTTATTTCTTTGTGACTTTACACTTGGTCTCTTCATGGCTTTACACTTGGTCTCTTCATGGCTTTACCCCTGATTTCTTCGTGGCTTTACCCCTTATTTCTTTGTGACTTTACACTTGAACTCTTCGTGGCTTTACACTTGGTCTCTTCATGACTTTACACTTGGTCTCTTCATGACTTTACACTTGGTTTCTTCATGACTTTACACTTGGTCTCTTCATGACTTTACACTTGGTCACTTCGTGGCTTTAACCTGATCTCTTCGTAGCTTTACCCCTGATTTCTTCATGGTTTTACACTTTGTCTCTCTGTGACTTTACCTCTGGTTTCATCATGGCTTTACCCCTGATCTCTGGGTAGTGAGATCCGATATCTAAATCTCTCAGAAAACTGTTTAAATACTGGAGATACATGGTGCCTTCTGCGCATGTTAAAGAATCAAACAGTTAAATTCGAAAATATTAGGCCACAAATGACAGCTGTCCGTCACAAATTGTTAATTAAATCTACCCATGGAAAAAAACGGATGTCTTGGACCTAACCTAAAGGCGCAGACTTTGCTGTCAACTTGCGACATAACGCATTTACGACCACATAACGAGATAACGATAAGGATTCAGATAAAAATGAGAGTAAAACTCTAGTATGGATTCTTAATTTTCTAAAATCTTACACTGTTGAACAACTGTGAAATTCTTTATCGGATGTAAAGAATGAGTAAACATGCAACAAATCTATGTCAATAGAAGTGAGAAAGAGAGTTCATCGGTGCTATATAGAACCAATTCTGACCTATAGAAGCGAATCATGGACAGTAGACAAACAAATGAAAAGACGATTAGAGGCCACAGAGATGGGATTTCTCAGAAGAATGTTGAAAGTTCTCTGGACAGCTAAAAAGACCAACAAGGAAATTCTCAAAGAGGCCAACACAAAAAGGGAACTCCTAAAAACCACCAGAAAGAAACAATCAACATTTTTCGGGCACATCATGAGAAGAAGAAAGTTGGAATTCTTGATTACAACTGGCAAAATAAAAGGAAAGAGAGATCGTGGAAGACAAAGAGGGAAAATACTGGGTAGCTTGGTGTCATGGCATGGAAAACAGTCAACAACAGAACTGATACGATGCACTGTAGATTGAAGATTGTGGAAGGACGTGATCGCCTACGCCAACCGGTATGGCACATGATGATTATTAAAGAACGAGTGGAGTAAATGTATTGTGACAGCTTTACGTGGTAACAGCTTTATATGTTTATCATATATTGGCTGTTGTTTCTGTTCTGTGTGCCAACTATAAGAAAGTCTCAAACATTTCTTTGTCTCTTTCTGTCTCTCTCTATCTGTCTCTCTCTCTATCTCTCTCTCCCTATCTGTCTCTCTCTGTCTCTACCTATATATCTGTCTATCTGTCTCTGTCTGTCGCTCTATCTGTCTCACCCTTTCTGTTCTCTCCCTATCTGTCTTTCTCCCTATCTGCATCTCCCTATCTGTCTCTCTCTATCTGTCTCTCCCTATCATCTGTTTCTCCCTATCTGGCTCTCTCTATATCTGTCTCTCCCTATCTGTCTCTCCCTATCTGGCTCTCTCTCTATCTGTCTTTCCCTATCTGTCTCTCCCTATCTGTCCCTCCCTATCTGGCTCTCTCCCTATCTGGCTCTCTCTCTATCTGTCTCTCCCTATCTGTCTCTCCATATCTGTCTCTCCCTATCTGTCTCTCTGTGTGTCTCTTTCACTGCCTCTCTCCGTCTATCTCTTTGTATCTCGTTTTGTACCTAAGTATAGAAACCTGTGATGAACGTGACTGTGGCACAGACAAAATTACTGCTGAACATCTGCTACGATCATAGTAAAGTAAAGTACCCCCGTCACGCCAAGTGGCGTATAGGGAATATGGTGTTAGTGACCATAAATTTTACAGACCTTCGGCACATGATTTTTGGGGTAATGTGGTCGGTATTACGCCCGAGCCGCTTTACTTTCCCAGAAAAAAAAATCCGGTACCCATTACAGGCTGGGTAAACCGGAAGCCGTCGGTTGGGATCGAACCCTACCTCTTGTCCTTTGTAGTCCAGTTCACTAACTACTGAGCTATCGCGGCCCCCAGCTTTCCGATAGAGAAGACAGCAAAAAGTTTTAACCGTTTCGACCACAGGCCATCGTCAGAGCAACAAAACAACAAACACAGATTCTTACTTAGTTTCAGTCAGGGCCATGTGGAAACATAGCCACGATATCCGTAGACTAGTACAGGAGAATATGAGCTGGTAAGATCAAAGCAATGAACTGAGGTAAATTTAATATAAACACAGAGACTAAAATAATACAGAGAATATGTAAATAAACACAAAGGCTAAAATAATACATATAACATGTATATAAACACATAGACTGAAACAACACAGATAACATGTATATAAACAGAGAAACTAAAACAGCACACATAGAAGTCATATAAACATATAGATTATAACAATACAAGATACAATTGTTTACAATCGTGTGCAACTCATAACGTTGGCTGCTAAAGATTTCCAACAAAAAAAAAAATAATCAGATTGACAAAAACTTCGTTCTCTGAAATAAACAATGGTTGCTGGAACAGCGCAGCAGACAGGGGAAATCCTGTCAGACATTACTTCAGTCTGTAAAAAAAAAAAGTAGAAAAGTGCCCCCGTCACGCCAAGTGGCGTATAGGGAATATGGTGTTAGTGACCATAAATTTTACAGACCTTCGGCATACGATATTTGGGGTAATGTGGTCGGTATTACGCCCGTGCCGCTTTACTTTCCAGAAAAAAAATCAGATACCCATTAAAGGCTGGGTGAATCCGAAAGCCGTCGGTTGTGATCGAACTCTACCTTTTGTCCTTTGTAGTCCACTTCACTAACCACCGAGCTATCGTGGCTCCCTACATCAATCTGTACTAAAGATAAAAAATCAAGTCTGACAGACAGGCAGACGGGACGCTTTCTCCACCTCCACAACGACGGGACGCTTTCTCCACCTCCACAACGACGGGACGCTTTCTCCACCTCCACAACGACGGGACGCTTTCTCCACCTCCACAACGACGGGACGCTTTCAGCACCTCCACAACGATTGACCGCTTTCATGTTGTTACACCTGTTGACACCGCCTCCTGTATTAACACCTCATTCAGGGACGTAGTTTGCGACCTCACTGCGATTGTCGCTGTCTGCTGTAATCTCCCACTTTCCACAAGAAATCTTCAGCAATCAACAGCTGACAATAAAAACGGAGTGCAGACGCAAGAATTTGATTGTCGCAAATAGCGGGAATATCCGGAGTTTGACGCCGATAATTGAGCGATGTGAGAAGACAGAAATTGATTGTTCGTTTTCAAGATAACAGCAGCACAGAAATTCAGAATTGATAAATTATGATCACTGACAATGCAAAAAAAGTAAGTTAATAATGCATCAATCATATTTAAAATTTCAGAGATAATACTGTCAAGGGCTGGGGTGGGGGAAGCCCATAAAATGATACGTAAGTTAAAAAAAAAAAAAAGAGCCCTGTCACGCCATGTGATGTATAGGGAATATGGTGTTAGTGACCATAATTTTTAAAGACTTTCGGCACATGGATTTTGGGGTGATGTGGTCGCCCGTGCCGCTGTACCTTGCCAGATAAAAAAAAATCCGGACCCATTTATGGCTGGGTGAACTCGGAAGCCGTCGATCAGGATCGAACCCGACCCCTTGTCCGTTGTGGTCCAGTTCACTAACCACCGAACTATCGCGGCTCCCAAAAATAGTATGTGCTCGAACGGAATTATTTTTCTTTTATTTAACATTTTAAATCTTTCTTTCTTTCTTTTTTCCTTTCTTTCTTTTTTTCCTTTCTTTCTTTCCTTTCTTTCTTTCTTTCCTTTCTTTCTTTCTTCTTCCTTTCTTTCTTTTTTCCTTTCCTTCTTTCTTTCTTTCTTTCTTTATGTTTTCTTTCCTTCCTTCCTTCCTTCTTTCCTTCCTTCCTTCCTTTCTTTCTTTCTTCCGTTCCTACTTTCTTTCTTTCCTACTTTCTTTCTTTCTTTTTGTTTTCCTTCCTTCCTTCCTTCCTTTCTTTCTTCCTTTCTTTCTTTCTTTCCTTTTTTCCTTCCTCACTTGCCTTCAGGCATCGAAGGGAGATATAGATGGCGGTTTCTTGATCTTCTATTGGTCTCTTCTACTGTTATACCTACCGTCTAGTTTCCCGTTTATCCATCTTTTTCTTGGCAGATCTCTTGGTCTGGTGTTCTCATATCGTTTGTTGGTAACTCGCTGTATTAGATTTCGTTCTTTTTATCTTATCACATGCCCAAACCACTGCTCTCGCTTTATGTATTCAAAATCTGGTTCCGTTTCTAGTCTTTTTCGAATTCCACAATTTTTTATTTGATCTCTCAGGTTGTTTCGTCCGCTTCAAAATATAAAGGAGACAAAAAAATATGAAAAAAAAAAGAATTACAAGAGGAAAAATATCGATCTCTAGAGTTTTTGAAATATCCGGCGCAAAGTTCGACAGGAGGTTGTGGAGTAACATGATCGATTGTTTTTGGTCAGGAAAGAGATGGTAAAAGGCGGCCATGTTAAGGGTTACTAACTATAACAAACGAAATGCAGTGCATATTTTTATATGGATCTGAAACGTGGACAACATACTCAAATTACGAAACAAGACAATATGTCTTCCACATGCGATGTCTCCGCAGATAATGCACATCAAATGGCAGGATAAAATAACAAACTGAACTGTCCTGCAACGTGCTAAGACCCCAACAATCATGTCGATGCTCACATGTTGAAGACTAAGATGGTTGGGGCATGTCCAACGAAAGGAAGAAAAGCGCATCCCCAGGCAGATACTATATGGTGAACTAATACACGGAAAAAGACTAATCGGCAGAGCTAAACTACGACATAGAGATATCTGTAAATCATCTCTGAATGACTTCTCCATCTGTGAAAATTACTGGAAACATCTGGCAAGTGATCGCACATCATGGAGAGTATGTATAAGGAATGGTATAACATTATTTGAGAATGTGCTAAGGCAAAACTTGGGAGCCTGGATAGCTCAGTGGTTAGTGAACTGGACTACAAAGGACAAGAGGTAGGGTTCGATCCCAGCCGACGGCTTCCGGGTTCACCCAGCCTTAAATGGGTACCGGAATTTTTTCTGGGTAGGTAAAGCAACACGGCCGTAACACTGACCACATTACCCCAAAAATCATGTGCCGAAGGTCTGTAAAAATTATCATTAACACCATATTCCCTAAACGCCACTTGGCGTGACGGGGGTTCATTACTTTACTTTTTAAGGCAAAACTTAGAAGTGAAAATATTCATGAAATAGAATGGAAAATCTTGTGGATCCTGACTTGTTCATTCCATGGCCGTGTGTGTTTGCCAAACATTGGTAGAATTAGCCACCAGAGAAGCTGTTCGACAAAAACAAAACCTTAAAAAAAACCCCAAAAGATGTAAAAATACTCTATAGCCTCCACTAGACCCCTCTGACAAGACGAAATGGGCCATATAACAAACGAAACCAGCTTTTCGATGTTTGGGGGAGGTGGGGGGGGGAGAGGAATAAATCTCGTCCGACGTTGTGGCCCATGATCTTCTGTAAAGGTAAATAAAGTCCCATAGCAACTGACGCTGCGTAGTAAAATGTTAGTGCCTTCGTCGTACTAGGCCATAGTTTAATGAGGTGGTCTGAGTAGTTCCAATCCATTCACAGAGAAACTGACATTTGAACCTTCAACATTCAGATCGGCAGGGAAGCGCACTTGCCACAATGCCACCGGGCTATCATAGTCTTCTGTGAGGAACAAACACAAACATATTTTAAAAAGCAAGACATAAAATATTCATATTTTTTCTGAAAATATGAAATAACATTAGGTAACTTAGATCTATTTGTTACTGTTTTCTTATTCTTTATTCCTTTTGTTTTAATTCTTGTAACATATTTTTACATCTCTTTTTCTGTATGGATTTCATCCTGCCATCGATTTCTTGTTTGCTCATCATGTTTTCATGCTGTCTTTGTACCGGCCTTATTTAGTGCGGAATAACAAGACAATTCTGTGCAGGTGGGATAACTATTGCATTTGTTGATGCGATGTGCATATCGGGTTGGAAGCACTGGGATAATAGAGAATAATCGTTGCATGGAGATTAGTAAACATACATACAAGGATACATAAATATTGCAGATGTTGTTTGCATCCATTTCGCACATTAATAGTTCGGTGATAGAAGTGCAAACCCCTCCAAAATGTCCCAGGTCATTAACATTCTGATCAGAATACATCAAATATGAATCAATGTAGAAAAAATTGCATGGAAACGATCTAATCAACGTAGATTTGATTTGCTGGCGTGACGGTCAAAGAAGCAAAACTAATCACATCTGTTTGTTTTCATCTCAAGGTGGTATTTCAAATCTAATATTCGCAAATTTGACAACATTTAGTGACAAAGATGTCTGGCAGAGAAAAAAAAAAGTAAAGTAAAGTACCCCCGTCACGCCAAGTGGCGTATAAGTAATATGGTGTTAGTGACCATAAATTTTACAGACCTTCGGCACATGATTTTTGGGGTAATGTGGTCGGTATTACGCCCATGCCGCTCTACTTTCCCAGGAAAAATCCGGTACCAATTTAAGGATAGTCCAGTTCACTAACCACTGAGCTATCACGGCTCCCACTTGTAACAAATTCACATAATATAGTTTGAAATCACATGACAATACGTTCTCCACAATAGCTAGTTTCTTCACAATCTAACTCTAGTGTTCACAGAAGCTATCCGCAGCATAAGTTCTCATCTCTCGTCTCATAGTAATTTTAATGCCTCACATCCAATTGGCAGAATCTTTATACTAGCATGGTCGTCTCACTGTTTCATTAATTACTGTTTTGTGCTTAACTCTTTTAGTACGGGAGGTTTTTATCAACTTAGCGGTTCAGAGATTTTTCAGAGACACAATTTTTCTTGTTTTAAAATATTGTACTTTAAATTTTTTCGTTCGCCAGCTTTTACCTCTGACGAAGTCCCAAGAGACTAGGAACTGAATTTTGCGTGTTAATCCATTTTTCCCTGGCAGCCGTGTGCACAGGGGTCCCACGCCATACAGACAGATCGGAGGTACTCATATTTTTTCCGTCGATGAGTAATTGACGTTTCAAGCCGGGCCTCGCTGCTGAGACATGGGGTGGTTGCCACAGAGAGAAAATCATAAATAAAAATCCTAAGTAGCCGGGATTTGAACCCACAACCTCTCTGTCTGGAGGCTAGACGGCCTGGAGACCAACCAGTCCCCTGTTTTTAAATATTAATCTACATGTTTATATTTATCTAATCCTTAACATTTTATATATGGATTTTTTTTATAATTAAAAAAAGAATTATATTTCATCAATACGAAGTCGATACAAAACACGTAAAAAGAATACGGTTTGATGATGGTTTACACTAATTAAACTTAGAGTGACGCACTGTGCGGCTAAACGTACATGACTGAAATCGGCAAGGCGCTTGGTGCGTCGAAAGGTTCGGAAAGAGTTAATAGTCTTAACATGATTCTTCCTTCTTTGTCTATGTTACTTCCCAGGTATATGTAAGATTACTTTACTCAGCATTGTTCACGTAACTTATAAATAACAAGTGAGAACGCGAAAAACATAACTTTCTAGAGGAATCTTAGGGAAATAATATATCCGGTGTCCTCGTATATGTGATTTCATTCTCTAATCTAAGAGATATTTATGTCTTATATAAATGAATTTAAATATCTGGGAGCATTGTTAACCTCAGATGGTAGATGTACAACAGAGGTGAGATGCAGAATAGTTCAGGCAAAAGCTGCTTTCCAAAAAGTGAGGAAGATAATGTGCAATACATTTTTGACAACAGAAACAAGAAAAAGAGTTATTAAATGTTATGTACAGCTAGTTTTTACATATAGATGTGAATCATGGACAATAGGACAACAGACAAGAAAATCACTGGAGGCTGTAGAAATGTGGTTTTACAGAAGAATGTTGAGAATACTATGGACAGCTAAGAAGAGTAATGAAAATGTTCTGATAGAGGCTAAAGCAAAAAGAGAGCTATTTTTCAATATTAGAAAGAAACAACATCATTTTTTGGCCATGTTATGAGAAGAGAACAGCTGGAATATATTGTAACAACTGGGAAAATTTAGGGACGAAAAGTTAGAGTGAAGCAAATAGAAAAGAAACCAGACAGCTTAAGAGAATGGCTTGGCAGAACAACAGAAATGATAAATGACTGTCGAGATTAAACGTTATGGAGAACCATGATCACCTACGCCAGAAGGTATGATACTTGATGATGATGAAGACATAATTACCATGGCTTCTGTTTGTGTTCTGGCACGATTTCTTTAATTTAGCCTTGAACTTGCGTGCCAACACCGCATTATTTAATCTCCACCTGTTCATATTTTCCTACTCCCATCTCTGCTATCACAATCACAGTACACTCATGTACATAATTGCATCCCCGTTTCCAGAGTTATATGTACACATTTTTTTTAAAATTTACTGCTTACTTTTTATCCCAGTAGTCTGCACGTGTCATCACTGTTCCCGCACTCATAAGTAGGCCAGTGGTTCTCACATTCGGGAGCTCATACCCATAACGATCCTAATAAAATCATTTGAAAACCGTCGTCATCGTCATCTTGTGCTGTACCTGCTTGTATTAGACAACTATGTCCTTTTACAATTCTCTGTCATCTCAGTGCGTGGTATAATTGATGTTGTCGGCCGTTTGTCGTACCGCAACCCCCCCCCCCCCCCCCCCCCCCCCAGTAACACTACAAACATTCTCGGTAACTCTACACCTCGACAGTAACTTATCCACTCCTTTAAATCCTACCACAACCTCATTAACTCTATCAGCACAGTAAATCAGTGATCCCTTTAAATCCTACCACAACCTCGTTAACTCTTTCAGCACAGTAAATCAGCGATCCCTTTAAATCCTACCACAACCTCATTAACTCTATCAGCACAGTAAATCAGTGATCCCTATAATTCCTACCACAACCTCGTTAACTCTATCAGCACAGTAAATCAGTGATCCCTTTAAATCCTACCACAACCTCATTAACTCTATCAGCACAGTAAATCAGTGATCCCTATAATTCCTACCACAACCTCGTTAACTCTATCAGCACAGTAAATTAGTAATCCCTATAAATCCTACAATAACCTCATTAGCTCTATCAGCACAGTAAATCAGTGATCCCTTTAAACCCTACCACAACCTCATTAACTCTATCAGCACAGTAAATCAGTGATCCCTATAATTCCTACCACAACCTCGTTAACTCTATCAGCACAGTAAATCAGTGATCCCTTTAAATCCTACCACAACCTCATTAACTCTATCAGCACAGTAAATTAGTAATCCCTATAAATCCTACCACAACTTCATTAGCTCTATCAGCACAGTAAATCAGTGATCCCTTTAAATCCATTCCACCAAGAATACACTCAGCAATATACGCAGATGATCTGGCGCTATGGGCTCTCGAGGAAAGTATGTCGGTGGCTGGACCTAGGATGAAAGATGCTCTAGGTGAATATGAAAAATGGACGAACACCTGGTTCTTAAAAAAAAACTACATATATACAATTTTCAGCCTATCAAGAAACACACTCTCTGCAAACTTGAAGATAAAAGACCATACACTCCCTATTGACCAAAACCCAACATATCTTGGCGTCACCATGAACCGCAGAATGACTTGGAAAAATCAGATAGATAGAGGTAGGAAAAAAGCCAGAAAACGAACAAATATTATGAAGAAATTGGCAGGAACGGAATGGGGAGCGCAGACAGCAATTTTTTAAAAAGACTATACGTAGGAAGAGTCAGACCAGTTCTAGAGTATGGAGTCACAGCCTGGGCTATGGCTTCCAAATCACACCTTAGCGAAATTAACAGAACACGGAACCAAGCTGCCCGCATCATCACTGGTGCTATGAAATCTACACCTATCAAGACTCTAGAAACAGTAACAGATTTACAACCCTTAGATGACAGACGGGTGACTAAAGTATTGCAACAAGCGGAGAAATATAGAAGGCTCCTTAGCCACCCCATGCACCAAAGAATAACTGGTTCCGGAATTGTACGACTAAAGAGGAGCAACTTCGCTGCAATTGCCAATGAACTAACTACTGGAGACCCAGTACTTTCCCAACAATATCGAAACCCATGGGCCCATCTGATATGTCTCCTCGTGGAAAACATAAAATACCAGAACTTAAGGATAATATAATAGGAATCATTAAAAAAGGCACCCAATCAGACACATAAAGAAAACACGTAGCAGGAAAACGCATACACGATACCAACCCACAGGACTCTTGGTCCCACATATATACAGATGGCTCTGCTACAAATGCCACCAGAAATGGAGGGGGAGGTGTATTCTTGACGCTGAATAACCAGGACGAGATCACCAAGTCAATAGCTACTGGGAAATTCTCAAACAACTTTAAAGCAGAAACTGAGGCCATCAGAGGTGCTGCAACACTGGCTACTCAACACAAAAATAACATGCATAATAAATTGGTGATTCTGACTGATGCATTGTCAGTACTATCAGCTCTAAAAAGCCCAAAGAACAACGAACTAGATGACTTGAGAACAACCCTGGACCAACTATGCAATAACTTCCAGAGAGTAGTCATTAAAAGTATAAAACGTGGCAGAAGACAAAAACAACAGAAGACTACAATCACTATAGACAAGCCAGAAATGATAGCAAAAAGATCCTAGAGCAAACAAAAGCAGATTCATGGAAAGCATTTGGTGAAGAATTAGCAAAAACATGTAGAGAAGAACCCAGAGAATTTTTCAAAAGTGTAAAAGCAATGAGAGTAAGAAATAATGATTATAACCCAACCACTATAATAAACGACAAGAACGGTAGACCAATCAGCAGCAGGAAAAACATAATAATCAGATGGAGAGAATACTTTAAGGAACTATTAAACCAGGGAAATACAAACGGAAATACAGAGTTTAAACATAAGCAGTATGATGAACAGGAACCAAATATATACATAAAGCAGAAGTAGAATGGGTATTGAAACAGAATAAAAAGAACAAAGCAGCTGGTATAGATGGAATAACAACAGAAATGCTACTAGCCTGTAAAGAAACAGCTATAGATTGGCTTATATCATATTCAATATGGCTTGGGAAGAAAGTCCCAGACGATTGGCAAAAAGCTATCATTGTCCCATTTTGGAAGAATAAAGATAGTAAAAGGGAGTGTGAAATGTACAGAGGAATATCCCTATTGAGTCAAGTTGGTAAAATGTTTGCTAAAATATTAGAGAGGAGAGTAAGATACATAATAGAACCTCAATTAAGTAATAATCAATTCGGATTCAGAAAAGGCAAAAGCTGTACTGATGGTTTATTTACATTGAGACAACTATTTGAAAAAACAATCGAATATGACAGAAACCTACATATAGTATTTATAGATCAGGAAAAAGCGTTTGATCGTGTGGACAGGAACAAACTTTGGCAAACTTTAGAAACATACGGGGTAGCAGGACAACTACTAGAAAATATAATAGCACTATATAAAAACAGTCGAAGTGCCGTCAGAACATCGGAAGGTCTGTCAGAATGGTTTCAGGTTACAACAGGAGTAAGACAAGGATGTGTCCTCTCACCACTCCTCTTCATCATATATATGGACAAAATAAATCAGGAAACAACCAACAACAAGGACAAATCAAATAATAACATAGAGGTAGAAAACTCCAACATCAATGAGCTACTCTTCGCAGATGACCAATGCCTAATATATGAGGATGAAAACCTGCTACAAAAGCATTTAACATCTCTAGATAAAAGCTGCACCAACTACAGTATGAAAATTAACACAGCAAAAACAGAGGCTATAAGAATAAGCAAATTAAGACACCCATTAAACATCAAGATCAAAGATAAAGAAATAAAACAAGTAGAGGAATTCAAGTATTTAGGCACAATGTTCACAGAAGATGGAAAACTAGACAGAGAAATTGACATGAGAATACAAACAGCAAATGCTGTCACATACCAGCTTTCACCATTGCTAAGACATCCAAACATTTCTATGCCAGCTAAACAACAAATGATAAATAGCATCTTCATACCAACTTTGTGCTATGAAAGTCAAACATGGGCCCTTTCTAAATCACATTTAAGAAAGATCAATACATGTGAGATGCAATGCTTGAGAAAAGTAAAAAAAACAACACAAGAAGAGATAGAATACCAAATGAAACCATAAGAAAAATGGTAGGAACAAAACCCTGCCAAGAATATATAGAACAACAACAACTTAAATGGTTTGGCCACCTGGTCAGAATGAATCCTCACCAATCACCATCAAGGGCGTTCTTCTCGAGAATGCATGGAAAAAGACCAAGAGGAAGACCCAGAAGAAGATGGATAGATGCAGTGACAGAGACATGTAACAACAAAGGAAAATCACTAATTCAGACAATTCGAGCAGCACAAGAACGACAAATGATATAAACCATGACACCTTTTAGGTATCAGTGAAAGGGAAAAGAAGAGGAAGAGTAGTCATTCAGTGGATACCATCACACTGTAATATACACGGGAACGAACGCGCAGACAAATTAACTAAAGGAGGGAGATTACCACAAGAGAACCGTCCGCTCAGTTATGGTGAAACCAAATCCATCCTCAAAGGTCAGTACCATGAAAAATGGAAACGAGAACACCCAGAGCATAACGAGAGGGACGGATACCACCAACTATCAAGGAGGGATCAAGACATCATACTTCGCCTACGCATTGGCCACAATAGAATGAGAAATCACATGTTCACCAAATTCAAAATAGGCACTACCAGCCTATGTCACTGCACACTGGACAATATGACTACAAAACATGTTCTACAGGATTGCCCCCGTACACAGACGTGAGAAGAGCAATGTGGTCCACGCCCACCTCCCTGGAAGAGAAACTATATGGGGCAATCGAATCACTTAAACAGACAGCTGACTACATGAGAGTCTGGAATTCTACTCTGATTGAGTCTTGATCGCAGAGAGAGAGAGAGAGAGAGAGAGAGAGAGAGAGAGAGAGAAAGAGAAATCCTACAACAACCTCATTAACTCTGTCAGCATTGCAGCTAACGCCCCCACCCTTCTCTCGGTAATCTCAACCGCCCCCACAACTCTGCCCACTTTAAGAACCGCCTGTATTGATGGACTTGATATCAAAGTCTTTATTTAGCTACCTAGTACAGCCCCAGACACTGGAGCTCGTGAACTAAACCTCTCCTTTCTGCTTGTCTTCATTATGTTGTTCTATCCTGACCAGGCAAAAACCGAGGACAAATCGAGTCGGCTGCAAAATAGACACCTCCACACGCACACACAAAGTAGACACCTCAACACGCACACACAAAATAGACACCTCAACACGCACACACAAAATAGACACATCAACACGCACACACAAAATAGACACCTCCACACGCACACAAAAAATAAACACCTCCACACGAACACACACAAAAAATAGACACCTCCACATACACACACAATATAGACACCTCAACATGCACGCACAAAATAGACACCTCAACATGCACGCACAAAATAGACACCTCAACACGCACACACAAAATATACATCTTAACAAGCACACACAAAATAGACACCTCAACAAGCACACACAAAATAGACACCTCAACAAGCACACACAAAATAGACACCTCAACAAGCACACACAAAATAGACACCTCAACAAGCACACACAAAATAGACATCTCAACAAGCACACACAAAATAGACACCTCAACAAGCACACAGAAAACAGACACCTCAACAAGCACACAGAAAACAGACACCTCAACAAGCACACACAAAATAAACCTATGGCTAAAAGTTACCGTTGTTAAAGAGTGTTTCAATGTCTATAATAAGTTGAAAGGTGGCTGGGTTCTCAAGAGGTACCACGTCGGCTCAGGACAGGAGGGAGCCGGGTTCAAAGCCCACCAGAATCAGTGGTGGTTTTTTTCAAAAACATCATCATCATCAAGTACTGGGCCTGCTGGCGTAGGTGATCATGTCTCTCCACACTTTTTTTATCTCGTCAGTTATTTATCATTTCTGTTGTTGACCTTCTGCCAAGCCATTCTCTTAAGCTGTGATTTCTATTATTGTGGCGATTCATGATTGCACAAGGAAGTTACTACGGTGGTTTTCTGTTGCCTTCCGTCGGTTTGTTTACGGTTGCCTCCGCTAGCCTTTGACAAAAAAGTCTCACCCACAGGGCAGTGGGGTTGTTTTACTTCTGGGTACCCTCCCTTAGCCTTTTACTCTCCCGAGCTCACCTGCGAGGCAGCAGGGCTGCCACAGGTTTAACTGTTTACTGCATACAGTAGCAGGTAAAATTACCCGACCTGTCAATAATTTTCAAAAATAGGAAAAAAAAATAATTCGTGGTTTCTTTGTGACGTTACCTGCCCCTGATCTCTTGGGCAATGAGATCCGATGTCTGGCCCTCTCGGATAACGACAACAAACAGAATGGCCCGTGTGCACTCGCGCACGTTAAAGAACATTTGGCAGTTAAAATCGAAAAGAATAGGCAATAAATATGGTAATTGCCCGGGGAAAGTTGTCAGAAGAAACCTACCCACACCGTGAATTCCAGGCCGGGTTACGGAGTTCGTGCACGTGGGCCATGATTTTCCTCGTATTTTCTTGAGATTCTCAAGGGGGGGGGGGGTAATTATCGGAGCACCTATGGGTTAGTCCGGCGTGTAGTGATGACGGTCCTAACAACAGACAACAAACAATAATATGGAGAAGAAAAAAATAACGAATTATCGCGAAGACTAAAGAATACGAACCGGGATTTACTGTACTGCCAAGTTATGTAAGTTAAAAAAAAAAAAGGTAAAGAGCCCCGTCACGCCAAGTGGCGTATAGGGAATATGGTGTTCGTGACCATATATTTTACAGACCTTCAGCACATGATTTTTGGGGTAATGTGGTCGGTATTACACCCGTGCCGCTTTACTTTCCCAGAAAAAAAATCCGGTACCCATTTAGGGCTGGGTGAACCTGGAAGCCGTCGGTTGGGATCGAACCGTCCCTTTGTAGTCTAGTTCACTAACCACTGAGCTATCGCGGCTTCCTCCTAGTTACGTGCACAATATTAATTTGTTATTGATGTTATGTAATCGCATAGACGGAAGCACTGAACTGTACAGCCTGGTTCATTCTCTGCGTATAACGCCATATTGCTTTTGGCGACATCCGGGTTAAACAATCTTCAACGTTAAACGGAGATATAAAAATTAATCCAATATTTATTGTAACAGGAACGTTTGAATCTGCCATACAATTTCCTATAATATTTTACCTAATTTAATTAATTTTTTAACCCATCTCTCCTTATTTAAACTAACAATTATTCTTTAATGTATTTCCGGAAGGGACAGTATTCTGAAATATTTTGAACTAGATTGTTCAGGCATGGAGGTTGTGGGGGAGAGGAAATTAATCAAAATAGATCAGACATTAAAAGCGAATATGTTGAAAATCATTGGATTTGAAGCAGACGCTGATATGTTATAAGTAGATTGTATTTAGGTCATACTGGTGATGGCTATATGATATTTTATAATAACATATATTAATCAAACAGGGAGGTGCGCGTGGCCGTGCGGCTAAAACCATTGTTCCGCTAGCTGAAAAGCCGGGCCACGGTGTTCGAAGCCCGCGGTAGACAGAAAGGATTTTTTCTATCGGGGGTGAAATAAAAATCCTGAGTCTCACACGTTGTGGCGACTGCTTTGACCAAGCGGCCTTTATCCCTCGCGTTCTATCGTTGCCCCCCGACATACACCAGCAATGGTACTATGTGTCGTAAAGATGTTTTTTTTTTTTAATCAAACAGGAATATGGACAAAAATAGTTAAATTGTGTTGTGCATGAGACGTCTTATGCAACAAGTCTATTTCAAGAGAAGCGAGAGAGAGAGAGTGAGAGAGAGAGAGAGATTTCATTGGTGTTATATAGAGCCATTTTTGAAATATGGAAGCGAATCATGAACAGTAAAGAAAGAAATGAAAAACGTCATATGCAACAAGTCTATGTCAATAGAAGTGAGAAAGAGAGTTCATCCGTTTTATAGAGTCCACATTCTTAAATAAGGAAGTGAATCATGGACAGTAAAGAAAGAAATGAAAAACGTCGTATGCAATAAGTCTATGTCAGTAAAAGTGAGAATGAAAGTTCGACCAGGTGCTATATGGAGCCAATTCTGACTTATAGAAGCGAATCATGGATAGTAAACAAACAAATGAAAAACATCTTATCTAACAAGTCTATGTCAATAGAAGTGAGAAAGAGAGGTCATCGGTGCTATATAGCGCCAATTCTGACCTATGGAAGCGAATTATGGACAGTAAACAAACAAATTAAAAGACGATTAGAGGCCACAGAGAATGGATTTCTCAGAAGAATATTGAAAGTTCCCTGGACAGCTAAAAAGACCAATGAGAAAATTCTCAAAGAGGCCAACACAAAAAGGGAGCTCCTAAAAAACATCAGAAAGAAACAATCAACATTTTTCGGGCACATCATGAGAAGAGGAAAGTTGGAATACTTGGTTACAACTGACAAAATAAAAGGAAAGAGATCGCGGACAATAAAGAGAGAAAATACTAGATAGCTTGGTGTCATGGCATGGAAAACAGTCAACAACAGAACTGATACGATGCACTGTAGATAGAAGATTGTGGAAAGACATGATCGCCTACGGCAACCGGTATGGCACATGATGATCATGATCTATAGTTATATTCCAACAAGTTTTTTTTTTTAAATAACGTAGAAAACTTTATTAAGAAATGATTTTTAAAAAATTAGATTGTTATTTCGATCATTGCTTACATCATAATAGATAATACAACTTTGAAGCAAATTGACAATTTTAAATATCTGGGTAGCACGTTAACACAAGACAATAACCAAGAGACAGAGATAGATATATGGTGTAACAAAGCATGCCAAGTTATAGGCCAAGTATCAACACTATTGAAAAACAAAGCAATAACTACGGAAGCAAAAAGTGCAATATACAAATCAATTTTTCTACCAACACTGTGCTATCAGTGCCAGAATTGGACGCTTGACTCTAGAACAATAAGAAAGATAACGACCACAGAAATGAAATGTGTCAGAAGAATGACAGGAAACAGCTTAAGGGACAGAGTAAGAGACACTGACCTGAGGAAGAAACTCGAAATTGAACCAGCCATCGAATACATAAAGAAACAACAGATAAATTGGTTCGGCCACATAACAAGACAAAAAGAACTAACAATGAATCAAAGAGCCATAAACAAACGCTACGAAAACGCCAGATTAAGAGGAAGACCGAGAAAGAGATGGATAAAGGGAATACTAGAGTCACTAGGAGGGATAACATCAGAAGAGGCCAACAGAAGAGCAAAGAATCGCAGATTGTTTCTCCCCTCGACACCAACGGCAGCAGAGGAAGGAAAGAAGCGGAAGAGGAAGAAGAAGGATTATTGCTTGATAAATGGAGATGAAATCTGAACAATGGGACAACAACGTTCATGAAAATCATTGATAAACAGAGATGTATATAGGTGTTGATAGGGGTTGTATAGGGTTGTTGAGATGCAATGAACAGGACAAAGGATGAGAAGAACGTTCTAAAGGAGGCCAAATCTAAAAAGAAATGTTATCATCAAAATGCGGAGAACAATCAAGAGAAAGCAACAGTTGGAATGTAAACTACGAGCACTGGAACAAAATATTGAGAGAATAAGAGATAAGAGGAAGAAGCTAGAGGAAAACTGAGAGAAAGGATTTAGTAGATGATTTGGTAGAAAGTCAACATTGTCATTGATCAACATTTGTAGATGAATTAATTTATGGAGAGAAATGATTTAGTAGATGATTTGGTAGAAAGTCACCATTGTCATTGATCAACATTTGTAGATGAATTAATTTATGGAGAGAAATGATTTAGTAGATGATTTGGTAGAAAGTCAACTTTGTCATTGATCAACATTTGTAGATGAATTAATTTATGGAGAGAAATGATTTAGTAGATGATTTGGTAGAAAGTCAACTTTGTCATTGATCAACATTTGTAGATGAATTAATTTATGGAGAGAAATGATTTAGTAGATGATTTGGTAGAAAGTCAACATTGTCATTGATCAACATTTGTAGATGAATTAATTTATGGAGAGAAATGATTTAGTAGATGATTTGGTAGAAAGTCAACATTGTCATTGATCAACATTTGTAGATGAATTAATTTATGGAGAGAAATGATTTAGTAGATGATTTGGTAGAAAGTCAACTTTGTCATTGATCAACATTTGTAGATGAATTAATTTATGGAGAGAAATGATTTAGTAGATGATTTGGTAGAAAGTCAACATTGTCATTGATCAACATTTGTAGATGAATTAATTTATGGAGAGAAATGATTTAGTAGATGATTTGGTAGAAAGTCAACTTTGTCATTGATCAACATTTGTAGATGAATTAATTTATGGAGAGAAATGATTTAGTAGATGATTTGGTAGAAAGTCAACATTGTCATTGATCAACATTTGTAGATGAATTAATTTATGGAGAGAAATGATTTAGTAGATGATTTGGTAGAGAGTCACCATTGTCATTGATCAACATTTGTAGATGAATTAATTTATGGAGAGAAATGATTTAGTAGATGATTTGGTAGAAAGTCAACTTTGTCATTAATCAACATTTGTAGATGAATTAATTTATGGAGAGAAATGATTTAGTAGATGATTTGGTAGAAAGTCAACTTTGTCATTGATCAACATTTGTAGATGAATTAATTTATGGAGAGAAATGATTTAGTAGATGATTTGGTAGAAAGTCAACATTGTCATTGATCAACATTTGTAGATGAATTAATTTATGGATAGAAATGATTTAGTAGATGATTTGGTAGAAAGTCAACATTGTCATTGATCAACATTTGTAGATGAATTAATTTATGGAGAGAAATGATTTAGTAGATGATTTGGTAGAAAGTCAACTTTGTCATTGATCAACATTTGTAGATGAATTAATTTATGGAGAGAAATGAACACCTGGGTCATTAAACTTGTGTTTTATGTTCTGAAAAAGTGTGCATGCGGTTCTAGAAATATTCTAACGGGCGATGGAGCGGATATGGGGATGCCCGGACTGCAATGAAACTGATTCCATAAATAGACTAGAACAGAGTAGCTATTATGTCCAAATTATTTTTTACATTAACGCATTCTGGCATATTTCAAGCGTAAACAAACCCGCATATTCTATAGAACTTAAAGTTCTACTGTAAGCGGAACAGTAACCAGTAATTACTGCCATAACAATTTATAATATTTTATGACACTAAAATTACTTGATATTCCACTTAGGTAGCAGTTATAATTATAACACGTGGCTATTGAAATAACTAGTCTCAACAATCATAACATGTTATGGTTATTGTTATTTTTTTTCTTCAATTGTGTCACTTGTGAGATGAGCTAAAAATAATATTATTTCCATAACAGCCATTTAGTTAACCCCCTGACCTGTTGAGTAGATTGTCCACGCCCCTGCCCAAATCGGAAGTTGATTTTGATTCAGCGAAGTATTTCTCAGGTTGTTTCAAAACCTAACCACTGTTTCTAGTAAACAATTATACCTTCTAATATTAGTAACACCGGGAAAACCAGGAACGACGTGGCCACTTTTTGTTGCCAGGAAATGTTTACCGTTTAGGACTTCAGTTGTGAAGCTTCATTTAATGGACTGGTCGTTTCGTGTAAAATGAGTGATCGAGAGTTGAGCGAGGGAGGAAATGGGATCGCCGTTCAGAAATTATCACATTTTTGTTTTGACAAGTGATCAATGGTGTGATTTATTTGATCCTTTCCCATTTAGGGGATAAATAAATAACTCTGTTGATCCTATTCATCTTCTTATTTTTTTCCTTCCTCATTTGTCTTTCAGCGTCGAAAGAGATATAATTTACGACCAAACTGATTAATTTGCATTCTTTTCGACATTTAACTGGAATCAACTGTATGACGGTTTTATAAACCATTTCCATTATCATTATAATGAACATCAATATTACCATCAACATCACCAACATTATATTTACCACAATCACCATCAGCTTCACTATTATTGAACTGTTTCTTTTAGAGGACGTTGTCAGCGACCCACAGCTGATGGCTTGCGCCGGGATCGGTGAACCAGAACCGTCCATACCCCGCTCCACCTCTCCGTGGTGCCTCTAATAACAGACTAACCTGTCTAGTGTGGCCAAGCGAGTAGGGATCGAAGAGGGAAGACAACCCGGTACTCAAAAATGTCTTGCTGAAGTCGGATGTGTCGGCCGAAAGGCGCAAACATAACAGTTATACTGTAAATCACAACACAACGCAGACACGCCCACTTAACGTTCTTTTAAGGACGGATGACAAAGAGGAATTCTATAGTCTACGAATACACTAGAAAACTTTAGTCATCGGGCGAACGTAAGCAAGCAAGCAACTTCACTATTGTTATCGTCATCATCTATATAATAATATTCGACATCATTTACGATTTTATCGTCATTATCTGTATCATAATATTCGACATCATTTACGATTTTATCGTCATTATCTGTATCATAATATTCGACATCATTTACGATTTTATCGTCATTATCTGTATCATAATATTCGACATCATTTACGATTTTATCGTCATTATCATCTGTATCATAATATTCGACATCATTTACGATTTTATCGTCATTATCTGTATCATAATATTCGACATCATTTACGATTTTATCGTCATTATCATCTGTATCATAGTATTCGACATCATTTACGATTTTATCGTCATCATCTGTATCATAATATTCGACATCATTTACGATTTTATCGTCATCATCTGTATCATAATATTCGACATCATTTACGATTTTATCATCATCATCTGTATCATAATATTCGACATCATTTACGATTTTATCATCATTATCTGTATCATAATATTCGACATCATTTACGATTTTATCATCATTATCTGTATCATAATATTCGACATCATTTACGATTTTATCGTCATTATCATCTGTATCATAATATTCGACATCATTTACGATTTTATCGTCATCATCTGTATCATAATATTCGACATCATTTACGATTTTATCGTCATCATCTGTATCATAATATTCGACATCATTTACGATTTTATCAGCATCATCTGTATCATAATATTCGACATCATTTACGATTTTATCATCATTATCTGTATCATAATATTCGACATCATTTACGATTTTATCATCATTATCTGTATCATAATATTCGACATCATTTACGATTTATCATCATTATCTGTATCATAATATTCGACATCATTTACGATTTTATCATCATTATCCACATCGCCATAATCGACGTTATCATTTGTGTAAACATCATCACCATCATTATTATCAATGCATTCATTATCGATATCATCATCGACGTCATCTTCATCGATATCATCTTCATCTACTTCATCATCGTCGTTATTATCATCAACAGACATCATTATTATCATCCACATTTTCATCATCTACATCATCGCCATCATTACTATCATCGTTATTAACATCAGCAAACATCATCATCATCATCTATATCATCATTATCATTAACTTCCACAAACGTCATCATGATCATTGCCATCATCTTCATTGTCATTAACATCATCAGACATCACTGACATCATCATCATTGGCATCATAATCATCATTGCGGTTATCACCATAGTCATTAGCATCAACAAACATCATCACCAGCATCTTACTTTTCCCTGTTAAAACATCGCTCCCACGACAGCCTATTCTGAAGCTTTCTGTCTCGCGCCATATATCCAGCATCTGCAACAATCAATTCCAGCTCGCGCATCTTCTACTTCCTATCTGCTCCATGTGGAGCATAGGCCTTCAACAAACACTTTCCAAGCCGTTCTGTTTTTTTGTGATTCTTTTAAGATCATTCAATGCCTTCCCCATCATCTTTATCTCTGCTTCGATCTGTCTTCTCCAAGAATTCCTTGGTCTTCTTCTTTGTCTTTACCCCTGGAGATTCCAAAAAAGGGCCTGTTGTGTAATACTCCCAGTTGGCTTCCGTAGTGTATGTCCTATCCAGCGCCATCGTCTTCGCTGTATCTCTTTATCCACTGGTATTTGACTGGTACATTCCCATAATTCTATGTTAGTGATTTTGTCCTGCCATTTCAATCCTTTATTCTGCGTAAGCATCCATTAATGAAAGTCTGTATCTTCGTGATTGTCATTTCTGTTGTTCTCCATGTTTTACAGCCATATAATAGGACTGCCATAACATTGTAGTTTAAAATTTTTGAAAGCTTTCTATCCTGCGCCATATATCCAGCATCTGTGTCAATCAATCCCAGCTCGCATATGACGTATTGCATTCCATCTTCTTTTAGATCTCTCTCTCTCTCTCTCTCTCTCTCTCTCTATCTATCTCTCTCATTTAGCTGAAACCTCACTATACAAACGTCACATGTAAAACATGTCCCCCCCTATTTTACTGCCACATAATTCAAGAACTCTTCTATTCTTGGAACGAGTTTCATTGCAGTCGTGGTATTCCCATACCCGTTCTACTACCCGTTCCAGCATTTTTCAAAACGTATTCAGACTGATTGCCCCTGTAAGATAAGATGTTAATTGTAGATGCATTTGCTCTTCCCACCAAGCATTCCGATCGACCAGATCCCTTTTCCACCTTTAGACCTCTCAGTCTCTCAATGTATACATCATTGCCTATCCCATTTCCCATCCCTCTCCTACTCTTAAAGAATAAAGAACAAACTTGGCGATGTCCTCTTTGTCCAGAGAAAGGGCACACTCAGAGTCAGAGCTGCCATTGAGATTATCGGGTATTTCATTGTCATTTACACCAATGTGCCCTGTACAGTACACCCAGGTTAACGCGTTCAATTTAGAGCCATCAAGGAGCTGCATCCACTCCTGCCGCAGACACTGTCTATCAATCTGTTTAGCATAATTTGAGAGTCCGTCACGAGGACTGCGTGATCCACATTCTGTGCAACCCGCCGTTGACGTGATCTCCACCTTTGATGTGGATTCCGCCGTTGACGTGATCTCCACCGTTGACGTGATCTCCACCGTTGACGTGATCTACACCATTGAAGTGATCTCCGCCGTTGACGTGATCTACACCATTGAAGTGATCTCCGCCGTTGACGTGATCTACACCATTGAAGTGATCTCCGCCGTTGACGTGATCTACACCATTGAAGTGATCTCCGCCGTTGACATGATCTACACCATTGACGTGATCTCCACCGTTGACATGATCTACACCGTTGACGTGTTCTCCACCGTTGACATGATCTACACGATTGACGTGGTCTCCACCATTGACGTGATCTCCACCATTGACGTGATCTCCGCCGTTGACATGATCTACACCATTGACGTGATCTCCACCATTGACGTGAGCTCCGCCGTTAACATGATCTCCGCCGTTGACGTGATCTCCGCCGTTGACGTGATCTACACCGTTGACGTGATCTACACCGTTGACGTGATCTCCACCGTTGAGGTGATCTCCACCGTTGACATGATCTACACCGTTTACGTGATCTCCACCGTTGACGTGATCTCCACCATTGACGTGATCTCCACCATTGACGTGATCTACACCGTTGACGTGATCTCCGCCTTTGACGTGATCTCCGCCGTTGACGTGATCTCCGCCATTGACGTGATCTCCGCCATTGACGTGATCTCCGCCATTGACATGATCTCCGCCGTTGATGTGATCTACGCCATTGAAGTGATCTCCGCCGTTGACATGATATCCGCCATTGATGTGATCTCCGCCGTTGACGTGATCTCCGCAGTTGATGTGATCTACGCCATTGAAGTGATCTCCGCCATTGACACGATCTCCGCCGTTGACATGATATCCGCCATTGAAGTGATCTCCACCGTTGACGTGATCTCCGCCGTTGACATGATCTCCGCCGTTGACGTGATCTACACCATTGACGTGATCTACACGATAGACGTGATCTCCGCCGTTGACATGATCTCCGCCGTTGACGTGATCTACACCATTGACGTGATCTCCACCGTTGACGTGATCTACACCATTGACGTGATCTCCGCCGTTGACGTGATCTCCGCAGTTGACATGATCTCCGCCGTTGACGTGATCTACACCATTGACGTGATCTCCGCCGTTGACGTGATCTCCACCGTTGACGTGATCTCCACCGTTGACGTGATCTCCGCCATTGATGTGATCTCCGCCATTGACGTGATCTCCGCCGTTGACGTGATCTCCGCCGTTGATGTGATCTCCGCCATTGAAGTGATCTCCGCCATTGACACGATCTCCGCCGTTGACATGATGTCCGCCATTGACGTGATCTCCGCCATTGACATGATGTCTGCCATTGACGTGATCTCCGCCATTGACATGATCTCCACCGTTGACGTGATCTCCGCCATTGATGTGATCTCCGCCGTTGCTCCTTCTATCTCCACTCTCATGCTAGACACCGTATTTCTACAATTTATAGAATCCCTAGCCATTTTTCTCCAAATAACACAATCATACACAAATAATTCAGTAATACCTCCCTGACCCATTCAATACGCACCTCCTGTATCTTAAAAGCCCGTAACTTTAAAAGCCTTAATAGATTTCACTATTTCAATTCATTTCTGCTTCTTAGAACTACTTCCTGCATTGGAATGCAGTATTGTCTCCCTTTTCTCCGTAAAGACAACTGCAAGTACCACTCAAATGTATATTAACCTTCCATTGATGAAATCGTCTGATCATTTTCTGCTTTGTTAAACACGAAAGTACAAACATCAATTGATTGGTTCAAAATGTTAAATAATCAATATTTTATCTACGTCACTAAATTCTAAAAAATAAAGGGAATATGAAAGAACAGAGATGAAGATGATGGGGAAGACATGGAATGATCTTAAAAGAATTGCAAAAAACAGAACGACTTGGAAAGTGTTTGTTGAAGACCTATGCTCCACTGGGAGCTAAAAGGTAGAAGAATTGATTGGTTCAAAATGCTAACAATCAATATTTTATCAACGTCACTAAATTCTAAAAATAGAATATTAATGCGTTTATGAAAAAAATCCCTTTATCAAGTACCGTACTAAAGCAAATAATAGCTACTTTAATCGCTTAGATTTTCTAGATTAATTGTACCGTAAATATTCTACTGAATGTCGATATTGTTAAAGTTGGTAATAGAATGTGATCAAAAGTGAAAGAAAAAGTATATTGCATTAACAAATAAACATGAAAGAATTAATGTTAGTTCAAGGACATGAACAACACATAGAAATTCTTCTTCTCATCTACGTCCTTCTTCTCCTTCTCCATATTCTTCTATTTCTACAGCTTCATCTTCTTTTTAAAATTGTCTTTACCTTTATTTATTTTCCTTCTCCTTGTTCTTTTTATTATTACTGTTGTTTTTTTTTCTCAATCTTCTTTTACTCCTTTTTTCTCTACTTTTCCTCGTCTTCTTTAACTTTACTTTTTACTATAAATAATACATCGTGTACGAAAAAGAGTTCTTCTTGTTATGTAGAGCCAGTCTTAACATATGGATGTGAATCATGGATAATGGGAGAACAGACAAGAAAATCACTGGAGTCTGTAGAAATGTGGTTTTACAGAAGAATGTTGAGGATACCATGGACAGCTAAGAAGAGTAATGAAAACGTTCTGTAAGAGGCCAAAGCAAAGAGAGAGCTAATTTCCATCATTAAAAAGAAACAACCATCATTTTTTTGGCCATGTAATGAGAAGAGAACAACTTGAATATATTGTAACAACTGGGAAAATTGAGGGACAAAGAGATAGAGGGAAGCAAAGAGAAAAAGATACCAGACAGCTTAAGAGAATGGCTTGGCAGAAGGTCAACAACAGAAATGATAAATAACTGTCGAGATCGAAAGTTGTGGAGAGACATGTTCACCTACGCCAGCAGGCATGGTACTTGATGATGACAACATCCTCTTCTTCCTTTTATCATTCTACTATATTTCTTTGACTTCTTCTTTTAAATATTCTCCTTTTACATATTCTTCCTCCACTTCTGTCTCTTCTATCCTATACATCATCATCTTCTTCTTTTCCTCTTCTCCCCTTTCCTCTATTTCTTCTTCCTTTTTTTTGCATGTTCATTGTTATATTCTGCTGTACTTCGTCTTCTTCTGCTCTGTATTGTACTTCTTCTCCATTTTTCACTTTTTCTTCTTCTTTCCTTTTCTACTACATCGTAATTTTCACTTATTTCTTCTTTCATGGTTTTCTTATTTAGTATTTATTTTTCTTATACTTCTTTTTCCTCCTCTACCGCCTGTTTTTTCTTATATCCCCCATCAACCACCTGTTTTCTTCTTCTTCCTCAACCACCTGTGTTTTCTTCTTCATCTTCTACCACCTGTGTTTTCTTCCTCATTTCTACCACCTGTATTTTCTTCTTCTTCCTCTACCACCTGTGCATTCTTCTTCTTCCTATACCACCTGTTTTCTTCTTCTACCACCTTTGTTTTCTTCTACTTCTATCACGTGTGTTTTCTACTTCTTCTTCCACCTGTGTTTTCTTCCTCTTTTCTACCACCTGTATTTTCTTCTTCCTCTACCACTATATTTTCTTCTTCTTCTTCCTCTACCACCTTTATGTTCTTCTGCTTCCTCTACCACCTTTATTTTCTTCTGCTTCCTCTACCACCTGTATTTTCTTCTTCTTCCTCTACCACCTTTATGTTCTTCTTCTTCCTCTACCACCTTTATGTTCTTCTTCTTCCTCTACCACCTGTATTTTCTTCTTCTTCCTCTACCACCTGTATTTTCTTCGTCCCCCTCTACCAACTCAATTTTCTCTCCCCTCGCTCCCTCTACCACCTGTATTTTCTTCTCCCCCCACCCCCTCTACCACCTGTATTTTCTTCTCCCCACACCCCCTCTACACCTGTATTTTCTTCTCCCCACACCCCCTCTACACCTGTATTTTCTTCTCCCCCCACCCCCTCTACCACCTGTATTTTCTTCTCCTTCACCCCCTCTACCACCTGTATTGTCTTCTCCACCACCCCCTCTACCACCTGTATTTTCTCCCCACCCCCTCTACCACCTGTATTGTCTTCTCCACCACCCCCTCTACCACCTGTATTTTCTTCTCCCCCCACCCCCTCTACCACCTGTATTTTCTTCTCCCCCCACCCCTCTACCACCTGTATTTTCTTCTCCCCCCACCCCCTCTACCACCTGTATTTTCTTCTCCCCTCACCCCTCTACCACCTGTATTTTCTTCTCCCCCCACCCCTCTACCACCTGTATTTTCTTCTCCCCCCACCCCCTCTACCACCTGTATTTTCTTCTCCTCCCACCCCTCTACCACCTGTATTTTCTTCTCCTCCCACCCCTCTACCACCTGTATTTTCTTCTCCTCCCACCCCTCTACCACCTGTATTTTCTTCTCCTCCCACCCCTCTACCACCTGTATTTTCTTCTCCTCCCACCCCTCTACCACCTGTATTTTCTTCTCCCCCACCCCCTCTACCACCTGTATTTTCTTCTCCCCCCACCACCTCTACCGCCTGTATTTTCTTCTCCCTTCACCCCTCTACCACCTGTATTTTCTTCTCCTCCCACCCCTCTACCACCTGTATTTTCTTCTACCCCCACCCCCTCTACCACCTGTATTTTCTTCTCCCCTCACCCCTCTACCACCTGTATTTTCTTCTCCCCTCACCCCTCTACCACCTGTATTTTCTTCTCCCCTCACCCCTCTACCACCTGTATTTTCTTCTCCCCTCACCCCTCTACCACCTGTATTTTCTTCTCCCCACCACCCCCTCTACCACCTGTATTTTCTTCTCCCCCCACCCCCTCTACCACCTGTATTTTCTTCTCCCCCCACCCCTCTACCACCTGTATTTTCTTCTCCCCCCACCCCTCTACCACCTGTATTTTCTTCTCCCCTCACCCCTCTACCACCTGTATTTTCTTCTCCTCCCACCCCTCTACCACCTGTATTTTCTTCTCCCCTCACCCCCTCTACCACCTGTATTTTCTTCTCCCCTCACCCCCTCTACCACCTGTATTTTCTTCTCCCCTCACCCCTCTACCACCTGTATTTTCTTCTCCTCCCACCCCTCTACCACCTGTATTTTCTTCTCCCCTCATCCCCTCTACCACCTGTATTTTCTTCTCCCCTCATCCCCTCTACCACCTGTATTTTCTTCTCCCCTCACCCCCTCTACCACCTGTATTTTCTTCTCCCCTCACCCCTCTACCACCTGTATTTTCTTCTCCCCTCACCCCTCTACCACCTGTATTTTCTTCTCCCCTCACCCCTCTACCACCTGTATTTTCTTCTCCCCTCACCCCCTCTACCACCTGTATTTTCTTCTCCCCTCACCCCTCTACCACCTGTATTTTCTTCTCCTCCCACCCCTCTACCACCTGTATTTTCTAACTCCCATTTTTCCTTTGCCGAACTTAAGGGATCAGAATCGTCATCACCTTAGTACACTAACCCTGATTCAAGCAGTAATCTATTACACGCTGGCAGCTTTTAGTACACAGCCTTTTCTTCTACTTTCCTCTTCTTTCCGGCCTCATCTGCCTTTTCAGCGTCGAGGGGAGATATAATTTGCGGTATTTTGCTCTTCTCTTCGCCGCTGCTGCTGTAATGTTTCCTAGTGCTTCTAACATTCCATCGACCCTTCTTTTTCGTGGTCGACCCTTGGATCTGGTGTTCTCACAACGTTTGTTCAAGGCTCGTTGTGTTGTGTTTTGTTCTTTCTGCCTTGTCTCGTGGCCAAACCATTTTATCTGTTGTTTCCTTATATATTCTATGGCGGGGGTTATTGCTAGCTTTTTTCTCAGTTCTTCATTTCTGATCTTATCTCTCAGACTGTTTCCTGTCATTCGTCTAACACATTTCATCTCTGTAGAGGTTATTTTTCTTATTGTTCTTGCATCTAGGGTCCAGGTCTGGCATTGGTAGCACATTCTTTTTTTGCCTCAATTCCATTTTAATTCCTCAACCAAAACATTTCTTCTTTTATCTTTCCTTCCTCATTTGCCTTTCAGCGTCGAGGGGAGATATTTTGTTTGCTTTTCTGTTCACCTCTGCTGGTGTTATGTTTCTTGGTGTTTCTAATATTCTATCAAATCATTTTTTGTTGTGTGGTCGGCACTTGGGTCTGGTGTTCTCGCAACGTTTATTGAAGGCTTGTTGTGTTAGGTTTTGACTTTTCTGCCTTGTCACGTTAAATGTTAGATAAATATAAACATGTAGATTCATATTTAAAAACATGACAAATATTCTCTTTAAAATCTCTACCGCTTAATTGTTATAAACTTTCCGTACCGAAAGAGTTAAACTGTAAGCATTTTGGTAACTCACCTACCTCCCACCTCACCTCCAAGAACACTGAATGCGGAAGTTAAGGGAAATTGTTTAATTTTAAATAAATGTTGATAAATTACTCTCATGTTGACAATAAATTGCACTCAGTCTGACAGTAAATTGCTCGTATAAAAGTATGGCCTTGACAGCGACAGAAAGGGCAAAAGTATTTAGCCATTTCTGATTCAAAGTAAGGCGTAAAGAGTTAACCAGATTTATGGTTCCTTTCTATTGTTTTTTGAGTCTTTGATGTTTATTTATAGTAACCAATCGTTAATCGACAATCAGTTACAGTTTAATTGCCTTTGCCTTATCCGCAATAAATTAACTCATTTAAGATAAGGTACGCATTAAATTGAGTGTATTGCAGCATAAATTGGCTAAATTATCTCAGCGACTGGAGTCGAGAATGCCAGAGACCTGTTTCATGTTTACCTTGTAACTTAAGTAAAGAAAGAGCAAAATGAATTGCATCTTTGCTGTATATGAAAACTAGCATTGTATTGTATTTTAACGTGTATTTTATAAAATAATATATGAATGAAATCATGACTCATCATCATCGAGTGGCGTCTCCGCATCGAAGGTTGGCTACCATGGAGTGCCATTCCAATCTGTCTCTTGCTTTGATGGTTTAGGTTGTCTCATAGGCTGACTTGTCCATCTTTAGATGTTACTCGTCCATGTTAGTCTTGGGCTCACCTCTTTTACCTTGTATTTTCTCTTCCAATATTACTTTTAGTAGGCTGTTTTATCTTTTAACATGCCACAAAAATCTCATTTCTCTTGTTTGAATTGTGTTTAAATATTTTAAATACATTCTCCTTCTTCTTCTACCTGCTGAGCTCGCTTTTGATCACAGGTCTTCAACAAACACTTTCCAAGCCGTTCTGTTTCTTGCCATTAAGATCATTCCATGTCTTCCCCATCATCTTCATCTCTGTTTCCATCTGTTTTCTCCAAGAATATCTTGGTCTTCCTCTCTGTCTTTTAAATATAATATTCATTATATATTATTATATTTTATTTTTATACATATTTTTAAAATTATATTTATTTGTTTTATATAAAATTTATTACTAGTGCAGACAAAAAAAAAGAAGAAAAATAACAAAGTGTTGAAAACATATCATCTGTAATCTATAGGAGACAAAGGTTACAATATGTCATCTATCTGATGAGAAGAGACAACAAGTAAGCCTCAAAGCAGACCATCAAATGGGAACCAGTAAAAGTAAAGTAAAGTACCCCCGTCACGCCAAGTGGCTTATAGGGAAATATGGTGTTAGTGACCCTATATTTTACAGACCTTCAGCACATGATTTTTGGGTAATGTAGTCGGTATTACACCCGTGCCGCTTAGCTTTCCCAGAAAAAAAAATCCAGTACCCATTTAAGGCTGGGTGAACCCGGAAGCCGTCGGTTAGGATCGAACCCTACCCCTTGTCCTTTGTAGTCCAGTTCACTAACCACTGAGCTATCGCGTCTAGTGGGAACCAGTGGTTGAAAGAAAATGAATTCGTTCTATATAAAAATACTGAAAGGAACACTGAGGAAAAAGGCAACAGCAGCAGGCATCCGCTGCTTTGCCGAGATTGAGAGGTTCGCCCTGAACAGGGATGTGTGACGGGATACAATGCGGGGCCTGTGCAAAGTCTGACACTTGATAGCAAATATGGTCAGACATGGAGAGTCTAGAATAACTTTTCTGTGTGCGTCATCGGGTCGACAGGGCGGACGACAGACAGACGGATGTACGGACGGACAGAGGGATGGAGGGACGGACGGAGAAATGGATGGGTGGATGGATGGATGGATGGATGGATGGATGGATGGATGGATGGAGGGACGAACGGGACGGACGGAGAAATGGATGGATGGATGGATGGATGGATGGATGGATGGATGGATGGATGGATGGATGGATGGAGGGACGAACGGGACGGACGGAGAAATGGATGGATGGATGGATGGATGGATGGATGGATGGACGGACGGACGGAGGGACGGACGGACGGACAGATGGACAGATGGACAGATGGATGGATGGATGGATGGATGGATGGATGGAAGGATGGATGGACTTGTGCGTGGGTGGATTGGTTTGGTACGGACAGGACACGACGCACGGGATGGAACCTGACCAGACCAGATAAATAGATAGAGAGAGAGAGAGAGAAAGAGAGAGAGACACACACACACACACACTCACATGCAGTATTTTTCCAATAAAATTGAGAGACGGAATTTGTGGAATTTCTTATTTCTTTTTTATCGCTGGCACACTGACGTTGTAGAATCTGTATTCCAAATATTTACTTCAACAGGATAAGACCAAAGAGAACCTTCCCATTAAAAAAATCCTCTTGACAGTGGCGTATCGATTGACTTCCCCCTTTGATCAACTTCTGACCTACAATTTGTGCACGCGTTCTTAACCTATATAGAACAATTTCGGACAGATACCGATGGTCATTTGGACCTAAATATTTTGGCCTTCTTTTCGCTCGATAATATGTATCTACTTTTAATTTACTTACAAATCTGTATCTCTGGAATGTTCAAAGTTTTAGAAATATTGTACCACGTTTCATTTCAGTTATTACAAAACTGTAAAATCAACATACGCTTAGACTTCGTTCTTCTTTTGTCATCAGTGTTAGAAATTGTCGTCTACTCTATTATCAAGGGACTTTACACGATTTTTCTTTACTTGCAGTTTTGTGTTTACCCACTGTGGGGCAGAACATGCATTTTTAATAAGATGTAAGTTTATTTAAAATTCATTGTCATGAATCCACGTGGCACAAGACCAGCAAAGCAGTAACATTAAAATTACTAGGGCATGTATGTTCCAGACATATGGTTGTGAATCATGGACAATCTCGCAAACAACAAGAAAGAATATTGATTCATTCCAAATAAAATGCTGCAGAAAAATCATTAAAATACCTTGGATGATGAGAAAAGTGCAATGAAGACATGCTAAAAGATTTAAACGTTAAAAAGAATTCCTTTATAAACACCATTCTTTGGAGGTAATTTAAATACTATGGCCACGTCAAAAGTAAAAAAAAGCACAGCGGATGGAAAGAACAATAATGGAAAGCGTGTTTTCTAGGCTACCCATCAAGGGCATACCAAAAAGAAGGTAGTTTCAAGACATCAAGGAGACCTTGAAGACGAATTGGGAGATCTGACAAAGAGACAGATATTCTTTCAGATGGGCTGTGGTCTATGCAACGTTCTGTGGGAGATCTGGCTAGAGACAGATATTCTTTGAGACGGGCTGTCGCCTATGCAACATTCTGTGGGAGATCTGGCTAGAGACAGATATTCTTTGAGACGGGCTGTCGCCTATGCAACATTCTGTGGGAGATCTGGCTAGAGACAGATATTCTTTGAGACGGGCTGTCGCCTATGCAACATTCTGTGGGAGATCTGGCTAGAGACAGATATTCTTTGAGACGGGCTGTCGCCTATGCAACATTCTGTGGGAGATCTGGCTAGAGACAGATATTCTTTGAGACGGGCTGTCGCCTATGCAACATTCTGTGGGAGATCTGGCTAGAGACAGACATTCTTTGAGACGGGCTGTCGCCTATGCAACATTCTGTGGGAGATCTGGCTAGAGACAGATATTCTTTGAGACGGACTGTGGTCTATGCAACATTCTGTGGGAGATGTGGCTAGAGACAGATATTCTTTCAGACGGGCTGTGGTCTATGCAACGTTCTGTGGGAGATCTGTCTAGAGACAGATATTCTTTGAGACGGGCTGTCGCCTATGCAACATTCTGCAAAAGGCATGAGACTTGATGACGATCAACATATTTAACTCAGCAGCTAGACTGTCACTTTATCGTGAACTGTTACGTGTGTGGTATATAAATATATGATGATGACCCATTTCTACATTAAACAGTAGCTATTGTTACATTAACTTGAGTTATTTAGATAATTCAGTACTGACTTTCAAGAGAGAGAAAAAAGCTATAATCATTGTCTATACATTTAATTAACTCTTTCTGCACGTTTCGACGCGCCATGCCGATTTCGGTCATGTACGTCTCGCCGCTCAGTGCGTCACTATCATTTTGATTAGTGTAAACTGTTATCAAACAATGTTCTTTTTATATTTCATGTTTAATCTTGGTATTGGTGAAATATAAGTCCTTTTTTAATTATCTAAAAATTCATATATAATATACTAAGTGTTAGATAAATAAAAACATATAGATTAATATTTAAAAACATGAACAATTGTGTCTTTGAAATCTCTACCGCTGTATTGATAAAAACTGTCCTTTACTAAAAGAATTAACGGAAATCCCCGCTATCTAGCGGGTCTACCCGTTCACGGATTATTCGGGAGTATACCCTGAGAAAATATTCGGAGATGGAGTTCACAGTCTTGATTTCATCATTGCTCTGAGAATTGCTGCAACGCAGGTCTTATTCTGGCCTTATCAAACCGGATCGCTCGGCTGCGTGCAAGCAGAAACATGTTGTAAGGGCAACAACTTGTCTCTCTTTTTTTTTTCTGACCAACCTCGCGTCCGGGAGTGGTCGCACAAGTCTCCTGAACATCTCTACACGCTGCTCAAACACCGTAGGTTACGCTGGCTTGACCAGTTACACCGTATGAAAGATGGCCGCACACCAAAAGATATACTTTATGGACGACTAGCAGATGGTAAAAGAACTAGGGGGCGCCCAAAACTCCGGTTTATAGAAGTGTGTAAACGTGACATGAAGACTGAACATAAACCCTGCAGTCTGGCAAGAAATAACTGAAGAGCGCAGTTTTTGGAAACACACTCTAAAGCTCCAACTCAAGGAAGAAGCAGGCAGATTCATAGAAAAAGATAATACACGGCGAAAGGAAAAAAAAACATTTCCCAGTGACGCTGCAAAATCCTTAGTCAACTGTGACTGACTGAGGCTACTACTACAAATGTGAACAATTATGCCTTGGGAGTTATTTGAAATGTGATCGCTCGCTCCTTTCTTAAAATGTGCTCAGTCGTTAGTGTAAACTATCTTCGTTCTTCGCGTTGTGTTCTGGTTCGTCTGTTGGGTTGGAATACGTCTCACCTGCCTACATGAAATTGACTGCACACACACATGTCTCTTGTACAGAAGAATAGCAATACATTATTTACAGAATCCACTTAACAGATGTTATCAATATAACCAGCCCAGCGGCGTAGAATCACCGCTCGGGTATCAAAGTAAATACTAAAGAGGTTCCAGGTACCCCCCGAACTCTTGTAATTAATCCCAGGGCTCTCTCATCACATATTGAATGACTTATCTCTGTCCACATTCCCTGAACAGTGTAGAGAACTTAACAACCAACATAATGTCCATGTCATATATCCATCTCATGGAACATCTCATTACAAACACTTCCTCACTAGTCTGCTCACTGTCACTCCACAGTATGATTACAAAATATCCAATTTCCTCTACTAAAGGATTCAATCTCACTCGTTCCTTTAACTACATTCAACTACTTAAACGAAATGTCCAACCTATGGTTGCCCCTACACACGGCCTTGCTGATATGGGCATTCGTCCTGTTACCACTCAAATATATCCACTAACTTAAATCGACTGTGTCTTCCTACCTACTTAGCTTACATGTCATCTCTCTTGTCCTTTCTCTCTGCGCAGGCTCTTAAGTATCTCATGTCTCAACCAATGGAAAGCTACCTACCTCATCTCCCCCAGCCAATGAAATCTTGCCACATCATAGTCTCTATCTCAAATTTAACACTTCCTTTCCTTTAAAAGTAATCACCCCTTTGTGATGTTAACCCTGTTCTCATAATCACGGAATTTTCATATCTCTACTCACCTATGTATTCAACAACAATTCAGATCATCATTAATAGATGTAAGAGCATACAGAGATGCTGATGTTAATAGTGACCACAACCTGTGCATTGGGAAAATAAGATTAAAATTTAATTTCCCTCAATGAGATAGAGCTGCTTGCACAGAACAGAGACAAATGGCGAGATTTGATAAAATATCTTTAAAAGAATTGAAAACTGCTAGAACAAAAATTCAGGTAAGAGAAGGAGTATCTTGGTCTACGTCCTATGGGCCGGCTACGGCTCGAAAGGTCAATAGACTCACCTAAACAACTAGTTCATAACTACCCGTGAATGTCCCTTTCCCTAAACACACAATGGTTCTCTCAATTCTCCTTACACTGTCTCCAAATTTATTATTTCCCTACATCCTTACATCCATTGTTACACAAAATCTATAGTCGACTATGACTGGCTGAGACTACTACTACAAAATCCTTAGCCAATTATGACTGAATGAGGCTACTACTACACAATCTACAGTCAACTATGACTGAATGAGGCTACTACTACACAATCCATAGTCAGCTATGACTAACTGAGGCTACTACTACATAATCTATAGCCAACTATGACTAACTGAGGCTATTACTACACAATATATAGTCAACTATGATTGAATGAGGCTACTACTACAAAATAAATAGTCAACTATGACTGACTGAGTCTACTACTACAAAACCCATAATCAACTATGACTGAGGCTCCTACTACAAAACCCATAGTCAACTATTACTGACTGAGACTACTACTACAAAATCCATAATCAACTATGAGTGACTGAGGCTGTTATGTATTAATGGGACGCAGTTTACATTTTTAAGTAATAGTGGTCTCAGGAGACAAGATTTCGAGCCAATGCAATTCTAATGCAAATGGTGAAAAGCTCAGACAAATCAATTAAGTTGAACATCCTGGAAGCACGCTAACCTGGATAATGTCTTCCTGAGGTGCCAAGTCGATTCACACAGCACTAGTTCATGTTAATAAAATGAGAAATACCTTCTGCAATAAACCATTACCATTAGCAATTTGAAAGAAAGTCCTATGGTACTAGGACAAATTTAAAAAATACAAAAAAATGGTATATTAGAAGCTTTACGTGATAAGTGGACGACACAGACTAAACGACGTTTCGGCCCAATAGGCCTTCAGCAGGAACAAACAAGAAAAAAAACACACACAAAACTAAAAACGAAACATTCAAAACAAAAATATTCAAAATATGTTAAAGAAAATTTTTTATTTGCATTTCTTTGCCTTAACCCCTCCTATAGTACTACATGGAATCAATATTTCGTTACGGTTATCGATCAAGGCGAGTAAGAACAGAGATACAACGCCGGATAGAGCAAATAAGTAAAAACAATTACATACGCCAACTGGCGTTAGAAGGAATATGGTGTTAGTGACTATAATTTTGACAGACCTTCGGCACATGATTTTGTTAGAAGGAATATGGTGTTAGTGACTATAATTTTGACAGACCTTCGGCACATGATTTTGTTAGAAGGAATATAGTGTTAGTGACTATAATTTTGACAGACCTTCGGCACATGATTTTGTTAGAAGGAATATGGTGTTAGTGACTATAATTTTGACAGACCTTCGGCACATGATTTTGTTAGAAGGAATATGGTGTTAGTGACTATAATTTTGACAGACCTTCGGCACATGATTTTGTTAGAAGGAATATGGTGCTAGTGACTATAATTTTGACAGACCTTCGGCACATGATTTGGGGGTAAAATGGTCGTAACAGAACATGCACAAAATACAACATGAAAATCAACATCAACAAAACAAAAGTCATGAATGTCACCAACGATAAACAGAACATCAGCATAACTATAGAATGCAGGCATTTAAAACAAGTAGAGGAATTTAAATACCTAGGAAGTTTAGTGACAAACGATAATTCACAAACAACAGAGATAGACTCAAGATGCACCAAAACTTGTCAAATCATTGGACAGTTATCACCACTTTTGCCAAACAAGGAAATAACTCTAGAGGCAAAACGAGCACTATACAATACAATCTTCATCCCAACGTTGTGCTACCAATGCCAGACCTGGACCCTAAATGCAAGAACAATAAGCAAAATAACCTCTACGGAGATGAAATGTGTTAGACGAATGACAGGAAACAGCCTGAGAGATAAGATCAGAAATGAAGAACTGAGAAAAAAGCTAGGAATAGTCCCCGCCATAGAATATATAAAGAAACAACAGATAAAATGATCTGGCTACGTGAAAAGGCAGAGTGAACAAAACACAACACAACGAGCCTCCAATAAACGTTGTGAGAACACCAGACCCAAGGGCGGTCCACGAAAAATATGGATTGACAGAATATTAGAAGCACTAGGAAACATAGCAGCAGAAGCGAACAGAAGAGCCAAAGACTGCAAATTATATGTCCCGTCGACGCTGAAAGGCAAATGAGGAAATAAAGAGGAGGAAGAAGAATGGTCGGTATTACGCCCGTGCTTTTTTTACCTTCCCAAAAAAATCCAGGTACCCTTTATAGGTGAAACCCCATGTCCTTTGTAGTCCAGTTCACTAACCACTGAGCGATTGAGGCTGGATAGACCCAGTAAAGGTGTGGATTTCATTAGAAGGATGCTACAGATACCGTGGGCAGCCAACAACAAAATGATGTAGTTCTAAAGGAGGTAGTTGAAGAGAGGTAAATTGTAGAACAAAATAGGAAAAGTCTGTCCAGATTTGTGGGGCGTGTGTGGAGATGAGTTGGGTAGGAATATTTTAGTAACAGCCGGAAAAATAGAATGTTGGAGAGATAGAGGTAAGAATATTTTAGTAACAACAGGAAAAATAGAATATTGGAGAGATAGAGGTAAGAATATTTTAGTAACAACAGGAAAAATAGAATGTTGGAGAGATAGAGGTAAGAATATTTTAGTAACAACAGGAAAAATAGAATATTGGAGAGATAGAGGTAAGAATATTTTAGTAGCAACAGGAAAAATAGAATGTTGGAGAGATAGAGGTAAGAATATTTTAGTAACAACAGGAAAAATATAATGTTGGAGAGATAGAGGTAAGAATATTTTAGTAACAGCCGGAAAAATAGAATGTTGGAGAGATAGAGGTAAGAATATTTTAGTAACAACAGGAAAAATAGAATATTAGAGTGATAGAGGTAAGAATATTTTAGTAACAACAGGAAAAATAAAATGTTGGAGAGATAGAGGTAGGAATATTTTAGTAACAACCGGAAAAATAGAAGGTTGAAGAGAAAGAGGTAGGAATAGTTTAGTAACAACCGGAAAAATAGAAGGTTGAAGAGATAGAGGTACAAATATTTTAGTAACAACAGGACAAATAGAATGTTGGAGAGATAGAGGTAGAAACATTTTAGTAACAACAGGAAAAATAGAAGGTTGAAGAGATAGAGCTAGAAACATTTTAGTAACAACAGGACAAATAGAAGGTTGAAGAGATAGAGGGATCGAGTGTTATGTAGAACCAAAATCGAAAGTTATTGAGGAACAAGATCGAGTGTTATGTAGAACCAAAATCGAACGTTATGGAGGAACAAGATCGAGTGTTATGTAGAACCAAAATTGAAAGTTATGGAGGTACAAGATCGAGTGTTATGTAGAACCAAAATCGACGGTTATGGAGGTACAAGATCGAGTGTTATGTAGAACCAAAATCGAAGGTTATTGCGGAACAAGATCGAGTGTTATGTAGAACCAAAATCGAAGGTTATTGAGGTACAAGATCGAGTGTTATGTAGAACCAAGATTGAGTGTTGTGGACAAACAAGTTATCCAACGTCTTTGGGCATGGACCATGAATTGATCATCCCATTTATGGGTGATTTGGTCAATATCACACTTGGCAGACTACTTTAGAAACTACCTTTCCTGAGACTACTTTTCCTGTGACTACATTTTCCTAAAACACTTTTCCTTATACTACTTTTCCTGTGGCTACATTTTCCTAAAACACTTTTCCTTATACTACTTTTCCTGTGACTACATTTTCCTAAAACACTTTTACTTATACTACTTTTCCTGTGACTACTTTTCCTGAGACTATGTTTCCTGAGACCACATATTTTCTAGACTATGTTTCCTGAGATTACTTTCCCTGAGACTACAGTTTTCTTGACTGCTTTTCCTGAGACTACTTTTCCCGAGACAACATTTTTCTAGACTAATTTTCGTGAGACTACATTTCCTGAGACTACTGTTCCTGAGACTATATTTCCTGAGACCACAATTTTTTCGAGACTATTTTCCCTGAGATTACTTTCCCTGAGACTACAGTTTTCTTGACTACTTTTCCTGAGAAACCATTTTTTCTACACTACATTTCGTGAGATTACATTTCTGAGACTACTTTTCCGAGAATATTTCTAACACCAATTTTCCAATGATCGGGCAGATATCATTAACAATCTGCGAAAGATGGGTCGAACAAAGGAAATTGACAGAAGCACAAATGCATGGCTATCTAGACTGTGTGAACTGTGAGTAAAGACCGGTGTTACCAGAACACAGCGATATTCTGGACCAATGAAAGGATATGTCAACCAACACCGAACTGGCTCAATTAGTCGATGTCTCCTAATGAACATTTCGAGAAGGAGATCCGTGAGTAGTATAGATGGCCGATAATGCCCCCTATTTCTGAGTTTTTCTGCGTTAAATGCCCGGTTATTTTCCTATATAGAAAGTATACACGCAGGTGCGTTTTGTTAAATGCCCTGTGTTTTTGTCTATATAGAAAGTATACACGCAGGTGCGTTTTGTTAAATGCCCTGTGTTTTTGTCTGTATAGAAAGTATACACGCAGCAAGACGGATCGACCAACACACCGAGACCTCGGTGAGCATAGGTGACCTCCAGAGAAGAGGATTTCTATTGGACACCCACCAACGAAATGACTGGACTCTGGATTAACTAATCAGAGAAGAGGATTACTGTTATCGTGATAATTGACCTCATTTTCCACTTGAAGTGCTGTCGAGTCTGACGCATGGGTTACTTTAAATCGATTCGACCCCTGATACAATCCACCTGCCGGGTCAATGATGGGGGAAATAATACAGGTATGGGTTACTTGAACGCACTTTGACCCCTGATGCAATACCAGAGGAGTTGCATAAGGCCCAAAAATTACGCTAAATCGCAAAAATTTTACTACTAGAACACACAAAATTTAAACTCATAAGCGAAAAAGTCGACCTCAAAACCATACAAATCTACTCCCATACTCATAAAAGTTAGACACATCGAACAGATAGTTACATCCAAAGTCCCACCAAATCGCAAACATTATACCCCCAGAACACAAAAATTTAGGCTCATACTCCATAAGTCGACCTAAAAATCCCAAAAAGCTACTCACATAGTCGTAATAGTTAGACACAACGAAAAGGAAGTTATATTCTAGGTCCAAAATGTTAGACCAAATCACTAAGATTTTACCACAAGAACACACAAATTTAGGCTCATATTCAAAAGTCGACCTAAAAATTGTAAAAAGTTACTCACATAGTCATAATTGTTAGACACATCGAACCGATCGTTATTTCTAAAACCAAACAAGTTTGGCCAAAAATCGCAAATATTTTACCTACAGAACACAATAAATGTAGGCTCATATTAAAAAAATCGACCTAAAAATCCCAAAAAACTACTCACATAGTCATAATAGTTAGACACAACGAGTAGAAAGTTATATTCAAAGTCCAAAAACGTTATTTTAGACATCCCCATAGCAAAAATTTACATAGATAACCACTTTTAGGATTTTACCCCCTTATCATTTTTAGGGTTACGCCCATGAAATCGGTAAAAAAAATCGTAATTTTAGCACGTAGGCTTACCTAAAACTTTATTTTAGACATCCCCATAGCAAAATTTACATAGAAAACCACTTTTAAGATTTTACCCCCTTATCATTTTTGAGGGTTACGCCCATTAAATCGGTAAAAAATCGTAATTTTAGCACGTAGGCTTACCTAAAACTTTATTTTAGACATCCCCACACCAAAAATTAACTTAAAAATCACTTTTGAAATTGTTACCCCCTTATCATTTTTAGGGTTACGCCCATGAAATCGATAAAAAATTGAAATTTAACCTCAAGCCATACCTAAAACTTTATTTTAGACATCCCCATACCAAATATTAACTTAAAAATCACTTTTTGAAATTGTTACCCCTTACCGTTTTTGAGGGTTACGCCCATGAAATCGGTAAAAATCGTAAATTTTCACTCTAGGCATACCCCAAACTTTAGTTTAGACATCCCCACACCGAAAATTAACTTAAAAATCACATTTGAAATTGTTACCCCCCTTAACATTTTTGAGGGTTACGCCCCTGAAATTGATAAAAAATTGAAATTTAACCTCAAGGCATACCTAAAACTTTATTTTAGACATCCCCATACCAAATATTAACTTAAAAATCACTTTTGAATTTGTTACCCCCTTACCGTTTTTGAGGGTTACGCCCATGAAATCGGTAAAAATCGTAAATTTTCACTCTAGGCATACCCCAAACTTTATTTTAGACATCCCCACACCAAAAATTAACTTAAAAATCACATTTGAAATTGTTACCCCCCTTAACATTTTTGAGGGTTACGCCCCTGAAATTGATAAAAAAATTGAAATTTAACCTCAAGGCATACCTCCCACATAATATTTGACACCCCTACATATCAAATTCCAACAAAAAAAAACAACAAAAAGCTAGTAGTGCTAGTGGATGTGAAGTCAAACTAAAAGTGCACGCACATGCACCGAAAGACAACGAGAAGTAGTATGTTAGGGTGGGATCCACAGCCACTAGCACTACTAGCTTTTTGTTGTTTTTTTGTTGGAATTTGATATGTAGGGGTGTCAAATATTATGTGGGAGGTATGCCTTGAGGTTAAATTTCAATTTTTTATCAATTTCAGGGGCGTAACCCTCAAAAATGTTAAGGGGGGTAACAATTTCAAATGTGATTTTTAAGTTAATTTTTGGTGTGGGGATGTCTAAAATAAAGTTTGGGGTATGCCTAGAGTGAAAATTTACGATTTTTACCGATTTAATGGGCGTAACCCTCAAAAACGGTAAGGGGGTAACAATTTCAAAAGTGATTTTTAAGTTAATATTTGGTATGGGGATGTCTAAAATAAAGTTTTAGGTATGCCTTGAGGTTAAATTTCAATTTTTTATCAATTTCAGGGGCGTAACCCTAAAAAATGTTAAGGGGGGTAACAATTTCAAATGTGATTTTTAAGTTAATTTTTGGTGTGGGGATGTCTAAAATAAAGTTTGGGGTATGCCTAGAGTGAAAATTTACGATTATTACCGATTTAATGGGCGTAACCCTCAAAAATGATAAGGGGGTAAAATCCTAAAAGTGGTTTTCTATGTAAATTTTGCTATGGGGATGTCTAAAATAAAGTTTTAGGTAAGCCACCGTGCTAAAATTACGATTTTTTTAGCGATTTCATGGGCGTAACCCTAAAAATGATAAGGGGGTAAAATCCTAAAAGTGGTTTTCTATGTAAATTTTTGCTATGGGGATGTCTAAAATAACGTTTTTGGACTTTGCATATAACTTTCTACTCGTTGTGTCTAACTATTATGACTATGTGAGTAGTTTTTTGGGATTTTTAGGTCGACTTTTTGAATATGAGCCTACATTTATTGTGTTCTGTAGGTAAAATATTTGCGATTTTTGGCCAAACTTGTTTGGTTTTAGAAATAACGATCGGTTCGATGTGTCTAACAATTATGACTATGTGAGTAGCTTTTTACAATTTTTAGGTCGACTTTTGAATATGAGCCTAAATTTGTGTGTTCTTGTGGTAAAATCTTAGTGATTTGGTCTAACATTTTGGACCTAGAATATAACTTCCTATTCATTGTGTCTAACTATTACGACTATGTGAGTAGCTTTTTGGGATTTTTAGGTCGACTTTTTGTGTATGAGCCTAAATTTTTGTGTTCTGGGGGTATAATGTTTGCGATTTGGTGGGACTTTGGATGTAACTATCTGTTCGATGTGTCTAACTTTTATGAGTATGGGAGTAGATTTGTATGGTTTTGAGGTCGACTTTTTCGCTTATGAGTTTTAATTTTGTGTGTTCTAGTAGTAAAATGTTTGCGATTTGGCGTAATTTTTGGGCCTTATGCAACTCCTCTGGTATTGCATCAGGGGTCAAAGTGCGTTCAAGTAACCCATACCTGTATTATTTCCCCCATCATTGACCCGGCAGGTGGATTGTATCAGGGGTCGAATCGATTTAAAGTAACCCATGCGTCAGACTCGACAGCACTTCAAGTGGAAAATGAGGTCAATTATCACGATAACAGTAATCCTCTTCTCTGATTAGTTAATCCAGAGTCCAGTCATTTCGTTGGTGGGTGTCCAATAGAAATCCTCTTCTCTGGAGGTCACCTATGCTCACCGAGGTCTCGGTGTGTTGGTCGATCCGTCTTGCTGCGTGTATACTTTCTATATAGACAAAAACACAGGGCATTTAACAAAACGCACCTGCGTGTATACTTTCTATATAGACAAAAACACAGGGCATTTAACAAAACGCACCTGCGTGTATACTTTCTATATAGGAAAATAACCGGGCATTTAACGCAGAAAAACTCAGAAATAGAGGGCATTATCGGCCATCTATACTACTTCCGTGCACTATGGATGTGATGACTATGATTCTAACTTAATTAAATGTAAGCTATTCACATCCCACCTCTACTAGTCCACACTGCATCACTTCGACTGCCCTCTATATCTTTTACCCCACTCTAAGACATCATCATCATCATCAAATACCGGGCCTGCTGGCGTAGGTGAACATGTCTCTCCACAAACTTTTGATCAGGACAGTTATTTATCATTTCTGTTGTTGACCTTCTGCCAAGCAATTTTCTCTTAAGCTGTCTGGTATCTTTTCTCTTTTCTTCCCTCTATCTCTCCGTCCCTCAATTTTCCCAGTTGTTACAATATATTCCAGCTGTTCTCTTCTCATTACATGGCCAAAAAATGATGATTGTTTCTTCCTAATATTGGAAATTAGCTCTCTTTTTGCTTTGGCCTCTTTCAGAATACTCTACGACACCTCGCTTTAATGTGTACCGGATTTTTTTCTGGTAAAGTAAAGCGGCACGGGCGTAATACCGACCACATTATCCCAAAACTCATGTGCCAAAGGTCTGTAAAATTTATGGTCACTAACACGATATTCCCTAAACGCCACTTGGCGTGACGGGGGCACTTTTATCAACTCTCGGGTACCCTATATTCTTTTAGTCAGTTATTTGTGCTTTGTGTATATACACTGACTTGTTTTTGGAAACGCCTGTTACTGTGTGCCGTATGCTCACATTTTCACTTTTGTGCACGCACACATACTCCGTGCGCACGAACATTCTTACACATCAGATTATACAAGAAAGACTTTATATTTTTAATTTTCATTTTATTTATTCTTCTCGTTCGAAATTATTGTATTTACTATTATTATTTTTTTTTAATTTTAAATACATATTTCTTGTGTGCGTGCTTTATGTTTGTTCCTGCTGAAGGCCTATTGAGCCGAAACATCGTTCTGGTTTGTGTTGTCCCTTTGTTACATGAAACCTTAACCGTATAGTTTTTTTTCTATATTTTTCCTATATATATATTGTTTTTCATTTCTCCTAGATTCTAATTTAACATACATTAAGGTGCTACACAAAAAAATATATGTGTTCTTTCTCTACCCCTGTTATTCTGAGAATCGTTGTGTAGCACATTCGTTGACATATATCGATGTGTAAGCAAATATGTTTACACTCCATGTTTCACAGCCATATGTTGCCACGGGAAAAGTACAGAATCATAGAAACATAAGTTGTACCGTTATGTGAGTTTTCTCGCAATATGTTGTATACGAAATTATTTTATTGCTTACATATTTTTCCCCAGTATTCTTTTTGATCTCCTTTGAAGCTTTTCCTTATTGACACTGGACTAAGATATTCAAAGCCGTTGATCCTCTCCAATGTATGTTTTCTGATACATATATTGGCTGTTACGTTTGTTTGACATTACCCACCACAAACTATAAAGGCTTACTATGGTTGGTTGATCAGTGAATCGCTTTAAGGGGGACGTCACTGGGAGAGGGTTAGTAGATAAGGAGATGAAATAGACCTAATGTTGATATACGTGACTCGACCTTTCTATTACCATATCACGTTTCTTCAACATTTGTATGACCTTCATGTAATTATCATGTCCATCGCAATCACCGTTTTCATTATTTCAAGATGTAAAGATATTTGTTTAGTTAAGTTTAGTTTAGTTCAGTTTAGTTTTGCTTGTCTTAGCTTAACTGAGCTTAGTTTAGTTTAGTTTAGCTTAGCTTAGCTTAGCTTAACTTAGTTTAGTTTAGCTTAGCTTAGCTTAGCTTAGCTTAACTTAATTTACTTTAATTTAGCTTAGCTTAGTATAGTTTAGTTTAGTTTAGTTTAGTTTATTTTATTTTATTTTATTTTATTTTATTTTAGCTTAGTTTAGTTTAATCTAGTTTAGTTTAGCTTAGCTTAGCTCAGCTTAGCTTACTTTAGTCTAGTTTAGTTTAGTTTAGCTTTAAGTTTAGTTTAGTTTAGTTTGGCTTAGTTTAAATTAGCTTAGTTTAGATGAGTTTCGCTTAGTTTAGCATAGCTATGTTTAGTTTAGTTTAATTTACTTTAGTAAGCATATCGTTGCTTGGTTTAATTTAACTTAGCATAACTTTCAGTTTAGTTTAGTTTAGTTTAACTTAGCTTGGTTTGGTTTAACTTACCTTAAATTAGTTTAGCTTATTTTAATTTTTTAGTTTATTCTAGTTTGGTTTAGTTTAATTTAGTTTAGTTTAGCTTAGCTCAGCTTAGCTTACTTTAGTTTAGTTTAGCTTAGTTTACCTTAGCTTAGCTTTAAGTTTAGCTTAGCTTAGCTTAGTATAGTTTAGTTTAACTTAGTTTAGTTTAGTTTAACTTAGCTTAGCTTAGTATAGTTTAGTTGAAATTAGCTTAGCTTAGTATAGTTTAGTTTAGCTTAGCTTAGTTTATTTTAGTTTGGTTTAGTTTAGTTTAATTTGATTTAGTTTAGCTTAGCTCAGCTAGGCTTACTTTAGTTTAGTTTAGCCTAGTTTACCTTAGCTTAGCTTTAAGTTTAGATTAGCTTAGCTTAGTATAGTTTAGTTTAACTTAGTTTAGTTTAGTTTAAATTAGCTTAGCTTAGTATAGTTTAGTTTAACTTAGCTTACTTTAGTTTAGTTTTATTTAGTTTAACCTAACTTAGCTTAGTACAGTTTAGTTTAGTTTAGTTTAGTTTAGTTTAGTTTAGTTTAGTTTAGTTTAGTTTAGTTTAGTGAACAGATCATCTTGATTGAACATCGGACAGTTCCGTTAAGTGCCCAAAAATCTTCTCCCAATTATACATCCCTCGACGTGTACTACACGTCACCAGTGTTGTGTTGGTTGACAAGGCTTCCAGCACTCCTGGCTACCATCTCCCACACTTATCTTGACCTGATGGTCGTGCAGCCACTTCATGCTTCCAGATTCTGACATCCGTTTTTTCTAACATCTTTACCGTTTACAAAAATGTTTCCTCATTTATTAAAGGTTTGGATTATTTTGTGGACCTCTTCGTTATTTCTCTCTCTCTCTCTTTCTCTCTCTCTTTCTCTCTCTCTCTTTCTCTCTCTCTTTCTCTCTCTATCTCTCCCTCTCTATTTTTCTCACTTTATTTCTCTGCCCTTTTTCTCTGCCGCTATATCTTTCCCTCTATTTTTCTCTCGCATTTTCTCTCTACTTCTTTCTAATTTCTCTTTATTTTTCTCTCTGTTTCTCGCTCTATTTCTGTTTTTATTTGTGTTTCTCTCTATTTTTCTCTCTGTTTTTATTTGTATTTCTATCTGTTTCTCTCTCTATTTCTGTTTTTATTTCTGTTTCTCTCTCTATTTTTCTCTCTGTTTCTCTCTCTGTTTTTATTTGTATTTCTCTCTCTCTCTCTTTCCTTCTGTTTCTCTCTTTTTTCTGTTTTTATTTGTATTTCTCTCTGTTTCTTTCTTTGTTTCTCTCTCTATTTATGTTTTTATTTGTGTTTCTCTCTCGTTTTAAAAACGAACTGCCATACTGCACTTTTAGGCCCAACACATCCTTCTTCAGAATAGTAGTTTTGTGTACGTGATTGCCGCTCCTCGTCGATTCATAGCCAGGCATGTTAGTTTTATTTGCAGCATAACAAAAGGTAGAAGAAGTAAAATTTGGATAGATCTAGTTCACTGACTGTAACACAAACAATCAGCTATGAGTCGCCGAGTATTTTCAAAACAAACTCAATCCTTGTCCCATATTTGTTTCATTGTCAACAAAGGAGAACAACGTTTGTTATCTCAATTGTCCACGTTACGAAAGGTCTCTATATAGAGTTGCACAGTAAGTGCCAGAGTGATTATTAGAAGTTGTCCCAACATCGAGAAAGTGGTACGGCCCTTTTATTTCTTGGAACTGTGGTTGGTAGACCCCCTTCTATCCCCACATCTCGGCTTCCTTTACTGTATTCTGAGACGTAAAGTCACGAAACATCCGGCACAAAATGGTCTCTTCGCTTCCTTGAAGTGCATTTTTTTTTCGTTCGCCAGCATTTACCTCTGACGAAGTCCCTAGAGACTAAGAACTGAATTTTGCGTGTTAATCCATTATTCCTTGGCAGCCGTACGCACAGGGGTCACTCGCCGCACAGGCAGATAATTCCGACTTCGGAGGTGCCCATATTTCTTTTCCGTCGAAAATAGTAATTGACGTTTCAAGCCGGGCCTCGCTGCTGAGCCAAAGGGTGGTTGCCGCAGAAAGAAATCACAAATAAAAATCCCAACCGGTGTAGCCGGATTTGAACTCACAACCTCTCTGTCTCGTGACCGGCGTCTTGCCTCCAGACCAAGCAGTTCCCCCCCCCCCCCTTTTTTCCCCTCTTTGAAGTGAATGAATTAATTATTGAACAAATCAACTTGAATTCTCATGGTTCTTCTTCCTTTCAGCTCCCTGTGGAGCACAAGTCTACAACAAAAATTTTCCAAGCTCATCTGTTTCTTGCCATTGTTTTAAGATTGTTTAAATCATCAAAATCATTCCATGTCTTCCCCATCATTTTCATCTCGGTTTTAGCAAGTGAATTATGTTGTCATTTTACAGTCAATGTCTGCTGCTGTTGTTTCTCGACTCAATGTTCTTTATAACGTGATCCTTTTCTACAGTCAAATCCTGCTGCTGTTTCTCGCCTCAATGCTCTTTATAACGTGATCCTTTTCTACAGTCAAATCCTGCTGCTGTTGTTTCTCGCCTCAATGCTCTTTATAACGTGATCCTTTTCTATAGTCAAATCCTGCTGCTGTTGTTTCTCGCCTCAATGCTCCTTATTATCAACGTGATAATTTTTTTCTTGTATACTCTGATTTGACGGTTTGTTTTGAGATTCTCTTGAGATTGTTTCCTGCTCTGGTCCAAGATGAAGTTATCTTCGTCTTCATCTTGCACTGGACGATTGATTGGTGACATCACCATCGTCAAACATGTCTTGTTATTTATTCTCAACATATTTTGTTACTTTGGTCTGTTTCTCATACAAAAACGCTTTAAAAAATAAAATAACAAAACTGTTTCTTTTACACGAGCTGTTATAATATGGACAAAATCTGAGATGTGATCTTAATCCGCTCAGTTACAAGGTATAACTAGGACCAGGCTTACAGGACACACTCAATACAGCAGCTCTGTCTCTTAAAAAGACAATTGCCAAGTCGACGTGGGCGAGCTGGTCGAAGGTGCACATAATCTCGTCTGCCAGTACCAGAAATGGGGATCTGTAGCCGTCTTAAGTGTAGTGTCACTCAGAAGAGTTAGTAAATGCGCCGATGGGGCGAGCAAGACAGACAGAGAAGGAGAAATACTTTCCGAACAAATACATTTGACAAAAAGGGGGGTCAACTAACATACACCCAAATACGTAATGACAATAAGACAGCCAACTAACATACACCCAAATACGTAATGACAATAAGACAGCCAACTAACATACACCCAAATACATAATGGCAATAAAACAGCCAATTAACATACACCCAAATACATAATTGCAATAAAACAGATAATTAACATACACCCAAATACATAATGACAATAAGACAGCCAACTAACATACACCCAAATACGTAATGACAATAAGACAGCCAACTAACATACACCCAAATACATAATGACAATAAGACAGCCAACTAACATACACCCAAATACGTAATGACAATAAGACAGCCAACTAACATAAACCCAAATACATAATGACAATAAAACAGCCAATTAACATACACCCAAATACATAATGACAATAAAACAGCCAACTAACATACACCCAAATACATAATGACAGTAAAACAGCCAAGTAACATACACCCAAATACAAAATGACATTAAAGCAGCCAAGTAACATACACCCAAATACAAAATGACATTAAAGCAGCCAAGTAACATACACCCAAATACAAAATGACATTAAAGCGGCCAAGTAACATACACCCAAATACAAAATGACATTAAAGCGGCCAAGTAACATACACCCAAATACATAATGACAATAAAACAGCCAACTAACATACACCCAAATACATAATGACAATAAAACAGCCAACTAACATACACCCAAATACATAATGACATTAAAGCAGCCAACTAACATACACCCAAATACATAATGACAATAAAACAGCCAACTAACATACACCCAAATACATAATGACAATAAAACAGCCAACTAACATACACCTTACATCGCTGTTTACTACTGATAACTTAGTTTTCTTGTTCTGTTGCTTAATTAAAGCGTATAAAATATACACATACCCATGTAGTAGAGCTACATAAGAGAATACACGCCTTGGAGATGAAATGTTTTCCTAGGGTTTTGGGCATCTCTTACATAGATCGTTTCACAAATGAACAAGTTGGCAAAAGGATACAACAAGCATCCAGAGTGCAAGGTGATCGACTATTGTGAAGAATCGCAAAATGAAATAGTTTGGCCACGTATAGCGATTATTTGGCTGGTGAAGACCATTTTGCAAAGAATTGTCAAAGGAGGAAGAAGATCGATGGACAGAGAGGAGAAAGAGAGAGAGAGAGAGGAAGATAACATCAAGGAATAGACAGGTCTCGACTTCGCAGAGATCCAAAGAATGACGGAGATAGATACACGAGGAATGTTGACGAAATCTATCAACGACCTTAACGGTTTATGGAAATGGAATAAGAAGATTAACTTGTATATTATTCGTCTATTACACATTAAAGTTGAATAGAACCAGTTACAACCTGAAGTTTGTCAACATTTGAGATTGCAAAATTGACTATATTGTGACTAATATAATACGATGTGTCAATACAGTGGTGCCCTCGTGCTTTGACATTATTTCACTCCATGTGGTCTTTCGAATTCGGAACAGCTCCACGTTGGAATCAGTTTTCCCATTAGATGTAATGGATAATGAATTAACTCGTCCCCAAAATACTAAACATTGTTCATTTCTATAAACTTAACCAGAAAACATAAAACTTGAGCTAAAAAAAAAAAAAAAAAAAAAAAAAAAAACACGGTTAAAAGCCTTCAATATTGAATTAAAACATGAAAACAATAAATAAAATGCACAGAAACCTTGATGTAAATTAAATTGCTTTAGTGTATCTTAGTAAGGAGTGGTGACGTCTTCTGTGGCCCATTTCAAACAAAATCAGAGTGCGATGCTAATGTTCTTTGATAATTGGGAAACTGTCGCTACAAGCATTTCAGTATCTAGCTAGAGAGAAGTAAGGTGAATGGGTGGGGGAGGGGGTAGTTATTTTTTAAAATCGCGGCCTGCAGCAAGGAGCGTCAATACTTGGGCACAGTAACGTTCCGTTATTACACATTTGGCACCAATATCAGTTGCAATGGGGTCTCGGTAGTGTAGCTAGGAAAATCACCCGACTTGGCTGGCAATGTTCAGACAACCCGTGTTTGATTTCCGCCGGAAGAAGTGTGGGTTGCGCTCGTGGTTGGAAAAAAAAAGAAACATACCCCTGTGGTCGACCCAGCCGCTGGCAGAAATGGGTACCTGGGTATTACTCTGGGGAGGTGAGGAATACCGCCTCGCATCGTGACTTTCGATGCTTGGAGCGACAATATCCAGAAGTCTCCGAACACTTCTGAATAGGCTGCCGAGCACATATGGGATGAAACTCGCGTGCTGAGACGCCGATTAAAGTCTCGTACTTTACCTTGACCTTTCATCAGTTCCAAATTATAAATAAAGAAGTTGCTTGATTACAATTCCAGCAATCCCAGTTGATGTGATAAGTAAAAAAGTTAAGAGCCCCCGTCACGCGAAGTGGTTTATAGGGAATATGGTGTCTAATACATTTTACAGACATTCGGCACATGATTTTTGGGATAATATGGTCAGTATTACGCCCGTACCACTTTAATTTCCCAGAAAAAATCCGGTACCCATTTAAGGCTGGGTGAACCCGGAAGCCGTTGGTTGGGATCGAACCCTACCTTTTGTCCTTTGTAGTCCAGTTCACTAACCACTGAGTCTTCCTCTTTGTCTTTTCCCCTGGGGATTCCAAAAAGGGCCTGTTGTGTAATATTCTCAGTTTGGCTTCCGCAGTGTGTGTCCTATCCAGCGCCATCGTCTTCGCTGTATGTCTTTATCAACTGGTATTTTACTGGCACATTTCCATAATTCTATGTTAGTTATTTTGTCCTGTCATTTGCATCCTTTTATTCTGCGTATGCATCCATTAATGAAAGTCTGTATTATTATGATTGTCAATTTTGTTGTTCTCCATGTTTCACAGCCATATAAGTTGATGTAATTACTAAATATAAAATATAGCTCAAGATCACTTATGTCGTAAACATTTATCTGAATACATTCCAGAAAGTTTCATTTGACAAAAAAAATCGTTGGATGTCGTTTCTCCACTGTGCCTACGGAGGTTGAACGCAAAGCATCGTGTGAACTTCATTTACAAATTCTCTCGAATTAGACGCTCTGAAACGTTCACAGTTGTTTGAACTGCGAGCACCATAATATATGAAACTCATACTATGACTAGCATTAATGTACTAAAATACCGGATAATTTCAGGGGAACAGGTATGTCTACCACACGCGGAAAAATCCACAAGCAATCAGCAAACAGAAAAAAACAAAGAATAATAGGCAGCCCCAGGCAGGATCGAACCAGTAGCCTCGACAGAGAGCAATGGGTCTGTGTGTAATGTTGAGTGCATTGTATGTGTGTATTGTCTGTGGGCCGGTAGAAAGCCAGCTCTGAGGCCGTAAAGTCGGTTTTTTTTTATTCCACCGCCTTTTATTACATTAAAACTACACTTATATCTCTTGTTTCCTACGTGTATTTTATGTTTCAAATACGTGTGCGGCAATTATTGAACTACGATTTACAAGACTGTATTACTTCCAACAGGAGCCGCGATAGCTCAGTGGTTAGTGAACTGGACTACAAAGGACAAGAGTTAGAGTTCGATCCCAACCGACGGCTTCCGGGTTCACCCAGCCTTTAATGGGTACCGGATTTTTTCTGGGAAAGTAAAGCGACACGGGCGTAATACCGACCACATTACCCAAAAATCATATGCCGAAGGTCTGTAAAATTTATGGTCACTAACACCATATTACCTATACGCCACTTGGCGTAACTGGGGTACTTTACTTTTTTTAAAATTATTTGCAACAACGATTCTTAGCTACAACTTTATAAAATAAATCTGAATATGTAACAATAAAATACTTACGCCACGATATGCAAGTCACGGAGCAAAGAAAAAAGCTAACCAGGTGATAAGTCTGTCAGATCAGATGTCTATAGAAGGTACTTTATTTTAACTGCAAGCTACACAATGGCAGTTAGACCCCAAAAGTGACAGAATCTCTAAAATGCAGAAAACATCATAAAGATGTCCCAAAACGACAAATGCGAGCTCTAATGGATGTGACATTTTCGATATTGATCCATCAGTTACGTGGAGTAGAGCGACTTGAGTACTTTCGTCTGTGCTTTGAGACGAAAAACTAACGTTGAGAAGAAAAACTAACGTTGAGAAGAAAAACTAACGTTGAGAAGAAAAACTAACGTTGAGAAGAAAAACTAACGTTGAGAAGAAAAACTAACGTTGAGAAGAAAAACTAACGTTGAGAAGAAAAACTATCGTTGAGAAGAAAAACTAACGTTGAGAAGAAAAACTAACGTTGAGAAGAAAAACTATCGTTGAGAAGAAAAACTAACGTTGAGAAGAAAAATTAACATTGAGAAGAAAAATTAACGTTGAGAAGCTAACGTTGAGAAAAAAAGCTAATATTGAGAAGAAAAACCATCGTTGAGAAGAAAAACTAACGTTGAGAAGAAAAACCATCGTTGAGAAGAAAAACCATCGTTGAGAAGAAAAACCATCGTTGAGAAGAAAAACCAACGTTGAGAAGAAAAGCTAACGTTGAGAAGAAAAACCATTGTTGAGAAGAGAAACCATTGTTGAGAAGAAAAACTAATATTGAAAAGAAAAACCATCGTTGAGAGGAAAAACTAATATTGAGAAGAAAAACCATCGTTGAGAGGAAAACCTATATTGAGAAGAAAAACCATCGTTGAGAAGAAAAACTAATATTGAGAAGAAAAACCATCGTTGAGAGGAAAAACTAATATTGAGAAGAAAAACCATCGTTGAGAGGAAAAACTAATATTGAGAAGAAGAACTAACGTTGAGAAGAAAAGCTAATATTGAGAAGAAAACCTTCGTTGAGAAGAAAAATAAACTTTGAGAAGAAAAGCTAATATTGAGAAGAAAAACCATCGTTGAGAAGAAAAACAAACTTTGAGAAGAAAAACCATCGTTGAGAAGAGAAACCATCGTTGAGAAGAGAAACCATCGTTGAAAAGAAAAATCAACGTTGAGAAGAAAAGCTAAAATTGAGAAGAAAAATCATCGTTGAGAAGAAAAACCATCGTTGAGAAGAGAAACCATCGTTGAAAAGAGAAACCAACGTTGAGAAGAAAAGCTAACATTAAGAAGAAAAACCATCGTTGAGAAGAAAAACCATCGTTGAGAAGAAAATCCATCGTTGTGAAGAAAAATCATCGTTGAGAAGAAAAACTATCGTTGAGAAGAAACCGTCCCGGTTGTCACATTATAGACGCAATTAACGTTCAATTAGAGTGTCAACAAAACCAACGCTCAAAATACCCAAAAGATCTTATATCACAGGAACAAACGTGTAATCTCATATCACAGGAACAAACGTGTAATCTCATATCACAGGAACAAACGTGTAATCTCATATCACAGGAACAAACGTGTAATCTCATATCACAGGAACAAACGTGTAATCTCATATAACAGGAACAAACGTGTAATATTATATCACAGGAACAAACGTGTAATCTCATATCATAGGAACAAACGTGTAATCTCATATAACAGGAACAAACGTGTAATATTATATCACAGGAACAAACGTGTAATCTTATATCACATAAACAAACATGTAATATTATATCACATAAACAAACATGTAATCTTATATCACAGAAACAAACGTGTAATCTTATATCACAGAAACAAACGTGTAATCTTATATCACAGAAACAAACGTGTAATCTTATATCACAGAAACAAACATGTAATCTTATATCACATAAACAAACATGTAATCTTATATCACATAAACAAACATGTAATCTTTTATCACAGATATAAACATGTAATCTTATATCACATAAACAAACATATAATCTTATATCACATAAACAAACATGTAATCTTATATCACAGAAACAAGCATGTAATCTTATATCACAGATATAAACATGTAATCTTATATCACATAAACAAACATGTAATCTTATATCACATAAACAAACATGTAATCTTATATCACATAAACAAACATGTAATCTTATATCACAGAAACAAGCATGTAATTTTATATCACATAAACAAACATGTAATCTTATATCACAGAAACAAACGTGTAATCTTATATCACATAAACGAACATGCAAAAACTAAATAGCCTGCTACGAGAGTTTCACACCACAAGAAACATTCAAATAAGACCTCAAGAGAATCAGCGTGGTGGACAACAACAAAAAATAGTTCCCATATCATTTTAGCTGACATTATTGTTTTCTTGAGTTATTTGTGGATTATCATCATTGCGTTCCGAGCATGTCCATAGGGGCTCAGACCCGCTCCTCAGCATGTTCCGCGTCATCTATCGGCTGACGACTCCAGTTCTGTTTTGGTTGATAAACCCTCGTGTGTGTCTACTTAAACTCTGAACGCACCCATCTTTATTCACATCTCTTTCATCCGAGGGAATTACGTGGAATCATGTTTTTTTTAAGTTCTGTGCCTTTCTCGCATCGATGCCTTTCACATCTCGAAGGCATTAATGACATTCGCATAGTCTATTGGTTAACCGTCTTCAACCACAGCACAGCTATCCAGCCTCTCCGCTCTTTCATTTCCACGTACTCCCGCATGTCCAGGACGTAGATAATGGTGCTTCTGCGTATTGATGACTTGTGTAATATTTCGACCCACTGCCTGGGTAAAGAGCCCGCCTCTACATTTCTTATCAGGCTCATCCAATCATGCGATTTGTATAACTTCTTTTTCAGCGTCAAGATTACCTGTTTAAGAGATTTGTCTAACAAAATCTCTTAAACAGGCAATCAACTAATTAGATAAAGGTAAAGGTAAAGTACGAGACTTGAACCGACGTCTTAGCACGCGAGTTTCAACCCATATGTGCTCCACTGAGATCTCACTTCAACCTCTTTACACTCTCTTTCTCTATCTATCACTCTCTCCTAAATCTTTCTTCATGTCTTCACGTTCTCTCTCTCACTATCCCCCCATCCCCTCTGTCCCCTAGATATCCCTTCACATCATAACCCTCTATCTCGCTCCACTCTTTCTCTCTCGCATTCTTTCTCCGATCTCGCTTCATATCTTCACGTTCTCTCTCTCCCTCCTTCTCTCTCCATCTCTTTCTCCATCCCTCTCTCTCTCCCATCCTTCTTTCTGCTCCCTGGATCTGCCTTCACGTCATTGATCTCTTTCTCTCTCCCCCGTCATATAATATATATATATATATATATCACTAGTTCATCCTATTCTAAATGTCTTGTCCAAGACAACTCTTTCAAGTAAGCTGTTTAATCTTACAGACGATGAGTTCCCCTTCATAACCAGATTTATTTCCCCTACCCTATTCATTACCGCCCTTTTGTAACGACTGTCTCTCCCAGGTCAGCGGTTCTTCTCTTCCGTGAAATAATTAACTGTGGGATTGTGGGTAAGCAGAACAACTCACTTCCTGTCATGTTTATTTTGTAATCGGTCCATTCGAAGTTGGTGAGATGTTAAGTAAGCTGCTCACCTCACAAACAGAAGGTCTCCAAATCACATTTAGAAAGACAATGGGTACTGTATAGCTCTGAAAACTTTCAAAGAAATATAATTTCAAAGTACATCTACTGTCCTTGAATAAAGAATGAAAATAAGCACTGGGAATGCAAAGTCATATCAATAGGGAGACAAAAGAAGACATAAAACACAGCAATGGAGCATCGTGTTATAAAACAAGTAAAAAAAAAAAACTTTAATATCTGGGAACGACAGTCTTTGAAGATGAATCTATAAAAAAATAGGACATCATGCCTCTCGCATGAAGGCGCAGGTCCTTCTCAGTTGTACAGCTGCAGAGTACAGTGTGCTATTGATGGATGGAAGTAGTGGGAGTAACATGCTCCGTCGGTTTTGTAAATGGGGACAGTGTAGTAGCAGGTGATCTACTGTCTCAGATTGTTGATGTCGGTGTCTGCACATTGGGTCATGTTGTGTTTTTATTCCGCTCAGGTGTTGATTGGTAGTAGCATGGCTTGTTCTCAGCTGGAATATCAGGCTTTGATCCCTTCGTCTGAGCTCCCCCACAGGGTCGAGGGGGTCTGGTTTTGTTTGATATCTGTAGAGTGGGCGTCCAGTCTTAGCTGAAGCCCACATATTTAACCATTCCTCGCGGAAGTTGTTTCTAAAAATTTGCTTGCATGTTTTGAGGCTAACTTGAACAGGAAGCTGTGGTAGAGATGCTCCCAGTTTAGCCAACCTATCCGCTCTCTCATTTCCCGCAATGCCGATGTGACCAGGGATCCATTGTAGGGTTACAGCCACGCCATAGGTAGTGGAGTGTTGGTTTGATAAAGATCTTATATTGGAAACCTCAGATGTTAGTCCGCTTTCAATTGCTTCGAGTGCTGATTTAGAATCCGAGAAAATATAAATATCTTCCGGTGCGATGGTGTCACATTCAAAGTCTACAAATATCCTTCTGAGTGCTCCCTCTATGGCTATAATTTCTGCAGAGTAATTGGAGCAGTATTCTCCGCATGGACCGTAAATTTGGGGGTATAAACTACAAACAGAAACAACAACTAAATGGTTTGCCCATCTAGAAAGAATGTCGTGTGATTCTTTACCATACAAAGAATATATTAAAAGATGAGAAGGGAGAAGAGGCAGACCCAGAGAAGATGGACAGACAACATCACAGAAATGCTACAACAATAATTGAAGCCGCAAAAAAGGACAAGAACTCGAAATGTGTATCTCCCTCGACATCACACCGGGTACAAGAAAAAGTGAAGAAAATAAACAAAGAAAGATTGCTACTTTAATTTTTTTTTTTTAACTTTCGTATTAGAACGGGACGACCTGGCGTGATACCGACCACATCACAAACAACATGTGACATGCGTCGCTGAAATATATGAACCACCAACACTACATTCGCCATACGCCTCCAGACGTAGAGACAACCATTACTTCAAGACTGTGTATTTAACAAACAAATTGTGCACTTACTTATTAAACTTGGGGTTACCGCGTACTGCAGTAAAAGATCAATCATGCTTGACGATTTGTATCAGCTTGGATTGACTAGCACTAATAACGACCAGTCTTCCACTTTAATGTCACAAATTGAACCCAGCGGGGTTCAAACAGTTCAAAGCACGCTCTCATTGTTGCGTCTATAATCTTGTCAGTATAAAAGATTGGATATCAAATAAATAACTAAAGATAAGGAGATGTTTTAGCTATCATCATGTGCCATCCGCTTGGTGTAGGCGATCATGTTTTCCACAATCTCCTATCCACAGTGCATTGTATCAATTCTGTTGTTGATAGTTTTCCATGCAATGACACCAAGCTATCTAGTATCTTCTTGCTTTGTCTTCCACGATCTCTCTTTCCCTGTGTTTTGCCAGCTGTAACCAAGTATTCCAACTTTACTCTTCTCATGATGTGCCCGAAAAATTTTATTGTTTCCTTCTGATGTTTTTTAGGAGCTCCGTTTTTGTGTTAACCTCTTTGTGAATGTCCTCATTGGTCTTTTTAGCTGTCCATGGAACTTTCAACATTCTTCTGAGAAATCTCAAATCTGCGGCCTTTAAACATATTTTCAGTTGTTTGCCTACTGCCAAAGAATCACTTCCATATGTCAGAAGTGGCTCTGTATAACACAGACGAATTTTCTTTCTTACTTCTATAGATATTTTTTTAGTAGGAAAAAAAAGGTGAAATATCTTGAGGAATATGTTCTAGCATTTTCATGAACCATGTCTATTTACTTCACATTTCTTTGTCTCTGATACTTTAACACTTTCAGTTCGGAGGTTTTTATTAATTTAGTGGTAGAGATTTCAGAGACAGAATGTTTCATGATTGTAAATATCAATCTACATGTTTATATTTACCTAACACTTACAATGGAAGAAAAGACAGACAGATAAATATAGAAAGAAAAAAAAAGAATGAAAGGAAAAGGAAAGAAGTTCTACACCATGAAGCGTGCAGACTACTATAGTTCGTTCAGAAATTCGTGCCCACAGAGTTGATTCATTATCTCGGAAACTGTTTGATGAATTTCTGTAATTATTTTTTGTGAAATTTTATTTTTCACCGACCTTCAGTCTGATTATTTGCCCTACTGTCATGCATTTAGGAAAGATTTTTGCTTATTTGAGGTAATAAAAAATATGGTTTTCTTGCTTGTCCTAAATTTTAGAATTTCACAATACCCACAGTTGTTGTAATCAACACACCAAATAAAAAGGCAAATTTTACGTGCACACCACACAATCTTAGAACCCTTTCGCACTCCTTAACTCGAAACTACCACTCCGAGGTTTTTTTTTGGCAATTTCATTTCCGGTTTCTTGTTATATTTGTCCTGAGGCGTATTTTGACAAAACATTTACTATTAATGAATATTCCTGTATATGTGATAACTTGTAAGCTGTTGTGAAGTGACTACTTGATTTTTAAAACCATGAAGAGTTTAAAATGTAAATTCATCACAATGCAAAAGGTAACTGTGTTATTGTACATGCACTTTTTCAAGGAACCTAAAAGGGGTCGGTTATATTACGATATCCAAAAACCAGAAAACAGAACACGGGCAGCTCTAAATATAGATAGAAAGTCTTTCAATCGATGGATAGGACAGAACTTTGACTCTGCAGAGGCGCGGTCAAGCAAGGAAGTTTACATATCTCTATGACTAAGATATAATTCAAATGGAAAATGTTGCCCTATTCAATGTAATACGGATACGCCTTTGGCTTGCATTGTTAGAAAATTAACATAATTTACAGTAAACTCTAATGTTTAGAGCACGCGGTTTGATATTTTCCTAAAATTATATAACAAAAAACGATTTGTGCAAAATTCAGACTACCTTTGTACTTAAATGTTATAAAATCTGAAGGTCGGTGAAAAAATAAGATTTCACAATAAATAATTATAGAAATTCATCAAACAGTTTCCGAGATAATTAATCAACTCTGTGGGCACGAATTTGTGAACGAACTATAGCACCTTTATTTGTAAACTATATATTGTACTCATCATCTCAACGACTAAGCAGATTAGAAGAAATAGCAAATAGATTAAGGCATGCTCAGTTGACAAAGAACCACAACTCCCATTTCGTTAACGCAATAGCGACCGTCTGCGATATTACTTTTCAAATATTTTCAAACCATCCAGACCCTGCTCCACCTCTCCGCGGTGCCTCCAGTAACAGACTAACCTGTCTAGTCTGGCCAAACGAGCAGGGATCGAAGAGGGAAGACAACCCGGTACGCAAAAATGTCGTGCTGAAGTCGGATGTGTTGGGTCGAAAGGTGCAAATATAACAGCTATACTGCAAACCACAACACAACGCAGATACGTCCACTTAACGTCCTTTTAAGGGCGGATGACGAAGAGGAATTCTACAGTCTACGAGTACTCTAGAATACTTTAGTCATCAGGCGAACGCAAGCAAGCAAGCAAATTATCAAACCGAAGAATAAAAAGAATATCATAAACACAGATAACGTCAGTTACGACTGGAAAAATAAAACAGTCATAAAACTGTTCAGGATAAGTTATGATAAGGCGACTGAAATTATTACAGCCACCTCCATTATCCCCAAGATAAATCTTGAGGCGAGAAAAAAACTTCCGGTTAAAACCACGTAAAAAGCCTTTCTCTTAGCCATAAATAAGAATTAACAATTACGTCCTTCTGACGAAGAAGAACTATCAAAAGATCGTTATATATATCGTTATATATATCGTTATTTATATATATATATATATATATATATATATATATATATATATATTGGTAGGATAATTATAACTCTTAATTCCAGCAGTAGTGAAAGAGTAGGCATTGAACCAGTCAAACGAAACAACAAGTAAAGTGGTTTGCCCATCTAGAAAGAATTTTGTGTGATTCTTTACCATACAAAGCATATATTAAAAGAGAGGAAGGGAGGTGAGCTTGTGGCAGACCCAGAATAAGAGGGACAGACAACATCAAAGAAGCACAACAACATCTAGTAACAATGAGAGAAGCCGCCAAAATGGCGAGTTCTAGAACTGTGTTGCTATCCTCGACACCCAAAGCGGATACTGAGGAAGTGAAGAAGGAGCTCAAGTGGCAGATAATGATTTACTCTTTTTCTACAACCAGTGATAGAAAATGTAAAACTGAGGTAAATAAAAGATTAGGAATCCCAAAAAGTAGTTGTAATGCCATGACAAATATACTAACATCTAATCAAATAACACCAGGTCTAAAACTAAGAATATCAAAATGTATCTTCTCAATATTCCTGTATGGTGCAGAAACATGGACATTAGACAAGTAAACAGAACAGAAAATTGAAGCCTTTGAAATGTGGATTTATAGAAGAATATGTATAATTAGATGAAACGAAAAGATAACAAACGATGAAGTTTTAAAATAACTAAAAATTAAAATAAAACTACTGAACATAATTCAAACAGGAAAAATGAGAATTTTGAAGCATGTTAAAAGACACAACAGCTACTAAAAGTAATCTTGGAAGGGAAAATACAAGGTAAAAGAGGCAAAGGCAGAACAAGACTAACGATAACGAGTAACATCAAATGATAGACAAATCAGCCTATGACAACTTGCACTATCAAAGCAAGAGACAAAGTGGAATGGCGCGCTATGGTAGTCAACATTCGATGCGGAGACGGCACTCATTGATGATAATGATATTTCTTCTTCCCTTTCTCGTTTTCCGTTCAGCATTGAAGCGAGATAAAATGTGTTGTCTTTTGCTCTTCTCTTGACCTCTGTTGCTGTTATATTTCGAGCGTTTGTAATGAACCATCAATCTATATTTTGCTCTCTTGTTGGACTCTGTTTATATTTCCTCGTTTTTATTATCATCATCAAGTACCGGACCTACTGGCGTAGGTGAGCATGTCTCTCCACAACTTTCGATCTCGACAGCTATTTATCATTTCTGTTGTTGACCTTCTGCCAAGCCATTCTCTTAAGCTGTCTGTTATTTTTTTCTCTTTGCTTCCCTCTATCTCTTCGTCCCTCAATTTTTCCAGTTGTTACAATATATTCCAGTTGTTCTCTTCTCATTACATGGCCAAAAAATGATGATTGTTTCTTCCTAATATTGGAAATTAGCTCTCTTTTTGCTTTGACTTCTCTCAGAACATCTTCATTACTCGTTTTTATAATGAACCATAAATCAATATGAGGTTCTTCTGTTGGCCTCTGTTGCTATTATATTTCCTAGTGTTTGTAATGAACAATCAATGCATCTACGAGTAATTTGTCGCTGAATTATTATGCGAACTTTATGTATGCTACATCGAACCTGTTCTGCTATATGGAAGTGCATCATGGGCGACATTCAAGACAACACAGAGAACATTGGAGGCAGTAGAGACCTGGTTTATCAGAAGGGTGCTACGAATTCCATGGATAGCAAACATTATAAATGAAGAGTGTTTAACAAGAGCTATAGAAAGACCCAGGGAGACACTGAGAAGAACATTGATGAGAGAGGCAAGAGCAGCAGGAATCGGCTCCCTCAATGAGATAGAACTGCTTGCACAGAACAGAGACAGATGGCGAGATTTGATAAAATATCTTTAACAGAAAACTGCTAGAACAAAAATTCATATAGGAGAAGGTGTATCTTGGTCTACGCCCTATGGGCCGGTTACGGCTCGAAAGGTCAATAGATAGATAGAAAGACACTTTTATTGGGCATTAAACAAAAAAGTAAAGATCACCGTCACACCAAGTGGCATATAAGGAATATGGTGTTAGTGACCATAATTTTTACAGTATGTGGTTTATAATTTCACAAATTCATATTGCGGGAAGATCTTACGGTCTGTTGTTTGATGTGCGACGGGGATAATCCGACGACTAACTGTGTTTTATATGTTCGGAATTGGAGTAAAAAACGATGTCCTAACATCAACAAGCGCTATACATTTAAAAAACATGACGATCATCATTTTCAGGAGGACGTGAACTTACGCTCAATATGGTGGATAGGCGGCAGGAACCATTGGAGGCTATGTCTGAAAAGTGTTCCTTGTTGCAGTTTCCTCATATTCCAAGTACGGTTTGTTGCATGAGCTACTGAGTTAAATGCTCTGTACGCACCGTGAGCTGTGTGTTTCATCCGTTTTGATTGTGTTTTGATATTCCAATTGTTTACGACGAATGATGATATTGTATGGCAGGGAACATTTAGCTGTGTTCACTTTCTGTGCGGTTTCGCCTTATGTCTTTTGGCGTGTGCAGAGACTGCTATGATTGGGACTACAGCTACCTTTCTTTGTTTTAAAGATGAGATATTAATTCGGATGATTCCACTGGTACGGGCGGTTGAGCAATTATGGATTGTAATTCGTTTGCAGTGATACCGGGGACTTAAATAACCATAACCAATTTTTACAGACTTTCGGCACATGATTTTTGTTGGTAACGTGGTCAGTATTACGCCCGTGCTGCTTTACTCTCCCAGAAAATATCCGGTACCCATTTAAAGCTGAGTGAACCTGGAAGCCGTCGGTTAGGATTGAACCCTACCTCTTGTCCTTTGTAGTCTAGTTCACTAACCACTGAGCTATCGTGGCTCCCGTTTATTGGGCGTGGTCATGCAAAAATAAGGCATTGAAAATACTATAAGAACGGACTGAATGAATGTACGTGCAGCGTGGCGTGTTCACTGACCACAACTCTGTTCCGTTGGAAGAAGTCATGATGAGGCAGATAAGTTTTCTTCTTTGCTAAATAAAATTCCTTTTTTTTAAAACTGTCACTCAACCTTGTAAAAGTGTACTTACATCCTACGTCTGTCAGATACACTACTATCCTACCCCTCTTGGTATATGACACCCTGTGTTTACGCCAGACCTCTATAATCACCCTATTACACTGCATTTATTCCCTTGTTGACCGAGTCACTTCTGGCTTTGTCACACCTCATATTATCATCTTCCATTCTTATTCGATTTCTCGTCTAATCACGTAACAGGTTGTTCCCCTCCCCCTCTCATGCCTCATCACATCCACATTTGACTCACAGTCATCTTCTACTCGCTGGAAGCTTTTGGATCGTGCCTCATTTAAGTCTCGGTTTACTTTTAAAATATGTTTTAATCTTCTAAATTTTTTACATATTATGCATTTTTATCCTCCTATATGTAGTACATCTCCCATTTATTTTATCATTGCATCTCTTATTCCTAATTTAATTTCTCCTTAATTAACCTGTCCCGCTCATTCTAGATGTGGCAGAGTTTGTCTTTATTCCGTTGTCAGTTTGTGTTCTATGTATCTGAAGAAGGCCGCATGTAGGCCCACACGTCAGTATTTTGTTGTGTTCCTATTTTGTAAAGCTGTCACTATACCTTATAGGAGTGTACGTGCACACCACCACTTGCTCTGTTGATAGAACAGAAACTATAGAAAATAAATGAGGAAAAATAAAAAATAGAACAAAATGGTATGTTAGAAGCTTTACGCGATAAGTAGACGACACAGATTAAACGACGTTTCGGCCCAATAGGCCTTCAGCAGGAACAAACAAAAACACACACACACGGATATGTAAGTAAAACTAATCAAAAATGTCTTCCCTGTGTGTCAGACCGAGGTCAAAATGAAAAGCCAAAAATGTCTTCCCTGTGTGTCAGACCGAGGTCAAAATTAAAAGCCAAAAATGTCTTCCCTGTGTGTCAGACCGAGGTCAAAATGAAAAGCTCAAAAATGTCTTCCCTGTGTGTCAGACCGAGGTCAAAATGAAAAGCTCAAAAATGTCTTCCCTGTGTGTCAGACCGAGGTCAAAATGAAAAGCTCAAAAATGTCTTCCCTGTGTGTCAGACCGAGGTCAAAATGAAAAGCTCAAAAATGTCTTCCCTGTGTGTCAGACCGAGGTCAAAATGAAAAGCTCAAAAATGTCTTCCCTGTGTGTCAGACCGAGGTCAAAATGAAAAGCTCAAAAATGTCTTCCCTGTGTGTCAGACCGAGGTCAAAATGAAAAGCTCAAAAATGTCTTCCCTGTGTGTCAGACCGAGGTCAAAATGAAAAGCTCAAAAATGTCTTCCCTGTGTGTCAGACCGAGGTCAAAATGAAAAGCTCAAAAATATCTTCCCTGTGTGTCAGACCGAGGTCAAAATGAAAATAAATGATCTAGGCCATTTTAATACTTGTAACATCCCACACAACAACTTATCGTACAACAAGAGAGTATTCACCACTTTAATCTCGGTACATTAACGACTGTCAACACCTGGGCTATCCCAGATTCTCAGGTGTGCAAGAAAAAAAAACAGGAAAACACCTGTAAAACATAAACTGGATTATACATCAGATTCTCTGACGTCAGCGAAATTTGCCGTATCATCTGGCGAACACGTCACTCTCAAGTGGCAAAACTTCCTGCAGCGCGCGCTGGAATCACTTAAGGGAATTCCAGGATTATCTTTATTTTCGATGTTGATACCTCGCCCATGATATTTCCTTACTTCTATCACCTGTTGTGTTTATACCAACTCATAATACTGTCTGGTTGCCGTGCGTGTTTGCTTATCATTCGCAATTTTAAAATGATAATAATTCTTACAACTGAGACAGAGTTATCATCCTTTGAGCTAAAGATAAATAATTACCGTTATCTACTTTTGTAATACGATAGTCACAGAAGTGTGTGGGGGGGGGGGGGGGGGCAGGACGCTCTATAATTTGTTCGAAATATATTCTTCCATAAATATAGATAGATTTGTATTCTTCCCTTAGCCTGTCTCGCGAGGATTAACTCAGTGGTTAGTGAACTGGACTACAAAGGACAAGAGGTAGGGTTCGATCCCAACCGACGGCACCGGTTCACCCAGCTTTTAATGGGTACCGGATTTTTTTCTGGGAAAGTAAAGCGGCACGGGCGTAATACCGACCACTTTACCCCAAAAATCATTTGCCGAATGTCTGTAAAATCTATGGTCACTAACACCATATTCCCTATACGCCACTTGGCGTGACAGGGGTACTTCACTTTTATTTTTTTTAGCCTGTCTGGTCTCTAGGGCACCACTGATAGACTTTAGTAGCCTTCTCCATTTCTCTCTATCTTCAGTTATTCTTTGGGACTCGAGTTCTGTCCCTTCCTCCCATTTCATTCTCCGCCTACCTCTCGCGTCGTTCCCTTTTGTTTCACAGTTCGTAACAGAATTCCTATTTCCTATACCAGGCAACCGACTAACTTGTCCAAGCGATCTCATTCTGTTCCATTTTTAGATAGCCAAAAGAACATCCTGTGTTACTATTGCTTATTGAGTTATTGAGTTATGTGCGGGTCATCATCATTGCACTCCGAACATGTCCATAGGGGCTCAGATCCCCTCCTCAGCAATTCCCTCAGTGTCCAGCGACTGACGACTCCAGTTCTATGTTGGTTGATAAGTCTTCTTACACGGCCACTAAGTTTCTCATTTCTGGCTGTGCCCATCTTAACTCCCATTTCCATCATTCGAAGAAGTGACGTGGATCTGTGTTTGTCGAAGTCATGTGCTCTTTCCACATCTCGGAGGGCATTGATGATGTCAGCCCGTTCCATTGGTTGCCCGTCCTCAACGACAGCGCAGCTAGCCAACCTGTCCGCTCTTTCATTTCCCCGTACTCCCGCATGTGCAGGGACATAGACAAAGGTGACCTTACGTATTTTGGATTTCTGCAACGACTCTACCCATTGCATGCGTGCAGAGCCCGCCTCCACTTTTTTTTATCATGCTCATCGAATCACTCAGTATACATGCGTGGGTGTAGTCTTGTGACTCTAACCATTTGAATGCCTTGGTCACTGCCATCACCTCCATTGTCATGCTGCTCGTGGTCACGACGTATGCACCACTGTCTATGTAGACGATTCTGCCTACCGAGCGTGCTGTAAATGCCCATGCACTTCTTTGGTGTTGTCTTACAGATCCGTCTGTATAGGTGACTGCATCTTTCTCATCGGTGTTATCGCAGATGAGACCGTTGACCTCAGCATTAACCACGACCGGGTTCTGTTCCCTACTTTTCCTGTCGAGTGTGACAATACATGAGAAAGTTCCCTTGAATGACGTAGGCACCGGTATCCACTCCTCACCAACGCTGATATTGGTAAGCCCACAGACCTGTTTGATGACATCTTCTGCTCGGCCCACCCATGATTTGCCTCTTTTTAGCCTGTCACCTGTCTCTGTGTTGAGCACGTGGTGCAATGGATGCTCTTTATCTGTACTAATCTTCAGGTATGCTCGTGCTCTCCAGATCTTGATTCTGTCATCCATGGTTGGAAAGAAGATACCTCATTGCTACACAGGGAGTATTCCTCGTACTTCCCAGGATAAAGCGCATGGCTTCATTTTGTATTTTTTGCAGCCTATCAATTCGAGTCGTACTAACAGTAAGAATTGCCAGGGCATACTCGATAGGTGCGAGGTGGAACAGAAGAGTAAGTAGCCTCTGCTCGATGTTGGCAGCTGCCATGACCTTCAAGGCGGCTAATCCTTTGCGGGATTTTGTTATCACATGGTCGACGTGGTCCCGAAAACACAGGCTGCGATCAAACTTAATTCCAAGGTATGTCATCAACTTGTCTCTGGTCACATCATCAGCTCCCATTCGTACTACCGGTGTGGTCGTATTGTTAAGGGAGTTACTATTGCTTGTTGCATCCTTTTGCGAACTTTTCCATGGTTATGGTTGCCCCGGTATCACTGCAAACGAATTATTGATACTTGAAGGGATCATGTGATTGTACGCGCTTTCTATTTGATGTATATCACTTTGCTTCTTTTGATTCATTGCATTTTTTACAATTTTCTTATTTCATCACTTATACTCAACCTTGTTGATTGCGCTATTGAACGCGTCAAAAAATGGCGGTTTGATATCGCCGGTCTGTCGTCAAGGACGCGTAATTCATTTAATTTGTAAAAAGCTCACAGTGTATCCGCGTGCTGCAGAGCCATTTACTGGAGTTGGTCAGTCTATAACGTGGAAACGGGTTCTGGACCGTGCGACTGAGTAAGTGCACATGAGTCTAGACCATCCACAGCATCGACGTTCAGCGACTAAATCATCTATGATACTATGACGACGGTAAGTATTCAGATGCAGTCCAAACGACAACATCGAAGAAGGAAAACACAAGGCAAGCGTGGTGGCATTAAACTGTCGAAGTGTAAGAGGCTAGGCCTAAAGTATGTGCGCGTTACATATTGGAATTATGGGTCCATAAATCAACGACGGCTCATTCTTGATAAGCTACTGTGCGGCGCCGATATAATGGTTTTGCAAAAAAATCTTCTTGGTGACAGGACAGTAAGTACTCCTGGCATTCATTGTTTTTACGATAGACGACACCTTGGGCAGGCCATCCTTGTGCGCAACAATATGGTGGCAGCTGAGGTTGATATGTCTGCGTGGGACAATGCAGAATTGCAGCTACATGCGGTTAGGGTGCAGGCCCCAGTTCATTTCGTGATTGTTAATATGTATGCCTGTAATGGGAAGGTGAACACGCAACAATGGCAGAATCTCTTCGAGTTCGATGAAGAGAATGTCATTTTCTGCGGGGACTTTAATGCTAGAGGAGACCAGTGGGGCAACATCATAACCAACAAGCAGGGAGAAGACCTAGAGGACGCACTGGTATCGGCCGATTTAGTGTGTTTGAATGATGGAAGGGCAACAAGAATGGCCACTCGAACAGGGGACTCTGATAGTGTCATAGACCTTGCACTGGTGTCTTCCACCTTCGCACCGGTTTGCAGGTGGAGTGCACTGGGGTTCCACGGAAGTGATCACTATCCATGTGTCCTCCTAATTGAGAAAATCATAAATAGAAGCCAGACAAGAAAGCGCCAGACATTCCACTACGAGAAAACAAACCAGGACTTCATTAGCAAAATCAGACATAGGAAACAGAGCGCCCCTCGTAGGAGGCAAGAGAGATGGCCGCAGCCACCCTGGTGGAACGTAGAAGTCGAGGAAGCTTGGCGGAGCAAGAGACAAACGGTCATGACATGGCAGAAAGCCAGAAAGAATGGAAGAACACAACCTGAGCTCCTGAAGCGTCTGAAAGTAGAGGTCGACCCAAAAATTGATGCACTTTAAACTATGCGCTAAGCAGGCTAGGGATGCCAAATGGGATAACTTCTGTAAAAAAGGTTGCTCAGAAAAATCGCTAGCCACATTCTGGCGCCTTCATCAGAGCATGAATGGCACAACACGACACAGAGGCATACCAGACTTTCAGAGCACAGGCCGGATATGGCACAAATCTGATGAGAGCAAAGGGAAGGCCCTGCTTGCCCGCTACATTGAGCAGACGGACCAAAGAAATGAGGCTGTAAGAATGAGGATACGGGGATCGCTGTCAAAATTGTGTAAGGATGTAGTGCTGGAAAAAGATCTGACAATCACAAGCGATACCATTCGCACAATACTTAAAAGGTCACACAACACTGCTCCTGGTCCAGATGGTGTTCGGTATGATGACATAGGCGATTTAGCTGATGACGACTTGACAACACTGGCCAATGAGTTTAATGCCAGTATTCGGAGTGGCCAGATTAAGGAGGAGTGGCTACACAGCTACTTACTACCGCTACCGAAGCCAAACAAGGACCATTCTCAGATCAGTGCCTACAGAATCATCACAATGCAGAACACTGCGGGGGGCAAGCTGCTGGAGAAAATAGTTGCCCGTGTCCTCACCTGTCACCTTGAACAGAAACGCGTATTCCCAACCACACTCGGAGGTTATAGATATAACAAAGAGACATGGCTCAATGCGGCAGTCTTTACCTATGACGTCTTCGAAGGCTTCCACAGACGAGAGGAGACATGTGCTGCTGCTATAGATCTGGAGGATGCATACAACAGGGTACCATTTGAATATCTCATTCATACGCTCCTCAAACTGGCGGTGCACCCCTTCCTCATTAGATGGATCGCCGCGGCACTGTTTCAGGGGAAGATGATATTCAGATGTGGAAGTTGGTCTTCCGAGCCAACATCCATTTGTCCATGACTGCCACAAGGCTCACCATTGTCACCAGTTCTATTTAACGTGTACACAATAACGATCACGGCCCAACAGCTGGATGGGAGGGGAAGAACTATGACTTTTGCTGATGATATTCTGGTATATCGACAGGGAAGAGACAGACGGGGAATCGCCTCCACAATGCAAGACGAACTCGATCGCATTTCTTCCTGGTGTGGGGTTTCAGGTGCCTTGGTTAATCCTAATAAAGCATCAGTTTCATGGTTCTCTCTTAACAATCATATAGTTAATACGACCACACCGGTAGTACGAATGGGAGCTGATGAAGTGACCAGGGACAAGTTGATGACATACCTCGGAGTTAAGTTTTATCGCAGCCTGTGTTTTCGGGACCACGTCGACCATGTGACAACAAAATCCCGCAAAGGATTAGCCGCCTTGAAGGTCATGGCAGCTGCCAACATCGAGCAGAGGCTACTTACTCTTCTATTCAATGGATTAGTCCTAGCACCAATCGAGTATGCCCTGGCAATTCTTACTGCCAGTACGACTCAAATTGATAGGCTGGAGAAAATACAAAATGAAGCCATGCGCATTATCTTGGGATATACGAGGGACACTCCCTGTGTAGAAATGAAGTATCTTCTTGGCTTAAATTTTCTGTTCTGTTTTCTTGTTTCTTGTCTAATGTCAATGTTTCTGCACCATACAGAAATATTGAGAAGATGTAACATTTTTCTATTCTTAGTTTTAGCCCTGGTGTTATTTGTGTTGACGTTAGTATAAATTTCAAGTCATTAAAATTACTTTTTCCCATGGCTATTCTTTTGTTTATTTCAGTTATACATTTGCCATCACTGGTTATAGTATGTCCTAGGTATCTGTAGCTCTGAACTGTCTCCATGTGTATTCTTTCAACTTTGATATTTTTTTTGTAGGTTTTGAGAATTTTCTTTCCTTATGATCATAGTTTTAGTCTTTTTGATATTCATATCTAGTCCATATTTTTTCCTTGTCATGTTTATTTCATTAAGTAATTGTTGTAGATCTTTAGGATTTTCTGTTTGAGGAAAGATAATAACCGAATAACAAAGCAAGCCCTCATGTGGGAAACAACAATTACGAGGAAAAGAGGCCAACTCAGAGAGACACCGAGAAGAACATTGATCAGAGAGGCAAGAGCAGCAGCAATCGGCTCCCTGAATGAGATTTGCTTGCACAGAACTGAGACAAATAGCGAGATTTGATAAAATATATTTACAAGGATTGAAAACTGCTAGAATAAAAATGTAAATAAAAGAAAGAGTATCTGGGACTATGCCCTATGGGCCGGCTACGGCTCGAAAGGTCAATAAATAGATAGATTGTTGTTCTTCCACCTATATCCATGCCATTGCCTTATTATCGCCTATATTGGTGTAACAAATATAATGTCATATCGTTTCATTCTTATTTTCTTCAACAATGATAATACTCCTCATGACATGTCATTCTGATCTTTCACATTATCGACATTCACATTACCAAACTCAAAAAATAACAAAAATAAAAATCTCCCAAAATCGAAAATAAAAACAAAAGAAACAAAACAACATCACAACTTATTTTTTTTTTTTTTAAATCTGAGCGGGGAAGGGGTGAGGTGGGGTTGCACAAAAAAACACATTCTAATTTTCATCAAAAATAAAAATAAAAAAAAAAAACAATATCCCATCATGCATACATAGACCCATTCTCAATTTCCGTACACCGAAGAGCTGAATAGAAATCATGCGCAGACAAAAGCGGAACTTTACGTCACGATCGGCCATTAAAAACTGCTACAGATCTGATTTCCATAACGATTCCCTTTCACTCACTTCTCCCCATTTGTAAATTCGACACAAAAATTCGACACAAAAATTCTACACGAAATCGAATTTCCCTTAATATTTTGTAGATGTTTTTCTGCTCAGAAAGTTGTGTAATTTGAAACAGTGTAGTCAATAGCTTCATACACAACAAACATTACACCACAATTGTGCATCCATTGTAAAGTCTCGACCAGCTATTGATCTTCAACAAAAAATCCATTATTTTGTGGACACGAATAGAATATATATAGCCATATCTGGATGATCTGCTCAATGATGCTGAGAGTATACAGATCAATGAGGCAGTTTGGACATTAGGATAAGTGAGAACAAGAAGCCTATGACAATTATTACAAATTCCTTTTATATTACTTCTGGCCATGTCATTGTACGCTCTCTTTTATTGTGTAAAATGGCCTAAAAAATAATTAACAAACATTAAACTGGCTATTACCTGGCCATATCGATATTAATCAGAATTCGATGAAAATAAATGGACTTGGCTAATTTTGTCTGGCATATTGTTACAGCTGTTAAAACTGCAGAGACAACAAAGAGGAGAAAGGGAGAGAGAGTGAAAAAGAGAGAGAAAAAGAAATAGAGATATAGAGATAAAGATAGAGAGAACGAGAGAGAATGAGATAAAGAACGAAAAAGAGAGACAGAGAGAGAAGGAAAGAGAGATATAAAATAATTGGAAATAGCTAGTATTGTCTGGCACACTGCTGCAGCTGTAAAAACTGCAGCTGTAAAAACTGCAGACAACAAAGAGGAGAAAGGGAAAGAGTGAGATAGTGAGAGAGAGAGAGAGAGAGAGAGAGAGAGAGAGAGAGAGAGAGTGTGAAAAAGAGAGAGAAAAAGAAATAGAGATATAGAGAGAAAGGTAGAGAGAAAGAGATAAAGAACGAGAAAGAGAGACAGAGAGAGAAAGAGAGAGAAAGAGAGAAATATAAAATAAATGGAAATAGCTAGTATTGTCTGGCACACTGCTGCAGCTGTAAAAACTGCAGCTGTAAAAACTGCAGACAACAAAGAGGAGAAAGGGAAAGAGTGAGATAGTGAGAGAGAGAGAGAGAGAGAGTGTGTGTGAAAAAGAGAGAGAAAAAGAAATAGAGATATAGAGAGAAAGGTAGAGAGAAAGAGATAAAGAACGAGAAAGAGAGACAGAGAGAGAAAGAGAGAGAAAGAGAGAAATATAAAATAAATGGAAATAGGTAGTATTGTCTGGCTCCAGCTGTAAAAAGTGCAGACAACACAGAAGAGAAAGAGAGAGAAAGAAGGAGAAAGAGAGAGAGAGAGAAAAAAAAAAGTAAAGTATCACCGTCACGCCAAGTGTCGTATAGGGAATATGGTGTTAGTGACCATAAATTTTACAGATCTTCAGGACATGATTTTTGGGGTAATGTGGTGGGTATTACGCCCATGCCGCTTTAATTTACCAGAAAAAAAATCCGGTACCCATTAAAGGCTAGGTGAACCGGAAGCCGTCGGTTGGGATCAAACCCTACCTATTGTCCTTTGTAGTCCAGTTCACTAACCACTGAGCTATCGCGGCTAAGAAAGAGAGAGAGTGAGAGAGAGAGAGAGAGAGAGAGAGAAAGAAATTAAAATGGCTACTATTGTTTGACATATTGTTACAGCTGTTAAAATTGCAGACAACAAAGTAGAGAAACAGAGAGCGGGAGAAAGAGAGAAAGAGAAGAAAGAAAAAGGAAAGAGTGAAAGAAAGAGACAAAGAATGAAAAAGAGAGAGAGAGTGAGTAACCACACAGAGACGAGTGTAGATGAAAGGAATTAAAATACACCAGGAAAAGAAGCACGTTCTTTTTGTAGAAGTTAAACAAATGAGCTCAGTAATCACAATCGGAAACAATCAAAGAAATCGCACTTTTCTTAAAGGAATCGATGACGGTAAAGATAGAAAAGGAACATTAATGGTGAGTTTTATTGATTAAAATATGACAGGATTGATTATTGTGCCGTCTTCGCATCGAGTGTTGTGCTTGTTCACTCCATCCTATGAGTCGATGCACTCCTTCGATTGATAGAAAACTGAGTAGAAAATGAGTGCAGCCTGAAAGGAGAGGTTTAGTGGTACATAAGAAAACTTATTAACCAATACAGAGCTGGAGCCGTCAGTCGCTGGAAACTGCTGGACATGCGGTCAGGAAACCCACGATTCATCATCATCATCATCATCATGTGCCATATCGATTGGCGTAGGCGATCATGTCCTTCCACAATCTTCTATCCACAGTGCATCGTATCAGTTCTGTTGTTGACTATTTTCCATGCCATAATACCAAGCTGTCCAGTATCTTCTCTCTATGTCGTCCGCGATCTCTCTTTCCTTTTATTTTCCCAGTTGTAACCAAGTATTTCAACTTTCCTCTTCTCGTCATCTGCCCGAAAAATGTTGATTGTTTCTTTCTGATGTTTTTTAGTAGTTCAATCGTTGTGTTGGCTCTTTGAGAATTTGATCAGTGGTCTTTTTAGCTGTCCTGGAACTTTCAACATTCTTCTGTGAAATCCCATCTCTGTAGCCTCTAATCGAGCTGTAGAAGTTTTGACATGATTATTCTGGGCAATATAAGAAGGTAGTTTGCCAATCCTTTCCTTCTAACATACGATTAGAACTACTTTAATAACGTAAAGTGAAACCAGTTATTTGGATCGAAAGGTGCACTTTACTCTATCTCTCGCCAGAATAGTATAGAATATTATGCAATGTTAGAATCATCAATACTGCACTCCGGCCACGCACATAGGTCTTCTTCTTGAAACACTTAGAATCTCCAGGGAGAACCCTGACCCACATGCATGAACTCCATCGCACGGTCTAGGATTATCCCAGCATGGAAAGATTGCTTAACAATATGCTGCCCAGGTAGCGGCCATATTAGTCTACTCATTTCGAGTTTTTCCTGCCAAGAGTTTTTAACGTGCGCAGATTTCACACAGGACTTCCTGTTTACCACCGTTACCCGAGAGGGCTAGACAACCGATTTCGCAACGGAGACCAGGGGGGGGGGGTGGTAACGCCACATTGAAACTACGGATTTGATTTGGCTAAAATGATCATCACCTGTGGTGAGAAGCCGGGGACATCCGCCTTGTCTAGACGCGCACGTTGAGCTCTCAATAACACAATCTTCGTTCCAACCTTGTGCTACCAATACCAGACCTGGACGCTAGACTCCAGGATAGCAAGCAAAACAACAACAACAACTTCTACTTTCCTTCCTCATCTGCCTTTCAGCTTTGAGGGGAGATATAATTCGGGGTCTTTTGCTCTTCTACTCGCCTCTGCTGCTATTATGTTTCTTAGTGTTTCTAATATTCCATCGATCCATCTTTTTCGTTGTCGACCCTTGGGTCTGGTATTCTCCCAATGTTTATTGATGGTTCGATGCTCGACCACGAAAAAGATGAACTGATGGAATATTAGAAACACTAGGAAACATAACAGCAGCAGAAACTAAAAGAAGAGTAAAGGACCACAAATTTATATCTCCCCTCGACGCTGAAAGGCAATGGAGAAAGAAAAGAAAAAAGAAAAAGAATTCAGATTTGTTTCTGTGCATGATAATGCTAATTAATAACACATAAACACTCGAACGTGCACAACAGAGATGTCTTTGATATGTGGTGTCGTGGATTAGTCAAATCTTAAAAGCATGAGTGTTCATCATTTATAGTTGATGGAACATGGCGATCTTTCTCTCTGATATTGTCATCCCCATCTTAATGATGACACTCACTCATTCAGCTGCAGAGGCTAACGAGCATTTGACTGTGACCGAATCCATGCTGACTTCATCGACCGAACAGATTGTATGCTCGTTGCTAATCAGACATTGTTTCCCTAGAACTTCCGGTATATGATGGATAGGCGGCGGGAACATGAAAAATGTATCTTGTTGCAGTTTCCTCATATTCCAAGTCCGGCTCGTTGCAGGAGCTACTGAGTTAAGTGCTCTATGCACACCGTGAGCTGTGTGTCTCATCCGTTTTGATCATGTTTCGATATTCCAATTGTTTAGGATGAATGATGATATCGTATAACAGGGAACAGTTGGCTGTGTTCACTTTCTGCGCAGTTTCGCCTTATGCCGTATGTTTTTTGGCGTGTGCTGAGACTGCAACGATGGGGACTACAGTTATCTTTCTTTGTTTGGGAGATGAGATATTAATTCGGATGATTACGCTGGCACGGGCAGTTGAGCAATTATGGATTTTAATTCGTTTGCAGTGATACCGGGGCCTTCCATAACCAAAGAACCAAATAACATTGTTTCCCATTTAAACATATCAATGAAGAGAATAAACAGGCACGGTATAGAACAGGTGTTTTTTGTTTTGTTTTAAATACAGGTCAGTGAAGACTGGAATATCCTATCCGGTGCTGTAAATAAATAAGGAGCAAAAACTACACAAACATTGACAATTTAAACAAAGGAGAAAAAAAAGTGTTCACGATCCAGGATACAAATAGCAAATAATTATTTATTATTTTTTCTTTTAAATACATATCTGTTTTTGCTTTGTATGTTTGTTCCTGCTGAAGGGATATTGACCCGAAACGTCGTTCTAATTTGTGTCGTCCACTTATTACGTAGAACCTTAACCATACTTTTTTTTTCTTGTTTCTTTTTTCATTTTTTCCATACAAATGACATCTCTGTCTAGGATATGTTCTTGGAATGTGTGAATCAAGATGGATAAGTGCAGAGATTGCGCTGGATAGGACACACGCCTAGGAGGTCAACCGAAAAGTGTTACACGACATGCCGTTTTATGGAATACCAAGAGGAGGATACAAAGAAGAAAACTATAATATACTTAGTGAAGACAGGCGGAAGTAGAGATGAAGGTGATGGAGAAGACAGATGGAGACAGAGGTGAAGATGATTGGGAAGACATGGAACGATCTTAAGAAAATTGCAAGAAACAGGACAGCTTGGAAAGTATTTGTCGAAGATCTGTTCTCCACAGGGAGTTGAACAGACGGTGAAGAAAGAGGAATAGAACAAGCTACAGATAAACGAGAGTTCCAAAGCCTCAAAGACATCTTGTTCACGAGATTATCACATTGTAAATCAAAAAGAGATGATTCCATTCTTCTTTAGGATAATCTTGAGATGTGGATAATTGACTGAGGCAAATAATAAACAATGACGTCATTTGACGCTATTTAGCTGTTGCTTTTTAAAAGAAGACGAATACGAGGAATGTCTAACCTGATAACGAAGGTAATCATCATCATCATCGAGTGCCGTCTCCGCAACGAAAGTTGGCTACCATGGATCGCCATTACACTCTGTTTCTTGCTTTGATGGTGTAGGTTGTCATAGATTGACTTGTCCATCTTTTGATGTTACTCGTCCATGTTAGTCTTGGTCTGCCTCTGCCTCTTTTACCTTGTATTTTCCCTTCCAATATTACTTTTAGTAGGCTGTTGTGTCTTTTAACGTATCCCAAATATTTCATTTGTCTTGTCTTAATTGTATTTAGTAGTTCTCTTTTTATTTTTAGTTGTTTTAAAACTTCCTCGTTTGTTTTCTTTTCCTTCCATCCAATTCTACCTATTCTTCTGTAAATCCACATTTCAAAGGCTTCAATTTTCTGTTCTGTTTTCTTGTCTAATGTCCATGTTTCTACACCATACATGAATATTGAGACGATGTAACATTTTGCTATTCTTAGATATAGTCCTGCTATTGTTTGTTTTGTTGCTAGTAAAGGTAAATACAAATGCGATATTTTGAAAGTAACTCTGCTTAACAGAGCGTAACAGTTCTGTTGTTGACTGTTTTCCATGCCATGACTCCAAGCTATTCAGTATTTTTTTCTCTTTGTCGTCCGCGATCTCTCTTTCCTTTTATTTTGCCAGTTGTAACCAAGTATTCCAACTTTCCTCTCCCCATGATGTGCCCAAAAAAATGTAAACAAATTAAAACATCTCGTCTATGCAGAGTCCTAAAGAGTACATGTGATAGTGATACACGAAAAATGTTGACAGAATCTGTCAATGGTTCCCCCAAACAACCTCCAGTGTTATGGGGTCAATGAAATTATAAAAATAATAATTGTTACTATTATCATTATTTTTGTTTTATTACCGAACTGTAGCATCTCAGTGTGAAGGGGCGGATGCTGCAGTTAACGTACCGAACATAGCAGTGTCAGACTCCACTATAACAACAGACCCGCCATGAGTTCCCATGCATATTATTTCCCTTTCTAACATCCTATGAACTATATTAAATTCGTTAAATTCTACGTTAATAAGTGCAGAAATATTCCAGAAAAAAATAACACAATATGGAATAATAGACAGAATAAGCAAATTCCCTTCTATTAACGTGAACACAAAAACACCTGTCGCTTTACCTGTCAGATTTGAGAACAGGTAAGCTGATCACGTAACACTTCAATTCTAATATATGCTTATCCGTTTAGATTCTGTCATCTGCACTGAATCCAGGTGCTAGCTTGTCTATCAGTCTCTCCTATTTTAGAAAGAATTATTAAAAGTACATCCGCTTGTTTTGTTTCTCTTTTCTGTTATGAAGATTTTATTTTCTTATCACAGAGCGGGTGGTTTAAGTGGGTTGGGTCCGAAAATGTCCGCAGATTTTTATGTTATGACTTTTACCGTTCCATTCAGAAATTGTACATTAGCATTCAATCCTCGTTCTGAGAGCACGGAAAGATTACATCTTAAAGCACGAACTCCGTAGCACCGGCGAGTAGTAGTTTCAGAAAGCTGGTTAGTTATTACGAAAGATGGTATACATGTGTACTCTTCATTAAAAAAAAAAAATTTCTCTTGACAGCGGCAAACTGCTTAATCTTTTATATTCTCAACTGTCAGAAGTTCAGGGAGATCTTCCTTTTTCTAACAAAAACAGACAATCTTCCTCTTTAAATTAGCAAAACTGGAGTAATCATCCTTCTTTTTTTCCTGACATAAACCAGGCCACCTTCTTCATAGCTCTTGTGAAATATGGCGCTAGGGTCGTTAATGTTTGTTTCGTTTACTTCCCGCAATTGATTTGTTGTTTTTGCGTGTGTGTGGGGGGGGGGGGGGGGGAAGGTGGGTGGAGATTATAAAATCAAACATAACTTGATCGGTCATTAGACGAATTCTATCTGTGATTACAACACGCAAATATTTTATTTTAGCGCTGTAACGAAGGAGCGATGAAGCGTGGATATATTTCACTTAGTTCTAGAAATAAAAAACCTGGAAACGAATGGCGAGAAACATCACACACACACACACACACACCCCCACCACCCCCCCCCCCCCCACACACCCCCCCACGTTTTGCTTGCGGACGTTTTAGCATTTCCTAAATCGGTCTGGATAGTCGTAGCAGGCGCTAGGTCGAAAATAAATGTGAAGTTCTGTGCTGAACAAGGTGGCCTATTACAACGAGAAGTAACAGTGCAGGTGATGGAGGCGTGGCACATATACTTCCAAGTCTTTCTTTCTTTCTTCACTGTCTTTCTTTCTTTCGTTTTTTCTTTCATCACTATTTTTTTCTTCACCTTCTTTCATTCTTCATTTTCTTTATTTCTTTCCTTCTTTTTTCCTTATTTTTTTCACTTTCTTTCTTCCTTTCTTTCTTTCTTTCTCTATTTCTTTCTCCCTTTCTTTCATTCTTCATTTTCTTTTCTTCCTTCTTTCTTTCTTTCTTTTTTCACTTTCTTTCTTCACTTTCTTTCCTTCTTTCTTTCTTTCTTTCTTTCTTTCTTCACTTTCTTTCTTCATTTTCTTTCCACGTATTTGTTTGACATGTTGCAGATGGAAAACTAATAGCAGGAGAATATCTATATGTTTGACATGTTACAATACCTGACCAACTAAATTAGCATCAAGCAAATCCACACAGCTAGCAACACACACAATTCACACATCTAGTAATAAACACAATCCACACAGCTAGAAAAAAAAACAACAATCCACAATGATTGAAACAAACGTAACGAAAAAAAGAATAACTCTAAAAGACATCACCGAAAAAGAATGATACACTGAGAGCTAGCAATACTCAAAGTTGAAACTCCCAAAGAGCTCAATCAAAGATCAAAAGACTAAATATATCTCGCCCACTAACGATGAAAAGAAACAAAACAAGAAAACAAAGAAGATTATTTCCATAATCCCTCAAAGGCTGTACTAGTGGACCCTAAAGAAGACAAGAAATAAGATGGAACCCTGTCACTTCAGTCACGAAACGTGAGTTACCAGCTCTCTTGGCTTAAGTATCATGCCGCCTACACGCTACTTTTCTAAATGTATTATTACCACTACTTTCTTTTTTAATTTTTTAAAATTTTGTTTATGTCAGTAAAAATGTTGCCCTCGGGACAGCCGGCTCTCGGGCTTGCCTCGTGCTACAATACGTCATCTCCCTCGTGCTACAACAGTGCGTCATCTCCCTCGTGTTACAACAATACGTCATCTGCCTCGTGTTACAAAACTACGCCATCTCCTTCGTGTTACAACAATAGGTCATCTCCTTCGTGTTACAACAATACGTCATCTCCCTCGTGTGTCACAACAATACGTCATCTCCCTCGTGTTACAACAATACGTCATCTCCGTCGTGCTACAACAGTACGTCATCTCCCTCGTGCTACAACAGTGTGTCATCTTCCTCGTGCTACAACAGTTCGTCATCTCCCGCGTGTTGCAACAGTACGTCATCTCCGTCGTGCTACAACAGTACGTCATCTCCCTCGTGCTACAACAGAGCGTCATCTTCCTCGTGCTACAACAGTGCGTTATCTTCCTCGTGCTACAACAGTGCGTCATCTCCCTCGTGTTGCAACAGTACGTCATCTCCGTCGTGTTACAACAGTACGTCATCTCCGTCGTGCTACAACAGTACGTCATCTCCCTCGTGCTACAACAGTGCGTCATCTCCACGTGCTAGAACAGTGCGTCATCTCCCTCGTGCTACAACAAAGCGCCATCTCCCTCGTGCTACAACAGTATGTCATCTCCCTCGTGTTACAACAATGCGTCATCCCCCTCGTGCTACAACAGTATGTCATCTCCCTCGTGCTACAACAAAGCGCCACCCCCCTCGTGCTACAACAGTATGTCATCTCCCTCGTGCTACAACAAAGCGCCATCTCCCTCGTGCTACAACAGTATGTCATCTCCCTCGTGCTACAACAACGCGCCATCTCCCTCATGGTACAGCAGTATGTCATCTCCCTCGTGTTACAACAATGCGTCAATTCCTTCGTGCTACAACATTATGTCATCTCCCTCGTGTTACAACAATGCGTCATCTCCCTCGTGTTACAACAATGCGTCATCTCCCTGGTTCTACAACAATGCGTAATTTCCTTCGTGCAAAAACAGTGCGTATTTTCACTCCTGTTACAACAGTGCGTCATCTCCCTCGTGCTACAACAAAACGTCATCTCCTCGTGCTACTACAGTACGTCATCTCCTCGTGCTACAACAGTGCGTCATCTCCCTCGTGTTACAACAATACGCCATCTACCTTGTGTTACAACAATGCGCCATCTCACTCGTGCTACAACAGTGCGCCATCTCCCTCGTATTACAACAATGCGCCATCTCACTCGCGTTACAACAGTGCGTCATCTGCCTCGTGCTACAACAATGCGCCATCTCCCTCGCGCTAAAACAGTGCGTCATCTCCCTCGTGCTACAACAGTGCACCATCTCCTTCGTGCTACAACAGTGCGTCATCTCCCTCGTGTTACAACAATGCGTCATCACCCTCGTGCTACAACAGTGCGTCATCTCCCTCGTGCTACAACAGTGCGTCATCTCCCTCGTGCTACAACAGTGCATTATCTCCCTCGTGCTACAACAGTGCGTCATCTTCCTCGTGCTACAACAGTGCGCCATCTCCCTCGTGCTGCAACAGTACGTCATCTCCGTCGTGCTACAACAGTGTGTCATCTTCCTCGTGCTACAACAGTTCGTCATCTCCCTCAAGCAACAACAGTACGTCATCTCTCTCGCGTTACAACAATGCGTCATCTTCCTCGTGTTACAACGATGCGTCATCTCCCTGGTGCTACAACAGTTCATCATCATTATGTGCCGTACCGGTTGGCGTTGACGATCATGTCCTTCCACAATCTTCTATCCACAGTGCATCGTATGAGTTCTGTTGTTGTCTGTTTTCCATGCCATGACACCAAGCTATCCAGTCCATACATTATAAAATATAAACAAAAATAGTCTTATGAAACAAGACTATGTCAATTCATCTGTGCTATTATAGATTCAATTCTGACCTAGGGACGCGAATCATTAGCAGGAAACAAAAAAATGAAAAGGCGATTAGAGGCCATAGGAATGTGAACTTCGCAGACAAATATTGAGAGTTCCCTGGACAGCTAAAATAGACTAACTAGGATATTCTCAAAAAGGTCAGCAAAAAAATGAGAGCTCCTAAAAATCATCAGAAACAAACAAATCAGCATTTTTCGGGCACGTCATGAGGAGATGATAGTTTGAATATTTGATTTCAAGTGGCAAATTACAGGGAAAGGGAGATCGCGGAAAACAAAGAAAAAAGATACCAGATAGCTTGGACCTATGGACATGTTCGGAGTGCAATGATGATGACCCGCAAATAACTCAATAACTCAATAATAATACTTGTTATGAACCATCTATAGCTATTTTGGAGCCGCGATAGCTCAAAGATTAGTGAACTGGACTACAAAGGACAAGAGGTAGGGTTTGATCCCAACCGACGGCTTCCGGTTCACCTAGCCTTTAATGGGTACCGGATTTTTTTCTGGGAAAGTAAAGCGGCACGGGCGTAATACCGACCACATTACCCAAAAAATCCTGTGCCGAAGGTCTGTAAAATTTATGGTCACTAACACCATATTCCCTATACGCCACTTGGCATGACAGGGGTACTTTACTGGTTTTTTTTTTTTTTTTTGTCATGGCTTGGAAAACGGGAACATAATTGATAAAATGCAATGTGGACAGATAATTGTGTCAGAAAATTATCGATTACACAACCGGTATGCCACAGGTTGATAAAACAATCAAAAGAAAAGTGCCAGTTATTGACCCACCGTGCCTCAACGATGAAAGTTAATCACCGATCAGTCAGTGTGTTATTCACATAACGTTTCAAACTACTATATTATTTCATTCATAACAGTTTATGTACAGGCAACAACGACATAGAAACCTCATATTTGTCATAACAGTGGATTGCTCTACGGGACAGCAAAGATTAGTAAAACGATATACAACCCGCCTGATTCATGATCGTTCCCAAAGTTGATTTTTGAAGCAAGTATTCCTTTATTCGCGTTATTAAATTCAAATAAAAATGTAAAAGAAAATAAGAAATAAAAAAAAAAAAAGACATACGGTATGGCCATTAATGAAGAAAGAAGGAAATAAAGAAAATTACATGGGGCGATAATCAGTGATTGCCGAACTCATCGAAGCGTTGTCTACAGGATATTCTGCAAACACTCATGCAGCACTTTTCACTTTTGTTTCAATCAAAGACCGCTGAAATTGTGAGTGCATATCAGTGATTTAGCTGGCAGTCAGTGGCGCAATCGGATATTTTCAAATTACAGAGAAGATGGATCAAAGGAAAACGTGCAGAACAAAGTTTTGATGCGTCATCGCGTCAGTTAACCATACTCTAGCCGCTGTAGTTAGTGGGTTTTTGTATTTGTTGGTCTCCTGTGGGTTGAGTACACATCACGTGCAGGCCTCACTAGCGCCCATTGGCTGAATTTCAGGGTCAAGGTTATCTAGGTCTATCTCTACAAAGTCGAGACTTATTGACTGTACAAACATAATTATTGTTCTTCCTTCCTCTTATTCTGTCACTCCCTTTCTTTTATTTTAGAAATAATCTTTTCTTTTCCTCAAACTGTTTTCTCTCCGCCACTTCCTCTTTTTCTCATCCTATTACTCATTCTTCTTCTGTATATTTTTTTATACCCCATTTACTCATTCTTCAATTGTCTTCTTTCTTTATCTCCATTACTTCTTCCTCTTCTGTTTTCTTCATCTCCGCTTTCTTCTCATATTTTATTGTTATCCTTTATTCTTCTACTTGTTCTTCAACTTCTCCTTCTACGTCCCCTCCTCTATTTCTTCTTATGATGCCATCTCTTCGCACTTCTTCATCTTCTTCTATCTATCTTCTATTTATTCTCATCTCTTTCTTTTTCTCCTTTCTTCTCCTCACACTTCTCCTCTTCTTTTACTTATCTTCCTACTTCATTCTTTTTTCTTCTTCTTCCTCATTTTTATCTATTTACATTAACGCTTCTTCTACTTCCTCTGCTGCAAGGCCCACATTATCTATAAATAGAATATATATGGCATAAATATCGTATGCAACATGCACAACTTTATATCAAAACATGTTTATCATACACCTTTTTTCATCATTAACCTGGCGCACAAGCGATCAATTACATAAGAGTATAATGCATTCGTATCAATATAATGATTTACTGACATCAATGTACTGTAATCGAATATTCTCAAAATCCAAATAAAAAAAAAAACGCGATGTTGCTATAGTGAGCTATTTTTCAATGCCATTTTAGTAGCTTTCTGAAAGAAAAAAAAGTCATTCCTTTTTGTCTCAGTCAATGACTAAGTTTAAAAGAAACAGGTGAACCTATGACAACGTGCACATCAAGGGTAGAGACAGAGTAAAATGACGCTCCATGATAGCCAAACATTGATGCGTTGACGGTACCCAGTGAATGGACGAGGAATTGTCATAGAAACATTGAGTCATCTTAAATGGGTTATGGAGTCAAAGTGAGCAGTTAGATTTCATCAGGTCTCATGCCATTTGCAGAACTTTTGCATTTACAACAACCTACCTGAAAGAATCTCTGTCTCCAGCCAGATCTCCCACAGCATGTCTGAAAGAATCTCTGTGTCTAGCCAGATCTCACACAGCATGTCTGAAAGAATCTCTGTCTCTAGCCAGATCTACCACAGCATGTCTGAAAGAATCTCTGTGCCTAGCCAGATCTCACACAGCATATATGAAAGAATCTCTGTGTCTAGTCAGATCTACCACAGCATGTCTGAAAGAATCTCTGTGCCTAGCCAGATCTCACACAGCATGTCTGAAAGAATCTCTGTCTCTAGTCAGATCTACCACAGCATGTCTGAAAGAATCTCTGTGCCTAGCCAGATCTCACACAGCATATATGAAAGAATCTCTGTGTCTAGTCAGATCTACCACAGCATGTCTGAAAGAATCTCTGTGCCTAGCCAGATCTCACACAGCATGTCTGAAAGAATCTCTGTCTCTAGCCAGATCTACCACAGCATGTCTGAAAGAATCTCTGTGCCTAGCCAGATCTCACACAGCATATATGAAAGAATCTCTGTGTCTAGTCAGATCTACCACAGCATGTCTGAAAGAATCTCTGTGCCTAGCCAGATCTCACACAGCATGTCTGAAAGAATCTCTGTCTCTAGCCAGATCTACCACAGCATGTCTGAAAGAATCTCTGTGCCTAGCCAGATCTCACACAGCATATATGAAAGAATCTCTGTGTCTAGTCAGATCTACCACAGCATGTCTGAAAGAATCTCTGTGCCTAGCCAGATCTCACACAGCATGTCTGAAAGAATCTCTGTCTCTAGTCAGATCTACCACAGCATGTCTGAAAGAATCTCTGTGCCTAGCCAGATCTCACACAGCATATATGAAAGAATCTCTGTGTCTAGTCAGATCTACCACAGCATGTCTGAAAAAATCTCTGTGCCTAGCCAGATCTCACACAGCATGTCTGAAAGAATCTCTGTCTCTAGCCAGATCTACCACAGCATGTCTGAAAGAATCTCTGTGCCTAGCCAGATCTCACACAGCATATATGAAAGAATCTCTGTGTCTAGTCAGATCTACCACAGCATGTCTGAAAGAATCTCTGTGCCTAGCCAGATCTCACACAGCATGTCTGAAAGAATCTCTGTCTCTAGCCAGATCTACCACAGCATGTCTGAAAGAATCTCTGTGCCTAGCCAGATCTCACACAGCATATATGAAAGAATCTCTGTGTCTAGTCAGATCTACCACAGCATGTCTGAAAGAATCTCTGTGCCTAGCCAGATCTCACACAGCATGTCTGAAAGAATCTCTGTCTCTAGTCAGATCTACCACAGCATGTCTGAAAGAATCTCTGTGCCTAGCCAGATCTCACACAGCATATATGAAAGAATCTCTGTGTCTAGTCAGATCTACCACAGCATGTCTGAAAGAATCTCTGTGCCTAGCCAGATCTCACACAGCATGTCTGAAAGAATCTCTGTCTCTAGCCAGATCTACCACAGCATGTCTGAAAGAATCTCTGTGCCTAGCCAGATCTCACACAGCATATATGAAAGAATCTCTGTGTCTAGTCAGATCTACCACAGCATGTCTGAAAGAATCTCTGTGCCTAGCCAGATCTCACACAGCATGTCTGAAAGAATCTCTGTCTCTAGTCAGATCTACCACAGCATGTCTGAAAGAATCTCTGTGCCTAGCCAGATCTCACACAGCATATATGAAAGAATCTCTGTGTCTAGTCAGATCTACCACAGCATGTCTGAAAGAATCTCTGTGCCTAGCCAGATCTCACACAGCATGTCTGAAAGAATCTCTGTCTCTAGCCAGATCTACCACAGCATGTCTGAAAGAATCTCTGTGCCTAGCCAGATCTCACACAGCATATATGAAAGAATCTCTGTGTCTAGTCAGATCTACCACAGCATGTCTGAAAGAATCTCTGTGCCTAGCCAGATCTCACACAGCATGTCTGAAAGAATCTCTGTCTCTAGCCAGATCTACCACAGCATGTCTGAAAGAATCTCTGTGCCTAGCCAGATCTCACACAGCATATATGAAAGAATCTCTGTGTCTAGTCAGATCTACCACAGCATGTCTGAAAGAATCTCTGTGCCTAGCCAGATCTCACACAGCATGTCTGAAAGAATCTCTGTCTCTAGTCAGATCTACCACAGCATGTCTGAAAGAATCTCTGTGCCTAGCCAGATCTCACACAGCATATATGAAAGAATCTCTGTGTCTAGTCAGATCTACCACAGCATGTCTGAAAAATCTCTGTGCCTAGCCAGATCTCACACAGCATGTCTGAAAGAATCTCTGTCTCTAGCCAGATCTACCACAGCATGTCTGAAAGAATCTCTGTGCCTAGCCAGATCTCACACAGCATATATGAAAGAATCTCTGTGTCTAGTCAGATCTACCACAGCATGTCTGAAAGAATCTCTGTGCCTAGCCAGATCTCACACAGCATGTCTGAAAGAATCTCTGTCTCTAGCCAGATCTACCACAGCATGTCTGAAAGAATCTCTGTGCCTAGCCAGATCTCACACAGCATATATGAAAGAATCTCTGTGTCTAGTCAGATCTACCACAGCATGTCTGAAAGAATCTCTGTGCCTAGCCAGATCTCACACAGCATGTCTGAAAGAATCTCTGTCTCTAGTCAGATCTACCACAGCATGTCTGAAAGAATCTCTGTGCCTAGCCAGATCTCACACAGCATATATGAAAGAATCTCTGTGTCTAGTCAGATCTACTACAGCATGTCTGAAAGAATCTCTGTGCCTAGCCAGATCTCACACAGCATGTCTGAAAGAATCTCTGTCTCTAGCCAGATCTACCACAGCATGTCTGAAAGAATCTCTGTGCCTAGCCAGATCTCACACAGCATATATGAAAGAATCTCTGTGTCTAGTCAGATCTACCACAGCATGTCTGAAAGAATCTCTGTGCCTAGCCAGATCTCACACAGCATGTCTGAAAGAATCTCTGTCTCTAGTCAGATCTACCACAGCATGTCTGAAAGAATCTCTGTGCCTAGCCAGATCTCACACAGCATATATGAAAGAATCTCTGTGTCTAGTCAGATCTACCACAGCATGTCTGAAAGAATCTCTGTGCCTAGCCAGATCTCACACAGCATGTCTGAAAGAATCTCTGTCTCTAGCCAGATCTACCACAGCATGTCTGAAAGAATCTCTGTGCCTAGCCAGATCTCACACAGCATATATGAAAGAATCTCTGTGTCTAGTCAGATCTACCACAGCATGTCTGAAAGAATCTCTGTGCCTAGCCAGATCTCACACAGCATGTCTGAAAGAATCTCTGTCTCTAGTCAGATCTACCACAGCATGTCTGAAAGAATCTCTGTCTCTAGTCAGATCTACCACAGCATGTCTGAAAGAATCTCTGTCTCTAGTCAGATCTACCACAGCATGTCTGAAAGAATCTCTGTGCCTAGCCAGATCTCACACAGCATATATGAAAGAATCTCTGTGTCTAGTCAGATCTACCACAGCATGTCTGAAAGAATCTCTGTGCCTAGCCAGATCTCACACAGCATGTCTGAAAGAATCTCTGTCTCCAGCCAGATCTCCACACAGCATGTCTGAAAGAATCTCTGTCTCCAGCCAGATCTCCCACAGCATGTCTGAAAGAATCTCTGTCTCCAGCCAGATCTCCCACAGCATGTCTGAAAGAATCTCTGTGCCTAGCCAGATCTACCACAGCATGTCTGAAAGAATCTCTGTTTCTAGCCAGATCTCCCACAGCATGTCTGAAAGAATCTCTGTCTCCAGCAGATCTCCCACAGCATGTCTGAAAGAATCTCTGTCTCCAGCCAGATCTCCCACAGCATGTCTGAAAGAATCTCTGTTTCTAGCCAGATCTACCACAGCATGTCTGAAAGAATCTCTGTTTCTAGCCAGATCTACCACAGCATGTCTGAAAGAATCTCTGTTTCTAGCCAGATCTACCACAGCATGTCTGAAAGAATCTCTGTCTCTAGCCAGATCTCACACAGCATGTCTGAAAGAATCTCTGTTTCTAGCCAGATCTACCACAGCATGTCTGAAAAAATCTCTGTTTCTAGCCAGATCTACCACAGCATGTCTGAAAGAATCTCTGTCTCTAGCCAGATCTCACACAGCATGTCTGAAAGAATCTCTGTTTCTAGCCAGATCTACCACAGCATGTCTGAAAGAATCTCTGTTTCTAGCCAGATCTACCACAGCATGTCTGAAAGAATCTCTGTTTCTAGCCAGATCTACCACAGCATGTCTGAAAGAATCTCTGTTTCTAGCCAGATCTACCACAGCATGTCTGAAAGAATCTCTGTCTCTAGCCAGATCTCACACAGCATATATGAAAGAATCTCTGTCTCTAGTCAGATCTACCACAGCATGTCTGAAAGAATCTCTGTCTCTAGTCAGATCTACCACAGCATGTCTGAAAGAATCTCTGTCTCTAGTCAGATCTACCACAGCATGTCTGAAAGAATCTCTGTGCCTAGCCAGATCTCACACAGCATATATGAAAGAATCTCTGTGTCTAGTCAGATCTACCACAGCACGTCTGAAAGAATCTCTGTTTCTAGCCAGATCTACAACAGCACGTCTGAAAGAATCTCTGTCTCTAGCCAGATCTCACACAGCATATATGAAAGAATCTCTGTGTCTAGTCAGATCTACCACAGCATGTCTGAAAGAATCTCTGTGTCTGGTCAGATCTACCACAGCATATATGAAAGAATCTCTGTGTCTAGTCAGATCTACCACAGCATGTCTGAAAGAATCTCTGTGTCTGGTCAGATCTACCACAGCATATATGAAAGAATCTCTGTGTCTAGTCAGATCTACCACAGCACGTCTGAAAGAATCTCTGTTTCTAGCCAGATCTACAACAGCACGTCTGAAAGAATCTCTGTTTCTAGCCAGATCTACAACAGCACGTCTGAAAGAATCTCTGTTTCTAGCCAGATCTACAACAGCACGTCTGAAAGAATCTCTGTTTCTAGCCAGATCTACAACAGCACGTCTGAAAGAATCTCTGTTTCTAGCCAGATCTACAACAGCACGTCTGAAAGAATCTCTGTTTCTAGCCAGATCTCCCACAGCACGTTTGAAAGAATCTCTGCCTCTAGACAGATCTCCCACAGCACGTCTGAAAGAATCTCTGTCTCTAGCCAGATCTCCTGTTGTCACGTTCAAGATCTCTGTGATGTGTTGAAACAATCTTCGTTGTCTGACCTGATTCGTTGCATAGAAACGATGCTAAATTTATTAAAGCAAAATAATATAAAACGGTACCAACAAACTCTCTTTAGTTGTTGCTTTTTTTCTATTGTTCTTTCTTTTTTGTTTTCATTTTCTGTCTTTCTTTCTTAAATTTCTTTCTTTATCTCTTTCTTTCTCTTTTCTTCCTTCTTCTTTTGTTTTCTTTCTTTCTTCTTTCGTTCTTTCTTTGAATTAATTGTGACTAATTTCTTTCTTTGAATTAATTGTGGCTAATTTCTTTCTTTGAATTAATTGTGGCTAATTTCTTTCTTTGAATTAATTGTGACTAATTTCTTTCTTTGAATTAATTGTGGCTAATTTCTTTCTTTGAATTAATTGTGGCTAATTTCTTTCTTTGAATTATTTGTGACTAATTTCTTTCTTTGAATTAAGTGTGGCTAATTTCTTACTTTGAATTAATTGTGGCTAATTTCTTTCTTTGAATTAATTGTGGCTAATTTCTTTCTTTGGATTAATTGTGGCTAATTTCTTTCTTTGAATTAATTGTGGCTAATTTCTTTCTTTGAATTAATTGTGGCTAATTTCTTTCTTTGAATTAATTGTGGCTAATTTTCCGTTCAGTTATGACTCATATTTTTTCTTAATAAGTTACCCATCGTCCCAGTGAAATGACTCATGCTTCTTCTAATACTGTCCTCATGCTTTCCTCAGTAATGACTCATGCTTTCTTCAGTAATGACTCATGCTTTCTTAAATAATGTCTCATGCTTTCTTCAGTAATGACTCATGCTTTCTTCAGTAATGACTCATGGCCCCTATAACTATGACTCACATATCCCTTATTAATAACTCTTAACTATTTAATGACGAACCGTAATACACATTAAAAAAACAACTTAATGTCCCCTCTTATATGCCATTAAATAACTCTTTAAAAAGGCTTTAATCGCATATGCTTCCTGTATTTCTGGTTAATCTTCTATAAATTGGCTTCTGGTCACGAGGAATATAAATTTGCAAGGATATTGAAAAGTTATTAAATTCAACGTAATTAGACGTAAAGACTTAGAGCGGTTCTCAAGTTTTACAAACAGGAGATGAACTTAGATGTGTTCAAAATGCACAGAATGAGAATCCCCGATCAGAACCACGGGTTTGACATTAGAAGATTAATAAAAAGAAGATAGAACAAAGGAAACCGGAAAGAGAATCCTCGATTAAAGAAACAAAGAAAGGGAAAATGAAAGAGAGAAACGAAAAGAAATAAAGAAAATGAAATAAACAGGGAAAGAAATAAAGAAAGATTTAATGGAAGAAAGAAAGATAAAGAATTGAATGAAAGAAATAAAAGTAAGGGAAAAAAATTGTAAATGAATGAAAAGGGAAAGTTAAATGAAAGCAAAAAATGAGAGAAAGAAAGAAAGAAGTGAAGAAAGAAATAAAGAAAGAACAAAATAATGAACTCAGTGACTATAGAATACGATTTTCGAACTGATTTGTTGTTTGAGTGATCAGCATTACGCCAGATCTTTCTCACTTTCCCAGACAGCCTTGTACTGACTTTTTTTAAATTTGTTTTTATTTTAGCGTTCGCCAGCTTTCACATCTGACGAAGTCCCTAGAGTCAGGAACTGAATTTTGCGTGTTAATCCGTTTTTCCCTGGCAGTCGTGTGCACAGGGGTCCCTCGCCGCACAGGCAGTAAACTCTGTCTTCGGAGGTACTCATATTTTTTTCCGTCGATGAGTAATTAACGTTTCAGGCCTGGCCTAGCTGCTGAGAAAGGGTTGGTTGCCGCAGAGAGAAATCATAAATAAAAATCCCAACCAGGTAAATCTTTACTATTATTAACTGAACCATTATTAAATGAAACATTGATAAACCAACTATTTTAAATGAATCATTGTTATATAAACTATTGTTAAAGAAACCATTGTTAAATTAACCATCGTTAAAGGAACCATCGGTAAATGAACCATTGTTAAATAAACCATTGTTCAATGAACGATTGTTAAATGACCCATTGTTAAATGAGCCATTGTTAAATAAACCATTGTTAATGCAACCATTTTAAATAAACTATTGTGAAAGGAACCATTGTCAAATGAACCATGAACCCAACGATGACGTAATCTCATGACGTAAAAGAAGCCGTAATCCGTGACGACGATGCACTAGCTCCACAATCAGCAGGATTCAATCGCCTTGGAGTTTCTCATCATCATAATCATGTGCCGTACCGGTTGGCGTTGGCGATCATGTCCTTCTACAATCTTCTATCCACAGTGCATCGTATGAGTTCTGTTGTTGACTGTTTTCCATGCCATGACACCAAGCTATCCAGTATTTTCTCTCTTTGTCGTCCGTGATCTCTTTTTCCAAGTATTCCAACTTTCCTCTTCTCATGATGTGCCCAAAAAATGTTGATTGCTTCTTTCTGATGTTTTTTAAGAGCTCCCTTTTTGTGCTGGCCTCTTTGAGAACTTCCTCATTGGTCTTTTTAGCTGTCCAGGGAACTTTCAACATTCTTCTGAGAAATCCCATCTCTGTGGCCTCTAATCGTCTTTTAATTTGTTTGTCTATTGTCCATGATTCGCTTCCATAGGCCACCCATCCATCCATACATCCATCCATCCATCAACCCATCCACCAATCCATCCATATATCTATTGACTTTTCGAGCTGTGGCCGGTCCATAGGGCATAGACCCAGATACTCTTTCTCTTATCTAATTTTTTTTTTCGTTCTAGCAGTCTCAATCCTTGTAAAGATCTTTTATAAAATCTCGACATGTGTCTCTGTTTTGTGCAAGCAACTCGATCTCATTGAGGGAGCCGATTCCTGCTGCTCTTGCCTCTCTGATCAATATTCCTCTTTTCCTCTAACCTGTTGTTTACCCACATGAGGGCTTGCTTTGTTATTCGGTTATTATCTCTCCTCATCATGTGTCCATTTTAAATGAACCATAAATCATTAAATTAGACTATAAATTATTATTAATTTAATCATTACCCATCATTATATGAACCACGAACCAGTAATTGATTTAACCACGAACCATTGCCTAGTGTTAAGTGACCATGACTCATTTGCTAAATGAACTATGGGCAATTATTAAACGATCAATGTGCAATTATTAAATGAACCATGATTTGTTATTTAATAAACCGTGGGTCATTATTATATGAACCTAAAGTAATGATTAAATTGACCACAAACCAATGTTGAATCTATTTAAATACATTATTTACATGTCATGATGGCGTATCACCACGAATAGGGTGTAACTGGGCTTCTCCTGTCTCATCTCATAATCCCTGAGGCCGTTGGGTACCACAGATAGACTTAGACTACCACATATAGACTTAGACTACCACATATAGACTTAGACTACCACATATAGACTTAGACTACCACATATATACTTAGACTACCACATATATACTTAGACTACCACAGAGAGTCTTAGACTACCACAGATAGACTTAGACTACCACATATAGATTTAGACTACCACTGATAGACTTAGACTACCATAGATCGACTTAAACTACCACTGATAGACTTAGACTACCACATATAGACTTAGACTACCACATATAGACTTAGACTACCACAGAGAGACTTAGACTACCATAGATAGACTTAGACTACCACAGATAGACTTAGACTACCACAGATAGACTTAGACTACCACTGATAGACTTAGACTACCACAGATAGACTTAGACTACCACAGATAGACTTAGACTACCACAGATAGACTTAGACTACCACAGATAGACTTAGACTACCACATATAGACTTAGACTACCACAGAGAGACTTAGACTACCACAGATAGACTTAGACTACCACATATAGACTTAGACTACCACAGAGAGTCTTAGACTACCACATATAGACTTAGACTACCACAGATAGACTTAGACTACCACAGATAGACTTAGACTACCACTGATAGACTTAGACTACCACTGATAGACTTAGACTACCACAGATAGACTTAGACTACCACTGATAGACTTAGACTACCACATATAGACTCGTCATATTTTTTAAAAATGTATGGGCATGCTAATGGTAAGACATCGTTTGTGACTCCAAATCCGAACATATAAAACACAGTTAGTCGTCGAATTATTCTAATATTATGAACACTTTGAATGTATAATAGAAAAAGGATCATCATTTTCAGGAGAACGTGAACTTCTGGTCAATTGTGAATAGGCTGCAGGAACCATTGAAAGCTATGTATGACGGTGTTCCTTGTTGCAGTTTCCTCATATTCCAAGTCCGGCTTTTTGCAGGAGCTACTGAGTCAAGTGCTCTGTGCACACCGTGAGCTGTGTGTTTCAACCGTTTTGATCATGTTTCGATATTCCGCTTGTTTACGATGATTGATGATATCGTATGACAGGGAACAGTTGGCTGTGTTCACTTTCTGTGCGGTTTCGCCTTATGTCTTTTGGCGTGTGCTGAGACTGCTATGAATGAGACTACAGCTACCTTTCTTTGTTTTAAAGATGAGATAGTAATTCGGATGATTCCACTGGCATGGGCTGTTGAGCAATTAAGGATTTTAATTCGTTTGAAGTGATACAGGGGCCTTCCATAACCAAAGAACCAAAGGCTATACGATTAGAAGCTCTTATCTTAAAACTAACAACTTTTGTGGTTACAAATTTAATTATCATCTCCTCCCCTACAAAAAAAAAACAAAAAAAAAAAAAACACTGATTTACCGATCATGAATCTTTCTTGTTACGAGAATTAACTTCTAAAATAACATTCCTACCTAAACATTGACTTCGCTAAACTGTTTTACCCTGTACATGTGGTGTTACAAATTGAAACCACTCCCATAAAATATCAATTTTCAATGAGTGGAATGTTCTAGGCTAAGACATCTTCATCTATAAATGCTGCAAAATTTCAAAGTAGAACTAAAATGGCACTTTGAAGTGTAAAACAACAACTGTGACTACATTTGTAAGGCTAATCTTCCTTAGAACAGAAAAGTCATCGGCAATCAACGAAATACATCTGCTAAAATATATCATCAAAGTCATTGCAGGGGTGAAAGAAGTTAGAAAAGAAAGAAATAACTAGTGAATGAAAAGTAGAAATAAAGTGAGAAAGAAAGAACAAATTGAATGATAGAAAGAAATAGTGAATGAGAAGTTGAAATAAAGTGTGAAAGAAAGAAAGAAAGAAAGAAAAAAAAAAGAAAGAAAGAAAGAACGAAAGAAAGAAAGAAAGTTCTAGTGTTCTAGTGAAAGTTGTAGTAAAAACTGTCATGGGAACTGTTCGCGAAACAATAGATTCTAAAAGGAAACGAAAACAAAAATCACAGAGAAACAGGGGGGGGGGGGGGAAGCCTGATTAGGTTCTCATTTATATTTAAACATTCAAGTGTCGAGATCGTGCAGGATTTATTTACATGTCTTTCAGGTTTTTCAAAAGTTGGATTTTAACTTGCCAGTGTGTCGATTATTTTGAAATGAAGAAAAAAGAAAATGATATTGCGAGACTTGGATTGGTTCCGGTATTGATTATCACAGATTTACCCTCTAAGGGGTTGTTCTGAGCAGGATTGTGTATGATTGAATCACAATCATGACTGAGTAGGTTTATTTTAATATAATTCGTGGGTTATTAAACCAGGGGTTTTCAGAATGTTTACATGAGGAACCGGCCGTACTAGAGTGGTTTTCAAACTAATAATACGGTGTTTCTTGTTTGTAGAAGATCCTTAACTCGACGTATATGGCCTTTGTCATCTAAGCAGAGAGACTGTAGCAAGCAATCAGTAAATGTCAGCTGATAATGTCTCGAACATTTTTCGAAGAACAGCTTCTCTAGTTGCTGAATCTGTGGATATGAGATCCCAGGCCAGGCCGTAGATGAAGGCGGTTGTACTTGTAGATTGATGTGTGATACTAGACCTCTTTTCTCTTTTGACATTTGTGTCCTGACCTTTTCATTAACTCCTGTTCGAATGTGATTACATATCTCCTTATTTTTGTGATGTTTATTTTAATCTCAAAGTGACATTTACTTCTTATATGAAACTTAATCGATTCCTTTTATTCTTAATCTTCATCTAGTTTATGGAAGTTGTTTGAGTCAGCGCATCAATCACACTCTTAACATTGTAGGGGCATTAAATATGAATGTCTAAATGATATTTGAGAATTTATCTCCATGGCTTTCTTTGAAGTGTTACGTGATGAGGCTCCAATCTCTTTCACGGTGGTCTGCCATATTCGTCTTTCGTGTTCTGAATATGCCTCATGTGTAGCACACACTTTGCTGCTTTCGCTTTCTGGGCCGTTGATCATTTCATTTTCACCCGCCCCATCCATCGTCACAGATGTTTTAACTACCTGGGACATACTATAACCAATGATGGAAAATGTACAATTGAAATAAACAAAAGAATAGGTATGGCAAAAAGTTCAGCAGGGCTGAAACGAAGAATGGCAAAATGTTACATCTTCTCAATATTCCTGTATAGTGCAGATACATGGACATTAGACAAGAAAACACAACAGAAAATTGAAGCCTTTGAAATGTTGATTTTTTATAGAAAAATAGGTAGAATTGGATGGAAAGAAAAGAAAACAAACGATGAAGTTTTAAAACAACTGAAAATAAAAGAGAACTACTAAATACAATTAAGACAAGACAAATGAAATTTTTGAGGCATGTTAAAAGACACAACAGCCTACTAAAAGTAATATTGGAAGGGAAAATACAAGGTAAAAGAGGAAGAGGCAGACCAAGAGTAAAATGGACGAGTAACATCAAAAGATGGACAAACCAGCCTATGACAACATGCGCCATCAAAGCAAGAAACAGAGTAGAATGGCGATCCATGGTAGCCAACCTTCGTTGCAGAGAAGGCACACGATGATGATGAAATGATATTTTAGTCCAGGGGGTCTGGTTGGTCTCGAGGCAAGACGCTGGTCTCGAGAAAGAAAGGTTGTGAGTTCAAATCCCGACTACACCAGTTGGGATTGTTATTTATGATTTCTCTCTGCGACAACCACCCCTGGTCTCAGCAGCGAGGTTCTGTTTGAAACGTAAATTACTCATGGACGGGAAAAAAATATGAGTATCTCCTAAGACGGAGTTATCTGACTGTACGGCGCGGGACCCCTGTGCACACAGGTGCTAGGGAAAGACGGATTAACATGCAAAATTCAGTTCCTGGTCTCTAGGGACTTCGTCAGAGGTAAAAGCTGGGGAACACAAGTAAAACAAAGATGTTTTATTACATAATGATAATTATAGAGAGATCAAATATTGGCAAATATGGGAGCTTCAAAGATTTAATTAACTACAAAAGATTTTAACATTTTAACATACAGCTTTTTCTAATCACTTCGAATGTGTATAGCCTTTGTCGTCTTAACGGTTGGTAGCAAGTAATCATGATAAATCATCATCATCATCATGTGCCATACCGGTTGGCGTAGGCGATGATGTTCTTCCACAATCTTCTTCAAAACTCAGGATACCTTTATTGTAAACGTTACTAAAGCGAGGGCTGGGTAGTCTAGTTAGGAAACTACCCGACTGGGCTACCGACGTTCGGACAACCCGTGTTCGATTCCCGCTGGAAGCAGTGTAAATTGTACTCATGGTTGGGAAACTACCCGACTGGGCTACCGACGTTCGGACAACCCGTGTTCGATTCCCGCTGGAAGCAGTGTAAATTGTACTCATGGTTGGGAAACAATTACCCCCGCGGTTGACCCAGCCGCTGACAGAAATTGTTACCAGGGTAGTACTCTGGGAAGGTGAGGAATGCCACCTCGCATCGTGAGTTTCGATGCTAGAAGCGACAGAACCCAGAAGTCTCCGAACACTTCTGGATAGGCGGCCGAGCACATATGGGTGAAAACTCACGTGCTAAGACGCCGGTTCGAGTCTCGTAATTTACTGTTACCTTTTTAATCACCATCATGATTATCAATGCATTTCTCATCAACATCATCATCGACACCATCTTAATCTACATCATCTTCATCTACTTCATCATCATCGCCATTAACATCAACAGACATCATCATGATCATCTACGATTTCATCATCTACATCATCATCATCATTATTATCATTATCGTTATTAACACCAACAAACATCATCATCATCATCTACACCATGACTGGTAACTTCAACAAACATATATCATCTTCACTGACATCATAATCATCATTGACATCATCACCATCGTCATTAGCATCAACAAACATAATTATCAGCATCTTGCTTCTTCCTGTTGAAGCGACGACCCTGGCGGCCCAGCACATATGGGTGGAAACTCGCGTCCTATAACGCTGATTCAAGTATTGTTCTTTAACTTACCTTACACTACTTTATGGCTCAGGCAAAAGCAGCTTTCCAAAAAACATGAGGAAGATACTATGCAATCCATTTTTGACAATAGAAACACAGAAATAAAGAGTTCTTAAATGTTATGTCGAATAGCAAAGCAAGCCCTCATATGGGAAACAACAGGTAAGAGAAAAAGAGGAAGATCCAGAGATACTGAGAAGAACATTGATGAGAGAGGCAAGAGCAGCAGGATTCGGCTCCCTCTATGAGATAGAGCTGCTTGCACAGAGCAGAGACAAATGGCGAGATTTGATAAAATATCTTTAAAAGAATTGAAAACTGCGAGAAAGAGAAGGGGTATCTTGGTCTACACCCTATGGGCCGGCTACGGCTCGAAAGCCGTCAATGGATGGATGGATGGATGGAAATGTTATGTAGAACCAGTTTTAACATATGGATGTGAATCATGGATAATAGGACAACAGATAAGAAAATCACTGGAGACTGTAGAAATGTGGTTTTACAGAATAATGTTGATAATACCATGGTCAGCTAAGAAGAGTAATGAAAACGTTCTGAAAGAGGCCAAAGCAAAAAGAGAACTAATATCCAATATTAGGAAGAAACAATCATCATTTTTTGGCCATGTAATGAGAAGAGAGCAGCTGGAATATATTGTAACAACTGGGAAAATTGAGGGGCGAGAGATAGATGGAAGCAAAGAGAAAAGATACCAGACGCTTAAGAGAATGGCTTGGCAGAAGGTCAACAATAGAAATGATAAATAACTGTCGTGATCGAAAGTTGTGGGGAGATATGATCACCTACGCCAGCAGGCTTGGTACTTGATGATGATGATGATGACATTACTTTACCTTACATTACATTACTAAGTTTAAAAAATGTGAACTAAAATGCCATTTTTATATAAAAACAAACAGCTGTAAACGATAATCAGCGCTTCCCAAAGAAAAGACTCCCAGAATATGGAAAATGTCACGTCCATAAGGTTTGTATTTCTCTTCAATTGTATCAATAAAGAAATGCTACCCTGCGGCTGCGTTTTGTCTGGCACTTTGAGGCCAGAGAATTGCAATCATCAACGTCTGAATACACGCCTTGTAGCGAAACCAAATTATCGAACAAAGACTTAGCCTAATGTAGTGTCTTGTTATCTTATACGGTTCTTGGCTGAGATACAGTCACTACAGGTTTTTAGTAAGGGGACTTTAGTTTCTTAAGATTTTGGGGGTGGGTTTGTGGGAGAATAGGACGACGGTAGGTATTTTTTTAAAATATGGTTTCACGAAGAAATAGGAGGAAAATAGAATAGACTAGATGTTTTATCTTCTTACTTCTTTCTTCTTTCACCTTTCTCTTTTCTTATTTCTTCTTATTTCTTCTTATTTCTTTCTTATAATTTCTTCTTATTTCTTTATCTCTTCTTGTTTCTTTCTTTTAATTTCTTTCTTTCTAATTTTTTATTTCTAATTTCTTTCTTCTTATTTTTTATTTCTAATTTCTTTCTTCTTATTTTTTATTTCTAATTTCTTTCTTCTTATTTTTTATTTCTAATTTCTTTCTTCTTATTTTTTATTTCTAATTTCTTTCTTCTTATTTTTTATTTCTAATTTCTTTCTTCTTATTTTTTATTTCTAATTTCTTTCTTTCTAATTTTTTATTTCTAATTTCTTTCTTCTTATTTCTTTCTTTCTAATGTCTAATTTCTTTCTTCTAATTTCTTTCTTTCTAATTTTTTATTTCTAATTTCTTTCTTCTTATTTTTTATTTCTAATTTCTAACTTCTTATTTCCTTCTTCTAATTTCTTCTTATTTCTTTCTCTCTTCTTATTTCTTTCTTCTGATTTCTTCTTATTTCTTTCTTCTTTCACTCTGTTTTAAGTACTATATTCTTCAAAATAAAAAACCTATTGAGAACTTTTGGTTCATTTTAATCACCTGAAATGATGTTATCTAGCAGACATTGTGAAAGGGCAGATGTTAGTGGCCTGGTCTGATACGAGCTGGTCTAGTTTGGAACTGGTCTAACATGAAATGGTCTAATATGAACTAGTCTAATATGAATTGGTCTAATTAGAACTGGTCTCAAATGAGCAGGTCTAATATATGAACTGGTCTTGCTTGCTTACGTTCGCCCGATGACTAAAGTATTCTAGAGTATTCGTAGACTGTAGAATTCCTCTTCGTCATCCGCCCTTAAAAAGACGTTAAGTGGACGTGTCTGCGTTGTGTTGTGGTTTGCATTATAACTGTTATATTTGCGCCTTTCGGCCCAACACACCCGACTTCAGCACGTATGAACTGGTCTAACATTAGTTGTCTAATATGAACTGGCCTAATGTGAACTGGTCTAAATGAATTGTCTAATATGAACTGATCTAACATTAGTTGTCTAATATGAACTGGTCTAGTCTGAACTGTTCTGAAATTAATTGGCTAATATGAACTGATCTAGTCTGAACTGTTCTGAAATTAATTGGCTAATATGAGCTGATCTAATGTGAACTTGCCTAAAATGAATTGATCTAATATGATCTGGTCTAATATTGACTGGTCTAACAATAGATGTCTAAAATGAACTGATTTAATATGAACTGGCCTAAAATGAATTGATCTAATATGAGATGGCCTAATATGAACTGGTGGAATATGAACTGCCTAATCTGAACTGGTCTAATGTGAACTGGTCTTATATGAATTGGTCTAATGCAAACAAGACACCGAAGTCCATTTCGAATGACGGTATGTAGGTTGGTAGAGAAAATGTCGCTCTATGTCTTGATAGATGTAGGGAAATATGGCGTTACTGACTGTTTTTACATAATCAACATCATATCTTTTGATGATGTGGTCAACATCACGCCAAGCCGCCATTTACTGTCCAGAAAATTTGCTGGTACCTATTTTTAGAAGTTGAGTCACCCTGGATCTTGTCAGTCCGGACAAAATTAGCCACATCTACAAGTTGAACCCATCGATCCATTCAGATCACTTGCTAGAGCTCTCAGCCTCTGAGGCTGCGGTATGTAGGTTATATACTGAAGCACATTAGTAACGCACCACATTACAGGCCCTGAGACAGAGTGTCAATTGTAAATATAAGTGTGGGAATAGAATTTCCCCGTGTTTGTCATGAGGTATGGAGCGCATGGCTGCTGGAACGGAAATTGCACGATTTAAACCATGAGTTTTGTACATACTACATAAAACAAAAACAAAAGTTACACGTGCAACATAATTCTCACTAAATTATGACCCTGAACATCTATATTCAGTATAAAAAGCCCGTGGAGATAAAACACCCAGTGCATGTGGTTGAAATGTCGCGACAATCTGAAAATGACAGCTACCGAGCTATTGGGATGTTGGAGACCGGAATGAGCTCGCGGGCCATTGCCAGAAGGTTGAATTTACACCACGGCACTATTGTACGTGTGAATGAATGTTACCGAACCACTGGCAGTAGCCGTGATAAACTTCATAGTGACCAACCACGAGTTACCACCCCTGCCCAAGATCGTCATATTGTGCCGGGTCACCTAAGGAATCGTTCCCTCCCAGCAAGTCAAACAGCTAGAACAATATTGGGTAGACGCCGGCAAGTCAAATAGCAAGAACAATAGTGGGTAGAAACCGACAAGTCAAACAGCTAGAACAAAGTGGGTAGACGCCGGCAAGTCAAACAGCTAGAACAATAGTGGGTAGACGCCGACAAGTTAAACAGCTAGAACAATAGTGGGTAGACGCCGGCAAGTCAAACAGCTAGAACAATAGTGGGTAGACGCCGGCAAGTCAAACAGCTAGAACAATAGTGGGTAGACGCCGGCAAGTCAAACAGCTAGAACAATAGTGGGTAGACGCCGGCAAGTCAAACAGCTAGAACAATAGTGGGTAGACACCGGCAAGTCAAACAGCTAGAACAATAGTGGGTAGACGCCGGCAAGTCAAACAGCTAGAACAATAGTGGGTAGACGCCGGCAAGTCAAACAGCTAGAACAATAGTGGGTAGACGCCGGCAAGTCAAACAGCTAGAAAATAGTGGGTAGACGCCGGCAAGTCAAACAGCTAGAACAATAGTGGGTAGACGCCGGCAAGTCAAACAGCTAGAACAATAGTGGGTAGACGCCGGCAAGTCAAACAGCTAGAACAATAGTGGGTAGACGCCGGCAAGTCAAACAGCTAGAACAATATTGGGTAGACGCCGGCAAGTCAAATAGCAAGAACAATAGTGGGTAGAAACCGACAAGTCAAACAGCTAGAACAAAGTGGGTAGACGCCGGCAAGTCAAACAGCTAGAACAATAGTGGGTAGACGCCGACAAGTTAAACAGCTAGAACAATAGTGGGTAGACGCCGGCAAGTCAAACAGCTAGAACAATAGTGGGTAGACGCCGGCAAGTCAAACAGCTAGAACAATAGTGGGTAGACGCCGGCAAGTCAAACAGCTAGAACAATAGTGGGTAGACGCCGGCAAGTCAAACAGCTAGAACAATAGTGGGTAGACACCGGCAAGTCAAACAGCTAGAACAATAGTGGGTAGACGCCGGCAAGTCAAACAGCTAGAACAATAGTGGGTAGACGCCGGCAAGTCAAACAGCTAGAACAATAGTGGGTAGACGCCGGCAAGTCAAACAGCTAGAAAAATAGTGGGTAGACGCCGGCAAGTCAAACAGCTAGAACAATAGTGGGTAGACGCCGGCAAGTCAAACAGCTAGAACAATAGTGGGTAGACGCCGGCAAGTCAAACAGCTAGAACAATAGTGGGTAGACGCCGGCAAGTCAAACAGCTAGAACAATAGTGGGTAGACGCCGGCAAGTCAAACAGCTAGAACAATAGTGGGTAGACGCCGGCAAGTCAAACAGCTAGAACAATAGTGGGTAGACGCCGGCAAGTCAAACAGCTAGAACAATAGTGGGTAGACGCCGGCAAGTCAAACAGCTAGAACAATAGTGGGTAGACACCGGCAAGTCAAACAGCTAGAACAATAGTGGGTAGACGCCGGCAAGTCAAACAGCTAGAACAATAGTGGGTAGACGCCGGCAAGTCAAACAGCTAGAACAATAGAGGGTAGACGCCGGCAAGTCAAACAGCTGGAACAATAGTGGGTAGACGCCGGCAAGTCAAACAGCTAGAACAATAGTGGGTAGACGCAGGCAAGTCAAACAGCTAGAACAATAGAGGGTAGACGCCGGCAAGTCAAACAGCTAGAACAATAGTGGGTAGACGCCGGCAAATCAAACAGCTAGAACAATAGTGGGTAGACGCCGGCAAGTCAAACAGCAAGGATTATCGCCTCGGAAGTTTCCCTCTATAATAATATTAATTTATTATTATTATTTGTCTCCAGCAAGAACAATAATTGGGTAGACGCCGGCAAGTCTCTCGAATGACAGTTATACCACGACTCAGGGATAAAGGAGGCCTTACTGCGTGACGACCTTATGGTGGGCCAAACTTGACTCACAGGCACCGCCTGCAATAGATAGAGCAACATGTCAGATGGACTAGACTACAGTGGACAGAGCAACATGTCAGATGGACTAGACTACAGTGGACAGAGCAACATGTCAGATGGATTAGACTACAGTGGGCAGAGCAACATGTCAGATGGACTAGACTACAGTGGACAGAGCGACATGGCAGGTGGACTAGACCGTGGACAGAGCAACATGTCAGATGGACTAGACTACAATGGACAGAGCAATATGTCAGTTGGATTAGACTACAGTGGACAGAGCAACATGTCAGATGGACTAGACTACAATGGACAGAGCAATATGTCAGATGGATTAGACTACAGTGGACAGAGCAAGCAACATGTCAGATGGACTAGACAATGGACAGAGCAATATGTCAGTTGGATTAGACTACAGTGGACAGAGCAATATGTCAGATGTACTAGACTACAGTGAACAGAGCAAGCAACATGTCAGATGGACTAGACTACAGTGGACAGAGCAACATGTCAGATGGACTAGACTACAGTGGACAGAGCAAGCAACATGTCAGATGGATTAGACTACAGTGGACAGAGCAAGCAACATGTCAGATGGATTAGACTACAGTGGACAGAGCAAGCAACATGTCAGATGGACTAGACTACACTGGAATGCTGTCCTATTCGCATATTGAACATATCCTTTGCTGATGAACGTATGCGGATTTGGCGACGGTGAGGAGTAAGCACTTAATGTTTACATTTGAGACTTTCATGGATTTTAAAATGGATGGTTATTAGTGTGCTTCTGTATGTATATGACCATTTCATGTTTTGACAGACGGTTGGTAACAAGCAATTACGACAAGTCAGTACTTTGGTAAAACATTACTGTCTTATACTGGATGCTAATTACTAAGCAGCATCTCTCATGGCCGAATCTGTTAATCGTGGATAATATGATCCGACCGCAGAATAAACAAGATGTATTTGTAGTGCATGGCCTCGTCTTCTTTTCCTGCGCCTTTTGTCTTCTGTTGTTGGCATCAACGCGTCCTCGAATGTTGCTAAATGTAGCTGTGCCGTCAACACAACTTTAACAGAGGACACACATTTTATGGAAAGAATTACGGTACTGGCGTAATATTGACCACGTTACCTGTATATGTAAGTAAATAAAAGTAAAGAGCCCAGTCACTCTAAGTGGCGGATAAAGAATATGGTGTTAATGATCATAATTGGTATAGACCTTTGGCACATGATTTGTGGAGTTAAATGGTCGGTATTACGCCCGTGCCGCTTTACTTTCCCAGAAAAAATCCAGTACTCATTTAAGGCTTGGTGAACCCGGAAGCCGTCGATCAGGATCTAACCCGGCTTATCGTTCTTACCTGTATATGTGTTTACCTTCTTTCTTTTACGCCACAGGGGGTGGCGGAGTTATTTTGTTCTTTCTTATTGTAGGCAACTGATATCTGCAGGGAGCCTCGCTACAAAACCCGATATTTCCTCAATAATTCTAACACCAATGAAGATATTGTGTGAACAAGAAGACGTTCATTGTGTAGGAGATGACCAAAGAATGTGTGTGTGGAAATGTGGCGTTTAATTGTTGCGACACTGATTAGCGCAGCCTGTCTGATGCGCTTCTCTGCTGATCTGTGTCACTTAGGTTACGGTGTATACACAGTGCGTTTGTTGTTCGTGACTGTTATTGTACAGTATCTTTGAAAATGTGTAGCTACACGAGGAGATCAATTTTGGTGGTAGAAACCATGACAGGAACGTCGAGTTCGGTAGCCAGGTAAACACCTTGCAGTAAAAGTATATAATGAGTTGATTTATTTGTGGGTTGTCATCTTTGCACTCCGAACATTGCTCTCCAAGACAGACAGCGTCCAGTGACTGACAACTCCACTTCTGTGTGGAAAGATAAAGATGAATAACATTTGGGTAATGCAGGGTGTTCGTGAAGTCTCACCACACTTTGCATATATAACATATTTGGAAAAATAAGTGAGTGACGTCTTGATAACGTCATAAAAAATGTGCTCCACAGTCCATCGTGAAGCAATATGCAGTGACAGGCTGTCGTCTGCTGGAGTAATTCTTTGCACTCAAAACAGAATGATGTTATCAACCGAAGAAAGTATTTTGTTGTTGTTGAACAAGTGTTTCGTAATGGCGGTTGATACACACGGATGGTTGTTCAAAGATTTATAGCAAGAATTCCTGATGAACAACCTCCTCATCGCATTACGGTTAGAAATTTAATAAATATGTTTCGTGCTACGGGAAATGTGGAATATGCCCCGCTATCTCGTAGGCCTGCTGTGCCTGAAGATACATGTCTGGATATCCAAGACATAATCTTGAAAAGTCCAAGCAAGTCCTTAAGGAAAATGTCACAACAAGTGAACGTATCACTGGGCACAGCGCACAAAATTCTTAAACAACAGTTACATTTGTATCCATATAGGATTTCTGTTGTGTCTGAGCTAAAAGTGTGTGACTATCAATCCATGGTCAACTACAGCACATGGTTTCAAACATTTTTAGTTGAAGAAGAGAATAGATTTTTGATGTAACATTCTTCTCTGATGAGGCACAGTTTCATCTATCTCCATCTGGATGCGTTAATAGCCAAAATAATTATATTTGGAGCAGTTTTAATCCCAATGCATTTCATGAAGTGCCTCTACACGATGCAAAAATTGAGGTATGGTGTGCCGTCAGTAGAAAACGTTTAATTGGACCAATTTTCTTCAACAACATTATCAATGTCGATCTATACCGCACTGACATACTGGAACCTTTTTTTTTTTGACAGCTGAATGAACATGAAATTGAGGAATCGTGGTTCCAGCAAGATGGTGCAACTCCACACACAGCTAGAGCATCACTGCATTTTTGTTAAAGAAATTTCCGCAAATCGCGTAATATCACTTGGGATTTGAGCTGCTCGTTCTCCAGATTTAACACCATTAGATTATTGTCGCTTTCTTGAAAAAGGAAATGTTTTCACAAATAATGTCCACACAATTGAGGACCTGAAAGAATAAATCAGAATTAGCATTCAAGAAATAACAACAAACACGTTACAGAAGGTATTTGACAATATGAAGAGACATGTACAGTCATGTCTTGAAGCCCGTGGTGGACATTTCCAACACCTTTTACAATGAATATTCTATTGGTACTTTCCAGATGGCTCAAAACAGCATTAGACCACAGCAGTAACTGTTGTAACTAATTTAATGACTTTTTAAGCACATTTTTGATGACGTCATTTACTTTTTTTTCCTCAAATGTGTTCTATATTCAAAGTGTAGCAAGACTTTACAAACACCCTGCATTTTTTTGTAATTTAAGAAAGACAACTAAAGTATTCCTGACAAACATTGTTGTCCTAGACATTCTTCTGATGTATCGTTTCGTACTCTTGTAAAACAAATGAATACCTCGTGACTCGGATCAAACCACCAGTTGTTTGATATCTTTACGTTGTGTGTGTGTTTCTTCTTTGCAGTTTTCAAATACATCACGGGCTTTATTCCTTACCTGAAACAGAGACTTCACCCGCTGACATTTGCAGGTTTATGCTCTTGAGGTTAATGGACAGCAGGCTCTGAATGTGTGTAATCAGCGGGAATCACGAAATATCAACAATTGTAGACCTCACAGTGTGGTCTGAAGAGGCTAAAGCATATCACAGTTGTTTGTTAATGATATTTTAGTTGTTGTTATCAATTTATGTCTGTTCGTGACCTTACTTTTGCACATTTAGAACGATTAGAACTATATATATATATATATATATATATATATATATATATATATGTATATATATATATATATATATATATATATATATATATATATAATATAGAGGTATATCTCTTCTCAGCCATGTAAGAAAGCTATTCGCCTAATAGAACTACAGTTAAGCGATTGCCAAATGGGGTTCCGAAAATACAGAGGATGTACTGACGCATTACCCACACTAAAACAGCTTGCAGAGAAAAACGACATAACACAATCAAAACTTATACATAGCCTTCATTGACCAAGAAAAGGCATTCGATAGAGTAAACAGAGAACAACTGTGGGAGATACTAACAACATACGGAGTAAGCCAACATCTTCCTCTACTTCTTCTTCTTTCCTTCCTCATCTGCCTTTCAGCGTCGAGGGGAGATATAATGTGCGATATAATCTTTTGCTCTTCTGTTCGCCTCTGCTGCTATTATGTTTCCTAATGCTTGTAATACTCCATCGATCCATCTTTTTCGATGTAGCCAACATCTAACCAACCTAATAAAAAGTCTCTACATTAAAAGCAGCTGCAGTGTCACAACAGCAGCAAGCTACTCAGACCACTTCGAAGTTAGATCAGGTGTAAGACAGGGGTGCGTACAATTCCCTCTACTGTTTTTACATACATGGACTATATTTGCAAGTTAGCCAACCCATCAGAGACAGAGGAGATCAACGAGCTTTTATTTGCAGACGACCAGGCACTAATACATGAAACAATAGAGGACCTACAAGAACACTTAAACAAACTCAACATCTCAGGCACAAAATACAACATGAAAATCAACATCAACAAAACAGAGGTCATAAATGTCGCCAAAAATAAACAGAACATCAACATAACTATAGAAGGCAAACAACTAAAACAAGTAGAGGAATTCAAATACCTAGGAAGTTTAATGACAAACGATAATTCTCAAACAGCAGAGATAGAATCAAGATGCAACAATGCTTGTCAAATCATTGGACAGTTATCACCACTATTGTCCAACAAGGAAATAACTCTGGAGGCAAAACGAGCACTATACAATACAATTTTCATCCCAACGTTGTGCTACCAATGCCAGACCTGGACCCTAGATGCAGGAACAATAAGAAAAATAACCTCTATAGAGATGAAATGTGTTAGACGAATGACAGGAAACAGTCTGAGTGATAAGATCAGAAATGAAGAACTGAGAAAAAAAGCTAGGAATAGCCCCCGCCATAGAATATATAAGGAAACAATAGATACAATGGTTTGGCCACGTGACAAGGCAGAAAGATCAAAACACAGCACACCTAACCTTCAACAAACGTTGTGAGAACATCAGACCCAAGGGTCGACCACGAAAAAGATGGATCGATGGAATATTAGAAGCACTAGGAAACATAACAGCAGCAGAGGCGAACAGAAGAGCAAAAGACTGCAAATTATATCTCCCCTCGACGCTGAAAGGCAGATGAGGAAGGAAAGAAGGAGAAGAAGATATACACATATATAGTTCAGTGGTTAGTGAACTGGACTACAAAGGACAAGAGGCAGGGTTCGATCCCAAGCGACGGCTTCTGTATTCACCCAGCTTTAAATGGGTACCGGATTTTTTCTGGGAAAGTAAAGCGGCACGAGCGTAATACCGACCACATTACCCCAAAACTCATGTGCCGAAGGTCTGTAAAATGTATGGTCACTAACACCATATTCCCTATACGCCACTTGGCGTGACGGGGTATCTTTACTGTTACCATATATATATGTGTATTCACAGGGTGTCTATAAAGTCGCTGTACAGTGAAAATATTTGTGAAATTACGGGAAATTTTATCGAAAATGTGTATTATTCATCTCGACACAACTGCTCTGAGCTGGCATGTTTTGGGTAAAGTGGCTGTTCACACGATGAAGTTGTGTCTCCATCATATGTTGAAAATGTCAACTACGGGCCTCTCGACATTTGTTGACTCGTCTCTTCATATTTTCGAGAAAAACAACTTCTGCATGATGACTGATGATATGTGTTTCATTTGGGTGATGATTTCTGCCTTCAGGTCATTAACTGTTTGTTGAATTATTTGGATAAACTTTTCTTGTTTGTTGAATTATTTGGATAAACTTTCCTTTCAGCGCACCCCACAGATAATAGTCAATGCGGAGTTAGGACATGTGATTCTGGAAAATTGCGCACAAAAATTGTCGAATTACTCCTTCAGTAGAGTTGTCACTTACTCAGTTTTAAATGTTTTACACCGGTTCTATTCAGCAATGAAACTGTAATGAGCACAGCCAGAAACAAAAAAACTTAGTGGGCGTGTAAGAAAACTTATCAACCAACAAAGAACTGGAGTCGTCAGTCGCTGGACACTGTGAGACTTCCTGGGGATTGGATCTGAGCACCTATGGACATGTTCGGGGTGCAATGATGATGACCCGCAAACAACTCAATAACTAAATGAAACCGTGAATGTAAACCGGCTGGTTAATTATGCTGCAGACGTGATTGTGGACACAGAATATCATGACTTCAATTTCATCAATCGGTGACGTAATTAAACAAATATTTTACAAGTCACTACACGGTAACTTTATAAACACAATGTATATATGTATATTTAAACATTTAACACTAAAATCTTATATCAATCCTTTTATATGGTTGTGAAACATGGAGAGCATCAATATTGTCAGTCACGAAGATGCAGACTTTCATTAATGGATGTTTTCGCACAATAAAATCATGGAAATGACAGGACAAAACCACTAACTTAGAAATATGGGAAAGTGCCGATAAAATAGCAGCGGACAAGGAGAAAAGTCACAATGACGCTGTGTAGGACAGGACACGCTGTGGAAGTCAACTGAGAGTATTACATGTTAAGGTCGTTTTGTGACATCTCCAGGGGAAGAGACAAAGTGGAAACCCAAAATATACTCGGAGTTGACAGGTGGAAGCAGAGTGAAGAATATGGAGAAGACATGGAACGATCTTAAGAGATTGGCACCACACAGAACGGTTTTGTTGCAGATCTAGGCTGCACATGGACAAGATGTCGTTGGAAAGACACGAAGAATGAAATGAATAAATTAGAATAGTTTGAATTACAGTTACATTGTTGTCAAAATGGAAAATATCCGCTCCGGAAAGTGTCAAATAATAAGAATAATGTGAAATGTTTCTTTTCATACACATTAATTTACAAGTGTCATTAATCATCATCATCGAGGGCCTTCTCCGCATCAAAGGTTGGTTATCATGGAGCGCCATTTTGTTTTTATGGAACCGCGATAGCTCAATGGTTAGTTAACTGGACTACAAAGCATACGAGGTAGGGCTCGATCCCAGCCGACGGCTTCCGAGTTCACCCAGCCTTAAATGGGTACCGGACTTTTTTCCTGTAAAAGTAAAGCGACACGGGCGTAATACCGACCACATTACCCCAAAAATCATGCGCCGAATGTCTGTAAAATTTATGGTCACTAACACTATCATCATCATGTGCCATACCGGTTGGCGTAGGTGATCATGTCCCTCCACAATCTTCTATCTACAGTGCATCGTATCAGTTCTGTTGTTGACTGTTTTCCATGCCATGGCACCAAGCTATCCAGTATTTTCTCTCTTTGTCGCCCGCGATCTCTCTATCCTTTTATTTTGTCAGTTGTGACCAAGTATTCCAACTTTCCTCTTCTCATGATGTGCCCGAAAAATGTTGATTGCTAATTTCTAATGTTTTTTAAGAGCTCCCTTTTTGTGTTGACCTCCTTGAGAACTTCCTCATTGGTCTTTTTAGCTGTCCAGGGAATTTTCAACATTCTTCTGAGAAATCCCATCTCTGTGGCCTCTAATCGTCTTTTCATTTGTTTGTCTACTGTCCATGATTCGCTTCCATAGGTCAGAATTGGTTCTATATAGCTCCGATGAACTCTCTTTCTCATTTTTATTGACATAGATTTGTTGCATAAGATATTTTTTTCATTTTCTGAAATGCCATTTTGGCCACTAACGAACATTATATTCCCACCAAATCTCTTGCTTTGATGGTGCAGGTTGTCATAGGCTGACTTGTCCATCTTTTGATGTTACTCGCCCACGTTAGTCTTGGTTCTGCGTCTGTCACTTTTACCTTGTATTTTCCTTTCCAAGATTACATTTAGTAGGATGTTGTCTCTTTTAACATGCCGCCTAAATCTCATTTATTTTCTTTGCAGAAGTGCCATTAATGCAAACCTGAAATAATTAGAAAATCACATTTTTATATCTTTCTTTATTTCTTTCTTCACTTTCTTTTTGATGTTGTGTTCGCGCATCTTTTATGTTGCCTGTCCATCTTACTCTTGGTCTGCCTCTTCTCCCTTCTCTTCTTTTAATATATACTTTGTATTGTAAGAAATCAATACGACATTCTTTCTAGATGAAAAAAAAACAGTTTATTTGTTGTTTCGGTATGTAGCTAATGATTGGTCCAATGTCTCCTCTTTACATTTCTACGTAAAAAAAGAAAGGTAAAAAAGTAAAGTCTCCCCCGTCACGCCAAGTGGCGTATAGGGAATATGGTGTTAGTGACCATCAATTTTAGAAACCCTTCGGCACATGATTTTTGGGGTAATGTGGTCGATGTTACGCTCGTGCTGTTTTACTCCCAGAAAAAATCCTATACACATTTGAGGCTGGGTGAACGGAAGCCGTCAGTTTGGATCGAACCCTACCTCTTGTCCTTTGTAGTCCAGTTCACTAACCACTGAGATATCGCGGCTCCAAGAATGTAAAGTGATTGAACTGAAATGTCTCTTTACTGTACACAATCTATGTGCAATTGGTATTTTACATATTCAGCAACAGTCATTTTTACTAGTCAAGACATGAGTAAAATAACGGTACGTGCATTCTCATCATGAACAGTTACTGGGGCTACTGGCGTAGTTTTGTATGAATTTCAAAAGCTTTACATGTCAAATATCAGGGGAGGTCAAAAAGTAATGCACACCAATTTTTTTCTCGGAAACTATTCGGGCAAAATGTGTGAAATTTTCACAGATTGTAGCTGAACATCCCCTCTACACTACCTATTTTTCAACATAATCTCCGTCCAAGCGTATTGCCTTACGCCAACGCGAAACTAGGTCATGAATGCCTCGTTTGTACCAAGTTTTGTCCTGCTCGCGTAGCCATTTTTTAACTGCACGGATCACATCCTCATCATTGTCAAAGTGTGTCCCACGCAGGAATTTTTTGAGTGGTCCAAACAGATGGAAATCTGAGGGAGCCAGCTCAGGGCTGTAAGGAGGATGGGGCAGTACAGTCCAACCAAATTTGTTGATTGCTTCCCGTGTTACCAGACTTGTGTGAGGGCGTGCATTGTCATGTTGAAGCAACAAATCTGCAGATGGCTTATTAGGCCGAACTCTGTGGAACCGATTTTTGAGTTTTGTCAGTGTATTGATGTAAGCTGTCGAGTTGATTGTCTCACCTCTTGTCATTACATCAACAAGAATCACACCATCAATGTCCCAGAAGACAGTGATCATCACCTTTCCGGCTGATGGAGATGTTTTGAATTTTTTTCTTTTTGGTGACTGCGGATGATGCCATTCCATTGACTGCATTTTTGTTTCAGGCTCATAATGATGTGCCCACGTTTCGTCACCGGTAACAATTTTTGACAAAAACATTTCTCCTTCAACACCGAAACGCTCCAACAATTCAGAACAGAATGTTTTCCTTTGAACTCTGTGATCATTTGTTATGCACCGAGGAACCCATCGAGCGCAAATCTTTGAATATCCGAGAGTTTTAAAAATTGCGATTGCACTTCCCTTGCTGACTGTAAGCTGCAATGCCAATTGCTGACTAATGATACGCCTATCTTTACGAATAATGGCATCAGCCCGGTTTAACATGTCTGTGCTGGTAGCCGAGGCAACACGTCCAGAACGCGGTAAATCATGCAGCTCCACTCGTACACTTTCTGCAGCTTTAATTCTCTGAACCCAGCGACTAACTGTGCTCCTATCGACTGCAGAACATTTGTACACTGCACACAGTCGTTTATGAATGTTTGCCACAGTTTCTTTTTCCGCAACCAGAAATTCTATGACAATTCGCTGTTTGTAACGGACATTGTTGACAAGCTCCATTTTAACGGTTCATAGATTGCGTAATATTTATCAGAATGCTGTGCAATTTGGTACAAATAATTAGAACATGTCATATTCCAAGTGTGCAAAATTTCATATTCCTATCTTTATTATTAGCCGAGAAAAAAATTGGTGTGCATTACTTTTTGACCTCCCCTCGTATATTTGTTGACGCGCTTGTTTGTCACAAATGCGCACCACGAGCAACAAAACGCGGCTCTATTTCTTCTTCTACATTTCATCTCCCAGTGGAGCATAGGTCTCCAACAAACACTCTCAGCTCCAAGTGGAGCATAGGTTTTCAACACATACTTTCAGCTCCCTGTGGAGCATAGGTCATCAACAAACACTTTCAGCTCCCTGTGGAGCATAGGTCTTCATCAAACATTTTCCAAATCGTTCTGTTTGTTGCCATTCTTTTAAGATCATTCCGTGTCTTCCCAAGCATCTTCATCTCTGCTTCGATCTGTCTTCTGCAAGAATTCCTTGGTCTTCCTCTTTGTCTTTTCCCCTGGGGATTCCAATAAAGGGCCTGTGGTGTAATACGCTCAGTTGGCTTCCTCAGTGTGTGTCATATCCAGCGCCATCATCTTCGCTGTATCTCTTTATCCACTGGTATTTGACTGGTACATTTCTATAACTCTATGCTAGTGATTTTGTCGTGCCATTTCCATCCTTTTATCCTGCGTATTTGCTAACTTGAAACAAAAAATGAGCCCCGTTCGCGGTTTTTAATTTACCGACATTTTTCCGAAATTATTTTTGCTATTTTCTCGCTGTTATTAAGTCTTTTTTATCCGAAAAAAACAGCTTTACCACAATATATAAAACCTGTTGCTAGCGGAGGTGATTCTTTGTTCATCTTTCTCCTGCCGATGCATAGGCTATTATATTCTAGTGATTTACAAACCCGTTGCTTTCCTTGAGTCTTTCGTCATGATTTTTTTCTTCTTTATATTAACTTTAAGCTAGAAAGAGATACTCACATGGTAGCATGGTTGTTTTATTTTATTGTGTACTATTTTTAGTCTTTTATCTCTGGACCATACATGAAATTTACTGCATATAATTTTATTTTATTGTGTACTAATTTAAGTCTTTTGATCTCTGGAACATACATGTAATTTACTGCAGATAATTTTATTTTATTGTGTACTATTTTTAGTCTTTTGATCTCTGGAACATACATGAAATTTACTGCATATAATTTTATTGTATTGTGTACTATTTTTAGTCTCTTGATCTCTGGAACATGCACGCAATTTACTGCAGCTCAGTGGTTAGTGAACTGGACTACCACGGAAAAGGGGTAGGGTTCGATCCCAACCGACGGCTTCCGGGTTCACCCAGCCTGAAATGGGTACCGGATTTTTTTCTGGGAAAGTAAAGCAGCACGGGCGTAATACTGACCACATTACCCCAAAAATCATGTGCTGAAGGTCTGTAACATATAGTGTCACTAACACCATATTTCCCTATACGCCACTTGGCGTGACGGGGGTACTTTACTTTTTTTTTACTTTTATTACTCTCTAATGCATAAAGGTACAGGTAAATTACGTGACCCGTGTATATTATACCATTTTGCTATATATATATATATATATATAACATTTTACGTCAACTCTATTTTTATCTGAAAAGACAACAGACAATCAATAACTAATTCTATATAGATCTCATTTCACTTGAGAACAAGAAGAGAAATAATAAATTACAATTTTTTTAGACACAGCTAGCTATCCGAGCATCCCTCGTCTCGTCCTTTGTATCTACAACAGCGCTCAACCACAGGTCTTTTAAATATTAATTTTCTGCTTTCAGAAATTCCAACAAAGGTCAGAAATAATCTCTGCCCTTATAATTTAATTTTTACCTTTCGGCATCACAGAATCAATGAAAATGAGAAGGTAATTCGTGCTTCATGAGACGGTTTTGGGGAAAAGATAGAAAAATAATAATCACAGAAAATGTTATCATGTCTTTGTAATGGGATACTGGGTGGTTACATGTTCTGTGGGTGATTTATTTTGAAACAAATCTGGCCATGTTTTTTATAGTTTGTTTACAGATAATTACGCTCATTTGCCTGTTTGGTATTTTATATTTATTTTTGATGCAAAAGTTGCTGGAAAGGCAATTTAATATAAGGAAAGCGTTGGGTGAAAATATCAGATAAAACAAAATTTGTAAAGATATTTCTGGCGGGGCTACTTGGTCTCGAGACAAGACACCGGTCTCAAAACAGAAAGGTTGTGGGTTCAAATCTCTGTAGCATAAGTATTTTATTTGTGATTTATCTCTGCGTCAACCACCCCTGGTCTCAGCAGCGAGGACTGACCTGAAACGTCAATTACTCATCGACGGAAAAAAATTAATGAAAACATCCGAAGACGGAGTTATCTGCCTGTACGGCAAGGGACCCCTGTGCACACGGCTGCCTGGGGAAAACGGATTAACATGCAAAATTCAGTTCCTAGTTTCTAGGGACTTCGCCAGAGATGTTTGTCTCGTAGTCGATTCTCCTCCACTTGTTATGTGATTTTTATGCTTTGGTATAATCTATGAAACATAGGTATAGATCTGTTTTCACCTCTATGGCTCTTTCTACTAAAGATCTTATGATGTATATGGCATTGCTTGTTCCTTTATCTCTAACAAAACCACACAGTTCATCACTAATTTCTGGACTGATTTTGTTTCGCACTCTTCGCATGATGATTTTTAGTAATACCTAAGTCATATGACTCATAAGGCTTAATGTGCGATGGCCATCGCATTCAATCGCACCAGATTTCTTTGGTAGGGCTATGAATATTGATTTGAGCAGGTCGTCTGGTATATATCCGCTATTGTAGATATCATTCAATATTTTTTTTATTATTTCTATTTCAAAATCACCCATGGCTTCAACCTCTTCTTTAGTTATATTATCTGGTCCTGGAGCTTTTTCTGCTTTCGTATTGCGCAAGGCGTCTTTCACTTCTTCTTTGAGTATTTCTGGTCCTTCTCCATTATTCTTGATATTTACTTCTGTTCGTTCATCACCATAAAGACCTCCAATGTATTCTGTCCATCGTTCCCATGTTTTCTTGTTCAATCAACATTTCTCCTTCCTTTGATTTTAAAATCCAGTTTTTGATTGCGCTTTTCTTCCTGTTAATTCTTCAATTTATTTGTATATAGCTTTGACATCTCCTTTTTGTTGCATTTAAATCTCTTTCCATCTCTGTTTTAGCCATGATTTTTTGCTTCATTGCATTTTATTCCAATTTATTTATTTAATCTCTTATACTCATCGTTATTTTCTTTATTTCTTCTTCTTGTATCCATTAGCTGCAAAATGTCATCTGTCATCCATCTCTTTCTTGAATTTGTCCTCACTGGAGGCAGAACTCTTTTGATGTTTGTTGCAGTGATCCTTTTAGCATTTCCCACGGTTCATCAATGCTTTGTATCTTCTCTATTGCATTGTACCGATTCTGAATTGTGATTTTTATATTTGTCTTACAGCTTCTTGTCTGATTTGAGTAAATCTAAAATTTAACTTGATGTTAACTGAGGCTCATTTTGTTGTTTTTAATTTTACTCTAAGCTTTCCCACAACTAGTACATGATCATTACAATCTGCCCCTGGTCTAGTTTTCACACACACCAGACTGTTTCTAAATCTACTGCTTATCATTATATAATCAATTTGATTACGTGCGTTGTCTCCTGGGCTTTTCCATGTCCACAGGCGTTTTGGATATTGCTTAAACCAGGTAAAGGTAAAGGTAACGTACGAGACTTGAACCGGCGTCTTAGCACGCGAGTTTACACCCATATGTGCTCGGCCGCCTATCCAGAAATGTTCGGATATTTCTGTATAGTGTAGCCTCAAGCATCGAAACTCAGATGCGAAGCGACATTCCTCACCTTCCCAGGATAATACCCTGGTACCCATTTCTGCCAACGGCTGGGTCGACCGTGGGGGTATTTTTTTTTCCCAACCACGAGTACAATTCACACTGCTCCCAGCGGGAATCGAACACGGGTTGTCCGAACGTCGGTAGTCCAGTCGGGTGGTTTTCCCAACTAGGCTACCGAGGCCCCCAAAACCAGGTGTTTCCTGTCATCATGTTGTTTGTTCTTGCTCAGTCAATAAGTTTCTCACCTCTTTCATTCCTCTTGTCTAAGCCATAATGACTAACTACTTCCTCAATTCTTTCCTTTCCTACTTTTGCCTTAAGATCCCCTAGAACTATGGTGTTTTCACGTGGTTTGCATTCACGAAGTGCCTCATTTAACTGGTCGTAAAATCTATCAATTGTTTCCTCTAGACTGTCTGCTGTTGGTGCATAAATTTGTATAAGATTTATGTCTATTAGTTTTCCATTCAATTTCACTAAAAGGACTCTGTCAGATATTGGGTAAAAGCCTTTCACTGTACATGCGCTTTCTGCATCCAAGATGATACCTACTCCTCTCTGGTGTTCAGTACCTCCGAGTAGATTGTCATGGCCATAATAAAGCGTTTTCTGGAGTTGAGCTAGATAAGAATTAATACGGTGCAATACAAAGAAATATAGGAATTAATTATGGGTCTGGAGCAGCCGTTGCCTGGTGCAAAGAATATTAGCAGACTTTATATTAGTAGTAAGGTGGTGTAGGTTGTTGAGTTGGTTTATTAGTACAGGGTGTTAGACGACCACCTAACATCCTCATCCTCTCCCCCACCCCTGCTCTCCTAATTGATGAGTAGATTGGTCAATGAGTAATGGACACGGTCTCCCGCCCTTTTTTACAGTTATCAATAAGCACGGGGTTATTTTTCCCGCTAAAACGCTATAGACCACGCCCACCCCGGAGGCGAAACTACCATATTTGGGACTAGTGATACGTTAGTTATTTCATAGATATATTGTGCATATATACTTATAATAGTAATAAATTAATAGTTATTATATCTAGGTGGGCGTAAATGGGCCCGTATTTAAGATAGATACGGACCATAATCAGTGATATTTAATCAGGTATTTCACGCTGGCGACATGAAAGAACGATAGTCTCCTACCGTGTCACATAATGACCCAATCAATAAACCGCTCCCGTGAGATTAAAGATTTCTTTTTCCCAAGCGGTCTCGCTGCGTCGCTATGCTGACTGGAATTATCGAATTTATAACATAGGTTTAAGAAATACTAAGATGTGTCCAATTGGTCGTTAGAGAGCCAGAGTTTATTTGGGAACAGAGCCCAAAAAAGCCTGTGTGCGTGTTCATGTGTGTATATGTGCATATCACTCAGAGAGTAAACAAAAGGACCAGTCTTCGGATAGCTTAGCTGACTGATACAAAATGTAATGTTTATTGATGGAGAGGTACCTGTGTTCGTGTGTGGGTCGTAGAACAAGCGGATGAATAGCAGGGTTTGATGGAGAGGTGATTGTGTGTTTGTGTGATTCAGTATACAAATAGCTGTATAAATATATATTGAAGTGATAAGTAGAGCGATCAATCGCTCACCCAATATGTCCATACACATTCGATACATCACTATAAAGTGGTTATCAATATCAACACACCGTAAGCAATAAGAACCACTAAAAGAATCGACCCCAAAACGCGAACTCCACAAACATCTGTACCTATATGATAGTCGTAACTTACCGTTAATGTTATTAATAAAGGTGACGCATACGTGATGTATAACTAAGAGGTCTGCCCTATAGTGGTAGTAAGATGAATATTATAGATAATCATAGTTGAGCGACGGTATTTTAATAACGGCGCATAGAAGCAATGTCGGCTGTCTTAGGTCGATATTTGCATGAATGTGCCATGCATCGCTCACGTGTAACATAGTTCCCACTACAGGGTTTACTAAATACGCTAACAAAGGTAAAATGACCGACCTTTCGTATGGTGTACACCTTAACACCCCTACATCTTATACAGTCTGTCATGGTAATGTGATAGAAGAAGAAACTGATGTTTAGGGGTAAGTCCCAAACATTTTTTTTTATTTCATCATCTAAATAATCGTTTTTAAACAGGGAATTATTATCAGATAGAACGACACATGATAGTGATGGTTAGCTTATTTTTTATTCACATATAGTCGAGTTTGGACTCGTTGTAAAGATAATTTTAAGAGTAGTTATATGTTTAATGTTTAGTTCCTTTAAAAAAAACAATAAAGCTACTATACTTGTAACTAATCCTGTTTAACATTAAAATAAATACCCGATATTAACGGTAACCAATAGAGCACCACAGAATGAATCTGTACCAGTACGCTCCATTGACCGAAAGAAGGCTATTGTTCCCCACGCGTCCCGGGGATAATTGATATAATTGCTCTCTCGCGAGTGGCGTGTGGCATTGTATAGCACTTGAGGGTTTACTCTACGTGGACTAAAAAGGTGAACTTTAACACATAGGCGCGTTACTAAATAAACAAGTAATTTACTACTAATTAAATATATATATATAATATACGTTATTTATTTTTAAATCCTTCATCTCGAGACACGCAAAAAGATACCAAACAAGATATAGTTTGTAGTATAACAAGTTATTTTCTTTCATCAATGTGCCGGCTTCGTAACTAACGTATATTTCTGTATCGCTCTCTCTCTCTCTCTCTCTCTCTGTCTGTTTGTGAGTGTATGTATGTGTGTGTGTATGTATGTATAGCTGTATGTTTATAGATTATTCACTCTAGTTCGCTGTTTGTCTAAGCCTATGTTATTACTATAGGATAAAAGTCAACAGACTAATAGAACGAATATCTTAATACCTTTTACAGCTCGATGATTAATGACAACGCTGAAAGACAAAAAAAACAAGGCGACCCGTTTAGTTTTAGTCATACTTAGACGCAATCTATATCAAAATATGCGTATTTTAAACCAGTTTTTATACTAAAGCAGTTATTTTATAAATAACATTACAGTGTAAACGTTCAAACGAGTACATATTTTTGTCTTCTTATATATATATATATATATATATATATATATATATATATATATATATATATATATATATATATATATATATATAAGGCGAACTAAAAATCCTAAAAAGCTACTTACATAATCATTATAGTTAGACACACCGAGCAGGAATTTAGATTCAATGTCCAAAAAGTTAGACCAAATCGCAAAATGTTAGCACCAGAACACAACAATTTAGGCTCATAAGCAAAAAGTCGATCTGAAAACCTTACAAACCTACTCATATAGTCATAATAGTTAGACACAATGAGCAGGAAGTAATATCAAAAATCCCAAAAGTTACGCCTAAGCGCAAAAAATGTTACCCCCAGAACACAAAATATAGGCTCGTATTAAAAAAGTCGACCTAAAAAGCTTAAAATTCTACACACATAGTCATAATAGTTAGATACACCGAGCAGGAATATAGATTCAATGTCCAAAAAGTTACACCAAATCGCAAAATTTATCACCAGAACACAAAAATTTAGGCTCATAAGCAAAAATCCGATCTGAAAACCCTACAAACCTACTCATATAGGCATAATAGTTAGACACAACGAGCAGGAAGTTATATCCAAAAGCCCAAAAGTTACGCCAAATCGCAAAAAAGGCTACTCCTAGAACACAAAAATATAGGTTCGTATTAAAAAAGTCGACCTAAAAAGCCTAAAAATCTACGCACATAGTCATAATAGTTAGACACAACGAGTAGAAAGTTATAGTCAAGGTCCAAAAAGTTAGACCAAAAAATGCAAAATGTTAGCACCAAAACATAAAAAAAATTTAGGCTCATAAGCAAAGAGTCGATCTGAAAACCTTACAAACCTACTCATATAGTCATAATAATTAGACACAATGAGCAGGAAGTAATATCAAAAATCCCAAAAGTTACGCCTAAGCGCAAAAAATGTTACCCCCAGAAACCCTAAAAAGCTACTCCCATACTCATACTAGTTAGACGCATCGAACAGATAGTTATATCCAAAGTCCCAAATGTTACGCCAAATCGCAAAATATTTACCCTCAGAACACAAAAAATGTAGTCTCATATTAAAAAAGGCGAACTAAAAAGCTACTAACATAGTCATAATAGTTAGACACAACGACCAGGAATTTAGATTCAAGTCCAAAAAGTTAGAACAAATCGCAAATTTTTAGCACCAGAACACACAAATTTAGGCTCATAAGCAAAAAGTCGATCTGAAAACCCTACAAATCTACTCCCATACTCATACTAGTTAGACGTCTCGAACAGATAGTTATATCCGAAGTCCAAAAAGTTAGGCCAAATCGCTAACATTTTACCACCAGAACACAAAAAATGTAGACGCATATTCAAAAAGTCGACCTAAAAATCCTAAATTGCTACTCATATAGTCATATTTGTAAGACACAAAGAGCAGGAAGTTTTATCCAAAGTCCCAAAAGTTACGCCAAAGCACAAAAATGTTACCCCCAGAACACAAAAATGTAGGTTCGTATTAAAAAGTCGACCTAAAAGCCCTAAATATCTACGCACGTAGTCATAATAGTTACACACAACGAGTAGAAAGTTATAGTCAAAGTCCAAAAAGTTAGATCAAATCGCAAAATGTTAGCACCAAAACACAAAAAATTTAGGCGCATAAGCATAAAGTCGATCTGAAAACCCTACAAAGCTACTCCCATACTCATACTAGTTAGACACAACGAGTAGAAAGTTATAGTCAAGGTACAAAAAGTTAGGCCAAAAGCGCAAAATTTTAGCACCAAAACACAAAAAATTTAGACTCATAAGCATAAAGTCGATCTGAAAATCCTAAAAAGCTACTCATAGAGTCATAATAGTTAGACACAAGAGTAGGAAGTTATATCCAAAGTCCCAAAAGTTACACCAAATCGCAAAATGTTAGCACCAAAACACAAAAAAAGTTTAGGCTCATAACCAAAGAGTCGATCTCAAACCCTACAAAGCTACTCCCAAACTCATACTAGTTAGACACATCGAACAGATAGTTATATCCAAAGTCCCAAATGTTACGCCAAATCGCAAAAATTTTACACTCATAACACAAAAAAATGTAGGCTCATATCAAAAAGGCGATCTAAAAACCCTAAACAGCTACTCACATAGTCATAATAGTTAGACACAACGACCAGGAATTTAGATTCAATGTCCTAAAAGTTAGAACAAATCGCAAAATTTTAGCACCAGAACACACAAATTTAGGCTCATAAGCAAAAAGTCGATCTGAAAACCCTACAAATCTACTCCCAAACTCATACTAGTTAGAAACATCGAAAAGAAAGTTATAGTCAAGGTCCAAAAAGTTAGGCCAAAGCGCAAAATTTTAGCACCAAAGCACAAAAAATTTAGGCTCATAAGCATAAAGTCGATCTGAAAACCATACAAAGCTACTCCCATACTCATACTAGTTAGACACAACGAGTAGAAAGTTATATCCAAAGTCACAAAAGTTAGACCATATCGCAAAATTTAAGCACCAGAACAAAAAAAAATTTAGGCTCGTATTAAAAAGTCGATCTGAAAATCCTTAAAAGCTACTCATATAGTCATAATAGTTAGACACAAGAGTAGGAAGTATATCCAAAGTCCCAAAAGTTACACCAAATCGCAAAATGTTAGCACCAAAACACACAAAAAAAATTTAGGCTCATAACCAAAGAGTCGATCTCAAACCCTAAAATGCTACTCCCAAACTCATACTAGTTAGACGCATCGAACAGATAGTTATATCCAAAGTCCCAAATGTTACGCCAAATCGCAACAATTTTACCCTCATAACACAAAAAATGTAGGCTCATATCAAAAAGGCGATCTAAAAAGCCTAAACAGCTATTCACATAGTCATAATAGTTAGACACAACGACCAGGAATTTGGATTCAATGTCCAAAAAGTTAGAACGAATCGCAAAATGTTAGCACCAGAACACACAAATTTAGGCTCATAAGCAAAAATTCGATCTGAAAACCCTACAAATCTACTCCCAAACTCATACTAGTTAGAAACATCGAAAAGATAGTTATATCCAAAGTCCAAAAAGTTAGGCCAAATCGCAAACATTGTACCACCAGAACACAAAAAATGTAGGCGCATATTCAAAAAGTCGACCTAAAAGGCCTAAAAATCTACGCACATTGTCATAATAGTTAGACACAACGAGTAGAAAGTTATATACAAAATCCCAAAACTTACGCCAAATAGCAAAATTTTAGCATTAGAACACAAGAATGTAGGCTCGTATTAAAAAAGTCGACATAAAAAGCCTAAAGATCGACGCACATAGTCATAATAGTTAGACACAGCGAGTAGAAAGTTATAGTCAAGGTCCATAAAGTTAGGCCAAATCGCAACATTTTAGCACCAACACACATACACACAAAAATTTAGGATCATAAGCATAAAGTCGATCTGAAAACCCTACAAAGCTACTCCCATACTCATACTAGTTAGACACAACGAGTAGAAAGTTATAGTCAAGGTCCAAAAAGTTAGGCCAAAGCGCAACATTTTAGCACCAAAACACAAAATATTTAGGCTCATAAGCATAAAGTCGATCTGAAAACCATACAAAGCTACTCCCATACTCATAATAGTTAGACACAAGAGTAGGAAGTTATATCCAAAGTCCCAAAAGTTACACCAAATCGCAAAATGTTAGCACCAAAACACACAAAAAATTTAGGCTCATAACCAAAGAGTTGATCTCAAACCCTACAACGCTACTCCCAAACTCATACTAGTTAGACGCATCGAACAGATAGTTATATCCAAAGTTCCAAATGTTACGCCAAATCGCAAAAATTTTACCCTCATGACACGAAAAATGTAGGCTCATATCAAAAAGACGATCTAAAAAGCCTAAACAGCCAAACAACCAAACGAACGCCAGGGCTTTTTAAACTGGGTAGAATTGGATGGAAGGAAAAGAAAACAAACGAGGATGTCTTAAAACAAGACAGCACTTATTAACAGGCTCCAAAAATTTCATTTGTCTTGTTTTAAGACATCCTCGTTTGTTTTCTTTTCCTTCCATCCAATTCTACCCAGTTTAAAAAGCCCTGGCGTTCGTTTGGTTGTTTGGCTGTTTAGGCTTTTTAGATCGCCTTTTTGATATGAGCCTACATTTTTCGTGTTATGAGGGTAAAATTTTTGCGATTTGGCGTAACATTTGGGACTTTGGATATAACTATCTGTTCGATGCGTCTAACTAGTATGAGTTTGGGAGTAGACGTTGTAGGGTTTGAGATCAACTCATTGGTTATGAGCCTAAATTTTTTGTGTGTTTTGGTGCTAACATTTTGCGATTTGGTGTAACTTTTGGGACTTTGGATATAACTTCCTACTCTTGTGTCTAACTATTATGAGTATGGGAGTAGCTTTGTATGGTTTTCAGATCGACCTTATGCTTATGAGCCTAAATATTTTGTGTTTTGGTGCTAAAATGTTGCGCTTTGGCCTAACTTTTTGGACCTTGACTATAACTTTCTACTCGTTGTGTCTAACTAGTATGAGTATGGGAGTAGCTTTGTAGGGTTTTCAGATCGACTTTATGCTTATGATCCTAAATTTTTGTGTGTATGTGTGTTGGTGCTAAAATGTTGCGATTTGGCCTAACTTTATGGACCTTGACTATAACTTTCTACTCGCTGTGTCTAACTATTATGACTATGTGCGTCGATCTTTAGGCTTTTTATGTCGACTTTTTTAATACGAGCCTACATTCTTGTGTTCTAATGCTAAAATTTTGCTATTTGGCGTAAGTTTTGGGATTTTGTATATAACTTTCTACTCGTTGTGTCTAACTATTATGACAATGTGCGTAGATTTTTAGGCCTTTTAGGTCGACTTTTTGAATATGCGCCTACATTTTTTGTGTTCTGGTGGTACAATGTTTGCGATTTGGCCTAACTTTTTGGACTTTGGATATAACTATCTTTTCGATGTTTCTAACTAGTATGAGTTTGGGAGTAGATTTGTAGGGTTTTCAGATCGAATTTTTGCTTATGAGCCTAAATTTGTGTGTTCTGGTGCTAACATTTTGCGATTCGTTCTAACTTTTTGGACATTGAATCCAAATTCCTGGTCGTTGTGTCTAACTATTATGACTATGTGAATAGCTGTTTAGGCTTTTTAGATCGCCTTTTTGATATGAGCCTACATTTTTTGTGTTATGAGGGTAAAATTGTTGCGATTTGGCGTAACATTTGGGACTTTGGATATAACTATCTGTTCGATGCGTCTAACTAGTATGAGTTTGGGAGTAGCATTTTAGGGTTTGAGATCGACTCTTTGGTTATGAGCCTAATTTTTTTTGTGTGTTTTGGTGCTAACATTTTGCGATTTGGTGTAACTTTTGGGACTTTGGATATACTTCCTACTCTTGTGTCTAACTATTATGACTATATGAGTAGCTTTTAAGGATTTTCAGATCGACTTTTTAATACGAGCCTAAATTTTTTTTGTTCTGGTGCTTAAATTTTGCGATATGGTCTAACTTTTGTGACTTTGGATATAACTTTCTACTCGTTGTGTCTAACTAGTATGAGTATGGGAGTAGCTTTGTATGGTTTTCAGATCGACTTTATGCTTATGAGCCTAAATTTTTTGTGCTTTGGTGCTAAAATTTTGCGCTTTGGCCTAACTTTTTGGACCTTGACTATAACTTTCTTTTCGATGTTTCTAACTAGTATGAGTTTGGGAGTAGATTTGTAGGGTTTTCAGATCGACTTTTTGCTTATGAGCCTAAATTTGTGTGTTCTGGTGCTAAAATTTTGCGATTTGTTCTAACTTTTAGGACATTGAATCTAAATTCCTGGTCGTTGTGTCTAACTATTATGACTATGTGAGTAGCTGTTTAGGGTTTTTAGATCGCCTTTTTGATATGAGCCTACATTTTTTTGTGTTATGAGTGTAAAATTTTTGCGATTTGGCGTAACATTTGGGACTTTGGATATAACTATCTGTTCGATGTGTCTAACTAGTATGAGTTTGGGAGTAGCTTTGTAGGGTTTGAGATCGACTCTTTGGTTATGAGCCTAAACTTTTTTTGTGTTTTGGTGCTAACATTTTGCGATTTGGTGTAACTTTTGGGACTTTGGATATAACTTCCTACTCTTGTGTCTAACTATTATGACTCTATGAGTAGCTTTTTAGGATTTTCAGATCGACTTTATGCTTATGAGTCTAAATTTTTTGTGTTTTGGTGCTAAAATTTTGCGCTTTTGGCCTAACTTTTTGTACCTTGACTATAACTTTCTACTCGTTGTGTCTAACTAGTATGAGTATGGGAGTAGCTTTGTAGGGTTTTCAGATCGACTTTATGCTTATGCGCCTAAATTTTTTGTGTTTTGGTGCTAACATTTTGCGATTTGATCTAACTTTTTGGACTTTGACTATAACTTTCTACTCGTTGTGTGTAACTATTATGACTACGTGCGTAGATATTTAGGGCTTTTAGGTCGACTTTTTAATACGAACCTACATTTTTGTGTTCTGGGGGTAACATTTTTGTGCTTTGGCGTAACTTTTGGGACTTTGGATAAAACTTCCTGCTCTTTGTGTCTTACAAATATGACTATATGAGTAGCAATTTAGGATTTTTAGGTCGACTTTTTGAATATGCGTCTACATTTTTTGTGTTCTGGTGGTAAAATGTTAGCGATTTGGCCTAACTTTTTGGACTTCGGATATAACTATCTGTTCGAGACGTCTAACTAGTATGAGTATGGGAGTAGATTTGTAGGGTTTTCAGATCGACTTTTTGCTTATGAGCCTAAATTTGTGTGTTCTGGTGCTAAAAATTTGCGATTTGTTCTAACTTTTTGGACTTGAATCTAAATTCCTGGTCGTTGTGTCTAACTATTATGACTATGTTAGTAGCTTTTTAGTTCGCCTTTTTTAATATGAGACTACATTTTTTGTGTTCTGAGGGTAAATATTTTGCGATTTGGCGTAACATTTGGGACTTTGGATATAACTATCTGTTCGATGCGTCTAACTAGTATGAGTATGGGAGTAGCTTTTTAGGGTTTCTGGGGGTAACATTTTTTGCGCTTAGGCGTAACTTTTGGGATTTTTGATATTACTTCCTGCTCATTGTGTCTAATTATTATGACTATATGAGTAGGTTTGTAAGGTTTTCAGATCGACTCTTTGCTTATGAGCCTAAATTTTTTTTATGTTTTGGTGCTAACATTTTGCATTTTTTGGTCTAACTTTTTGGACCTTGACTATAACTTTCTACTCGTTGTGTCTAACTATTATGACTATGTGCGTAGATTTTTAGGCTTTTTAGGTCGACTTTTTTAATACGAACCTATATTTTTGTGTTCTAGGAGTAGCCTTTTTTGCGATTTGGCGTAACTTTTGGGCTTTTGGATATAACTTCCTGCTCGTTGTGTCTAACTATTATGCCTATATGAGTAGGTTTGTAGGGTTTTCAGATCGGATTTTTGCTTATGAGCCTAAATTTTTGTGTTCTGGTGATAAATTTTGCGATTTGGTGTAACTTTTTGGACATTGAATCTATATTCCTGCTCGGTGTATCTAACTATTATGACTATGTGTGTAGAATTTTAAGCTTTTTAGGTCGACTTTTTTAATACGAGCCTATATTTTGTGTTCTGGGGGTAACATTTTTTGCGCTTAGGTGTAACTTTTGGGATTTTTGATATTACTTCCTGCTCATTGTGTCTAACTATTATGACTATATGAGTAGGTTTGTAAGGTTTTCAGATCGACTTTTTGCTTATGAGCCTAAATTGTTGTGTTCTGGTGCTAACATTTTGCGATTTGGTCTAACTTTTTGGACATTGAATCTAAATTCCTGCTCGGTGTGTCTAACTATAATGATTATGTAAGTAGCTTTTTAGGATTTTTAGTTCGCCTTATATATATATATATATATATATATATATATATATATATATATATATATATATATATATATATATATATATATATAAGAAGACAAAAATATGTACTCGTTTGAACGTTTACACTGTAATGTTATTTATAAAATAACTGCTTTAGTATAAAAACTGGTTTAAAATACGCATATTTTGATATAGATTGCGTCTAAGTATGACTAAAACTAAACGGGTCGCCTTGTTTTTTTTGTCTTTCAGCGTTGTCATTAATCATCGAGCTGTAAAAGGTATTAAGATATTCGTTCTATTAGTCTGTTGACTTTTATCCTATAGTAATAACATAGGCTTAGACAAACAGCGAACTAGAGTGAATAATCTATAAACATACAGCTATACATACATACACACACACATACATACACTCACAAACAGACAGAGAGAGAGAGAGAGAGAGAGCGATACAGAAATATACGTTAGTTACGAAGCCGGCACATTGATGAAAGAAAATAACTTGTTATACTACAAACTATATCTTGTTTGGTATCTTTTTGCGTGTCTCGAGATGAAGGATTTAAAAATAAATAACGTATATTATATATATATATTTAATTAGTAGTAAATTACTTGTTTATTTAGTAACGCGCCTATGTGTTAAAGTTCACCTTTTTAGTCCACGTAGAGTAAACCCTCAAGTGCTATACAATGCCACACGCCACTCGCGAGAGAGCAATTATATCAATTATCCCCGGGACGCGTGGGGAACAATAGCCTTCTTTCGGTCAATGGAGCGTACTGGTACAGATTCATTCTGTGGTGCTCTATTGGTTACCGTTAATATCGGGTATTTATTTTAATGTTAAACAGGATTAGTTACAAGTATAGTAGCTTTATTGTTTTTTTTAAAGGAACTAAACATTAAACATATAACTACTCTTAAAATTATCTTTACAACGAGTCCAAACTCGACTATATGTGAATAAAAAATAAGCTAACCATCACTATCATGTGTCGTTCTATCTGATAATAATTCCCTGTTTAAAAACGATTATTTAGATGATGAAATAAAAAAAAAATGTTTGGGACTTACCCCTAAACATCAGTTTCTTCTTCTATCACATTACCATGACAGACTGTATAAGATGTAGGGGTGTTAAGGTGTACACCATACGAAAGGTCGGTCATTTTACCTTTGTTAGCGTATTTAGTAAACCCTGTAGTGGGAACTATGTTACACGTGAGCGATGCATGGCACATTCATGCAAATATCGACCTAAGACAGCCGACATTGCTTCTATGCGCCGTTATTAAAATACCGTCGCTCAACTATGATTATCTATAATATTCATCTTACTACCACTATAGGGCAGACCTCTTAGTTATACATCACGTATGCGTCACCTTTATTAATAACATTAACGGTAAGTTACGACTATCATATAGGTACAGATGTTTGTGGAGTTCGCGTTTTGGGGTCGATTCTTTTAGTGGTTCTTATTGCTTACGGTGTGTTGATATTGATAACCACTTTATAGTGATGTATCGAATGTGTATGGACATATTGGGTGAGCGATTGATCGCTCTACTTATCACTTCAATATATATTTATACAGCTATTTGTATACTGAATCACACAAACACACAATCACCTCTCCATCAAACCCTGCTATTCATCCGCTTGTTCTACGACCCACACACGAACACAGGTACCTCTCCATCAATAAACATTACATTTTGTATCAGTCAGCTAAGCTATCCGAAGACTGGTCCTTTTGTTTACTCTCTGAGTGATATGCACATATACACACATGAACACGCACACAGGCTTTTTTGGGCTCTGTTCCCAAATAAACTCTGGCTCTCTAACGACCAATTGGACACATCTTAGTATTTCTTAAACCTATGTTATAAATTCGATAATTCCAGTCAGCATAGCGACGCAGCGAGACCGCTTGGGAAAAAGAAATCTTTAATCTCACGGGAGCGGTTTATTGATTGGGTCATTATGTGACACGGTAGGAGACTATCGTTCTTTCATGTCGCCAGCGTGAAATACCTGATTAAATATCACTGATTATGGTCCGTATCTATCTTAAATACGGGCCCATTTACGCCCACCTAGATATAATAACTATTAATTTATTACTATTATAAGTATATATGCACAATATATCTATGAAATAACTAACGTATCACTAGTCCCAAATATGGTAGTTTCGCCTCCGGGGTGGGCGTGGTCTATAGCGTTTTAGCGGGAAAAATAACCCCGTGCTTATTGATAACTGTAAAAAAGGGCGGGATACCGTGTCCATTACTCATTGACCAATCTACTCATCAATTAGGAGAGCAGGGGTGGGGGAGAGGATGAGGATGTTAGGTGGTCGTCTAACACCCTGTACTAATAAACCAACTCAACAACCTACACCACCTTACTACTAATATAAAGTCTGCTAATATTCTTTGCACCAGGCAACGGCTGCTCCAGACCCATAATTAATTCCTATATTTCTTTGTATTGCACCGTATTAATTCTTATCTAGCTCAACTCCAGAAAACGCTTTATTATGGCCATGACAATCTACTCCTCCGGAATAGATTATTTTATGTTCCTCAGAATACATCTCCCCTGATCCGGTGTATTTCAATTCACAAAGTCAGAGTAAATGTAAACCCATTCTTTTCATTTCTTGTTTGATGTTTTGTAGTTTGCCCTTCTGCATGAGTGTTCTCACATTTCAAGTACCTATCTTTAGAGTTTGTTTCATCTTTATTTTGCTTACAGTAGCTTGATAACGATTGGGTATCACCTGTAGCACATGATGTCCGCTACCGAACGAGGGTTTTCCATTGGAATCCCACTTAACGTTGTTGTCGTGATTTCTAATATTGCGGCGATTCATCATTGTACAAAGAAATTACGACGGTGGTTTTCTGTTGCCTTCCTTCGGTTTGTTTACGGCTAGCTCCGTTAGCCATTGACTATAACGTCTCACCCACAAGGCAGCGGGTTTTTTTTTACTTCGGGGTACCCTCCCTTAGCCTTTTACTCTCTTGAGCATAACTGCAAATCAGCAGGGCAGCCGCAGGTTGTACTGTTTACTGCATACAGTAGCAGGTAAATTAACTCGACCTGACTCGAATCAATATGATACAAGACATATAAAAAACAACACGTACGTCGAAACGTACGGAATGAATTAACCCTCAGTGTCCTCTGTGTAGTGAAATCCGACTTCTAGCCCTTTTTATTTCACAGCTAACACGAACACGTTAAAGAGCCCCTGTCAGACAATGGTCGTAAAAAGTAGGCTTAGTGGCATGTAAAATAAAAGTAAAGAGCCCCTGTCAGACAATGGTCGTAAAAAGTAGGCTTAGTGGCATGTAAAATAAAAGTAAAGAGCCCCCGTCACGCCAAGTGGCGTATAGGGAATATGGTGTTAGTGACCATAAATTTTACAGACCTTCAGCACATGACTTTTGGGCGATATTACGCCCATGTCGCTCTACTTTCCCAGAAAGAAATCCGGTACCCATTAAAGACTGGATGAACCGGAAGTCGTCGGTTGGGATCGAACCCTACCTCTTGTCATTTGTAGTCCAGTTCACTAACCACTGAGCTATCGCGGCTCACAAACAGTGGCATATGCATCGGCAAAATTGTTAAACGAATCTACCTATGACGAAGAGGAATGTCTCAGGCCGAGATGCGCAGATATCGCGACTTTGTCGTAACTTAGCGACACGACGCATCCACTCCCACTTACCGGACAAACACTAAGAAAAACCCGGAAGTGGTTGTTTCTAGAATCGTCATCACTGCACACAGGACGAACACATAGGTGCTCCGGATGTCCCCGTCGTCAAAATCCGAGGAGAATCTATACCCACGTGCACGAACTTCGTCGCACGATCTTGGATTGACGGTGTGGGTAGGTTTCTCCTCACATTTTTCCCGGGCTGCGGCCATACTTATGACCTACTCTTTTCGATTTTAACTAGCAAGGGTTCTTTGACATGTTTGAGTACACACGTGACCTCCTGTTTATTGCCGTTATATAAGAGGGGGGTGGACATCGGATCTCACTAACGAAGAGATCAGTGGAGGGTAACGTCATAAAGAAAACACGGATTAATTTGTCGTATTTAAAAAAAAAAAATCACCCCAGGGGTTTGTTGGGATTCGAATCCGACTCCTCCCTGTCCTGAGGAAAACGTCGTACCTCTAGCTAACCAGGTACTGAACTAGACCACCCAGATATCGAACTAGACTACCCAGTTACTGCACTAGACTACCTAGCTCTCGAACTAGACTACCCAGCTCCCGAACTATACCATCCAGCTACCGAACTTGTATGCCCAGCTCCCGAACTATACCACCCAGCTACCGAACTAGACTACCCAGCTACCGAACTAGACTAGACTACCCAGCTCCCGAACTGGACTAACCAGCTACCGAACTAGACTACACAGCTACCGAACTAGACTACCCAACTACCGAACTAGACTACCAACCACCGAACTAGACTACCCAACTACCGAACTAGACTACCCAACTACCGAACTAGATTACCCAACTACCGAACTAGACTACCCAACTACCGAACTAGTCTACCCAACTACCGAACTAGACTACCCAACTACCGAACTAGTCTACCCAACTATCGAACTAGACTACCCAACTACCGAACTAGACTACCAACCACCGAACTAGACTACCCAGCTACCGTAACAGACTACACAGTTACCGAAATAAGCTACCCTGCTCCCGAACTAGACTACCCAGTTACCGAACTAGACCACCCAGCTGCACGAACTATAGTACCCAGCTATTGAACTATACCACCCAGCTATTTAACCAGACTACCCAGCTCCGAACTATACCACCCTATTACCGAACTCGACTACCTAGCTACCGAACTAGACTACCCGGAAATGTATTTCACCGTACCGTATAAACATGCGGATTATTGATATCTCATGTTTCATGAACTTGAACTAAAGTTTGATATGTGATCGACCTCTTCGAACATTATTTAAGTCAGGCTGCTATGTATTTTCTATCCTGACTCATACTTTACAACACCCCAGGCTCTATTGGGCTGAATAAACTACAGCTATAATGTCGTTGCTGACAGAATTAATGTGAACGCTTTATCAACACGCCCACGGTTGTCTGAACTTCCTGTACTCACCTTCACGAGATCGTAATTCTTTGTCCGGTTTGTATCAAACCACATATTTCATCCTCGGTGGCTGAGAGGTTATTGTGCTCACGTTCTAATCATAAGGGTTCGGGTTCGCTTAAAAAAAAAACCGTTGGAATTTTTCTCGAACCTATAAAGCTCTGGGGTTCACAGAATATCTAGAAATGAATTCCGGGTTTTTTTTTTTTTTGAGGAAGTAAAAGCGGCCTGGCGTGATAGCGATCACATCACCCACAAAAATGTGATGAAAGTTGATCCTGCTCATTTTGTAATGTTATCTTCCCACCTCTTTCTTTACATTGCCTTTTCACCTTTCATCGGATATTAACGCCATGTAGAATGGCTTGGAATGACAAAGCATGAAAAAATATAATCAAGAGAAAAAGATCGTCATATGTTGGTCATGTGATGAGAAGAGACAACAGGAGAATCGCGATGAAAGCCCTCAAATTAAAACCAGAAGGTATAAGGAAGAGGCTGATCTAGAGAAACACTAAAAAGAACATTGGAGAGAGAAACAACAACAGAAAGCATCGGCTCCTTCGCCGAGATTGAGCAAGTTGCCAGGAACAGAGCCGTGTGGATAGACACAATGCGGGTCCTGTGCAATGTCTGACAGCTAAAGATCGTAGGATACAAAAGTCTAGAATGTATGCCATACATTTTGTCTTCGGTCTGGATAGATAGATAGATAGATAGATAGATAGATAGATAGATAGATAGATAGATAGATAGATAGATAGATAGATAGATAGATAGATGGATGGATGGATGGATGGATGGATGGATGGATGGATGGATGGATGGATGGATGGATGGATGGATGGATGGATGGATGGATGGATGGATGGATGGATGGATGGATGGATGGATGGATGAAGAGAAGAGAAGAGAAGAGAAGAGAAGAGAAGAGAAGAGAAGAGAAGAGAAGAGAAGAGAAGAGAAGAGAAGAGAAGAGAAGAGAAGAGATAAAATTGATATGATTCAATCTATAGATTTAGTTCAAATTTAGTTTAAATTAGATTTAGATTCGATTTAGATTTAAATTTAGATTAGGTTAGGTTAGATTAGATTAGATTAGATTAGATTAGATTAGATTAGATTAGATTAGATTAGATTAGATTAGATTAGATGATAGGCTTTACGAAGTCCAGGAGATCTTGTAACATGTCGACTTTTTATAAGGCACTCGAGTGTACTCATTTTTCTATATTCTAAATCCAAATAGAGAGCCTCAGTGGAAAGAATTAAGTAGGGCAGACATTTAGTAAGAATTAGGTAGGCAGACATTTAGTAAGAATTAGGTAGGCAGACATTTAGTAAGAGTTAAGTAGGGAAAACACTTAGAACGAATTACGTAAGGCAAACATTTAGTAAGAGTTAAGTAGGGCAGACATTTAGTAAGAGTTAAGTAGGGCAGACATTTAGTAAGAATTAAGTAGGGCAGACATTTACTAAGAATTAAGTAGGGCAGACATTTAGTAAGAATTAAGTAGGGCAGACATTTAGTAAGAGTTAAGTAGGGAAAACATTTAGAACGAATTACGTAAGGCAGACATTTAGACCGAATTAAGTAGGGCAGACATTTAGAAAGAGTTAAGTAGGGAAAACATTTAGAAAGAGTTAAGTAGCGAAGACATTTAAAAAGAGTTAAGTAGGGAAGACATTTAGAAAGAGTTAAGTAAGACAACTATTACAAAGTTTAGTAGAATAATGCTGTAAAGAGTTTAGTTTGAGCGTCTGTGGTATTGTGACTAAAGAGCTGGCTTGGTGGTAAACTTAACGCAAGTTCAGTCTACCCCGATACTCTTTAGCTCTGGAAAATTGAGGCTCGAAGAGATAGAGGGAAGCAAATAGAAAAGATACCAGACAGTTTAAGAGAATGGCTTGGCAGAAGGTTAACAACAGAAATGATAAATGACTGTCGAGATCGAAAGTTTGTGGAGAGACATGATCACCCACGCCAGCAGGTATGGAACTTGATATTGATGACTTTTTAGTTGACAAATTCAAGTAAGGATCTCCGTTCGCAGTCTCCTTTCGCAGTCTCCTTTCGCAGTCTCCGTTCGCAGTCTCCGTTCGCAGTCTCCGTTCGCAGTCTCCGTTCGCAGTCTCCTTTCGCAGTCTCCGTTCGCAGTTGCCCAAGGTATTAACATAGTAGTAGAGTAATGTCATAGACACGTTTTTTTCATGAAAGAGTGACATTTTAGCTCGTATCTTGAAAACCTGATTTATTTATGGATGGGATGTCCTGAGCTTGGGGGAGCCGCGATAGCTCAGTGGTTAGTGAACTGGACTACACAGAACAAGAGGTAGGGTTCGATTCCAACCGACGGCTTCCGGGTTCACCCAGCCAGTAAAGCGGCACGGGCGTAATACCGACCACATTACCTCAAAAACTATGCACTTGAAGGTCTGTAAAATTGATGGTCTCTAACATCATATTCCCTATACGCCACTTGGCGTGACGGGGACTCTTTACTTTTATTTTTATTTTTATGTCCTGAGCTTAATACATGTTACTCACTCTAAAGATTTGTATTTTATGGGAGTGGTTTTAGTTTATGGCATCACACACGAGAAAAGGTAGAAATGTTAGCTTAAATAATTGTATGTGTGAACGATATTTTAGTAAATGCCCGAGACAACAAAAATTCAAAGATTTGCAAAAGCGAGAGTTTTTGAGGTGCAGTGTTTCTATTTTTATCCGGAAAGAAATGTTAAGATTCAGTTTCTTCTGGTCACTTTGAATGTGTAGTCGAAGGATGTATAATGTATGTTTCGGAGCTTAGACGCCTGACTGTAACAGACCTGCAAGCTGTTAACTCTTTCCATACGGAAGCTTTTTATTGACGCAACAGAAGAGATTTCAGAGACAAAATTGTTCATGGTTTTAAGAATCAATCAATCTATATATTTATATTTATTTAACATATAACATATTATATATTATATATGAATGTTTAGATAATTGAAGAAGGTATTAGATTTCATCAATATCCAGATGATATAAGTCATGTAAAAAGAATGGTTTGATGGAATTCACACTAATCAAATTGAGCGTGGCGCACTATACGGCGAAACGTACGTTACCAGAATCGCATTGGCGCACAGTGCGGCGAAACGTGCAGAAAGAGTTAATGACTCATAATCGATGGCTTGTGCCAGGATCGGTGAATCAGAATAATTCAGACCCTACGCCACCTCCTCGCAGTATCTCTAGAAAGAGCACTAGCCTAGTCTACCCAAGCGAGTAATGATCGAAGAGAGAAGGCAACGTGGTACTCGTAAATGGTGTGGTGAAGTCGGATATGTTGGGCCGTAGGGCACAAATATCAGTTCTACTATAAACCTCCACACAGCGCATCAACGCCTACTTAACGCCATTTTAAGGGCGGATGACAATGTGGACAAACATTTTCTGAGGTAGTCGTAGAGTGAACGCCGGATCATCATCATCATCGAGTGCCTTCTCCGCAACGAAGGTTGACTACCATGGAGCGCCATTCTACTCTGTTTCTTGCCTTTCATGGTGCAGGTTGTCATAGATTAGCTTCTCCATCTTTTGATGTTACTCGTCCATGTTAGTCTTGGTCTGCCTCTGCCTCTTTTACATTGTATTTTCCCTTCCAATATTACTTTTAGTTAGCTGTTGTGTCTTTTAACATGGCCCAAAAATTTCATTTGTCTTGTCTTAATTGTATTTAGTAGTTATCTTTTTATTTTCAGTTGTTTTAAAACTTCATCGTTTGTTATCTTTTCTTTCCATCCAATTCTACCTATTCTTCTATAAATCAACATTTCAAAGGCTTCAATTTTCTGTTCTGTTTTCTTGTCTAATGTCCATGTTTCTGCACCATACAGGAATATTGAGAAGATGTAACATTTTGCCATTCTTAGTTTCAGCCCTGTTGATATTTGTTTTGTTGTTAGTATATTTTTCATGGCATTAAAATTACTTTTTGCCATACCTATTCTTTTGTTTATTTCAATTTTACATTTTCCATCATTGGTTATAGTATGTCCCAGGTAGTTGTAACTCTGGACTGTCTCCAGAACTGTGATATTTAATTGTAGGTCTTGAGAAGTTTCTTTGTTTATGATCATATAACGCCGGATAGAATGAATTAAAGTATGTTTCTGGGAAGACACAAATGAGTAGATCAACTAAAGTAGCAGTGATAAAGAACTGTGTCTACAACTTCAAACGCTGACACCTTGTGAAGTTTCTACAAACACTAACACCTTGTGAAGTTTCTACAAACACTGACACCTTGTGAAGTTTCTACAAACACTGACACCTTGTGAAGTTTCTACAAACGCTGACACCTTGTGAAGTTTCTACAAACGCTGACACCTTGTGAAGTTTCTACAAACACTGACACCTTGTGAAATTTTTACAAAAGCTGACACCTTGTGAAGTTTCTACAAACGCTGACACCTTGTGAAGTTTCTACAAACGCTGACACCTTGTGACGTTTCTACAAACGCTGACACCTTGTGAAGTTTCTACAAACGCTGACACCTTGTGAAGTTTCTACAAACGCTGACACCTTGTAAAGTTTCTACAAACGCTGACACCTTGTGACGTTTCTACAAACGCTGACACCTTGTGAAGTTTCTAGTTTAATTCAGCTACAACATTTCAATTTTCATGGAATATTACACTTTCCATATACCTTAATAACAAAGCAAGCCCTCATGTTGGAAATAACAGCTAAGAGGAAAAGAGGCCGACCCAGAGAGACACTGAGAAGAACATTGATCAGAGAGGAAAGAGCAGTAGGAATCGGCTCCCTCAATGAGATAGAGTTGCTTGCACAGATCTCTATCGTTTTCCCCACGTTCCTGTTCCTGGCCTCGTGTTTTCCACTATCATTCTCTCGATTGCTTCACAGCGGACAGTCAAGTTACTTCAGCTAAGTGTAATATTTTTTTAATGCGTTTTTACGATACATTATCCACTTTGTACTATTGACATTTCTATTTCTTCCTCATTTTTCCTATCTTTCTATTCTACACATGTGGACTCTCATCCTACCTCCCATCATGTAGCCTCCTTTTGTATTTCAACATCCTACTTTCTTCTCTTCTTTTCTGTCCACCTCTCCAATCACCGGGGCATCTAACACGTAGTTATAGATAATTGTGCTTCATCGTTTATTGTCGTTGTCCCTGTATTCTGAGGAAGGCCACAGGCCGAAACGTCAGTATTGTGTTGTGTTCCTTCTTTGTAAAGCTGTCACCATACCTTGGAGTGTCTAACACTCCCCACCACTGGCTTTTTGTTTGCACAGAACAGAGACAAATGACGAGATTTGATAAAATATCTTTAGAAGGATTGAAAACTACTAGAATTAAACAACAAAAAATTTATATAAGAGAAAAAGTATCTGGGACTATGCCCTATGGGCCGGCTACGGCTCGAAAGGTCAATAGATAGATAGATAGATAGATAGATAGATAGATAGATAGATAGATAGATAGATAGATAGATAGATAGAGAGATAGATAGAGAGATAGATAGATAGATAGATAGATAGATAGATAGATAGATAGATAGATAGATAGATAGATAGATAGATAGATAGATAGATAGATAGATAGATAGATAGATAGATAGATAGATAGATAGATAGATAGATAGATAGATAGATAGATAGATAGATAGATAGATAGATAGATAGATAGATAGATAGATAGATAGATAGATAGATAGATAGATAGATAGATAGATAGATAGATAGATAGATAGATAGATAGATAGATAGATAGATAGATAGATAGATAGATAGATAGATAGATAGATAGATAGATAGATAGATAGATAGATAGATAGATAGATTACCCCTTCCTAATTAAAAGTTCAAATTAAATTAGATAGCACGTCTGAAAGAAGGTACTTAGCTCGTGATACTTTGAGCTACTGTTACAGACAGGAAATTATATTGCTTGAAGGCCTCACGATTTTTTTGGTACAAATTTTGAGATTTTGAGACGGCATTAGTGAAGCGGCTTCTGTGGTGCATCATCATCGTGATGCGCTGGTGTTATACGTTCTCCTGGTGTTGGTGTCAGAGCTAGTTAAGGGGGAGGGGGAAGGACGATACCGCTGGTGTAAACTGTACAACTGTATTGGAAACAAATAATAATAAATGAATATCATTATAGAGGGAAACTTCCGAGACGATATTTCAGAGAATCATAGGAGGAAGAGGTATGTATTACAGTACTAAGAAAACAATGACAAATAAACAACAGAAAAAAGAAACAATGAACAATATATGGTCCGAAGCAAGTTCGAACCCGTACTCCATGGCACAGCGCCTTGCCACGGACTGTATGCCGATGATATGGGCGATGGGAATAACGTGAAGTGAAGTCTATAAAATGAAGTTGCAATTACAATCAATTTTAGATTACTGTCACCACGAAGAAGACATCAATGTGCTGGGTTAAAGCTAAGACAAGTAAGTATTCCACAGCGTAGAGACCGTAGATTCGACCAGAAGTGTTGCGTAGAGTAAGTATAGTTGTTTTATGCCGAATGTATTGAAAGCTTTAGAGATCAATGCAGCAGGAGATCGACGCCTGGGAGTCATGACCCGGCAATCCACAGGAAGTTTAGTTTATCGGTGCAGAGAGAACATTCAGTGGCACTAGGTAGAACATTCAGTGGCAATAGTTAGAACATTCAGTGGCACTAGGTAGAATATTCAGTGACAATAGGTAGAACATTCAGTGGCAATCGGTAGAATATTCAGTGACAATAGGTAGAACATTCAGTGCACTAGGTAGAATATTCAGTGACAATAGGTAGAACATTCAGTGGCACTAGGTAGAATATTCAGTGACAATAGGTAGAACATTCAGTGGCACTAGGTAGAATATTCAGTGACAATAGGTAGAACATTCAGTGGCAATCGGTAGAATATTCAGTGACAATAGGTAGAACATTCAGTGGCACTAGGTAGAATATTCAGTGACAATAGGTAGAACATTCAGTGGCACTAGGTAGAATATTCAGTGACAATAGGTAGAACATTCAGTGGCACTAGGTAGAATATTCAGTGACAATAGGTAGAACATTCAGTGGCAATCGGTAGAATATTCAGTGACAATAGGTAGAACATTCAGTGGCACTAGGTAGAATATTCAGTGACAATAGGTAGAACATTCAGTGGCACTAGGTAGAATATTCAGTGACAATAGGTAGAACATTCAGTGGCACTAGGTAGAATATTCAGTGACAATAGGTAGAACATTCAGTGGCAATCGGTAGAACATTCAGGGACAATAGGTAGAACCCTCAGTGACAATAGGTAGAACATTCAGTGACAATAGGTAGAACACTCAGTGCCAATAGGTAGAACATTCAGTGACAATAGGTAGAACACTCAGTTACAATAGGTAGACGGTAGATTTAAAGGTAAAAATGGATTAACACACAAAATTCAGTTCCTAGTCTCTAGGGACTTCGTCAGAGGTAAAACTGGAGAACGAAAAAAAAACACAACACAACAAAATTTCAATAAACTTTGCGAGAACACCAGACCCAAGGGCCGACCTCGAAAAGGAGGGATTGACGGAATATTAGAGACACTAGGAAACATAACAGCAGCAGAGGCGAACAGAAGAGCAAAAGACCGCAAATTATATCTCCCTTCAGTAAAAAAAAAAAAAAAAGTTAAGTACCCCCGTCACGCCAAGTGGTGTATAGGGAATATGGTGATGGTGACCATAAATTTTACAGACCTTCGGCACAGGATTTTTGGGGTAATGTGGTCGGTATTACGCCCGCGCCTCATAACTTTTCCAGAAAAATATCCGGTACCCATTAAAGGCTGGGTGAACCGGAAGCCGTTGGTTGGGATCGAACCCTATCTCTTGTCCTTTGTAGTCCAGTTCACTAACCCCTAAGCTTTCGCGGCTCCCATATCCCTTCAGTGCTGAAAGGTAAATGAGGAAGGAAAGAAGAAGAAACAGAGGATTACAATCGCCTGTTGGAGATTCTATTATCTAACTACATACTTGGTGGTCTCTACCAACCTACACCACAGATGGCCTGCCTCTGTCTGCTTGGGTTTGGTGTGTGAACAAATATATATCTCAGCTCCTGCCCCCGGGTCTTCCCTCCAAAATCAGTGTCAATTCGAGTCCATAGCACCTATTTGCGCGGTTCTCTTTCCTTCCTTGACCAAGGATCCCTTCTACCACTACTTCGTAACCATAAATCCTCGGAGCCGCCGACTACAATGTTAGAATCACTGATCAACTCACAGCTTGTGTGGAGTGTCAAAATTGACACGACATATTGCCACTTTTGTTCCAGTAGTTCTCCACTCTCTTCTTGATCACGGACCCTTCACTAGCTATGTTGGTGTATACCGTGGCCTGCGGACTATAATTCTAAAACCGCCGTAGCTCTGCGATTGTGTGAGTGATCCTGTCATTCCTTCTTTATCCCAAATCCTGCCACTATTTCCGCTGTCAACATTGTCTACTATTCACCATCATCATCATCATCGGGTGCCATCTCCGCAACGAAGGGTGGCTAACATGGAGCACCATTCTGCTCTGTCACTTGCTTTGATGGTGCAGGTTGTCATAGGCTGGTTTGTCTATCTTTTGATGTTACTCGTCACTTTAATCTTGGTCTGCCTCTGCCTCTTTTATGTATCCCCCCCCCCCCCCCCCAGATTACTTTTAGTAGGCTGTTGTATCTTTTAACATATCCCAAAAATCGCATTTGTCTTGTTTGAATTGTGTTTAGTAGTTCTCTTTTCATTTTTAGTTGTTTTAAGACTTCATCGTTTGTTTTCTTTTCCTTCCATCCAATTCTACCTATTATTCTATATATCCAAATTTCAAAGGCTTCAATTCTCTGTTCTGTTTTCGTCTAATGTCCATGTTTCTGCACCATACAGGAATGTTGAGAATACATAACATTTTGCTATTCTTAGTTTTAGCCCTGGTGTTATTTGTTTTGATGTTAGTATGTTCTTCATGACATTAAAATTACTATCAACTATTGTCAACTATTGCAGAGGCGTATTCAACTACAGGGGCGTATACTATTACAGTTTGGGGATGGTTAGAACGAATGTCTGAGTAAATAGTGGGTAAGCGGTAAATGAATCAACTTAGTGTTGGATACAAAAGCCAAGAATGGGTTAGAGTACTGAGCTTTAACATCATCATGTGCCATACCGGTTGGCGAAGTCGATCATGTACTTCCAAACATCTCTGTTCACATTGCACGTCATCATTTTTGGCTGTTGACTGTTTCATCATCAAGTACCGGGCCTGATGGCGTAGGTGATCATATCTCTCCACAACTTTCAATCTCGATATTTATAATGTCTGTTGTTGAGCTTCTGCCAAGCCATTCTCTTAAGCTGTCTGGTATTTTTTCTCTTTGCTTCCCTCTATCTCTTCGTCCCTCGATATTCCCAGTTGTTACAATATATTCCAGCTGTTCTCTTCTCATTACATGGCCAGAAAATGATGATTGTTATTCCTAATATTGGAAATTAGCTCTCTCTTTGATTTGGCCTCTTTCAGAACATTTTCATTCCTCTTCTTAGCTGTCCATGGTATTCTCAATATTCTTTTGTAAAACCACATTTCTACAGATTCCAGTGATTTTCTTGTCTGTTGTCCTATTGTCCATGATTCACATCCATATGTCAAGACTGGCTCTACATAACATAAGCTGTAGACTGTTTACCACATTAAAAAGCCACTTATCTGTAAAAATTGACCTACCGTATTTATCATAATGTTTTATAGAGAGCGTGTGGTCGAGGCGATAGCTTTTAGGGCTTCATACCAGGGGGGCGCCTGTTTGAATCCCGGTAGGGTCAAACGTTTTTTCTTTCGAGGTTGAAATAAAAACTCTGACCTGAACACCTCGTGGCGACAGCACTCGACAGGCGGTCTTTATTATCGGGTCATATCAGTCTCCGTGGCAGACTCCAGTGATAGGGAAAATGTCGTTCAGTCTTTTTTTTTTAAAGATAGTTTGTACTTCGACATTGTTTGAGCAGAGGTGAGACCTTTGGGGCTATCTAGAGTGTGTACATCCTGCTAATTAATTTTCTACCACATTAAGGCAAATAACGCTAATTACTGTTGAACCACGCTAATTACTATTGAACCACATTAATGTACATCATGTTAATTAATGTTAAACTAAAAAGGTACATCATGTTAATTAATGTTCAACCACATTAGAGTACATCATTTAATTAATGTTCAGCCACATTAAGGTACATCATTTAATTAATGACAACCACATTTAGGTACATCCTTTTAATTGATGACAACCACATTTAGGTATAATCATCATCATCAAGTGCCATGCCTACTGGTGTAGGTGATCATGTCACTCCACAACTTTCGATCTCAACAATTATTTGTCATTTCTGTTGCTGACCTTTTGGCAAGCCATTCTCTTAAGCTGTCTGGTATCTTTTCTCTTTGCTTCCCCCTATCTCTTCGTCCCTCAATTCTCCCCGTTCCCACAATACATTCCAGCTGTTCCCTTTCATTACAGGGCCCAAAAAATTATGATTGTTTCTTCCTATTATTGAATATTAGCTTTCATTTTGTTTTGGCCTCTTTCAGAACGTTTTCGTTATTCTTCTTAGCTGTTCATGGTATTCTCAACATTTATGTAGAGTTTATAAATAACATTTCTTCCACATTTAGCCATGTTGTGTGAATGAAGCTACAAACATGTTTAGTGTAGACTCTAGTAATAAATATACTTCCACATTTAGCCATGTTGTGTGAATGAAGCTACAAACATATTTACTGTAGACTCAAATAATAAATATACTTCCACATTTAGCCATGTTGTGTGAATGAATCTACAAACATATTTACTGTAGACTCTAGTAATAAATATATTTCCACATTTAGCCATGTTGTGTGAATGAAGCTACAAACATATTTAGTGTAGACTCAAATAATAAATATACTTCCACATTTAGCCATGTTGTGTGAATGAAGCTACAAACATATTTAGTGTAGACTCAAATAATAAATATACTTCCACATTTAGCCATGTTGTGTGAATGAAGCTACAAACATGTTTAGTGTAGACTCTAGTAATAAGTATATTTCCACATGTTTAAACTCATCTCACTAAAATCGAATGCTTTCAACAAAATGACGAACATCGTGAGATCCAAATTTCTTAGTAAACGAACACAGCTTAGACTGTTCAACTTCTTTCTGATACAAGTGCTAACATATGTATGTGAAAGTTTGAAATACACCAAGACTTTAGATAGGAAATTAAATGCCTTTGAAAACAAATGTCTATGTAGGATCTGAAATACAAGAAAGACTACCACATCATGTTTTCATGTGGAAACCATCTTGTAAAATAAAACTAGGCAGACCAAGAGAATTGCTACGAATTGCTACGCAGAGCACTTAATAATGAAGGCTCAACCATGGGATTAAGAAACAAACAACCAAGAACTATAAAAAATAGCAGCAGATCGTCAATCATGGAAAACTATCACTTCCTCCCTATGTGCCGTCTTCTGTCCGAAAGGAAAATGAATGACATTTTAAAACTACTTTATGTCTGCAATCTTTCTCATAGTATAGATTACGCCTGTGACAAATCGTGCTTTATTAATATCAAACTTTCCCCTACTATAATACCATTTGTATGCCCTAGAGGAAAAACCTCTATATAAATCTGCAGAAAACAATGGCAATATCCACTGACAAATCAAAAAGTCAAATCACAATCATCAACAATGGAGAACTTGAAATTGTAACAAATTATGAATATCTGGGATGTGTTGTAACTAACAATGGAGGCTGCCAGAATGAGAGCAAACGAAGATTAGCAACAGCAGTAAAAACATTAAATGCCATGAAGAACATGTGACGCAATACCAGAAAGGTAGTAAAATTAAAGCTACTGATGGAAAGTATCTCCACTATAGCAGCATATGTTGTCAATTGAATACAATCACGATCAATAATGAAGAAATGTGTTTCTTTCGAAACATAATGCAATAGAAAAATCCATAAGGATACTGGGATAATAAAAAAAAACAATGAAGACATTACAAGACTTAAACATTGAAGATAATTGCCTTACAAACAATATCTAATGAGGAAATTAAAATACTATGGTCACGTCAAAAGACACAACAGACTAGAAAGAACAATAATGAAAATCATTGTTCCAGGATAATGTATGAGGTGTAGACCAAGCAGAAGCTGGTTTCAAGACATCAAGGTGACTTTGACGTAACAAAAGAAGAAGTGGGAGATCTGGCTAGAGACGGAGATTCCATTACACGGGCTTTGGTGAATGTAACGTTCTGTGGGAGATCTGGCTAGAGACGGAGATTCCATTACACGGGCTTTGGTGAATGTAACGTTCTGTGGGAGATATGGCTAGAGACAGATCCTTTAAAACGGGCTTTGGTGATTGCAACGTTCTGTGGGAGATATGGCTAGAGACAAAGGTTCCATTACACGGGTTTTGGTGATTGCAACGTTCTGTGGGAGATCTGGCTAGAGACAAAGGTTCCATTACACGGGCTTTGGTGAATGCAACGTTCTGTGGGAGATCTGGCTAGAGACAAAGATTCCATTACACGAGCTTTGGTGAATGCAACGTTATGTGGGAGATCTGGCTAGAGACAAAGGTTCCATTACACGGGCTTTGGTGAATGCAACGTTCTGTGGGAGATATGGCTAGAGACGGAGATTCCATTACACGGGCTTTGGTGAATGTAACGTTCTGTGGGAGATCTGGCTAGAGACGGAGATTCCATTACACGGGCTTTGGTGAATGTAACGTTCTGTGGGAGATATGGCTAGAGACAGATCCTTTAAAACGGGCTTTGGTGATTGCAACGTTCTGTGGGAGATATGGCTAGAGACAAAGGTTCCATTACACGGGCTTTGGTGATTGCAACGTTCTGTGGGAGATCTGGCTAGAGACAAAGGTTCCATTACACGGGCTTTGGTGAATGCAACGTTCTGTGGGAGATCTGGCTAGAGACAAAGATTCCATTACACGAGCTTTGGTGAATGCAACGTTATGTGGGAGATCTGGCTAGAGACAAAGGTTCCATTACACGGGCTTTGGTGAATGCAACGTTCTGTGGGAGATCTGGCTAGAGACGGAGATTCCATTACACGGGCTTTGGTGATTGCAACGTTCTGTGGGAGATCTGGCTAGAGACAGATCCTTTAAAACGGGCTTTGGTGAATGCAATGTTCTGTGGGAGATTTGGCTAGAGACAGATCCTTTAAAACGGGCTTTGGTGATTGCAACGTTCTGTGGGAGATATGGCTAGAGACGGAGATTATCTCAGACGGGCTGTGGTGAATGCAACGTTCTGTGGGAGATCTGGCTAGGGACAAAGATTCCATTACACGGGCTTTGGTGAATGCAACGTTCTGTGGGAGATCTGGCTAGGGACAAAGATTCCATTACACGGGCTTTGGTGAATGCAACGTTCTGTGGGAGATCTGGCTAGAGACAGAGATTATCTCAGACGGGCTGTGGTGAATGGAACGTTCTGTGGGAGATCTGACTAGAAACAAAGATTATTTCAGACGGGCCGTGATGAATGCAACGTTCTGTGGGAGATCTGGCTAGAGACAGAGACTATCTCAGACGGGCTGTGGTGAATGCAACATTCTGTGGGAGATCTGACTGGAAACAAAGATTATTTCAGACGGGCCGTGATGAATGCAACATTCTGTGGGAGATCTGACTAGAAACAAAGATTATTTCAGACGGGCCGTGATGAATGCAACGTTCTGTGGGAGATCTGGCTAGAGACAGAGATTATTTCAGACGGGCTGTGGTGAACGCAACGTTCTGTGGGAGATCTGGCTAGAGACAGAGATTATTTCAGACGGGCTGTGGTGAATGCAACATTCTGTGGGAGATCTGACTAGAAACAAAGATTATTTCAGACGGCCTGTGGTGAATGCAACGTTCTGTGGGAGATCTGCATCTCTTTCTCCTGCTTTCTCCGTTTAATATCATATTATTTGTATTAAAATTTTAGTATTATTACATTGAAGATACTATGTAATCAATTTTTGACAATAGAAACAAGAAAAAAAAAGTTCTTAAATGCTATGAAGAGCCAGTCTTAACATATGGATGTGAATCATGGACAATATGACAACAGACAATAAAATCACTAGAGTCTGCTGTAGAAATGTGATTTTTACAGAAGAATGTTCAGAATACAATGGACAGCGAAGAAGAGTAATGAAAACAGTCTGAAAAAGGCCAAAGCAAAAAGGAAGCTAATTTCCAATATTAGCAAGAAACAATCATCTTTTGGCCATGTAATGAGAAGAGAACAACTGGAATATATTGTGACAACTGGGAAAATTGAGGGACGAAGAGATAGAGGGAAGCAAATATAAAAGATACCAGACCGCTTAAGAGAATGGCTTGGCAGAAGGTCAACAACAGAATTGGTAAATAACTGTCGTGATCGAAAGTTGTGGAGAGACATGATCACCTACGCCAGCAGCCCGGTACTTGATGATAATGATTATTGCAATGTGTTATCGATCTTGCCATACCAATTACTAGTTTATATTATACTACCTCTATTACTAAACCCCTATATAATTTAATATAGTACCACCCTATGATCAAAACCTTTCAGATTTCAAAATTATATGAATTCATAATGGCATCTTCACACTGTCCAGGCATGTGTTTTCGGTCAACTCTGCACCTTCATATAGTCAAGTTGAATGACGTGTTTCCGCCTTATAACGACCTCCAATTATCAAAGTCTTGAATTCAGATTGCAGTCCCTTTCTTTATGAAATCTCTGCTTTAAAGACCATTTTTTGTTTCTTCTAATCCTCAAAGAATGTTGTCCTTAGTACTGTCAATCTCAACCACTTCTATTTGTTAGGACTAATCAACATCATGGAACTCAACGCTTCTTTCCACTCCAACATTGCAGTAAATGATTTTTTCCCAACTTTATTTATTCCAAATCTTTCTCCAGTTTGCTTAGACTACATTTTATTATTAACGTAGAGATTTTAATTTTGTTAAATAAAACACGCAGGGCAGGTCTCTCCGTTTTTAAAATTGAAGCATCGTCTGGGGAGCAAATATAGTAAGTGGCGCACACGCAATTTAAGGCCGTTTAATCTCTCTCATTTTCTGTCTGGCGTTGATGACTCATAAAGGATGGATAGTACTCTTTGGAATCTCTCCTTAAAAGAATGTTAAACAGGCGTATTTGCGTTGTGTTGTGGTTTATATGTATGTTGTGATATTTACGACTTTCGGTCCAACACATCCGACTTCGCTGCGGCATTTGGACCCATGTTAATCTTTGCGTATGTCTAAAGAAGACTTTATTTGTGCCGTTATAATAACAATTATTTTTTTTTTTCATAATGAGGTTGAGGTCAAAGTTGTAAATAAAGAATTCAACACGATAATAGAGGAAGAAACAATCACCATTTTTTGGTCATGTAATGAGAAGAGAACAGCTGGAATATATTGTAACAACTGGAAAAATTGAGGGATGAAGAGATAAAGGGAAGCAAAAATATTCCAGACAGCTTAAGAGAATGGCTTGGCAGTACGTCAAAAGCTGAAATAATAAATAACTGTCAAGACCGAAAGTTGTAGAGCGACATGATCACCTACGACAGCAGGCCCTGTACTTGATGAAGATGATGATGATTAGAGGCTAAAGACAAACAGCAAGTGGATTCTGTACAAGAACACTGGGTAATTTCCTAGTTTGATCAGATATATTATTTCAGTTTGGAAGAGTGATGTCCCCTAAAATATGTCTGCCAAAATACAGTGGTTCTACGCATTCTTGGCGTTGGGGTCATTACGCTGGCATGTAATCATTTCGGAGTATCATTTGATTGGGCGTTGGGTCCAGGGGTTAGGTTTAGCTTTAGTGTTAAATATTTATAAATATGGGTAATTTCCTAGTTTGATCAGATATATTATTTCAGTTTGGAAGAGTGATGTCCCCTAAAATATGTCTGCCAAAATACAGTGGTTCTACGCATTCTTGGCGTTGGGGTCATTACGCTGGCATGTAATCATTTCGGAGTATCATTTGATTGGGCGTTGGGTCCAGGGGTTAGGTTTAGCTTTAGTGTTAAATATTTATAAATATATTATAACGCGTGACAAAAACGACGCCACTCGGCCTAATTATGATCTTCTGATCGAAGGGAATTGTGCGGTTGATTACCAATCGCCGTAATTTACTGCCAAATGTTGGAAGATTGTCAAACTTTGGCTATTAATTAAAATGCACATACACACACATAAATACAAAAAATATCTAGAAATAGCTTTACGAAACACAATGCAACGTCTGTATTACCTCAAATTACCTGTCAGCGATTAGCAATCTGGTGCGGAGCTTGAGAATAACAACGAGTGTGATGAAAGTCCTCAAAAGGACCATAGTGAAAACTCTAGGCAATCTAAAATAGTTAATTGTGAATGTTTGGTTGTCCTGAAAAGGACAGTTGTGAAGTGGGCAGATTTGGAGCAATCTTATGTTGTCCTGAAAAGGACAGTAGTTTGCAGGGATGTGATGATTTTACACAGGATAACTCTCTGCAATTCCTGTAATTAGCGTCCCTAGGACGTTTCCTTGTCTGATTTCATTTCTGAAGGCGAACTCGTGTAGAAACGATGGGAACAATGTACGCCTAGTGCCGAACTGTCTCTTCAATTTCCTTTTGGCCCGCATCCACATATTTTCAATATTCTGTGTGTGAATTTCGGGATCATCTGGGTCGACAAAATTCTCTTGATGGATGACTGAACAATGGGTATAAATACCATTTGCAATTCGACTGATATTGGCATATGCAGACCAGCCGTCAGAAATAATGTGGCTTCCAGGTAAAATATGGGCAACTATCTCTTTTGTTAAAGTAGCCTCGGAGCGATCTGGTACTTCTACTAGAAAGCATTTTCCTGAAATCCTTTCTATTCCACCGAACACCCAGTGACCCTCATTCCATTGTCCCCTGTGATATTTTCGGTGAAAATATTTGGACTCGTCAATTTCCACAACGATTGGTTGGCCTAGAATGTCCATACCACCAATTTGACTGAAGTGTCTGACCATGTATTTCTCACATTCCTCGCGTAAAAAATTACACCAATCCACTACAGTATTTTTATTGACGCCTGCCTCATGCTGGATCAAGCTCTGTGGAAAATCGCTGCTCCAACAGTAGATCATAATTAAAATTTGTTTTAGTGATAGATGGCTCTTTGTGAAAAATGATCCATCACGAACGGACTTTCCAAAACTGCACCCCTGACATGACCACTGATAGCCATCTACTCCTCTGCTGTAGGCTACTAAACGCGCAGGCATATGACAAATGTTGCATAGACACGTATTTATTATTAGTCTACGCTTAGCTAACCACTGAATACACAATTTATTAGTGGCAATCTCGGGAATCAGAGTTAGTAAATTCCATCTATCCTCTGCAATGATGTCATGAAAAGTCAATATCTGCCCAACATTCACAACTTCAGTTGGGGCTCTAGGTCGCCCGGTCATTTTGCAAATACAGTAGTACCAAATTCAAGTAAGTGAACTCAGAACTGCTTAGCTGGTTTTTAAATATTAGACAAACTAGCCTATATATATAGGCGGATAATTAGTAAGAAGAAGCATAAGAAAGGATAGGGGTTCAGCCAATTATTAATTAACATCTCGATTTGGACGCAGACGCTGACCCGAACGCCACGCTGACCCAAACGCCAGTGTGAGTGACACATGCCAGCGTAATGACCCCAACGCCAAGAATGCGTAGAACCACTGTATTTTGGCAGACATATTTTAGGGGACATCACTCTTCCAAACTGAAATAATATATCTGATCAAACTAGGAAATTACCGAACACTGTAAACAACAATTTATAAAAAAAAACACTTATAACAACAGAAAATAGAACAATACATGATAAATAGTGTTCATATATATTGACGATACATATCAATATATATCGAAATTATTATCTCAAGAAATCATTATAAGCATATTATAGGGCTTTTATGTTCCTTTTTTGCATTGTTTTAATGCCCCTAATATAATCATGTTCCTGTATCATTTATTCTAGTAAATAAATCCGGATGTTAAAATGAGAAGTTTAAAAGCAAATATGGTACCCCGGAGTGTGGATGGTTTAGAGGTAAGACGTCAGCCTCATGACAGTAATGACCCTAGGTTCAAAACCTACCATAGGCGGTGTATGTTTATTTCTAATCTAAAAAAAAATAATCCATGCTTTCTTCACGATGTTACCCTCACCTGATATCTTGGGTCATGCATGATTCGATTAAGCCCTCTCTGGCTAGTGAGATCCGATGTCTAGCCCTCTCTTGGATAGTGAGATCCGATGTCTAGCCCTCTCTTGGATAGTGAGATCCGATGTCTAGCCCTCTCTGGCTAGTGAGATCCGATGTCTAGCCCTCTCTGGCTAGTGAAAACCGATATCTAGCCCTCTCTTGTGTAGTGAGATCCGATGTCTAGCCCTCTCTGGCTAGTGAGATCCGATATCTAGCCCTCTCTGGCTAGTGAGATCCGATGCCTAGCCCTCTCTGGCTAGTGAGATCCGATGCCTAGCCCTCTCTGGCTAGTGAGATCCGATGTCTAGCCCTCTCTGGCTAGTGAGATCCAATGTCTAGCCCTCTCTTGGGTAGTGAGTTACGATGTCTAGCCCTCTATTGGGTAGTGAGTTACGATGTCTAGCCCTCTCTTAGGTAGTGAGTTACGATGTCTAGCCCTCTCTTGTGTAGTGAGTTACGATGTCTAGCTCTCTCTAGGGTAGTGTGTTACGATGTGTAGCCCTCTTGGGTAGTGAGTTACGATGTCTAGCCCTCACTTGGGTAGTGAGTTACGATGCCTGGCCCTATCTTGGGTAGTGAGTTGTATGTATATAGGTCTATGGATACAGGTCATGGAGGGAAATATTCGAGCTGCTATGGGTTCGTCCAGTGTGCGGTGATAAAGATCCACCTTCCGCTTTTCATTAGTTTTGTCTACTACCCATCATTTCACTTCACCAGAGTCACCACACGACTACTGAAGGAATGAATAGACATCACACGACTACTGAAGGAATAAATAGACACCACATGACTACTGAAGGAATGAATAGACACCAGACGACTATTGAAGGACTCAATATACACCAGACTACCACTGAAGGGATGAACTGACACTAGACGGCTACTGAAGAAATGAATAGACACCACACGACTACTGAAGAAATGAATAGACACCACACGACTACTGAAAGAATGAATAGACACCACACGACTACTGAAGGAATGAATAGACACCAGACGACTACTGAAGGAATGAATAGACACCAGACTACTACTGAAGGAATGAATAGACACCAGACGACTACTGAAGATAAGAATAATGATACAACGATGAAGAAAGACAAAAGAATAATTACGCCATCCACAATAAAAAGAACGTTAAAAGGACGAAGATGCACACACATATCGACAGTATAGGCAAAAACGCCAAGCTACCAAAATTAAAATAAAATGTTGGAACTAATCTTTCAGACGACCAGGCCTTGGTAGCAGTAAAACATGAGAAATTGCAAAGTCATCTATGTCTATGACTCAGGGGTCTTACACAAACAATCTCTCTCTCTCTCTCTCTCTCTCTCTCTCTCTCTCTCTGCAATCAGGACTCAATCAGTGTAGGATTCCAGACTCTCACATGAAGACAGCTGTCTATTTAAGTGAATTGACATCAGAATTAAAGTCAATTAGAGTGTTAGATCCACTCTGCTTGAATACCTGTTAAAACGTTGCAATGTGTTCTGCGCCACTGGCCCAGTGCATCCAATTTCAGCCAGCAGTTTGTTCAGGTTTGCTTTCCTAAGCCTTTGATTGTCCCCAATCTTCCTGCAAGACAGCAGATTGTCTTTTCTAACACAAACAATATGAGAATTAACACAGAAAAATATCATATTTCATAGCAATATGGAGATATATAAAAATTAATATCCAGTGTAATAAGGCAAAGCAAGCATTGGAACACGCCCATGCCCTGCCGGTGTCCGAAAGGGGAGTAAAGAATTGTGGGGCTGATCCTTACCAGGCATGTTCGTAAGAGGCGACTAAGGAGTGTTAGGTATGGGACTGGCTATCCTGTAGTGTAAACAAAAAATTAGCCGACAAAATTCCTGAAACATGGACAAGTCTAAGAAAAGAATAAAAGTAAATCCGCCATCCAGGAAAGATAAAGACTCGCTGTCTAAGAGATGTATGACGCAATTCGGAAAAAGCCGTCATGAGTCCGAGTCACCGAATCACCTTTTGTCTACCAGGAAAAAGACAAAGAGGAAGACCAAAATATTTTTGTAGAAGACATGTGGAAGCAGAGATGAAGGTGATGGGAAAGACATGGAATGATCTTAAAAGAATGACAAGAAACAGACCATTATTGACAGTGTTTGTTGAAGACCTATGCTCCACAGGGAGTTGAAAGGTAAAAGAAGTATTGGAACAGAAAACCCCTATTCTGCAACACAAGACAGTGCCTCTTAGCATTTAAAAAACATCTTATATACATAATATTTACCTCTACTCTATGTTACCATTGTAAAACATGGGCACTCACAAGTCAAAGAGGAAAGATAAAGTCACCATATAAATGATATGTTTGAGAAAAGCTGTAGGAGTGACCAGACTAGACAAAGTAGGAAACGAGATTATAAGAGAAAGAGATGGCATAGAACCAGTTCGGAATCACATATAAAGACATACAAAACCGGTTTACCTACCTTGAGAGAATGACTAGTGATGTCATACCATATGGTAAAAGAGAAGACATATAACATGAGAAAGACCCAGAATACGTTGGAGTGACAACATGATAGAAACACAACAGCATCATCACGTGTCAGTGACTGATGCCGTCAGAATAGTAGGAACCAGAACGTTGCATTTCTCTCTCGACACCAGAAGTTGTAGAAAGAGGAGTGACAGAGAAAGAAGGTGATGCGAGAGAGACTAGTATTACTCCGTTTTCATTGTATGCTCATTTCTGTTAAAATCTCTTGTCACATTCTGTATTCTTTAAGCACCTCATCTCTATGGTGAGCATTTTCTTCCTTTTGCTGCTTATGTCCAGGATTGGCACCTATAGAACATTGTTGGAAGGAATATAATATTTTATAGTGCACTCTTGTATTAAATGTTACATGTTTGTTCTGTAATATTAAAGCTAATGTATGACTACCATATACATGAATACAAGAAATACCATTCCCAGGATCCACTGCGATAAAAGCTAGAAAAAAAACTATTTCCTATGGATCATCACAGTTTGTAAACAACCCCAAGATAATCCCGAGACCATATTTGTTTGGATCAAAACAGCAGCAAGTGGTCGAAGGCTGATTTTCACTCGATAATTGTTAATTCCCAGAAAGAAAATAGATTTCGAGAAGAAAAACAGGTCAGACACAAAACAACCTTATATCAATAGCCTGGTGTCATGTTTGCACTGCATATCATCCAGCAAGAGTCACTGACACTTGAATATCAACGACTGACGCCTATTGTCTGGTAAATCATTATTTGCGTCAATACTCATTGTTATGTCTGCAAGTTTTAATTTAACAGATCAGGACATTTTCAAAATAGTGTCCCTGTGACTTTATCTATGCAGATGTTCTCATAGTCTACAAAGAAAAGGCCCACAATAAGATACAAGCTTCACACATATGTTTTTAAGTATTTTTAAAATGAGTCTTCTTTTTTCCTTCTTCATTTGCCTTTCAGCGTCGAGGAGAGATATATTATGCGGTAATTTACTATTCTGTTTTGCAGCTCTATTTGTTTTCAAAAAGGTTTATTTTTCTCTCAATCTCTTTTGGGAGCCGCGATAGCTCAGTGGTTAGTGAACTGGACTACAATGGACAAGGGGTAGGGTTCGATACCAACCGACGGCTTCCGAGTTCACCCAGCCTTAAATGGGTACCGGATTTTTTTCTGAAAGTAAAGCAGCACGGGCGTAATACCGACCACATTACCCCAAAAATCATGTGCTGAGGGTCTGTAAAATATAGGGTCACTAACACCATATTTCCCTATACGCCACTTGGCGTGACGGGGGTACTTTACTTTTACTTTTACAATCTCTTTTGTTATTATCCAGCTTTCATAGCGTAGGCAAGGTGTGATAATACGTGTAAGTTGAATATTCTATGCTTAATTTTCTTGTTTTTTTAATATTTCAACACTTTTGCTTTAGTAATAAATGATCATAAGAGATGCTATAACATGAATGTGTACAATATTTATGGTTAAATTCTAATTATTTTACACCAGAAAAGATAAGATTTGTCAAATTTTGACATATTTTTCTGATAAACGTTATTGGACTAAAATTTCAGGAACATAAAATCTGACAGAAGACCGTAGCTCATGGAAAACATTTATACGATTAAGATATACAAAAATATTTGAACATGAAATGAAGTCAATGATAGAAAGAAGCAATGCAAAGGAAAAGAGGTGAGACTCGATGATATAAATCTACCTTATTCACTTTGTTGGTGTTAATTAAGCTTTAATCTGATGACGGGTCCTGTAATGTATTCAAACGATGAGAAAGAAAGAAATGAAGAAAGAAAGATAGAGACAGAGATAGAGAGAGAGAGAGAAAGAACGAAAGAAAGAAAGAAAGAAAGAGAGAAAGATAGAGACAGAAAGATAGAGAAAGCAAGAAAGAAAGATAGAGACAGAGAGAGAGAAAGCAAGAAAAAAAGAAAAAAAGAAAGAAAGAAAGAAAGAAAGAAAGAAAGAAAGAGAAGGACACAGAAGGCCAGAGAGAGTGTGTATATGACTGTAGAGTGTGTTTCCTGCCATTCTCATAAGTTTAACAATAACCATGAGATAAATTACTCGGCACAACATCGTCGGGCAGTTTCTATGAAACATCTACAGTCAACTGTTTCTGTCTGTGACGACGTAAACGGACTTATATTCTTACTTACTGGAGCTGCTGATTTTAGTAATTTGTACTCATCGTGAGATGTGTGTTTCATCCGGATCGTTTTCGCGATAATCCGATTGTTTACGATGAATGATAATATCGTATGACGAAGGACAATTCAATCCCGTTCACTTTCGGTGCAGTTTCGCCTTATGTCTTTTGGCGCGTGCTGTAGCTGCTATGATGGGGACTGCGGCTGTCTTTCTTTGTTTGGATCCTTCAATGTGATGAGTTTTAATTCGGATGATTCCACTTGTACATGCGGTTGAGCAGTTATGGATTTTAATTCGTTTGCAGTGATACCGGGGCCTTCAACTAACCATAAAGATAACTCTATTCTTACTCGATAAAATAAATCAACACAGCTGACGGCGTATGAAAGACGGTCCCATACTACAGAATATATTTTATGGACAACTAGCAGATGGTAAAATAACTAGATGGCGCCCAAAACTCTGATTTATGGACTTGTGTAAAGGTGACATGAAAACTCTGAACATAAACCCTGCAGCCTGGGAAGCGATAGCTGTAGACCGCAATCTTTGGAACATACTCTAAAGCTCCAACTCAAGAAAGAAGCAGACAGATTCAGAGAGGAAGAGAATACACGGCGAAAGAAAAGAAAAAAATAATATTTGCTAGGGGAGATGCAAAATTCATAGTCACCTATGACAAACGGAGGTTACTACAGTCAACTATGACTGACGGAGACTACACTAGTCAACTATGACTGACGGTGGCTACTATAGTCAACTATTACTGACGGTGTCTACTATAGTCAACTATGACTGACGGTGGCTACATTAGTCAACTATGACTGACGGAGACTAAACTAGTCAACTATGACTGACGGTGGCTACTTTAGTCAACTATAACGGACGGTGGCTTCTATAGTCAACTATGACTGACGGTGGCTACATTAGTCAACTATAACTGACGGAGGCTACTACAGTCTACTATTACTGACAGAGGCTGCAATAGTCAACTATAACTGACGGAGGCTACTACAGTCAACTATGACTGACGGAGACTACATTAGTCAACTATAACTGACGGAGGCTACTACAGTCTACTATTACTGACAGAGGCTGCAATAGTCAACTATAACTGACGGTGGCTACTATAGTCAACTATAACTGATGGAGGCTGCAATAGTCAACTATGACTGACGAAGGCTGCTACAGTCAACTATGACTGACAGAGGCTACAATAGTCAACTATAACTGACGAAGGCTGCTACAGTCAACTATGACTGACAGAGGCTACAATAGTCAACTATAACTGACGAAGGCTGCTACAGTCAACTATGACTGACGGAGGCTACAATAGTCAACTATAACTGACGAAGGCTGCTACAGTCAACTATGACTGACGGAGGCTGCAATAGTCAACTATAACTGACGAAGGCTACAATAGTCAACTATAACTGACAGAGGCTACTGCTAGAGAATAAAACGTGTTCACTCATCACAAACGTGTTCACTTATCACAAACGTATTTCAAATGTAGGCACTGACAAGTACACGCATGTTTGTGATATTAACAATGTAGATACTGACCAATCGTGTGTATGTGAATGTTTAATGTGGAATAATATGTTTGTTGTAATATATAACATTATAAAAAGTGTCAATCTGTGATAACTTTGTTGGTCAGTTGTGAAGAAATATAAAGAAGTAAGCGAGGTAACTAAAGTATTAGAGACAAACGGCTGTAGATTTTTTTTTTAATCTCCTCTGTTTTCACTGTCTCTTTGGTTGTTTTTTTTCCTCCCTCTTTTTCTGTCACTGTTCCAGTCATACTTTCTCTCATGTTTACTATCTATTTTAACATACACACATGCTATCTCTCAATCCGTCACCACTTTCCCACACACATATTGGACACTTTCTCTCTCACACTTTTCACTTGTTTACCCACAAAAACACATACTCTCTCTCTCTCTCTCTCTCTCTATCTCTCTCTCTCTCAGACGCACTCTACAGTCACATACACACTCTCTATGGCTTTCTATATGTCCTTCTGTTTCTTTCTTTCCTTCCTTCCTTTTTTCTTTCTTTCTTAATTTTTTTCTTTCTTTCTTTCCTTCCTCCTTTTATTCTTTCTTTATTTTTTTCTTTCTCTCTCTCTCTCCCTCTCTCTCGCTCTCTTTCTTTCTTTGTTCTTTCTTTCTTTCTCATCCTTTGAATACATCACAGAATCGGCATCAGATTTAAGCTTAATTGACACGAGCCATAAAACGTAACATAATGAGACAACAGTCATAAACCAACATTTGTGGAGATACCCCGACAATACAGAAGGGAAAGAAATCATCAAATGAGACAAAATTATCAGTTAACTGATAACGGAAAATCCAGTTCTGACGTTCAAATGGGTTAGATAGCTATACAGGGAACATCATAGCGGAACATTGAATATGAAGAAAGAAGTACAAAGCGACAATAGAGATGTACATCATTCTAATATTCTTAATGATTTCACTTAATTTATTCTTAATTATTTTTTAAATTATATATATATATATATATATATATATATATATATATATATATATATATATATATATTATCAATTTATTATTCTTAATTATAAAAAAAATATAAAAAAAAACACTAGTGAATGAAATCGGCATAAAAGAAAACGGTTCCTTGTCATTTCATTATAAAGAATAGCAAAGAAGAGATCTCTTCAATAGTATACAGAATGTTCATTTGTTGTGACCCTTGGCGAAAGTGGAGTTCGTTATTTGCGATGTCCTTTCCTGCTTAGAAGTTATAGCAATACTTGTTTTCTGTTTTGTTTTATTAATATATATCATCATCATCATCATCATCAAGTACCGGGCCTGCTGGCGTAGGTGATCATATCTCTCCACAACTTTCGATCTCGGCAGCTATTTATCATTTCTGTTGTTGACCTTCTGCCAAGCCATTCTCAAAAGCTGTCTGTTATTTTTTCTCTTTGCTTCCTTCTATCTCTTCGTCCCTAATTTTTTCCAGTTGTTAAAATATATTCCAGTTGTTCTCTTCTCATTACATGGCCAAAAAATGATGATTGTTTCTTCCTAATATTGGAAATTAGCTCTCTTTTTGCTTTGACCTCTCTCAGAATATCTTCATTACTCTTCTTAGCTGTCCATGGTACTCTTAACATTCTTCTGTAAAACCACATTTCTACAGACTCCAGTGCTTTTCTTGTCTGTTGTCCTATTGTCCATGATTTGCATCCATATGTTAAGACTGGCTCTACATAACATTTAAGAACTCTTTTTCTTGTTTCTGTTGTCAAAAATGAATTGCATAGTATCTTCCTCATTTTTTGGAAAGCTGCTTTTGCCTGAGCCATTCTGCATCTCACCTCTTTTGTACATATTCCGTCTGAGGTTAACAAAGTTCCCAAATATTTAAATTGATTTACCTGTTGTAATATTGTTCCACTTGTCTTTATTTTGCACTAAGGTGATGTCTTTATCTTTGTTGTTACCATTACCACTGTCATTTTGCTATTAAGGCTGAGTCCTTTATTTTTGCTTTCTTTCACTATAATGTCCAACATTTCTTGTAACTCAATTTCACTCTTAGCGATTAAGACTGTATTATCAGCATACCTTAGATTATTTATATTATGACCTCCAATTGTTATTACAGGCATGCCCCTTATGGATCTTAAAATAAACTCAATACAGATATTAAACAAATCTGGTGACAGCACACAACCTTGTCTAACACCCTGTTTTATGTGTTGAAACATTCCCAATTGGTTTCCAGTTCTTATGGCCGCTGTTTGTTGCCAGTACATGTTCTTTATTATTCTTAGATATTTGCTGTCTACGATTATGCTTTCTAAAATGTTGATTATTTCTTGGTGCTTTACTTTGTCAAATGCCTTGGTGTAATCTATGAAACATAGGTATAGATCTGTTTTCACCTCTATGGCTCTTTCTACTAAAGATCTTATGATATAAATGGCATTGCTTGTTCCTTTATCTCTAACAAAACCACACTGTTCATCGCTAATTTCTGGACTGGTTTTGTTTCGCACTCTTCGCATGATGATTCTTAGTAAAATATCTTAGTCATGTGACTCATAAGGCTTATTGTGCGATGATCATCGCATTCAATCGCACCCGATTTCTTTGGTAGGGTTATGAATATTGATTTGAGCATGTCGTCTGGCATATATCCGCTGTTGTAGATATCATTCAATAGTTTTTGTATTATTTCTATTCCAAAATCACCCATGGCTTCAATCTCTTCTTTGGTTATATTATCTGGTCAGGAGCTTTGCCTGCTTTCATATTCCGCAAGGCGTCCTTCCACTTCTTCTTTGAGTATTTCTGGTCCTTCTCCATTAACCTTAATATTTACTTCCGTTCGTTCATCATTATAAAGATCTTTAATGTATTCTGTCCATCGTTCCCTTATGTTTTCTTGATCAATCAACAGTTCTCCTTCCTTTGATCTTAAAATCCCGTTTTTGATTGCGTTTTTCTTCCCGTTAATTCTTTTTCAATTTGTTTATATATAGCTTTGGCATCTCTGTTTTGTTGCATTTCAATCTCTGAATATATAAAATAAAAAGTAAAGAGCCCCGTCATGCCAAGAGGCGTGTAGGGAATATGGTGTTAGTGACCATACATTTTACAGACCTTCAGCACATGATTTTTGGGGTAATGTGGTCGGTATTACGCCTGTACCGCTTTACTTTCCCAGAAAAAAATCCGGTACCCATTTAAGGCTGGGTGAACCCGGAAGCCGTCGGTTTGGATCGAACCCTACCTCTTATACTTTGTAGTCCAATTCACTAACCACTGAGCTATCGCGGCTCCCTATATATATAATTTGTGTCGGCTCCCGTATATATATATATATATAACTTGTGTCGGCTCCCATATATATATATATATATATATATATATATATATATATATATATATATATATACTTGTGTCGGCTCCCATATATATATATATATATATATATATAACTTGTGTCGGCTCCCATATATATATATATACATATATATATATATATATATATATATATATATATATATATAACTTGTGTCGGCTCCCATATATATATATATATATATAACTTGTGTCGGCTCCCATATATATATTGTGTGTTTATTTTTGTATTTATTTACTTTATTTTTTTTTTACTTTCGTATTTATTTATGCATTTATTTATTCAGGAATTTATTTATGTCATGATATATGTATTTTGCGAAAGTATAACTACCTGGGGTCCATCATCAACGACATACTATCTTTAGATACAGAAATTGACACCCGCATTGGTAAAGCTGCTACCACCTTCGCCTGTTTTTCTAGGCGTGTCTGGCAAAAAACAACAAACTGACAACTAAAACAAAGGTCGTGGTGCAGCTTCCAATCTGTTATTATTGTGCCCAAGTAGTTGACGCGTTGCGCTTGTTTCAGATTGTTCTGTTTATTTTTTTATACTACAAGATGGTGGTGATTGTTTCTTCGATATAACCATTACTTCTATAGGGTGTCTCTTTAATGACTGTGCATTTTTTGTTGTTGAAATAATTACGCACCTAAATTTTATCTATGTATAACGTAATAGTTCAAGCACCATTTACGTGTTCATTTAAACATCACTGCTACATGATAGATCTGGCTTACAATGGTGTTAACGATTGAAGAAAGAGTATTTATAGTGGAGCATGTGTTCCGTAACGGCGGCAAGTATTCGAATGGGGTTGTTGAACAATTTGTGAATAGATTTCCTGATACACCAGTGCCTCATCGAAATACTGTGAGTAATTTAATAATCAAATTTCAAAACACCGGTAGTGTACATGATGTTAGCCGTCCTGGTAGACCATCTGTTCTTGAAGTAACATCTCTCAACATCCAGGACAGCATTCTAATGAGTCCTGGCAAATCAATAAGAAAGCTGGCTCAACAAGTACACAAATCAAGCAGTACTGTTCATAGAGTTCTGAAAAAAAAATTAAAGTTACATCCGTACAAATTTTCCGTCGTTCCTCAATTAAAAGAATTAGATCACCAATCCAGAATTAATTATTGTATGTGGTTTGAGAATTTTCTAGCCCAAGAAGGTGAGGAAATCCTTGATTTCACTTTCTCCACAGATGAAGCATGGTTCCATTTGTCTGGGTACGTGAATAGGCAGAATGATCGTCTTTGGAGTGATGAAAATCCACATGCATTGCACCCAGTGCCTCTCCACGATCAGAAAGTAGGAGTGTGGTGTGCAATGAGTCGTCAGCGGATAATCGGCCCAATTTTCTTCTATGACACAATAAATTCAGAAAGATACAGGATTAACATACTGGAGCGATTCGTAACCCAACTTTCTGAGCCAAATTGAAAAAGCTTGGTTTCAACAAGATGGCGCAACTGCTCACACTGCTGTAAAATCACTGGAATTTTTATATGAAATTTTTGCTAACTAATCGTATAATCTCTCGCGGAATTTGGCCTGCACGGTCTCCTGATCTTACTCCCATGGACTACTATCTCTGGGGTGAACTGAAAAAAAGTGTACGAAAACAATCCCCACACACTCGATGAGCTGCAGGTTTCAATCGCCAACAACATTAATAATGTTACACAGCCCATACTGCGTAAGGTTTTTGACAATATGAAAAAACGTATCAACATTTGCCAACTAAAACATGGTGGATATTTCGAATACCTTTTGTGAATAGTGATGTTATATGTTTAACTTTACCGAAAAAGGAACAAGCTACAGCAGTACATGATGCGTGATTTACATAAATAAATTGGAACAACTAGATTTTCAAATAATGCACAGTCATTAAAGAAACACCCACCGATCTGGAAGACCTTCAATTTCACAAGACCAAATTATGGAACTCCAAGACAGAATTACAATGAGTCCAAATGCATCTTTAAACCACTTGTCTCAACAGGTGCAAATATCTAAGAGTTCTGTTCACATAGTTTTAAGAAGTGAACTACACTTTCGTCCATACAAATTAACTGAAGTGTCTCAACTCCAAGAAAGAGATTATGAATCCCGTTTAAACTACTGCATGTGGTTTCAGAATTTTATTTATGAACATGGCGCTGCCATCCTTGACGTCACTTTTTTCACTGATGAGGCCTGGTTTCATTTATCCGGTTATGTGAACAGTCAGAACAATCGGCTGTGGAGCAGTGAAAACCCCCATGAATTTCATCAAGTGCCGCTTTACGATCAAAAAGTCGGAGTGTGGTGCGCTATAAGTCGTATGCGGATAATAGGACCTATATTTTTTAATTAAACAATAAATGCAGAACGTTACCGTACTTTAATTCTGGAACCGTTCATAGCACACCTTCCAGAACGGGAAATTATGAATCCTGGTTTCAGCAGGATGGGGCAACAGCACACACAGCCACAACAACACTCAATTATTTAGAAAGCATATTTGCAAATCGCATTATTTCACGTGGAATCTGGCCTGCTCGTTCACCAGATCTAACACCCCCAGATTATTATCTGTGGGGGGCATTGAAGGGGAAAGTTTATGAAAATAATCCGCAGACAATTAATGACCTAAAGACTGAAATAGTAGACAAGATTAAACAAATATCACCAGACATTATTCTGAAGGTTTTCGCAAATATGGAAAGACGAATCACGACATGTCTTGAGGCCCGTGGTGGACATTTTCAACATATGCTTTAGGCACTTTATTGTGTTAATACCAACATTACCCATTATAAGCTCGCCGATAGCAGTCAAGTATATTTGAATATTTTACAATTTGTGTGACGCATTAGTTAACCGCATTTCTGGTGACGTTTTTTTTCCGAGAGTAGAAATTCACTGCACTGCGACTTTAGAAACACCCTGTATTTTCTTACTATTCAGACTGAGACCTTTATTGTTGATTTCGTTTACTATTATGTCTATCATTTCTTGTAGTTCATTCTCTGTCTCTGCTGTTAAGACTGTGTCATCCGCATATCGCAAATTATTTATGTGGTGACTGTTGACTTCACTTCCTTTTTTTGTCTACTATTGATCTCATAATATGTTCGCTGTAAAGTGAAAACAAATCCGGCGACAGAACATAGCCTTGCCTGACTCCTTGTTTTATATATTGGAGTTGTCCTATTCGGTTGCTAATTCCTATGTCTGATGTTTGTTGCCAGTACATGTTTTTTTTATGATTCGCAGATTCTTGCCATCAATGTTTAATTTCTCAAGCGTATTGATTATTTCCACATGCTTTACTTTGTCAAATACTTGTGTGTAGTCGATAAAGCGCATATATAAGTCTTTTGTTTTACCTCTATAGCTCTTTCTATCAATGTTCTCAGGGTGTATATTGCATTATTAGTGTACTTTGAATTCGCAAGTCCACACTGTTCCTCACTTATTTCTGGTTTTGTTTTGTTCCTTACACGCCTCATCATGATTCATACTAATATTCTCGTCATATGGCTCATGAGACTAATAGTGCCGATGGTCTTCACAATCAGTGGCGCCTGACTTCTTTGGTATGGCTACAAAGATAGATTTTAGTAGATCTTCGGGTATGTGTCCAGTGTTATATATGTCATTGGGTAGTTTTGGTTTTAATTTCTTCACATTTCTGCTTTAACCACCCTTCCTTTGCTTTCTGCATTTGTTTTGGATCTCTTTGTGCAATATTGTTTATATCTGTTCGTCTTTCGTATGTTTTCGTCATTTGTCCATTAGTTTTAGTATTTCTTCTGTCATCCATTTCTTTTTGTTGATTCTTTTAGTCACTTTTACTCATACTTCTCTTGATGTTTGTTAAATCGATTGTTTGAGCATTTCCCACTGCACTTCGATGTTCATTAGCATATATATAATATTGTGTGCTATCGCACTGTACTTATCACTCATCATGTACTTATCACTCATCATGTACTTATCACTCATCTGTCTATCTACTCTAAGCATATCTAGTTCTAATTTCATATTTCTTGGCGATTTCTGTGCCTTCCGCAGTTTTATTCTTATCATTCTATCTACTGGTACATGATCACTATTGCAATCTGCTCCTGGCCTTGTTTTAACAGATGTCAGCCCATTCCTGAATCTTCTCTGTAACAGTATAAAATAATTGTGATTGTGTACTTTGTTGTCTGGACTTTGTCATGTCCATAGTCGCCTAGGGTGTTGTTTGAACCAGGTGTCACCTATAATTGCATGCGTCTTTGCTCAATCTATCAATCGATTCCCTCTGTTATTCGTCTCCTTAGGCCATATCCGGCAGTCATATTTTGCACTTAGCTATTCCTACCTTTGCACTGAAATCCCATAATATAATAGTTATTTCATGGGATTTACACTGTTCCATGGTCATCTCTAGTTCGTTGTTAATTAAAGGTGACAGTGCATTCTTTTTCGCTATTACTTGTTTGTGCATAAGCTTGAATTATGTTTATATCCATTAGTCTATCTCTCAATTTTACTAGCAGCATTTTATATGATACTGGCCAAAATCATTTCACTCTCTTGCTTCTGTCTCTATCTAACATACTTCGTAATCATCTTTCGTGAGTGGTTTCCCCGGAGTAAATTATATTTCCACTGTCGCGTTGTAATAATCCTGCTCCTTTCCATCTCATTTCACATAGTCCCAAGACGTTCCATTTTATTCTCTTCATTTCTTGGCTGATGTTTTCTAGCTTGCTAACCTGGGATGCTGATCTCAGTTTTTTTTAGGTCTTCCTTATTTACCATCGATTTAATGCCTAATTGTCTGTCGTCTATGGATTTCCGCATGACCCAATGAATTGCATTTCCTAATAGTTACAGTGACATGGCACTTCCTTGTTTCACTTTCCTGTTTCTACAGGCAACCTGTCTGTGTTGATGATGATGTCTTAAAGGAAAAGTAAAAACAATTCTTTTCACGGCTGTGTGTTGATGGTTTTTTAGTTGTCTTGGTAAATTCTAAGCTCTGAAACATGATTAGAGTATAATTCTGCTATTTTAAAATAAATTCACATTACAAACGATCATAACAGATGCCACAACGTAAATTGCTTCCAACATTTGTGGTTACATTTGGGATTTTTTTCAACACCAGAGAGGGTGAAATTGTCAAATTTTGAAATATTAATTTCCATAAACGATGTTGGACTAAAATGTCAGTGGCATAAAAATTAAATGTTCTAGAATATTAATATATGATATGTTGTAGAAACAAAGATGGACATTAAACAAGAAAACAGAACAGAGAATTGAAGCCTTTGAAATGTGGATATATATAGAAGAATAGGTAGAATTGGACGGAAAGAAAAGAAAACAAATGATGAAGTCTTAAAGCAACTAAAAATGAAAATAAAATTACTAAACACAATTCAAACAAGACAAATGCGATTTTTGGGCCATGTTAAAAGACACATCAGCCTACTAAAAGTAATCTTGGAGGGGAAAATACACGGTAAAAGATCCCGAGGCAGACCAATACTAACATGGACGAGTAACATCAAAAAGATAGACAAATCACCCTATGACAACCTGCACCATCAAAGCAAGAGACAAAGTGGAATGGCGACCCATGGTAGCCAATCTTCGTTGCGGAGATGGCACTCGATGATGATGATGATGAACAATTAACTATTCTAGAATATTCATGTCTTTGTCCAGTGTCATAAAACTGAACCACTCCAACGAAATATCGATCTCAAGAATGAGAGGAATGTAGATTCCTTGTGACATCATTATTTATACATGTCGCAACATTTTTGTCATTAGAACTAAATTAATACTTTGTAGCTGAAGCAAACAACCGTGTTTTATTTATTGTTAATCTATTGTTATTTTATATGTATTTAAGAGTTCTTAACTGTTATGTAGAGCCAGTCTTAACATATGGATGTGAATCATGGACAATAGGACAACAGACAAGAAAATCACTGGAGTCTGTAGAAATGTGGTTTTACAGAAGAATATTGAGAATACCAATGGACAGCTAAGAAGAGTAATGAAAACGTTCTGAAAGAGCTCAAAGCAAAAAGAGAGCTAATTTCCAATATTAGGAAGAAACAATCATCATTTTTTGGGGGCCATGTAATGAGAAGAGAACAGCTGGAATATATTGTAACAACTGGGAACATTGAGGGACGAAGAGATAGAGGGAAGCAAAGAGAAAAATACCAGACAGCTTATAAGAATGTCTTGGCAGAAGGTCAACAACAGAAACGATAAATAACTGTCGAGATCGAAAGTTGTGGAGAGACATGGATCACCTACGCCAGCAGGCCCGGTACTTGATGATGAAGATGATGATTGTTATTTTGTTCTATTTCTTGCTCTTTCACAAAGACATTAATTGACGTATATAGACATATTGACGTATATAGACATATTGACGTATATAGACATATTGGCGTATAAAGACATATACCAGGTTGATTGATTGCCTGTTTGATTAGATTCCCCACTGGGCCTAACAGTTTAAGTACCGACTTCAATATAAATGTCTCGATGAGTATTCTTGCGGTTAACAGTTATAAGTTACCAGTTTACGAGAGAGTACCGACCCACTACTAAAAACGTTTATTTGTGTGTGCTCGAGTGTAGCCAGCCAATCATTTAGTACATTGCATTTCTGTAACTACAGTAAGCCAATAGAAAAGCTAAACACTTAAATACACATATCTTCATTTATTCTGATCATGTATTGAGAAATATAAAATTTAGCCTTTTCCGGTGTAAAAAAAAAAAAACCTCATAATTTCATCATCATGTGCCATACCGTTTGGCGTAGGCGATCATGTCCTTCCCCAAATCTTCTATCTACAGTGCATCGTATCAGTTCTGTTTTTGACTGTTTTCCATGCCATGACACCAAGCTATATAGTATTTTTTCTCTTTGTCGTCCGCGATCTCTCTTTCCCTGTATTTTACCAGCTGTAACCAAGTATTCCAACTTCCCTCTTCTCATGATATGTCCGAAAAATGTTGATTATTTCTTTCCTCATAATTTAACTACAAATATTGGAGACAATTTTTATTGTGGCATCTGTTATAATCATTTTTAATGTGAATTTTTGTTTAATAATAGCAGAATTATACTCGAGTGATGTTTTAGAGCTGTTGCATTTACCAAGACTAACACAACACCATTAACACACAGCCGTGAATAGAATCGTTTTTTTTTTTTGAGAGAGAGATAAGATTATTACTTATTGTATTTAATACAATACTATCTAATACAGTACTATTTAATAGCTTAATTAATCGGCTTGAAGTTATTAATTAGTTTAGTTATGAATTTAGTAGCATTAGTTATTTATGGGTTAATTTATCATTTAGTTAATTATATAGCTACTTTATGTTATATCTTCTCAATATTCCTATATGGTGCAGAAATGTTACATCTTCTCAATATTCCACTATGGCGCAGAAACATGGACATTAGACAAGAAAACAGAACAGAGAATTGAAGCCTTGGAAATGTGGATATATAGAAGAATACGTAGATTTGGATGGAAGGAAAAGAAAACAAACGATGAAGTCTTAAAACAACTAAAAATGAAAAGAGAACTGCAGTGGGGTTGTTTTACTTCGGGGTACCCTCCCATAGCCGTTTACTCTCCCGAGCATACCTGCAAGGCAGTAGGACAGCCACAGGTTGTACTGTATAAAGTAGCAGGTAAATATTACCTGACCTGACATTACTTATGGCATGGCTTCACTATTTTGTCTTTTTCTACAGCCTTACCATCATTTTTTCTCATCCTTTTTTTGCATGTAATGAGATGTGAACAACTGGAATATATTGTAACAACTTGGAAAATTGAGGGACGAAGAGAAAGAGGGAAGCAAAGAGAAGATATACCAGACAGTTTTTAAAAATGGCCTGTTTGGTCAACAACAGAAATGATTAATAACTGTCGAAATCGGAAGTTGTGGAGAGACATGATCTCCTTCGCCAGTAGGCCTGGTACTTGATGATGATGATGATTTATTTTTGTTTTTTTCTGTCTTATATTTTCCATCATTTGTTACAGTTTGTCTTAGATACCTGTATTCGTGAGCTCTTTACCGACACTAGTAGTTCACCATCATGTACCAAGCCTACTGGCGTAGGTGATCATGTCTCTCCACAACTTTCGATCTCGGCAGCTATTTATCATTTCTGTTGTTGACCTTCTGCCTAGCCATTCTCTTAAGCTGTCTGTTATTTTTTCTCTTTGCTTCCCTCTATCTCTTCGTCCCTCAATTTTTACAGTTGTTACAATATATTCCAGTTGTTCTCTTCTCATTACATGGCCAAAAAATGATGATTGTTTCTTCCTAATATTGGAAATTAGCTCTCTTTTTGCTTTGACCTCTCTCAGAACATCTTCCGTACTCTTCTTAGCTGTCCATGGTACTCTCAACATTCTTCTGTAAAACCACATTTCTACAGACTCCACACTAGTAGTTAGTTCATACTTTAAAAAATATTTTGAGATACTGGCCTTTCACGGAGTTGTAGTACTTCCTTGTAAAATGAGAACCCATGGAAGGCAAATAAAAATGTTTCCTTTACAAAACGAAACTACACAAATGAATAAAAGTAAACATTTACAAAATAACACGAGCAGAAATGTCATTTTCTTCTAAATGCAATCTTTATTGTTCATTTCTGTCATATTCTCGTCACTCTTAGTTTCTCTTGTGGTTTTGTTTGCTCCTAACAGCGCCTGTGTAACGTTAGTGCCTGACACGCTGTCCACCGATCAATTACCTCCGTGCGTGTTGTGTCAATTTATTCTGCATTTTCCTGAAAGGGTTGTTGATGTTGTCTTATGTCTCAAAGGTCCTCATTGCATGTTGTCTGGATTTTTTCAGACTGGCTTTGAGGTTGTGTAGCTGTTGTGGAGGGGAAGGGGGAAGCTGGGATGGTGTGTTTGTGAGCGGTTGAAAAAGGGAGAGAAGAGAGTGGATAAGAAGAAGGGAATGATGATAAGGACGGTGAGCTGAAAGAAGAAATTGGGAAGAGGAAAGATGAAGAAGAAGACGATAATCGTTATTATGATAATGGGGGTGATGATGGTGACGATGATTATGATGATGTTGAATGATGGTGGTGGTGATGGTGATGATTATTTTAGTGTTGATGGTAGTGGCTATGATGATGATGATGGTGGTGGGGATGATGTTAAATGATAGTGTTGATGATGAAGATTACGGTGATGATGATCATTTGTGCTGATGGTGTTGAGGATGATAATGGTGGTGCTGGTGATGGTAATGATGTTGATAGTGGTGATGATGATGGTGATGATGATGATAGTGATGATGATTATGGTGATGATGATGATAGTGGTGATGATGATGGTGATGATGGTGATGATGATGATAGTAGTGGTGATGATGTTAAATGATGGTGTTGATGATGAAGATTACGGTGATGGTGATCATTTGTGCTGATGGTGTTGAGGATGATGATGGTGGTGGTGATGATGGTGATGATGATGATAATGGTGATGATGATGATGATGATGATGATGGTGATGATGATGATGGTAATGATGATGATAGTGATGATGGTGATTATCGTGATGATGCTGATGATGATGATTATCGTGATGATGATGCTGATGATGATGATGATGATGATGATGATTATCGTGATGATGCTGATGATGATGATTATCGTGATGATGCTGATGATGATGATTATCGTGATGATGCTGATGGTGATGATAATCATGGTGGTGATGATGATGATTATTGTGATGATGCTGAAGGTAGTGATGATGATGGTGATGATGATTATCGTGATGATGCCGATGGTGGTGATGATGATGATGGTGGGGTTGGTGATGGTGGTGCAGATCATGATTGTATTGATGATGGTTGTGGTGATGGTAATGGTGTTGATGATAATGATGATCATGATAAAGGTGAGTTACAAGGTGATGGGAATGATACTGATGACGACTTTTAATATGATGATAATGGCCCTACAATCTGAAGTGGATCCCCGAGATATGATCTTTCTCTCCCCCCTCCCTTCTCCCGACCTACCCACCTACCTATCACTAAGACTAAAGACAGCACGATGCTCTATATGAAGAATTTAAGATAAAAATAAATGATGACACAAAAGTTATATTTTAATTTATAAAAAAAAAACAACAGCATTGATTTAGATAATACACACTCACAACAATATCAAATATTATCTCAAAGATTACCCCCTTAGGCTAGGGCCCCTTCTGTTTGTGGGGGAAGGGGAGGGGGGGAGATGGTGAAAACGAAAATGAAGAAATTTAAAAAATATATATATAATCAAAGTAACAAATGATGACGACGAATAAAATAACGATAACATGTGTAGGAAGATGATAACGAACAAGAAAAAATATTAAAATATGAAGATAAAAATGAAGCAGCAGAAGGAGATAATGATTTTCGCGACTAAAGAATAAATAATTACAAAGATGAAGGTGTGGAAAAAGAAAACATTTTGTGGAAAACATATTAAAGCAATCATCATGATTTTATGTCTCTTGTCATAGAAATCATAAGATTTTAGACTTTCAGACTTTAGACCGGTATAGAGTCACTGCAGTTGTCCAGGACATTCTAATAACTGCCCAGTCCTAGTTTCAGCAACTAACACAGTGTTTATCGTGATAGTTTGTACAGTTCTAGCGCACAGCTCATGATGCACATTTCCAGATCGCTGCAACGGCCGGCCCGGGCAGAACGAGCCTCATGCGCCTTGCGCCGAAACCGGACACACTTCGTGATCAGTGAGCTTCCCCTAAAATCGTTGTCCCAAAAAGTGAAATCATGTTTCCATTTTGGCAAAACACTTGATCCGACCGCAGTCCAGCTGGTGGCAAATTTGCGAACGAACACAAATGACACATCCCGTCACAGGGCAATGCTTGTACCTAGTACCATTCCACTTCAATCAACGGTCAGTCGCCTGTAGCACGTACGTCTGGGCGCAGGCACCATAACCATGTTGACTTAGTGGTCAAGTGAATACCACCGGACTACCCCTGTCCCAACAAACATAATAGACGCATGTGATCTGCCTTCGCAATATCAGGCTCGGCACACCATCAGCTGACCAGGACCTAGCAGTTCTACCTCCTCGTGGTCTCCCTCGGTAACAGTCTGCGTCAAAACAAACGATGGTAGATCGCCTTCTTCCCTGTAGTGGTGGTTGTTACTGATATAGAAGACCTAGCATAGCGGTACTGCTGGTTTAGTAGTTTCCCTGCACAGCCTGGGATAGACGAACTCCAACTTCTCCAGTAAGAGCCAGGAATGTCAAGAAAGCCACTACGACCCGCCACATCAATGAGAAAAATGGCACTCTGCCCACATTATTGCATTACATCAACCACATCCACCACAAACGAAAAACCAGACCAAAAAGAATCACTTGAGGACATGATGGAAAACACACTCGACAGGAAAAGTAGGGAACAGAACTCGGTCGTGGTTAATGCGGAGGTCAACGGTCTCATCTGGGATAACACCGATGAGAAAGATACAGTCATCTATACAGACGGATCTGTAAGACGACACCAATGAAGTGCATGGGCATTTACAGCAAGCTCGGCAGGCAGAATAGTCTACGAAGACAGTGGTGCATCTGTCATGACCACGAGTAGCATGACAATGGAGGTGTTGGCAGTGACCAGGGCATTCAAATGCTTAGAGTCACAAGACTACACCCACGCATGTATACTGAGTGATTCGATGTGCATGATAAACAAAGTGGAGGTGGGCTCTGTACACATGGAATGGGTAGAGTCATTGCTGAAGTCCAAAATACGTAAGGTCACCTTTGTCTATGTTCCTGGACATGCGGGAGTACGGTGTAATGAAAGAGCGGACAGGTTGGCTAGCTACGCTGTCGTTGAGGACGGGCAGCCAATGGATCGGGTGGACATCATCAATGCCCTCCGAGGTTCAATGCCCTGTGCGAAAAGCACAGGACTTCGACAAATACAAATCCGCGTCACATCTTCGGATGATGGAGATGGCAGTTAAGATGGGCATGATCAGAAATAAGAAACTTAGTGGGCGTGTAAGAAGACGTAACCAACACAAAACTGGAGTCGCCAGTCGCTGGACACTGCTGGACTTGCTGAGGAGGGGATCTGAACACCTACGGACGTATTCGAAGTGCTACTCGTATTCGACCCGCAAATAACTCAATAACAATGCTGGAAAAAAACAAAACAATGTCGCCAGTCCCAAACCTGATTTTTTTCTTGACTTGGCGGTCATATAGGTCCGCAGCACAAATTTACATCCATATTCTTCTTCTTCTTCCTCTTCGTCTTATTTTTCTTCCTCTTTACACTCCCTGTGGAGCATGGATCTTCAACAAAACACTTTCCAGGTATATCCCGTTTCGTGCCGTTCTCTAAAAATCGTTAATATCTTCCCCATCATCTTCAACTCAACTTCCACGTGTCTTTCCCAACATCTTCAACTCAACTTCCACATGTCTTCCCCATCATCTTCAACTCCACTTCCACGTATCATCTTCAACTCAACTTCCACTATCTTCTACATCATCTTCAACTCAACTTCCACGTGTCTTTCCCAACATCTTCAACTCAACTTCCACATGTCTTCCCCATCATCTTCAACTCCACTTCCACGTATCATCTTCAACTCAACTTCCACTATCTTCCCCATCATCTTCAACTCAACTTCCACGTATCTTTCCCAACATCTTCAACTCAACTTCCACATGTCTTCCCCATCATCTTCAACTCAACTTCCACTATCTTCCCCATCATCTTCAACTCAACTTCCACTATCTTCCCCATCATCTTCAACTCAACTTCCACGTGTCTTTCCCAACATCTTCAACTCAACTTCCACTATCTTCCCCATCATCTTCAACTTAACTTCCACGTGTCTTTCCCAACATCTTTAACTCAACTTCCACTATCTTCCCCATCATCTTCAACTCAACTTCCACGTGTCTTTCCCAACATCTTCAACTCAACTTCCACGTGTCTTTCCCAACATCTTCAACTCAACTTCCACTATCTTCCCCAACATCTTCAACTCAACTTCCACTATCTTCCCCAACATCTTCAACTCCACTTCCACATGTCTTCCCCATCATCTTCAACTCAACTTCCACATATCTTCCCCATCATCTTCAACTCCACTTCCACATATCTTCCCCAACATCTTCAACTCAACTTCCACATATCTTCCCCATCATCTTCAACTCAACTTCCACATATCTTCCCCAACATCTTCAACTCAACTTCCACATATCTTCCCCATCATCTTCAACTCAACTTCCACATATCTTCCCCATCATCTTGAACTCAACTTCCACATGTCTTCCCCATCATCTTCAACTCCACTTCCACATATCTTCCCCATCATCTTCAACTCAACTTCCACATATCTTCCCCATCATCTTGAACTCAACTTCCACATGTCTTCCCCATCATCTTCAACTCCACTTCCACATATCTTCCCCATCATCTTCAACTCCACTTCCACATATCTTCCCCATCATCTTCAACTCCACTTCCACATATCTTCCCCATCATCTTCAACTAAACTTCCACATATCTTCCCCATCATCTTCAACTAAACTTCCACATATCTTCCTCATCATCTTCAACTCCACTTCAGACAGAACGAGCCCTTAATAAACGTTACAACAATACCAGACTGAAGCGCTGACATCGAAAAAGATTGACTTGATTTATTATTAAAAAAATACTAGGAAACAAAGCAGCAAAGGCCAAGAAAAGAACAAAAGACCGCAAACTATATCCCCATTCGACGGTTAAAGGTAAATGGGAAATGAAAGAGGAAGAAGAAGGACATGAAAAAAAAGAATAATGATTTACTAATATATACATGAAGACGGCTCATACTTTAACATTTTGGAAATGTAGGTGAACATCTGGTATCTGTATCAAATTTTTTTTTAACTTCGTGACCATAAATAACAAACCCTCGCAGTTTTTAACCTTCAGATCACTTTTTATTGTGAGAAAGCATTCCAGCTTGTTGCCTTACTCTTTAACATCAATCCAGATTACCACTAAGTGCACTCACCGCCCTCCTTCAATCCTCGCGTGGATTCTACTTTAAACGTGAACAATCATGGCGCCATTTTGAAATTTAAAAAAATTAGAATTATCAACTTTAAGTAAAAAAAAAAGATCGAAAATAAAACGAAATAATTCCTGCTTTTTTAACGACCGAATTATTTCTTATAATTTCCTCTTCCCTTCTTGGCCCATTCTTTTTTTTTCCCTCGTTTTCTTCTTGCTTTTAACATAGACATCCCACCGTTCTTTCTAACCGTCGTTATCTTATTGAGAAGTCAGGTACATTACTACTGATGCCTATCGGCAGCGTCAACCATGGTTGGATGGTTCATCAAGACAATTAAAACTTTAATGTCAACTTCAATTGTTTTTATGCAATCCGCGGCTGTTTTTCATTGATACTTTAGTTAATTTGGTAATTTGTGTTTTTCCAAAACAGATAAAATACACATGGTTATGGTTAATCGAAGGCCCCGGTATCACTGCAAACGAATTAAAATCCAAAATTGTTCAACCGCCCGTGCCAGTGGAATTATCCGAATTAATACTAATCTCACTGAATTATCCAAACCAAAAAAAGGCAGATGCAATCCCCATCATAGCAGCTACAGCAAACGCCAAAAGACTTAAGGCCTAGAGGCACTGAAAGTGAACGCAATCAAACTGTCCTTCGTCATACGATATCATCATTCATCGTAAGCAATCGAAATATCGAAACACGATCCGGATGAAAACACAGCTTACGATGTGCACAGAGCACTAAACTCAGTAGCTCAGGCAGCAAGCCGGACTTAGAATATGAGGAAACTGCAACAAGCCGGACTTGGAATATGAGGAAACTGTAACAAGGAACACTTTTCAAACTGATCCTCAATTGTTCTTGCCGCTGTCCTCCATATTGACCGGAAGTGTTAAAATAGACATGCTACGTATATTACACATTTAAGTGATTACAAGATGTATTTTAAAAAATTGGGTTAATGCGTGGTCTAGATGTAAGACGTCGGCTTCTAGACAAGAAGGTCTCGGGTTCGATCCCCACCACGGACTGTTGAAATTTGTCAAAAATTAAATCCGTGGGTTTCTTCATGGATTCACCTTCCCCTTGTTTCTCAGTAGTGAGATCCAATATCTAGCCCTCTCCGGGTAGTGAGATCCGATGTCTAGCCCTTTCTGGGTAGTGAGATCCGATGTCTGGCCCTCTTTGGGTAGTGAAATCCAATATCTAGCCCTCTCCCGATAGTGATATCCGATGTCTAGCCCTCTCTGGCTAGTGATATCCGATCTGTGGCCCTCTCTGGCTAGTGATATCCGATGTCTGACCCACTCTGGGTAGTGAGATCCGATGTCTGGCCCTCTTTGGGTAATGAGATCCGATGCCTAGCCCTCTCTGGGTAGTGAGATCCGATGTCTGGCCCTCTCTGGCTAGTGAGATCCAATATCTAGCCCTCTCCCGATAGTGATATCCGATGTCTAGCCCTCTCTGGCTAGTGAGATCCAATATCTAGCCCTCTCCCGATAGTGATATCCGATGTCTAGCCCTCTCTGGGTAGTGAGATCCAATATCTAGCCCTCTCCCGATAGTGATATCCGATGTCTAGCCCTCTCTGGCTAGTGATATCCGATGTCTGACCCTCTCTGGGTAGTGAGATCCGATGTCTGGCCCTCTTTGGGTAATGAGATCCGATGCCTAGCCCTCTCTGGGTAGTGAGATCCGATGCCTAGCCCTCTCTGGCTAGTGATATCCGATGTCTGGCCCTCTCTGGATAGTGATATCCGATGTCTGGCCCTCTTTGGGTAGTGAGATCCGATGTCTGGCCCTCTTTGGGTAATGAGATCCGATGCCTAGCCCTCTCTGGGTAGTGAGATCCGATGCCTAGCCCTCTCTGGCTAGTGATATCCGATGCCTAGCCATCTCTGGCTAGTGATATCGGATGCCTAGCCCTCTCTGGGTAATGAATTCCAATGTCTAGCCCTTTCTGGGTAGTGATATCCGATGCCTAGCCCTCTCTGGGTAGTGAGATCTGATATCTAGCCCTCTCTGGGTAGTGAGATCTGATATCTAGCCCTCTCGGAAAACTGCGAAAAACAGCAGGTCTTCTGTGCACTTGCGCACGTTCAAGTACCCTTGAAAGTTGAAATCGAAAGGGTAGGTCAAGAACAGCTGCTATCCGGGCAAACAATCGTTGAGCAAAATTAACTCATCCTTGCCGAGAGCGGATATGTCGGGCCGAAAGGCGCAAATATCACGGCGTTGTAAACTTGCAACACAACGGATCCACGCCCACTTAACAAGTGAACTCAAAGAGGAAGAAAAGAAATATTAATTTTTTTTTAAAGTTCGTGGTTAAGTTTCGATACAACTCTCCATATCTATCTTTTTGTTACAAACAAGAAATGCTAAAACATAGTTCATAGATAAATATTTACTTTAGCCAGAAGTGGGTTCTTGGGCGGCGCTAGAGGGGCAAAGAAGAAAGTGATTTGAAGACATCAAGGAGACCTTGAACATGACAACAGAAGAAGTGGGAGATCTGGCTGGAGACTGGGATTCTTTCAGACGGACTGTGGTGGATACAACGTTCTTTTTGAGATCTGGCTAGAGACACCGATTATTTCAGACGGACTGTAGTGGATGTAACTTTGTGTGTGAGATCTGGCTAGAGACACCGATTCTTTCAGACGGATTGTGGTGGATGCACCGTTCTGTGGAAGATCTGGCTAGAAACACCGATTCTTTCAGACGAACTGTGGTGGATGTAACGTTCTGTGGGAGATCTGGGTAGAAACACCGATTCTTTCAGACGGACTGTGGTGGATGTAACGTTCTGTGGAAGATCTGGCTAGAAACACCGATTCTTTCAGACGAAATGTGGTGGATGTAACGTTCTGTGGGAGATCTGGGTAGAAACACCGATTCTTTCAGACGGACTGTGGTGGATGTAACGTTGTGTGGGAGATCTGGGTAGAAACACCGATTCTTTCAGACGGACTGTGGTGGATGTAACGTTGTGTGGGAGATCTGGGTAGAAACACCGATTCTTTCAGACGGACTGTGGTGGATGTAACGTTCTGTGGGAGATTTGGGTAGAAACACCGATTCTTTCAGACGGACTGTGGTGGATGTAACGGTCTGTGGGAGATTTGGGTAGAAACACCGATTCTTTCAGACGAACTGTGGTGGGTGTAACGTTCTGTGGGAGATTTGGGTAGAAACACCGATTCTTTCAGACGGACTGTGGTGGATGTAACGTTCTGTGGGAGATCTGGGTAGAAACACCGATTCTTTCAGACGGACTGTGGTGGATGTAACGTTGTGTGGGAGATCTGGTAGAAACACCGATTCTTTCAGACAGACTGTGGTGGATGTAACGTTGTGTGGGAGATCTGGGTAGAAACACCGATTCTTTCAGACAGACTGTTATGGATGTAACGTTCTGTGGGAGATCTGGGTAGAAACACCGATTCTTTCAGACGGACTGTGGTGGATGTAACGTTGTGTGGGAGATCTGGGTAGAAACACCGATTCTTTCAGACGAACTGTGGTGGATGTAACGTTGTGTGGGAGATCTGGGTAGAAACACCGATTCTTTCAGACGGACTGTGGTGGATGTAACGTTCTGTGGAAGATCTGGCTAGAAACACCGATTCTTTCAGATGAAATGTGGTGGATGTAATGTTCTGTGGGAGATCTGGCTAGAAACACCGATTCTTTCAGACGGACTGTGGTGGATGTAACGTTGTGTGGGAGATCTGGGTAGAAACACCGATTCTTTCAGACGGACTGTGGTGGATGTAACGTTGTGTGGGAGATCTGGGTAGAAACACCGATTCTTTCAGACGGACTGTGGTGGATGTAACGTTCTGTGGGAGATTTGGGTAGAAACACCGATTCTTTCAGACGGACTGTGGTGGATGTAACGGTCTGTGGGAGATTTGGGTAGAAACACCGATTCTTTCAGACGAACTGTGGTGGGTGTAACGTTCTGTGGGAGATTTGGGTAGAAACACCGATTCTTTCAGACGGACTGTGGTGGATGTAACGTTCTGTGGGAGATCTGGGTAGAAACACCGATTCTTTCAGACGGACTGTGGTGGATGTAACGTTGTGTGGGAGATCTGGGTAGAAACACCGATTCTTTCAGACGGACTGTGGTGGATGTAACGTTGTGTGGGAGATCTGGGTAGAAACACCGATTCTTTCAGACGGACTGTGGTGGATGTAACGTTCTGTGGGAGATCTGGCTAGAAACACCGATTCTTTCAGACGGACTGTGGTGGATGTAACGTTGTGTGGGAGATCTGGGTAGAAACACCGATTCTTTCAGACGGACTGTGGTGGATGTAACGTTGTGTGGGAGATCTGGGTAGAAACACCGATTCTTTCAGACGGACTGTGGTGGATGTAACGTTGTGTGGGAGATCTGGGTAGAAACACCGATTCTTTCAGACGGACTGTGGTGGATGTAACGGTCTGTGGGAGATTTGGGTAGAAACACCGATTCTTTCAGACGAACTGTGGTGGGTGTAACGTTCTGTGGGAGATTTGGGTAGAAACACCGATTCTTTCAGACGGACTGTGGTGGATGTAACGTTCTGTGGGAGATCTGGGTAGAAACACCGATTCTTTCAGACGGACTGTGGTGGATGTAACGTTGTGTGGGAGATCTGGGTAGAAACACCGATTCTTTCAGATTGACTGTGGTGGATGTAACGTTGTGTGGGAGATCTGGGTAGAAACACCGATTCTTTCAGACGGACTGTGGTGGATGTAACGTTCTGTGGGAGATTTGGGTAGAAACACCGATTCTTTCAGACGGACTGTGGTGGATGTAACGTTCTGTGGGAGATTTGGGTAGAAACACCGATTCTTTCAGACGGACTGTGGTGGATGTAACGTTCTGTGGGAGAATTGTGTAGAAACACCGATTCTTTCAGACGAACTGTGGTGGATGTAACGTTCTGTGGAAGATCTGGCTAGAGACACCGATTCTTTCAGACGGACTGTGGTGGATTTAACGTTGTGTGGGAGATCTGGGTAGAAACACCGATTCTTCAGACGAACTGTGGTGGATGTAACGTTGTGTGGGAGATCTGGATAGAAACACCGATTCTTTCAGACAGACTGTTTGAAAATTTGACGTTCTCTGTGACGTTCTATGTGACGTTCTCATTGACGTTCTCTGTGACCTCTGGCTACAAACATAAATATTTTCTGACAGGTTTCGGTGAACCTAACGTTCCAGCAAAAGACACGCGTCCTATGATGAGCCAGACATTTTTCGTTCGTGTCTGGTGTCACAAATTGAAACCACTTCCGTAGAATATCAGTTTTAAGAACTAGGGGAATGTACCTACTCAGAATTTCTTCACCCATAAATGCTGCAAAATTGTCAAGATTATAATTAAAATGTTACTTTGAGATGGAAACAAACAACTGTGCATCTGTAGCTTAGTTTCAACAATTACAACTGATCGTTAGTCGTCGGATTATCTTTGTCACACATTGAACGAGTGTTTATACCTGCTCAGATGTTCTCCCCAGCAAATCCTGCAGCGGGAATCAACAGATAAATAAAACCATGCTGGCTCACACGTCCTTCACTGGACTGCCTGTAGCTCTTTTGGTTCAAGGCAACGTCCCTCTTGTCTTGAAGATCTGGTAGTCGTATCTCGGGCTGATCTCTCGGAATATTCATCTCGTTTTACTTCTTATAAAGTGTTAGAGATTCTGTTCTATTCTATTATTTTCTATTCTGTTCTGTTCTATTCTATTCTAATTTATTCTATTCCATTTCTAATCAAATTTCTTCTATTCTTTTCTATGCTATTCTGTTCTGTTCTATTCCTATTCATTTCTATTCTGTTCTATTCTATTCCAATATATTTTAGTGTGTTTTTTTTCTATTCTGTTCTATTCTATTCCTATTCGATTCTTTTCTGTTATCTTCTATTCTGTTCTGTCTTATTCTATTCCTATCCTATTTTATTCTTTTATAATCTGTTCCTATTCTATTTAATTTTATTCTATTTATGTTCTATTCTAATATCTTCTATTCCGTTCTATTCTTATTTATTCGATTCTGTTCTATTCTCGTCTGTTCCTACTCTATTCTCTTCTGTTCTATACTATCCCATTATCTCCTATTCTTTTCTATTATATTCTTCTCTATTCTAAATCTATTCTATTCCTATTCTATTCATATTCTATTCTATTCTGCTGTTTTAATGGAATCAGTTTCATTGCTGTTGGGGCACACGCATACTTGTATAAATATATCCGGTCTATCCATATTACAACTAATCAGGATTCATGTTAACAATGTGTCAGACAAATTAACAATTCATTTAGCAATCTGTACATATACATTAATTCTGATTGTATAAATCATGAAATATGGCCCACAAAAATCACACAACACCTCAAAAAATTAGCTCTAGAAAATCCAGAAAAGCTTTCAAACTTTAAAAAATCGGTTCTAGATATATTAAAAGGATAATCCTTTCTTTTCCAAGGCCAGCGAATGAGAACATATTTTGTAAGGTCACATGCGGCTAAAGGGAGCCGCGATAGCTCAATGGTTAGTGAACTGGACTACAAAGGACAAGAAGTAGGGTTCGTTCCTGATCGACGGCTTCCGAGTTCACCCAGCCTTTAATGGGTACCGGATTTTTTTTCTGGGAAAGTAAAGCGGCACGGACGTAATACCGACCACATTACCCAAAAAATCATGATCACTAACACCATATTCTTTATACGCCACTTGGCGTGACGGGGGTACTTGACTTTCACTTTTTTTTACATGCGGCCAAAGTTCATGGCCTCCATATATGAAGAGGGCCCTTACTAGATTTGGATCTTAGGTGGGCTCCTCTGTCTACCGTTAAGGTGAAGGTCAACATAGTGTTGCGATCTATGTGTATGGGTGAGAGGAAAGGGGGAGGGAGGGGGTTGCCAAGATTTTGTGAATGTAATTTATTTTTATTGAAAACTTGGTCATGACGAGCATTTTAAATACTTCATTTCTACCTAATTGGTTACATTGTAACAATCCTGTTGAGATTGAAAAGCTACATTAAAGCCAAAGAAAAAAAAAAGTCAATGAAATTATATGACTTAGGGTAAGGTCGTGTAAGTTAGTTTTTACAACTGTGACCAGGCCACTCTGTTACGCTTTTAGTAGGACTTCCGGCCAAGATGGTCACATAGTCAAACCAAGTTTGGGACTAGTGGCAATTTTGCTGTAGTGTGTTTTCAAATGATTTTTTTTTTTCTGGTCAGGATTTTTGTTAGCGGAGACAGCGATAGTCCGGTCACATTCACCTGGCTACAAAGTCAGCATGGTTGCGGCGCTAGCGCGCGGAGATTCGTGCTGCAGGCGACTGACTGTTTGATTGAAGTGGAACAATACTAGATCCCGCCTTTGCCCTGGAACCGAATTCGCAATGGCTTTGTACAATAATGAATCTACACAACAATAGAATTCACGACAACAACGTTAATGGAGATTCCAATGGAATACCCTCGTTCTGTAGGGGACATAATGTGCTATAGGTGATACCTGATCATCAACAAGATACTAAAAGCCATATATATATATATATATATATATATATATATATATATATATATATATATATACATATTGGTTTATTTCTCTTCTCCCTACATATGTATATTTTTTGTTGTTGTCAAACATCTTACAAAAGCGATCAGATTATTAAAAGAAATATTATTAAGAAATTCAAAGAGCCTAAAAGGCTGAGTTAATCTGTTCTATAAATAAGAAAATGCAAATTGAAAGAAAATCAAAGCTTTATTTTTAATCTATTTTTATGTCAGGTCTTCTACCTTTCAGCTCCGATGGAGCATAAGTCTTCAGCAAATACTTTCCAAGCCGTTTCTTTTAATATCATTGATTGTCTTCCCCATTCTTTTCATCTATGTTTCCACTTGTCTTCTCCAAGTACATTTGGTCTTCATCTTTTCCTTTTCCTTTGTAAAGTAAAATAGTAAAGTACCCCGTCACGTCAAGTGGCGTATAGGGAATATGGTGTTAGTGATCATACATTTTACAGACCTTCGCACATGATTTTTGGGGTAATGTGGTCGGTATTACGCCCGTGCCGCTTTACTTTCCCAGAAAAAATCTGGTACCCATTTTAGGCCGAGTGAACCTGGAAGCCGTCGATTGGGATCGAACTCTATCTCTTGTCCTTTGTAGTCTAGTTCACTAACCACTAAGCTATCACGGCTCCCCCTTTTCCTCTGGGGATTCCAAAAAAGGGCTTATCATGTAATACTCACTGTTGACTTCCGCAGTGTGTGTCCCATCCAGCACCATCATCTTCGTTGTATCTCTTTGTCCACTGTAATTGGCTGGTACTTTTTCCATAATTCATTGTTAGTATTTTTTTTTTACTTCAAGTACTGCGTGTAAAATCATTCTCATCATCATGTGCCTTGCCGGTAGACGTAGGCGATATCTCTCTCCACATTGCTAGGTCCTTTATGCATGCTATAATTTCAGTCCGTTATCTTTTAGATAGGGTGTTCAATATTCTTTTCTTTTGGTTTTCCTTTGCTCTTCTTTTCATTCATTCTACTTGTTGTTATAGTATTCTCAATGACCTCTTACAGCATGGCATGTCCACTACAAGTAGTGTGTTAATTGTGTTTGTAAATTTGAGCAATCAATAAGAGTCTGTTGACATTCTGTTGACATTCTGTTAACGTCTGTAAAGTCAAGTAGCGGTTTCTCGTCGACATTAATAGGTACTGATGTTGATAAGTGATAAAGAAGAAACAACGAGTATAGTGGGAGAATTATCTAATGTGTCTTAGTTAAAAAAAAAAAAAAAGTAAAGTACCCCCGTCATGTCAAGTGGCGTATAGGGAATATGGTGTTAGTGGCCATACATTTCACAGACCTTCGGCACATGATTTTTGAGATAATGTGATCGGTATTACGCCCGTGCCGCTTTACTTTCCCAGAAAAAAATCCGGTACCTATTTAAGGCTGGGCGAACCCGGAAGCCGTCGGTTGGGATCGAACCCTACCCCTTGTCCTTTGTAGTCCAGTTTACTAACCACTGAGCTATCGCGGCTTTCTTAATGTGCCTAAGAGAGTAATTAATTTTACTTTGGTGGATAAAATAAAAATAGCTGATTTACACAGTCCTCTGTTCATTTCACTTATTGGACACCAACCCCATGCCCCGGGCCCCTAACTAATGCGGGGCCCCTAGTCTAAAGTTCAGTAAGCCACCCGTGCTTGGGGGTCAAGGCTGGTTCTTCACAAGCTCATGGTGACGTAGCAAACACAAAGGTGATTCCCAGAATTCACTAGCTTCAGTCATAAAAAATGACTTATGACCCATTTGTGAACAATTTCTGGAAATATTGGACCAAAAGAAGAATTTCTGGAAATTTTGGACCAACAGAAGAATTCCTGGAAATATTGGACCAACAGAAGAATTTCTGGAAATATTGGACCAAAAGAAGAATTTCTGGAAATATTGGACCAACAGAAGAATTTCTGGAAATATCGGACCAACAGAAGAATATCATCATCATCATGTATCACGACGGTTGGCGTAGGCGATCATGGCCTTCCACAATCTTCTATCTACAGTAAATCATTTAAAATCTGTTGTTGACTGTTTTCCGTGCCTCGACTCCAAGTTATCCAGTATTTTCTCGCTTTGTCTTCCGCGATCTCTCTTTTCCTGTATTTTGCCGGTTGTAACCAAGCATTCCAACTTTCTTCTTTTCATGATATGCCTAAAAAGTGTAGATTTTGTTTCTTTCTGGTGTTTCTTAAGAACTTCCTTTTTGTTTGACCTCTTTGAGAATTTCCTCGTTGGTCTTTTAAGCTGTCCAGGGAACTCTCAACATTCTTCTGAGAAATGCCATCTCTGTGGCATCTAATAGTCTTTCTATTCGTTTGCCTACTGTCCATGATTCGTTTCTTTGGGTAAGAATTGTCTCTATATAGCACCGCTGAACTATCTTTCTCACTTCTATTGTCATGTAACTTGTTGCACAAGACGTTTTTAATTGTCTGAAAAGCTATTTTGGCATTATACATTATATTATTAACAAATTTGCATGAAAATATTCAAGAAATTGCAAGAAAGCCAACAATTGGCACAGCAAACGTCAACATTATTCAAATACCCAATGAAAACGCTCATCAAAATTATTACTGCACTTTTTTATTTCCTGTGTTAACAATGCCAAAAGTGATCCTTATCTAAAAAAAAAATATTTAATAAATGGAAGAAAGCAACTTACGATATGAGATGTTTGGGGAAATCCCATTCATTTCATAGAACTAGCAAAAATGAAAGTTGATGACGTCAAATTCTTGGAATTACAGTTGTGCAGTCTTCGTCAAAGTAATAGAAAGACGAAACATAACGTAGTTCAGAAATCTCGTGAGATTGAAGTCAACGGCTGTACTCACATCAGTAAATTAACATTGTGGCATCAGCTCGATGTATGCTGCTGGATCACATATTTTTATAATATTATTCATCTGAGCGATGTTTTTTTTTACGGTTGTCCCAGACAAATTACTTTCTCTTTTGTTTGTGACAGACTTATCACAGACTTTCAATAAATAATTTAAACATGTTCTAACGACTTACATTCTGCACTCTACGGTTACATGGCCTGTCCAGAACTGAACGAGAAGAACACAAAGAACATTTGAGGTAGCTGGGGTGTGGTTTAGCAGAAGAATGCTATGATTTAAATGGGTAGCAAAAATTACAGATGAAGAATGTTTTAAAAGAGCTGGAGAAACATGAAATCCCATCAGGTTCACAAGGAAAAGCCAATCTATCTTCAATGGACATGTGATGCGAAAAGAAGGCATTGAGAATACTATAACAACAGACAGAATGAATGGAAAGAAGGCATTGAGAATACTATAACAACAGACAGAATGAATGGAAAGAAGGCATTGAGAATACTATAATAACAGACAGAATGAATGGAAAGAAGGCATTGAGAATACTATAACAACAGACAGAATGAATGGAAAGAAGGCATTGAGAATACTATAACAACAGACAGAATGAATGGAAAGAAGGCATTGAGAATACTATAATAACAGACAGAATGAATGGAAAGAAGGCATTGAGAATACTATAACAACAGACAGAATGAATGGAAAGAAGGCATTGAGAATACTATAACAACAGACAGAATGAATGGAAAGAAGGCATTGAGAATACTATAACAACAGACAGAATGGATGGAAAGAAGGCATTGAGAATACTATAACAACAGACAGAATGGATGGAAAGAAGGCATTGAGAATACTATAACAACAGGCAGAATGAATGGAAAGAAGAGCAGAGGAAAACCGAGAGAAGAGAATATTGAACAGCTTATCTAAATGGCATAATGAAAGATCAACAGATTGATGATCAACATATATTTAGATGTTTAGACCTGTATGGGTAACCAACATGGTCAGTTTGAAGTCTTGAGAGGTTCCCTAAAGTTTATCACGCAGGGTTGTTTCTGTGGACGATATTTGTGTTATTATGATAATTAAAGTAATGAAATCCTGTAGGTTACGCTCTAGAGTATGTCTGGATGCTCCAGTCGCATGTTGCAAAGTCACTGAGTCTTATCTTGCGCAGACGTTCTCTTGGTCAGATCAGAGTCTGAAGATCTTGGTCTGTTCGTGTCTGCTGAGCTTGTTTAAGCTGTCACGTTCTGGCTCATATTTGTGACTTCATCATTCAAGGTATATACAAGATTTGAAGAGAAACTTAGAGCTTGAGACAGACCAAGAGAAAGAGAAAACTAAAGTTTCAGGAAAGTTCTACAATAACTTCACATGCATGAAAGCTCAAGTATCTGTGCTGAAACTATCTTCAGTTGTAGTTATAGTTAGTCAATGGCCCCGGCATCACTGCAAACGAATTAAAATCCATAATTGCTCAAACGCCCGTGCCAGTGGAATCAACCGAATTAACACCTCATATCATTGAAGGTTCCAAACAAAGAAAGGCAGCTGCAGTCCCCATCATAGCAGCCACAGCACACCCCAAAAGACATAATGTGTAGCCGCACCGAAAATGAATGCAGCCGATTTGTCCTTCGTCATACGATATCATCATTCATCGTAAGCAACCAGAATATTGAAGCACGATCCGGATGAAAAACACAGCTCACGGTGTGCACAGAGCACTAAACTCAGTAGCTCCGGCAGTAAGCCGGACTTGGTATATGAGTATATACTATCTGCAGTGTTTTTTACTAGTGCGTGGTGGGCGTGTTTCATGTGGTCATCTTGCTGAGAAAGGTTCTGAGAATTATTGAGATGCTCGTTGTAAGGTGAAGATAATCTGTCAACAAAGTTAAACTAAACCAAAAATATTAAACTAAAAGACATTGAATGGTGAAGTTCAGCTGACACTGACACTGTCCTCGCAAACATGTAGACAAAGTAGTTGATTATTTTTTTTTTAAATTCAAGATGAAGTCAATTATTATTAAGGAACTGAATTGTCAGTCTCACCTGCTGTTTATTATGACACTCTGCATTACAGTCTTCATTCCAACGTTGTGGTAGCAATGCTAGACTTGAAATCTAAGCTCAAGAACAGCAAGCAAAATAACCACTACCGAAATGAAATGCGCATGACATGCAACACACAGAGAGATAATATCAGAAACGAAAAACTGAGAAAAAAGCTAGGAATAAGTTCCACCACTGAATATATAAAGAAACAACATATCAAATGGTTTAGGCCACGTGATAAGACAGAAAGATCAAAACACTAGGAGCCTTTAAATAAACGTTACGAGAATATATGAGAGAGAGAGAGAGAGAGAGAGAGAGAGAGACGAAGAGAGTCGGCCACAAAAACAAGATTGATTGATGGAATATTAGAAACACTAGGAAAGTTAGTAACAGGAGAGGTCAACAGAGGAGCGAAGACACGCAAAATATATTTCCTGTCGATTCTGAACGGCAAATGACGAAGAGAAGAGGAAGAAGAAACAGATTAGCGATCAGTACATCAACTATTTAGGGAACCGCGACAGCTCAGTGGTTAGTGAACTGGACTACCACGGACAAGGGGTAGGGTTCGATCCCAACCGACGGCTTCCGGGTTCACCCAGCCTTAAATGGGTACCGGATTTTTTTCTGGGAAAGTAAAGCAGCACGGGCGTAATACCGACCACATTACCCCAAAATCATGTGCTGAAGGTCTGTAAAATATAGGGTCACTAACACCATATTTCCCTATACGCCACTTGACGTGACGGGGGTATTTTACTTTTACTTTTACATCAACTATTTAATTTTGTAACAGAAACTGCATAAAGTGAAACCTTGTTCCCAATATGACAGTGCCCATATTTTTAAAATACCAACGACAAATTTTTTGCAAAGCCAGTTACACAGTGTCTTCATCCTCTTCAGCTTTCCTTCCTGATTTACCTTTCGGGGTCGAGGAGAGATATAATTTGCGGTCTTTTGATCTTCTGTTCGCCTCTGCTGCTGTTATGTTTCGTACTGCTTCTAATACTCAGTAAATCCATCTTTTTCGTGGTCGACCATTGGGTCTGGTGTTCTCGCAACGTTTATTGAATGCTCGTTGTGTTGTGTTTTTGATCACTCTGCCTTGTCACGTGGTCAAATCATTTTCTCTGTTTTTTTTAAAATATATATTCTATGGCGGGGGTTATTTTTAGCATTTTTCTCAGTTCTTCATTTCTGATCTTATCTCTCGGGCTGTACAATGGAAGTGATGACAGTGACCAAGGCATTCATCTGGCTAGAGTCACAAGACTACACCCACGCCTGTATACTGAGTGATTCGATGAGCATGATAAGAAAAGTGGAGGCTGGATCTGTACGTAGGCAATGGGTAGAGTCATTGCAGAAGTCAAAAATACGTAAGGTCACCTTTGTCTACGTCCCAGGACATGCTGGAGTACGGGGAAATGAAAGGGCGGACAGGTTGGCTAGCTGCGCTATTGTTGAGGACGGTCAACAAATGGATCGGGCGGACATCATCAATGCCCTCAGGGAAGTGGGAAGGACACAGGACTTCGACAACCATGAGTCCACGTCACTCCTTCGGATGATAGAAATGGGAGTTAAGATGGGCATAGCCAGAAACGAAAAACTTAGTGGCCGTGTAAGAAGTCGTATCAACCAACATAGAACTGGAGTCGTCAGTCACTGGACACTTCGAGACTTGCTGAGGAGGGGATCTGAGCACCTATGGACATGTTCGGAGTGCAATGATGATGACCCACTAATAACTCAATAACTCTCAGGCTGTTTCCTGTCATTCGTCTAACACACTTCATCTCAGCAGAGTTTATTTTTCTTGTAGTTCTCACATCTAGGGTCCAGTTCTGGCTTCGGTAGCACAAAGCTGGGATGAAGATTGTATTGTTGAGTGCTCGTTTTACCTCTAGAGTTATTTCCTAACTATACAGTGTGGTGCCATATTAATAAAAATGTAAGAACCACTTAGTCTGTATAATATGCTAGACGAAAATAAAGAAAGTACACTTCAGTCTGTGAGAAACGATAGCCATGTCTCAAGGGTAGCTGGCTGAACCGCTAGCAGTCAATCTGGCTTCACGTTCCCTCGCGAGATGTGCTTTATTCATAATCTCCAAAGTTGCCTGACACAAAAAAAAAAACGACAAAGATGTGAAGAAGAACAAAAATAAATTCACATTAATAAATGTGTCTGCGTCATTGAGTGTGTACTGGGACGAACAATGATGTATCAGGCCCGTATTACTGCATATACTTTCCAAAAAATGAAGAAGATACTATGCAATCACATTTTTTGACAATAGAAAGAAGAAAAAGAGTTCTTAAATGTTATGTAGATCCAGTCTTAACATATGGATGTGAATCATGGACAATGGGACAACAGACAAGAAAATCACTGGCGTCTGTAGAAATGTGGTGTTACAGAAGAATGTTGAGAATACCATAGACAGCTAAGAAGAGTAATGAAAACGTTCTGAAAGAGGCCAAACGCAAAAAGAGAGCTAATTTCCAATATTAGGAAGAAAGTCATCATAGTAAAGGTCAAGGTAAAGTACGAGACGTGAACCGGCGTCTCAGCACGCGAGTTTCCACCCATATGTGCTCGGCCGCCTAACCAGAAATGTTCGGAGATTTCTGTATAGTGTCGCCTCAAGCATCGAAACTCAGATGCGAAGCAACATTCCTCACCTTCCCAGGGTATTGTTATTGAGTTATTTGCGGGTCATCATCATTGCACTCCGAACATGTCCATAGGTGTTCAGATCCCCTCCTCAGCAATTCCCTCAGTGTCCAGCGACTGACGAATCCAGTTCTATGTTGGTTGATAAGTCTTCTTACACGGCCACAAAGTTTCTCATTTCTGGTTGTGTCCATCTTAACTCCCATTTCCATCATCCGGAGAAGTGACACTGAGTCATTTCTTTAAATGACTAAGAAAAGAAGTGACAATTCCCAGGGTAATACCCTGGTACCCATTTCTGCCAACGGCTGGGTCGACCGTGGGGTATTTTCTTTTCCAACCATTAGTACAATTCACGCTGCTCCCAGCGGGAATCGAACACGGGTTATCCGAACGTCGGTTGTCCAGTCGGGTGGTTTTCCCAACTCGGCTACCGAGGCCCTCAGTCATCATAGTTTGGCCACGTAATGAGAAGAGAACAGCTGGAATATATTGTAACAACTGGACAAATTGAGGGTCAAAGAGATAGAGGGAAGCAAAAAAAAAAAAAGATACCAGTCAGCCTTAGAGAATGAGGGAGCTGCAATAGCTCAGTGGTTAGTGAACTGGACTACAAAGAACAAGAGGTAGGGTTCGATCCCAAGCGACGGCTTCCAGGTTTTAACCCTGCCTTAAATGGGTACCGGATTTTTTTCTGGGAAAGTAATAGGCACGGGCGTAATACCGACCACATTACCCCAAAAATCATGTGCCGAAGGTCTGTAAAATGTATGGTTACTAACACCATATTCCCTATACGCCACTTGGCGTGAAAGGGGCACTTTACTTTAAGTTAATGGCCTGGCAGAATGTCAACAACAGAAATGATAAATAACTGTCGAGATCGAAAGTTTTTGAGAGACATGATCACCTACGCCAGCAAGCTAGGTACTTGATGATGATTGAATACTTCATGTACGTGAGTCGTGTAATCTCTTGACCTAGATATCAGCGGGCGGAAGTTCAGAGGAGACAATGGAGGCCACGACTCTCCTAATATGTTATCAGAATACGTAATACAATCACATTCTAGCTTCATTAGTTAAATAAAGTAAAGTTAAAGGTAAAGTACGAGACTTGAATCGGTGTCTTAACACCCATATGTGCTCGGCCGCCTATCCAGAAGTATTTGGAGACTATTTAACTACCTAACTAACTAACTAGCACCTTACAAAATATTTATTATATTGCTACCTTTAATTAAATTATTGGAATAGACAGTCATTTTGATGAAATTAATAAAATAAAAGTACACCTTCCTTGCTCAGTGTCCTGTTGGCGTGTATGGAAGATGGTACCAGAACTCAGTGTCCCGTTGGCGTGTATCATGTATGGACGATGGTACGAGAGCTCAGTGTCCTGTTGGCGTGTATGGAACATGGTACTAGAACTCAGTGTCTTGGGGCGTGTATGGACGATGGTACCAGAGCTCAGTGTCTTTTGGGCGTGCATGGAAGATGGTACCTGAGCTCAGTGTCTTGGGGCGTGTATGGACGATGGTGCCAGAGCTCAGTGTCTTGTGGGCATGTATGGAAGATGGTACCTGAGCTCAGTGTCCTGTGGGCGGCGTGTATGGAAAATGGTACCTGAGCTCACTGTCCTGTGTGCGTGTATGGAAGATGGTACCTGTGCTCAGTGTCCTTTTGGCGTGTATGGAAGATGGTACATGATCTCTGTGTCCAGTGGGCGTTTATGGAACTTGGTACCTGAGCTCAGTGTCCTTTTGCCGTGTATGGAAGATGGTACCTGAGCTCAGTGTCCTTTTGCCGTGTATGGAAGATGGTACCTGAGCTCAGTGTCCTTTTGCCGTGTATGGAAGATGGTACCTGATCTTAGTCTCCAGTGGGCGTTTAAGGAAGATGGTACCTGAACTCACTTTACTCCGGGCGTGTATGGAAAATGGTACCTGAGCTCAGTGTCCAGAGGGCGTTTATGGAACTTGGTACCTGGACTCACTTTACTCTGGGCGTGTATGGAAGATGGTACCTGAGCTCAGTGTCCTGTGGGCATTTATGGAAGATGGTACCTGAGCTCAGTGTCATGTTGACGTGTGTGGAAGATGGTACCTGAGCTCAGTGTCATGTGGGCGTTTATGGAAGATGGTACCTGAGCTCAGTGTCATGTTGACGTATGTGGAAGATGGTACCTGAGCTCAGTGTCATGTGGGCGTTTATGGAAGATGGTACCTGAGCTCAGTGTCATGTGGGCGTTTATGGAAGATGGTACCTGATCTCAGTGTCATGTGGGCGTGAATGGAAGATGGTACCTGAGCTCAGTGTCATGTGGGCGTTTATGGAAGATGGTACCTGAGCTCAGTGTCATGTGGGCGTGAATGGATGATGGTACCAGGGCTCATTTATTTCACAACCAACATAGATTTGTTGGAAATATGGTCGGCATCTCGCCAAGCTGTCTTAGTTCCTAGAGAGAGGTCTATGCTATCCACTATTAGAGGCTGGGTGAACCACGAAACCTTACTTGTAAAACAAAAATTCCCACATCGAGGAATGGCGATAAATTTGAAATATAAAACAATTATAATATTGTTATAGCGATCGCGTGTTTCTAGGCGCGTCAAACTGACAACTGAAACAAAGGCCGTAGTTTACAACGCCCTCATTATCAATATTCTTTTTATGGCAGTGAATCATGGACAACTGATACAAAGCAAGATAGAAAGCTAAAGGCATTCTATATGCAATACCAGCGCCGTATTCTTGGTATCACCTGGAAGGCCAAGGTGACAAACCACGAGATGCTCACTCGCACAGGCCTCCCGAACATCTATATGCTGCTCTAAACAATGTAAGCTACTCTGACTTGACCACATACACTGTATGAAAGATGGCCTCATACCAAAAGCTTTACTTTAGGGATAACTAGCAGATGACAAAAGAACCAGGGGTCGCCCAAAAACTCCGAATTGTAGACTATAGAAGTGTACAAACGTGACATCATGACTCTGAACATAAACCCTGCAACCTATGAAGAAATAGCTGCAGATCGCAATCTTTGGAAACACACTCTAAAGCTGCAACTCAAGAAAGAAGCGGACAAATTCAGAGAAAAAGAGAATACACGGCGAAAGAAAGGACAAAATAACATTTCCTAGGGGGCGCTGGAAAACCTCATTCAACTATTAGTGACGGAGGCTACGTCTACTATAACAAATAATTACAAGTATTTCAATAATTTCTACTACTACTATTATCACAATTAATTATAAGTATTTCAATAACTTTCTACTACTACAATTATCACAATTAATTATAAGTATTTCAATAACTTTCTACTACTACTATTATCACAATTAATTATAAGTATTTCAATAACTTTCTACTACTACTATTATCACAAATAATTACAAGTGTTTCACTAACTTTCTAAGACTTCCTCTTCTTCTACCTTTCAGCTCCCTGTAGAGCATAGGTCCTCAACAAACACTTTCCAAGTCGTTCTGTTTCTTGCCATTCTTTTAAGATCATTCCATGTCTTTCCCATCATCTTCATCTCTGCTTCTCTCTGCCTTCTCCGAGAATTCTTTGGTCTTCCTCTTTGTCTTTTCCCCTGGGGATTCCAAAAAAGGGCCTGTTGTGTAATACTCTCAGTTGGCTTCCGTAGTGTGTGTCCTATCCAGCGCCATCGTCTTCGCTGTATCTCTTTATCCACTGGTACTTGATTGGTACATTTCCATAATTCTTTCTATCCTGCATCTTTTGATGGCTGTGTGATAGGAGAGCTATATCATCAGCAAAGTCTAAATCATCAAGTTGCTTTATCAGTGACCACTGGTTTCCAATTCTGTTGATTTGAGTTATTTTCATAATCCAATCTCTGGCCAGTAGAAAGAGAAATGGAGAGAGAAGACATCCCCGCCTTACTCCTGTTCTTATTTCAAATGCTTCTGTAAACTGTCCTTCATGCACTACACTACATTTCGTTCCTTCATACATTGTTTTTATCAGGTTAATAAACCTTATGGGGATTCCGTAATGACTCAGCAACTTCCAAAGCATTCCTCTGTCTAAACTATCACATGCCTTTCTACTACTACTATTATAGAAATTAATTACAAGTATTGCACTAACATTCCACTACTACTATTATCACAATTAATTGCATGTATTTTACTAACAATGAACTATTTCTTGTTTTCCCTATGTGGAGCTCAAGAGTTCGACAAACATCCCCAAAGTAGTCCTCTTTACCACCACTTTTTAATTCTTTAATATTTTGGGGTCTTGCTCATCTTTCTTTCCACCTCACCTTTTCCAACATATTTATTGATCATCATTATCATCATCGTTATTATCATCGCCGTCGTCGTCGTCATCATCACCATCTTCATTATCTTCTTCATCATCACCATCATCATTATATTCGTCATCATCATCGTCACCATCATCATCATTACCATCATCATCATCATCATTGTCATCATTATCATCATCACCATCATGTACCATGTTTATTTGAGTATCCGATCAACTCTCTCCCCATCACTGGGTCCATCTTGTTTCCTTGCATGTCTTAAATGTCATCAGTCCAAACTTAAACGTCATGTCCAAGACATTCGTGTCTTTAATGTCATCAGCCGATGATATTTTGTTTTAAGCTTTTAAATTTTTTTCTTGTGTTTTAAGCTTTTAAATTAAGTGTATGTGTTTAGTCATATCTCATATCTTAGTGTGTATCTGTGTTAGTCATGTGTCATATCTTTGTGTTTGGGCTAGTGATATCTCATATCTCTATGTGTATGTTTATGTTAGTCATATCTCATATCTTTGTGTGTGCATGTCTGTGTATGTCACATCTCATATCCTTGTGTTTGCACGGCTATGCTAGTCACATCTCATATCATTGTGTGTGCCTATCTATGTTGGTCATATCTCATATCTTTGTGTGCATGTCCATGTTAGACATGTGTCATATCATTGTGTGTGCCTATCTAAGTTGGTCATATCTCATATCTTTGTGTGCATGTCCATGTTAGACATGTGTCATATCTTTGTGTGTGCCTATCTAAGTTGGTCATATCTCATATCTTTGTGTGCATGTCCATGTTAGACATGTGTAATTTCTTTGTGGGTGCATGTCTATGTCAGTCATATCTCATATCTTTATGTGCATGTTTATGTTAGTCATGTGTCATATATCTTGATGTATGTCAGTGTTAGTCATGCCTCGTATCGCTATGTGCATATATGTGTTTGTCACATCTCATATCTTTGTGTGTGCATGTCTATGTTAGTCACCTCTAGTGACTCGGGCAGATGGTGCTCGTAAACCTTGGAGGGCCGACCATCTAAGGGCAGAATCCCCCTACAGAAAAGATCACCTGCTGCCTTGCAGGAAGATTGGGAACAATCAAAGGCTAGGGAAAGCAAACCTGAATAAAATGCTGGCTAAAATCGGATGCACTGGGCCACTGGCGCAGAACACAGTGCAACGTTTTTAACGGGTGTTCAATCAGAGTGGATCTGGAAGACTCTAATTGTGATGTTCTGTTTGTAACACACCTAACCTGACAGCTGAGTTCATGTGAGGAGCTGGAATCCTACTCTGATTGGGTCCTGATCACAGAGAGAGAGAGAGGGACATTTTTTTTCCTGGTTTTCCATTTTTTCTGCTTCTTGTTATAGTATTCCCAATGCCTTTTTTTCGCATGACATGTCTAATAAATGTAGATTGCTTCCTTATGATTTTGATGATATTTCTGGTTTCTCCAACTCGTTTTAAACATTCTTCATTTGTAATTTTGTATATTAATGGAATTCGTAGCATTCTTATACAACTACGGAAGCAAAAAGGGCAATATACAAATCAATTTTTCTACCAACTCTGTGCTATCAGTGCCAGAAGTGGACGCTGCTCTCTAGAACAATAAGAAAGATAACGACCACCGAAATGAAATGTGTCAGAAGAATGACAGGAAACAGCTTAAGGGACAGAGTAAGAAACACCGAACTGAGGAAGAAACTCGAAATTGAACCAGCCATCGAATACATAAAGAAACAACAGATAAATTGGTTCGGCCACATAACAAGACAAAAAGAACTAACAATGAATCAAAGAGCCATAAACAAACGCTACGAAAACGCAAGATTAAGAGGAAGACCGAGAAAGAGATGGATAAAGGGAATACTAGAGTCACTAGGAGGAATAACACCAGAAGAGGCCAACAGAAGAGCAAAGAATCGCAGATTGCATCTCCCCTCGACGCCAACGGCAGCAGAGGAAGGATGGAAGAAGTAGCATTCTTATGATAAACCACATCTCGGCTGACTTTAATGTTCTTTTATTTGGTTTTGTCTTTTCCCATGGAAATTACAGTCTGTCGTGTAATACCATCTTTACAGTGCATTCTATTCATCGTAATGGTCTGATTTCCTATTTAAACTGGTGTTTACCTCGTACTTTCATATTTACCAGTACATATATTGCAAATTACGAAAATTGTTTGCAAATGGGTACGCTGGTTATTTAAAAAAAACAAAAACAGTTTTAGAACCGCTGTCTTAGAGCTGGTGAGTAAACAAGACACACACATTGATGGACCCTGTTGCTTGTACAAAGTTAGACGCGCTTATTAAAATACTTGTCTGGTAAGCTAACGCAGCGGAGACTGTGATGCAGATAATATTCAATTTCCAAGCTGTCATTTACTTATTATCTTATCTCTTGTTAATGTATTTTGTCTAGTGTGTATGTGAAACACTTGAGTGTCTGTTTGTTTTCATCTTTACTTCAGTGGTTCCCAAACATTTGACAGCCACGGCTCTCTTCCTGTGTTGATCATGTACCACCGGCGGCTTCTTGGAATCATCATCATCATGTGCCATGCCGGTTGGCGTAGACGATCATGCCCTTCCACAATATTCAATCTATAGTGCATCGTGTCAGTTCTATTGTTGACTGTTTTCCATGCCAAGCTATCCAGTATTTACTCTTTTTGTCGTCCGCTGAGATCTCTTTCCTTTTATTTTGCCAGTTGTAACCAAGTATTCCAACTTTCATCTTCTCATGATGTGCCCGCAAAATGTTGATTGTTTCTTTCTGATGTTTTTATGTGCTCCCTTTTTGTGTTGGCCTCTTTGAGAATTTCTTCATTGTTCTTGTTAGCTGTCCAGAAACTTTCAACATTCTTCTGAGAAAAATCCCATCTCTGTGGCCTCTAATCGTCCTTTCATTTGCTTGTCTACTGTCCATGATTCGCTTCCATAGGTCAGAATTGGTTCTATATAGCACCGATGAACTCCCTTTCTCACTTCTATTGGCATAGATTTGTTGCATAAGATATTTTTCATTTTCTGAAATACTATTTTGGCCTGAGCTATTCTGCTTTTTATTCCTGTAGTGCATCTTCCATCTGATGTTATTATTGTGCCCAAGTATTTGACGCGTTGCACTTGTTTCAGATGTGTCCTGTTTATTTTAATGCTGCATGATGGTGATGATTGTTTCTTCAATATGAACATTACTTCTGTTTTCTTACTAATCAGACTGAGACCTTTCTTGTTGCTTTCTTTTACTATTATGTCTATCATTTCTTATAGTTCATTCTCTGTCTCTGCTATTAAAACTGTGTGAGAGACAGAGAATGAACTACCACAAGTAACTATTTATTCGTAGTTTCTATTATACAACTCTATGATATATCTTTTAACAAGTTTATATGGTTTTATTGCATGTTTGAGAGTCTCGGTAGCCTAGTTGGGAAAACCACCCGACTGGGCTACCAACGTTCGGACAACTCGTGTTCGATTCTAACTGGAAGCAGTGATATGTACTCGTGTTTGAAAAAAAACCCACCGCGGTTGACCCAGCCACTAGTAGAAATGGATACCGGGTTAGTACTCTGGGAAGGTGAGGAATGCCGCCTCGCAACGTGAGTTTCAATGCTTAATTGACACTATCCAAATGTCTCCGAACACTTCTGGATAAGCGGCTGAGCACAAATTGGTGAAAACTCGCGTAGCTAAGACACCGATTCAAGTCTTGTACTTTACCTTTACCTTTATTGCATGTTTTTATGCGCTATATCGATGTATATAAACATTATACATGTAGAAATATACTTTGCCAAATCGCATAGAATAATTGATGTATAATTGTAGAACTAACCTTCCCTGATCTACTAAAAAATGTCCATAATTCGCGATGCTGGTTGGTTGCGTTCGCCCGATGACTAAAGTATTCTAGAGTAACGTAGTAGACTAGAATATTCCTCTTCATCATCCGCCCTTACAAGGACGTAGTGGACGTGTCTGCCTTGTGTTGTGGTTTGCAGTATAACAGTTATATATGCGCCTTTCGGCCCAACACATTCGACTTCAGCACGATTCTCGATGCTAAGTAATGCACTTTGCAAAATGCACGAGAAATCGACGTCATAAATCAACATTGCCGTCGATTTGAGTTTTCACTCTTTAAACGCTCAGTCACGTAAACATTCATGTTTGAGGCATTATCCGATCTCTCAGCATGTCCACTGAGAGGTACCAGTTCAATTCTTTCTTCTTTCGACAAAGTTAAATTTAATCTGTGGTGAAAAAATTACATTATAGATAACGAGATTCCCTGCCCAGACGTTACGCATACCCTGTAATTTGAACTGAGAGCTTTTTTAACGATAATTCATTTATAACATTGTTATTTATCTGTATTGGGATAATTGTTATGATTGCACCCAGAACAACTCCCAAGAGTTATAAATAACGATAGCCTACAACTTCCACGCAAGAATAACTCAAACATCTGAAAAATATGTTCTGATTTCTTCTGCAGCCATTTTCTAACCATATCCATCCGCCCTTACACTAACGCTACCCCAGGTCAAGTAGTCCCCAGCGATTTCCTTTTGGCTCTGTTCTGCTTCCGTTTCCGGTACACATGACCCTACAATTCCGCCTGCGCACACATTATCCGTGTATAGCCCTCTTCATAATGGGGTAAGCTACTGAACGATAAAACTTTAAAATAAAAAACAAAATATTTTCACGGTAATTGCCTCAAATTTCAATTATGTCATTCAGGTAATAATTCATAGAATTAACTCTTAGATGTGGTGACATGGGAAATAAAATGCATGGGTACAGCTTTTGAATCACACATAGCATTATGATATACAGCATTATACCGGAACGCTTGATTTGTTTACTTAAGTTTATTTTAATGCATTCATCATCGTCAAGTATCGGGCCTGCTGGCGTAGGTGATCATGCCTCTCCACAACTTTCGATCTCCACAGTTATTTTTCATTTCTGTTGTTGACCTTCTGCCAAGCCATTCTCTTAAGCTGTCTAGTATCTTTTCTCTTTGAGCCAGTGGTAGGGTGTACTAAACACTCCAAAGAATGATGGCAGCTTTACAAGGAAGGAACACAACACAATACTGACGTTTCGGTCTGTGGCCTTCTTCAGAATACAAGGACAACGACAACAAACGGTGAAGCACAATTATCTATAACTACATGTTAGATGATCAAGTGGAGGGCTAGAAAAGCAGGATGTAGAAATAAGAAAGGACAGAGAAATGAATACTACACGAGGAGAGGTAGGATGGGCATCAAGATATATAAAATGGAAAACGAGAAAGAGAAAAATAAAAATGTATCATAAAATGCACTTAGCTTCGAGCAGTATGTCAGTCCTCCGTGCTGAAACAAGTAAGAATGACTTTTAGTCTCTTGGCTACCAGCTTTACCGCAGCATTGCAATTATTTGCCTTTTCTTTATCTTTTCTCTTTGCTTCCCTTTATCTCTTCGTCCCTGAATTTTCCCAGTTGTTACAATATATTCCAGCTGTTCTCTTCTCATTACATGGCCAAAAATGATGATTGTTTCTTCCTAATATTGAAAATGAGCTCTCTTTTTGCTTTGACCTCTTTCAGAACATCTTCATTACTCTTCTTAGCTGTTCATGGTATTCTCAACATTCTTCTTTAAAACCACATTTCGACAGCCTCCAGTGATTTTCTTGTCTGTTATCCTATTGTAAAGATTCACATCCATATGTTAAGACTGGCTCTACATAACATTTAAGAACTCTTTTTCTTGTTACTATTTTTAATACAGTAAAACTGATAATAATTAATGATTGCCTCCTATGCTCTGCTAGGTGTACGTGGAATATATATTTTTGTACGTGACCATATTTTTCAATGACCAGGGCACATTTTTTGGTGATGTGGTCGGTATCACAACAGGCAGATTTTACTTCCAAGAAATATCTCTGGTACCCATTTTTAGAGGCTGGGTGAACCCCGGAACCTTGTTGGTCTGAAAAAAAAATTCCACTACATCTAGGAATCGAACTTATTTACCATCACCCAAAGCAGTTCTGAGTTTGTTTTTTTTCACCCATGAAAGAAAAACTCGTTCGACTATCGTGGTTTGTGCAGCTGATGTGATGGGTGCCATTTATCTCATTTATGTGGCGGGTCGTAATGACTTTTTTTCATATCCCCGGTTCTTACTAGTGAAGTTGGATTTCGTTTGTCACAGACTATGCTGGGAAACTACTGGTCCAGCCCAGTGATAGTGTTCTACTGCAATACTAGGTCTTCTATATCAGTAACAGCCAAACACGGCGATCTTAGTTTCTGGTAAAGTAAAGTAAAGTTAAGTTGAGTTAAGTTGAGTTGAGTTGAGTTGAGTTGAGTTGGGTAGAGTTGGGTAGAGTTGGGTAGAGTTGGGTAGAGTTGGGTAAAGTTGGGTAAAGTTGGGTAAAGTTGGGTAAAGTTGGGTAAAGTTGGGTAGGGTAGGGTACTCTATTTAGTAGAGTAGAGTAAAGTAGAGTAGAGTAAAGTTGAGTAGAGTAGAGTAGAGTAAAGTAGAGTAGAGTAAAGTAGAGTAGAGTAAAGTTGAGTAGAGTAAAGTTGAGTAGAGTAGAGTAAAGTTGAGTGGAGTAGAGCAAAGTTGAGTAGAGTAAAGTTGAGTAGAGTAGAGCAAAGTTGAGTAGAGTAAAGTTGAGTAGAGTAGAGCAAAGTTGAGTAGAGTAAAGTTGAGTAGAGTAGAGTAAAGTTGAGTAGAGTAGAGTAAAGTTGAGTAAGTAGTAAAGTTAAAAGTAAATTAAAAGTAAAGCAAAGCAAAGTAAATTAAAAGTAAAGCAAAGCAAAGTATAAAGTAAAGTAAAGTAAAGTATAAAGTAAAGTAAAGTATAAAGTAAAGTAAAGTAAAGTAAAGTAAAGTAAAGTAAAGTAAAGTAAAGTATAAAGTAAAGTAAAGTAAAGTAAAGTAAAGCAGAGCAAAGTATAAAGTAAAGTATAAAGTAAAGTAAAGTAAAGTAAATTAAAGTAAAGCAAAGTAAAGTATAAAGTAAAGTAAAGTAAAGTATAAGTAAAGTAAAGTATAAAGTAAAGTAAAGTATAAAGTAAAGTAAAGTATAAAGTAAAGTAAAGTAAAGTATAAAGTAAAGTAAAGCAAAGTATAAAGTAAAGTAAAGCAAAGTATAAAGTAAAGTAAAGCAAAGTATAAAGTAAAGTAAAGTAAAGTAAAGTACCCCTTCAGGGCCAATTGGCGTACAGGCAATATTGTGTTAGTGACCATAATTTTTATACACCTTCGGCACATGACTTTTGAGCTAATGAGGTATTATGCCTGTGCCGCTTTACTTTCCCCAAAAAGAAATCATGTCCTTTGTAGTCCAGTTCACTAACCACTGAGCTATCGCAGCTCCAATGATAAGTCAGTGAATTGGTAAAATATATCAGTGTCTTACGCTGGGTGCTGTTTTGCTGAACAGCTTCTCTCGTGGCTGAATCTGGCAATATTGGATAGACAGATTCAACTGCAGAATGAACAAGATGTATCTGTGGTTCCTGGCTCCATTTCCTTTCTCATGCGCCTTTTATCTTCTGAATGTGACATCAACACTGAAGTTGCTGTGCCAATTTTTAAAAAGTTGTTCTCCATGTGCTACGATCTGCAGCCAGATTTCTTCTTCTGGGACGTTGCAAAGTTCAGATACCAGTAAACAGAATTGGTTCCACTTCTCAATTTTGTGTGTGTGCAGTCATTGTCATAGAGATTGGTCTTTGTTTTGCCATTAACTGCGGCCTCTGGTCCACATACGTCTCCTGTATAACAAGCATTAAATGTGTCGGTCTGGTTTGTGTTCTGTTTAAGAGCCACATTCCAACCCTCGAAGATGTAGATGGAGCAGATATTTGCAACTATCGCCCTTCAATCCGTAAATTGTTGATCAGACCAGCCCCAGAGCAAAAGACATCAATCTCGTGCTGACTAACTACAAACCTTGATTCATTGTTATATGAGGCAGAACCATTTAGTTTTACCGTGAAGCTGTCCGGATATGTTAAGTCATTCACATAAATGCTAAACCTGGAGAACGGCAAAGATTGATTGAGAGTTGCCTCAACTGATGTAGAATTTGTGTCCGGATTACATGTGATGTACATTAGAGTTGGTTACTTAGTCCTGCTACTTGATGTTCATAATCTTTCGAAGGCAACGCACATGAAACCTTTTCTCCTTCCTCGCATAGGTAAAAAAGTAAAATACCCCCGTCACGCCAAGTGGCGTATAGAGAATATGGTGTTAGTGACCATACATTTTACAGACTTTCAGCACATGATTTTCGGGATAATGTGATCGGTATTACGCCCGTGCTGCTTTACTTTCCCAGAAAAAATCCGGTACCCATTTAAGGCTGGGTGAACCCGGAAACCAAAATAAGGATATCAAAAGCAAGAGGATCTTTCATTGCGCTGGGAAACATATGGAAATCCAAAGAAATTAGGTTAAATACAAAAATAAAAATGTTCAACTCAAATGTTAAGGCGGTCCTATTGTGAAACATGGAGAACAACAAAATTGACAGTCACGAAGATACAGACTTTCATTAATGGATGCTTACGCAGGATAAAAGGATGGAAATGGCAGGACAAAATCACTAACATAGAATTATGGAAATGTACCAGTCAAATACCAGTGAATAAAGAGATACAGCGAAGACGATGGCGCTGGATAGGACACACACATCGGAAGCCAACTGAGAGTATTACACAACAGGCCCTTTTTGGAATCCCCAGGGGAAAAGACAAAGAGGAAGACCAAGGAATTCTTGGAGAAGACAGATAGAAGCAGAGATGAAGATGATGTGGAAGACATGAAATGATCTTAAAAGAATGGGAAAAAACAGAACGACTTGGAAAGTTTTTGTTGGAGACCTATGCTCCACTGGGAGCTAAAAAGGTAGAAGAAGAAGAAGAACCCGGAAGCCATCGGTTGGGATCGAACCCTACCTCTTGCCCTTTGTAGTCCAGTTCACTAACCACATTCCATTGCCAATGTGATAATGCTGTCATTCCATTGCCAATGTGATAATGCTGTCATTCCATTGCCAATGTGATAATGCTGTCATTCCATTGCCAATGTGATAATGCTGTCATTCCATTGCCAATGTGATAATGCTGTCATTCCATTACCACTGTGAAAATTCTGTTATTCTTATTCACCGAAATATTTGACCAAATAGATCATAGATCAGGTTTTCTTTACATAAACAAAGACTAGACACATTTGGATTTGTTATGGAGATGAGTTCTAGCCAATGGAGACAATATTCTAGCCTCTTCATTGTTGTCAGCAGGAGGGTCAGCTTTCAGCAACATCAGCATCTTTTGTACAATTCCCGACGTATTGTTTGTCCTCATTTAATCCCTGTCCATTTAGTCTAATGTCCTTTGTTGTTTTCTCCGTCCTTGCCAACATGGAGTCTTTATATCAACTTGTACAAATCGTTTATTTTTTCAAATTATTTTATTCTATCACTCTATCTCTCTCTCTCTCTGTTTCTCTCTTCCACCACTCTCTCACTCCTATACATTACCTTTCTTTCTCTCTTCTCAGTCCATTTTCATCATTCTCGGTGTTTATGCCCCTCACTTTGTTACTCGTTTTTTTCTAGTTCTTAATTTGTCAGAAGAATGGTGAGAGTTCCTTAACAGCTAAAAGACCAACGATGAAACTATTAAAGAGGTCAATACAAAAATGGAGCTCATAAGAAACATAAAAAAGAACCAATCAACATTTTGTGGGCACATCATGAGAAGAAGAAAGTTGAATATCTGGTTACAACTGACAAAACAGACGGAATCTGAGATCGCGACGACAAAGAGAGAAGATACTTGATAGCTTGGTGTCTTGGCATGGAAAACAGTCAACAATAGAATTGTTACAATGTACTGAGGAATTGTGGAAGGACATGATCGCCTGTGCCAACCAGTATCGCACATGATGACGATGAGTTCTTTAATTAAAATCATTCCCTTATCTTTTTTTCTTTCACCTCACTTTCTGATATTCTCTGTTTGTATCCCTTTTCGTTTTCTGCCTCCATAAATTTCTCTTATTTTCTAATTTCTTTCTTTCTTTCTTTCTTTCTTTCTTTCTTTCTTTGTTTCTTTCTTTGTTTCTTTCTTCCTTCCTTTCTGACTGACTGACTGTTCTATTCCTTCTTAACCATATATCTCTTTGTTTCTTTGTCGATCTCATTTCTACTCACGTTCTATTATTCTTGCTTTCCTATATCTATTTCTTTCTTCGTTTTTCTTTCTATTTATTTTTTTTCTTATTTTCTTATAATTTTTCCTTCATTCACTCGCTCCCGTTTCCTATATGTACTGTCTTTAACTCTCTGTTTCGCCTCGTCTTTCTATTATTCACTTAGGAACTCACATTTCTGTCCGTCCCTTCTGATGTGTCGCTCTCGTTATTACTTACCTTTAAGCTTTCTAGTAGATAGTTCTTTATCTCTCATTTTTCTGTTCTTATTTTTGCAAGTTCCCCAGCTCTGCCTTTTTCTGTTCTTATTTTTGCAAGTTCCCTATCTCTGCATTTTTCTGTTCTTAATTTTGCAAGTTCCCCAGCTCTGCCTTTTTCTGTTCTTATTTTTGCAAGTTATCTATCTCTGCCTTTTTCTGTTCTTATTTTTGCAAGTTCTCTATCTCTGCCTTTTTCTGTTCTTATTTTTGCAAGTTCTCTATCTCTGCCTTTTTCTGTTCTTATTTTTGCAAGTTCTCTATCTCTGCCTTTTTCTGTTCTTATTTTTGCAAGTTCCCTATCTCGGCCTTTTTCTGTTCTTATTTTTGCAAGTTCCCTATCTCGGCCTTTTTCTGTTCTTATTTTTGCAAGTTCCCTATCTCGGCCTTTTTCTGTTTTTATTTTTGCAAGTTCCCTATCTCGGCCTTTTTCTGTTCTTATTTTTGCAAGTTCCCTATCTCGGCCTTTTTCTGTTCTTATTTTTGCAAAAGTTCTCTATCTCTGCCATTTTCTGTTCTTATTTTTGCAAGTTCTCTATCTCTGCCTTTTTCTGTTCTTATTTTTGTAATCTCTTGTTATGTTTCTTTCATTTGCATTGGTTGGTCTCGAGGCAAGACGCCGGCCTTGAGACAGAGAGGTTGTGGGTTCAAATCCCGGCTACACTGGTTGGGATTTTTATTTATGATTTCTCTCTGCGGCATCCACCCCTGGTCTCAGCAACGATGCCCGGCTTGAAACATCAATTACTCATCGACGGAAAAAATTAGTACTTCCGAAGACGGAGTTATCTGCCTGTGCAGCGAGGGACCCCTGTGCACACAGCTGCCAGGCAAAAATGGATTAACACGCAAAACTCAGTTCTTAGTCTCTAGGGACGTCGTCAGAGGTAAAAGCCGGCGAACGAAAAAGATTTGCAGTTATCTATTTAATAATTGCTAATTACAAATTTATCTAACTTTTTTTCATCATCACCATCTTTTTATCATCTTCGACGTCGTGCTTATAGTCTCGACCTGAAAAGAGCATCTATTGCTCACAGAGTAACAAAAGTAAAAGGTAAAGTACCCCTCGTCACGCCAAGTAGCGTATAGGGAATATGGTGTTAGTGACCATCAATTTTACAGACCTTCGGCACATGATTTTTGGGGTAATGTGGTCGGTATTACGCCCGTGCCGCTTTACATTCCCAGAAAAAAATCCGGTACCCATTTAAGGCTTTGTGAACGCGGAAGCCGTCGGTTGGTATCGAACCATATCTCTTGTCCTTTGTAGCCCAGTTCACTAACCCCTGAGCTATCGCGGCTCACAGAGTAACAAACGATTGTTTGTATTTCGACTCGCTGCATCTGAAGTCGATGGCATATTTAGTGACAGAGTGTACCTTCAATTAAAAATCCTTATACACTTTGCCCGACTATATGACATCACGCAAACAGGGTCATGAAGGGAGAAAGGAGGAAGCCGTTCATTGAAGAGAAGAACGCATCATGGTCAATCATTGAAGGACAGGAACAATTAGTAGACGATCATGGTCAATCATTGAAGGACAGGAACAATTAGTAGACGATCATGGTCAATCATTGAAGGACAGGAACAATTAGTAGACGATCATGGTCAATCATTGAAGGACAGGAACAATTAGTAGACGATCATGGTCAATCAATGAAGAGCAGGAACAATTAGTAGACGACATGGTCAATCATTGAAGGACAGGAACAATTAGTAGACGACATGGTCAATCATTGAAGGACAGGAACAATTAGTAGACGAACATGGTCAATCATTGAAGGACAGGAACAATTAGTAGACGACATGGTCAATCATTGAAGGACAGGAACAATTAGTAGACGACATGGTCAATCATTGAAGAGAAGGAACAATTAGTAGACGACATGGTCAATCATTGAAGGACAGGAACAATTAGTAGACGACATGGTCAATCATTGAAGAGAAGGAACAATTAGTAGACGACATGGTCAATCATTGAAGGACAGGAACAATTAGTAGACGAACATGGTCAATCATTGAAGGACAGGAACAATTAGTAGACGAACATGGTCAATCATTGAAGAGCAGGAACAATTAGTAGACGAACATGGTCAATCATTGAAGGACAGGAACAATAAGTAGACGATCATGGTCAATCATTGAAGGACAGGAACAATTAGTAGACGATCATGGTCAATCATTGAAGGACAGGAACAATTAGTAGACGATCATGGTCAATCAATGAAGAGCAGGAACAATTAGTAGACGACATGGTCAATCAATGAAGAGCAGGAACAATTAGTAGACGAACATGGTCAATCAATGAAGGACAGGAACAATTAGTAGACGACATGGTCAATCATTGAAGGACAGGAACAATTAGTAGACGACATGGTCAATCAATGAAGGACAGGAACAATTAGTAGACGACATGGTCAATCATTGAAGGACAGGAACAATTAGTAGACGATCATGGTCAATCATTGAAGGACAGGAACAATTAGTAGACGAACATGGTCAATCAATGAAGAGCAGGAACAATTAGTAGACGAACATGGTCAATCAATGGACAGGAACAATTAGTAGACGAACATGGTCAATCAATGGACAGGAACAATTAGTAGACGATCATGGTCAATCAATGGACAGGAACAATTAGTAGACGAACATGGTCAATCAATGGACAGGAACAATTAGTAGACGATCATGGTCAATCATTGAAGGACAGGAACAATTAGTAGACGAACATGGTCAATCAATGAAGGACAGGAACAATTAGTAGACGACATGGTCAATCATTGAAGGACAGGAACAATTAGTAGACGATCATGGTCAATCATTGAAGGACAGGAACAATTAGTAGACGATCATGGTCAATCAATGAAGAGCAGAAACAATTAGTAGACGACATGGTCAATCAATGAAGAGCAGGAACAATTAGTAGACGAACATGGTCAATCAATGAAGAGCAGGAACAATTAGTAGACGACATGGTCAATCATTGAAGGACAGGAACAATTAGTAGACGAACATGGTCAATCAATGAAGGACAGGAACAATTAGTAGACGACATGGTCAATCATTGAAGGACAGGAACAATTAGTAGACGACATGGTCAATCAATGAAGGACAGGAACAATTAGTAGACGACATGGTCAATCAATGAAGAGCAGGAACAATTAGTAGACGACATGGTCAATCAATGAAGAGCAGGAACAATTAGTAGACGAACATGGTCAATCAATGAAGGACAGGAACAATTAGTAGACGAACATGGTCAATCAATGAAGGACAGGAACAATTAGTAGACGAACATGGTCAATCAATGAAGGACAGGAACAATTAGTAGACGACATGGTCAATCATTGAAGGACAGGAACAATTAGTAGACGATCATGGTCAATCAATGAAGAGCAGGAACAATTAGTAGACGACATGGTCAATCAATGAAGAGCAGGAACAATTAGTAGACGAACATGGTCAATCAATGAAGAGCAGGAACAATTAGTAGACGACATGGTCAATCATTGAAGGACAGGAACAATTAGTAGACGAACATGGTCAATCAATGAAGAGCAGGAACAATTAGTAGACGAACATGGTCAATCAATGAAGAGCAGGAACAATTAGTAGACGACATGGTCAATCATTGAAGGACAGGAACAATTAGTAGACGATCATGGTCAATCATTGAAGGACAGGAACAATTAGTAGACGACATGGTCAATCATTGAAGGACAGGAACAATTAGTAGACGACATGGTCAATCATTGAAGGACAGGAACAATTAGTAGACGATCATGGTCAATCAATGAAGAGCAGGAACATTTAGTAGACGAACATGGTCAATCAATGAAGAGCAGGAACAATTAGTAGACGACATGGTCAATCAATGAAGAGCAGGAACAATTAGTAGACGACATGGTCAATCAATGAAGAGCAGGAACAATTAGTAGACGAACATGGTCAATCAATGAAGAGCAGGAACAATTAGTAGACGAACATGGTCAATCAATGAAGAGCAGGAACAATTAGTAGACGAACATGGTCAATCAATGGACAGGAACAATTAGTAGACGACATGGTCAATCATTGAAGGACAGGAACAATTAGTAGACGAACATGGTCAATCAATGAAGAGCAGGAACAATTAGTAGACGAACATGGTCAATCAATGAAGAGCAGGAACAATTAGTAGACGAACATGGTCAATCAATGAAGAGCAGGAACAATTAGTAGACGAACATGGTCAATCAATGGACAGGAACAATTAGTAGACGAACATGGTCAATCAATGGACAGGAACAATTAGTAGACGACATGGTCAATCAATGGACAGGAACAATTAGTAGACGAACATGGTCAATCAATGGACAGGAACAATTAGTAGACGACATGGTCAATCAATGGACAGGAACAATTAGTAGACGAACATGGTCAATCAATGGACCGGAACAATTAGTAGACGACATGGTCAATCAATGAAGGATAGGAACAATTAGTAGATGAACATGGTCAATCAATGAAGGATAGGAACAATTAGTAGATGAACATGGTCAATCAATGAAAGACAGGAACAATTAGTAGATGAACATGGTCAATCAATGAAGGATAGGAACAATTAGTAGATGAACATGGTCAATCAATGAAGGACAGGAACAATTAGTAGATGAACATGGTCAATCAATGAAGGATAGGAACAATTAGTAGATGAACATGGTCAATCAATGAAGGATAGGAACAATTAGTAGATGAACATGGTCAATCAATGAAGGATAGGAACAATTAGTAGATGAACATGGTCAATCAATGAAGGACAGGAACAATTAGTAGATGAACATGGTCAATCAATGAAGGACAGGAACAATTAGTAGATGAACATGGTCAATCAATGAAGGATAGGAACAATTAGTAGATGAACATGGTCAATCAATGAAGGATAGGAACAATTAGTAGATGAACATGGTCAATCAATGAAGGATAGGAACAATTAGTAGACGAACATGGTCAATCAATGAAGGATAGGAACAATTAGTAGACGACATGGTCAATCAATGAAGGATAGGAACAATTAGTAGATGAACATGGTCAATCAATGGACAGGAACAATTAGTAGATGAACATGGTCAATCAATGAAGGACAGGAACAATTAGTAGATGAACATGGTCAATCAATGGACAGGAACAATTAGTAGATGAACATGGTCAATCAATGGACAGGAACAATTAGTAGACGACATGGTCAATCAATGAAGAGCAGGAACAATTAGTAGACGAACATGGTCAATCAATGAAGAGCAGGAACAATTAGTAGACGACATGGTCAATCATTGAAGGACAGGAACAATTAGTAGACGAACATGGTCAATCAATGAAGAGCAGGAACAATTAGTAGACGAACATGGTCAATCAATGAAGAGCAGGAACAATTAGTAGACGACATGGTCAATCATTGAAGGACAGGAACAATTAGTAGACGATCATGGTCAATCATTGAAGGACAGGAACAATTAGTAGACGACATGGTCAATCATTGAAGGACAGGAACAATTAGTAGACGACATGGTCAATCATTGAAGGACAGGAACAATTAGTAGACGATCATGGTCAATCAATGAAGAGCAGGAACATTTAGTAGACGAACATGGTCAATCAATGAAGAGCAGGAACAATTAGTAGACGACATGGTCAATCAATGAAGAGCAGGAACAATTAGTAGACGACATGGTCAATCAATGAAGAGCAGGAACAATTAGTAGACGAACATGGTCAATCAATGAAGAGCAGGAACAATTAGTAGACGAACATGGTCAATCAATGAAGAGCAGGAACAATTAGTAGACGAACATGGTCAATCAATGGACAGGAACAATTAGTAGACGACATGGTCAATCATTGAAGGACAGGAACAATTAGTAGACGAACATGGTCAATCAATGAAGAGCAGGAACAATTAGTAGACGAACATGGTCAATCAATGAAGAGCAGGAACAATTAGTAGACGAACATGGTCAATCAATGAAGAGCAGGAACAATTAGTAGACGAACATGGTCAATCAATGGACAGGAACAATTAGTAGACGAACATGGTCAATCAATGGACAGGAACAATTAGTAGACGACATGGTCAATCAATGGACAGGAACAATTAGTAGACGAACATGGTCAATCAATGGACAGGAACAATTAGTAGACGACATGGTCAATCAATGGACAGGAACAATTAGTAGACGAACATGGTCAATCAATGGACCGGAACAATTAGTAGACGACATGGTCAATCAATGAAGGATAGGAACAATTAGTAGATGAACATGGTCAATCAATGAAGGATAGGAACAATTAGTAGATGAACATGGTCAATCAATGAAAGACAGGAACAATTAGTAGATGAACATGGTCAATCAATGAAGGATAGGAACAATTAGTAGATGAACATGGTCAATCAATGAAGGACAGGAACAATTAGTAGATGAACATGGTCAATCAATGAAGGATAGGAACAATTAGTAGATGAACATGGTCAATCAATGAAGGATAGGAACAATTAGTAGATGAACATGGTCAATCAATGAAGGATAGGAACAATTAGTAGATGAACATGGTCAATCAATGAAGGACAGGAACAATTAGTAGATGAACATGGTCAATCAATGAAGGACAGGAACAATTAGTAGATGAACATGGTCAATCAATGAAGGATAGGAACAATTAGTAGATGAACATGGTCAATCAATGAAGGATAGGAACAATTAGTAGATGAACATGGTCAATCAATGAAGGATAGGAACAATTAGTAGACGAACATGGTCAATCAATGAAGGATAGGAACAATTAGTAGACGACATGGTCAATCAATGAAGGATAGGAACAATTAGTAGATGAACATGGTCAATCAATGGACAGGAACAATTAGTAGATGAACATGGTCAATCAATGAAGGACAGGAACAATTAGTAGATGAACATGGTCAATCAATGGACAGGAACAATTAGTAGATGAACATGGTCAATCAATGAAGGATAGGAACAATTAGTAGATGAACATGGTCAATCAATGAAGGATAGGAACAATTAGTAGATGAACATGGTTAATCAATGAAGGATAGGAACAATTAGTAGATGAACATGGTCAATCAATGAAGGACAGGAACAATTAGTAGACGACAAGGTCAATCATTGAAGGACAGGAACAATTAGTAGACGAACATGGTCAATCAATGAAGAGCAGGAACAATTAGTAGACGAACATGGTCAATCAATGGACAGGAACAATTAGTAGACGACATGGTCAATCATTGAAGGACAGGAACAATTAGTAGACGAACATGGTCAATCAATGAAGAGCAGGAACAATTAGTAGACGAACATGGTCAATCAATGAAGAGCAGGAACAATTAGTAGACGAACATAGTCAATCAATGGACAGGAACAATTAGTAGACGACATGGTCAATCATTGACGGACAGGAACAATTAGTAGACGAACATGGTCAATCAATGAAGGACAGGAACAATTAGTAGACGAACATGGTCAATCAATGAAGAGCAGGAACAATTAGTAGACGAACATGGTCAATCAATGAAGATCAGGAACAATTAGTAGACGAACATGGTCAATCAATGAAGAGCAGGAACAATTAGTAGACGAACATGGTCAATCATTGAAGGACAGGAACAATAAGTAGACGATCATGGTCAATCATTGAAGGACAGGAACAATTAGTAGACGATCATGGTCAATCATTGAAGGACAGGAACAATTAGTAGACGATCATGGTCAATCAATGAAGAGCAGGAACAATTAGTAGACGACATGGTCAATCAATGAAGAGCAGGAACAATTAGTAGACGAACATGGTCAATCAATGAAGGACAGGAACAATTAGTAGACGACATGGTCAATCATTGAAGGACAGGAACAATTAGTAGACGACATGGTCAATCAATGAAGGACAGGAACAATTAGTAGACGACATGGTCAATCATTGAAGGACAGGAACAATTAGTAGACGATCATGGTCAATCATTGAAGGACAGGAACAATTAGTAGACGAACATGGTCAATCAATGAAGAGCAGGAACAATTAGTAGACGAACATGGTCAATCAATGGACAGGAACAATTAGTAGACGAACATGGTCAATCAATGGACAGGAACAATTAGTAGACGATCATGGTCAATCAATGGACAGGAACAATTAGTAGACGAACATGGTCAATCAATGGACAGGAACAATTAGTAGACGATCATGGTCAATCATTGAAGGACAGGAACAATTAGTAGACGAACATGGTCAATCAATGAAGGACAGGAACAATTAGTAGACGACATGGTCAATCATTGAAGGACAGGAACAATTAGTAGACGATCATGGTCAATCATTGAAGGACAGGAACAATTAGTAGACGATCATGGTCAATCAATGAAGAGCAGAAACAATTAGTAGACGACATGGTCAATCAATGAAGAGCAGGAACAATTAGTAGACGAACATGGTCAATCAATGAAGAGCAGGAACAATTAGTAGACGACATGGTCAATCATTGAAGGACAGGAACAATTAGTAGACGAACATGGTCAATCAATGAAGGACAGGAACAATTAGTAGACGACATGGTCAATCATTGAAGGACAGGAACAATTAGTAGACGACATGGTCAATCAATGAAGGACAGGAACAATTAGTAGACGACATGGTCAATCAATGAAGAGCAGGAACAATTAGTAGACGACATGGTCAATCAATGAAGAGCAGGAACAATTAGTAGACGAACATGGTCAATCAATGAAGGACAGGAACAATTAGTAGACGAACATGGTCAATCAATGAAGGACAGGAACAATTAGTAGACGAACATGGTCAATCAATGAAGGACAGGAACAATTAGTAGACGACATGGTCAATCATTGAAGGACAGGAACAATTAGTAGACGATCATGGTCAATCAATGAAGAGCAGGAACAATTAGTAGACGACATGGTCAATCAATGAAGAGCAGGAACAATTAGTAGACGAACATGGTCAATCAATGAAGAGCAGGAACAATTAGTAGACGACATGGTCAATCATTGAAGGACAGGAACAATTAGTAGACGAACATGGTCAATCAATGAAGAGCAGGAACAATTAGTAGACGAACATGGTCAATCAATGAAGAGCAGGAACAATTAGTAGACGACATGGTCAATCATTGAAGGACAGGAACAATTAGTAGACGATCATGGTCAATCATTGAAGGACAGGAACAATTAGTAGACGACATGGTCAATCATTGAAGGACAGGAACAATTAGTAGACGACATGGTCAATCATTGAAGGACAGGAACAATTAGTAGACGATCATGGTCAATCAATGAAGAGCAGGAACATTTAGTAGACGAACATGGTCAATCAATGAAGAGCAGGAACAATTAGTAGACGACATGGTCAATCAATGAAGAGCAGGAACAATTAGTAGACGACATGGTCAATCAATGAAGAGCAGGAACAATTAGTAGACGAACATGGTCAATCAATGAAGAGCAGGAACAATTAGTAGACGAACATGGTCAATCAATGAAGAGCAGGAACAATTAGTAGACGAACATGGTCAATCAATGGACAGGAACAATTAGTAGACGACATGGTCAATCATTGAAGGACAGGAACAATTAGTAGACGAACATGGTCAATCAATGAAGAGCAGGAACAATTAGTAGACGAACATGGTCAATCAATGAAGAGCAGGAACAATTAGTAGACGAACATGGTCAATCAATGAAGAGCAGGAACAATTAGTAGACGAACATGGTCAATCAATGGACAGGAACAATTAGTAGACGAACATGGTCAATCAATGGACAGGAACAATTAGTAGACGACATGGTCAATCAATGGACAGGAACAATTAGTAGACGAACATGGTCAATCAATGGACAGGAACAATTAGTAGACGACATGGTCAATCAATGGACAGGAACAATTAGTAGACGAACATGGTCAATCAATGGACCGGAACAATTAGTAGACGACATGGTCAATCAATGAAGGATAGGAACAATTAGTAGATGAACATGGTCAATCAATGAAGGATAGGAACAATTAGTAGATGAACATGGTCAATCAATGAAAGACAGGAACAATTAGTAGATGAACATGGTCAATCAATGAAGGATAGGAACAATTAGTAGATGAACATGGTCAATCAATGAAGGACAGGAACAATTAGTAGATGAACATGGTCAATCAATGAAGGATAGGAACAATTAGTAGATGAACATGGTCAATCAATGAAGGATAGGAACAATTAGTAGATGAACATGGTCAATCAATGAAGGATAGGAACAATTAGTAGATGAACATGGTCAATCAATGAAGGACAGGAACAATTAGTAGATGAACATGGTCAATCAATGAAGGACAGGAACAATTAGTAGATGAACATGGTCAATCAATGAAGGATAGGAACAATTAGTAGATGAACATGGTCAATCAATGAAGGATAGGAACAATTAGTAGATGAACATGGTCAATCAATGAAGGATAGGAACAATTAGTAGACGAACATGGTCAATCAATGAAGGATAGGAACAATTAGTAGACGACATGGTCAATCAATGAAGGATAGGAACAATTAGTAGATGAACATGGTCAATCAATGGACAGGAACAATTAGTAGATGAACATGGTCAATCAATGAAGGACAGGAACAATTAGTAGATGAACATGGTCAATCAATGGACAGGAACAATTAGTAGATGAACATGGTCAATCAATGAAGGATAGGAACAATTAGTAGATGAACATGGTCAATCAATGAAGGATAGGAACAATTAGTAGATGAACATGGTTAATCAATGAAGGATAGGAACAATTAGTAGATGAACATGGTCAATCAATGAAGGACAGGAACAATTAGTAGACGACAAGGTCAATCATTGAAGGACAGGAACAATTAGTAGACGAACATGGTCAATCAATGAAGAGCAGGAACAATTAGTAGACGAACATGGTCAATCAATGGACAGGAACAATTAGTAGACGACATGGTCAATCATTGAAGGACAGGAACAATTAGTAGACGAACATGGTCAATCAATGAAGAGCAGGAACAATTAGTAGACGAACATGGTCAATCAATGAAGAGCAGGAACAATTAGTAGACGAACATAGTCAATCAATGGACAGGAACAATTAGTAGACGACATGGTCAATCATTGACGGACAGGAACAATTAGTAGACGAACATGGTCAATCAATGAAGGACAGGAACAATTAGTAGACGAACATGGTCAATCAATGAAGAGCAGGAACAATTAGTAGACGAACATGGTCAATCAATGAAGATCAGGAACAATTAGTAGACGAACATGGTCAATCAATGAAGAGCAGGAACAATTAGTAGACGAACATGGTCAATCAATGGACAGGAACAATTAGTAGACGACATGGTCAATCAATGAAGGATAGGAACAATTAGTAGATGAACATGGTCAATCAATGAAGGATAGGAACAATTAGTAGATGAACATGGTCAATCAATGAAAGACAGGAACAATTAGAAGATGAACATGGTCAATCAATGAAGGATAGGAACAATTAGTAGATGAACATGGTCAATCAATGAAGGACAGGAACAATTAGTAGATGAACATGGTCAATCAATGAAGGATAGGAACAATTAGTAGATGAACATGGTCAATCAATGAAGGATAGGAACAATTAGTAGATGAACATGGTCAATCAATGAAGGACAGGAACAATTAGTAGATGAACATGGTCAATCAATGAAGGACAGGTCAGGAACAATTAGTAGACGAACATGGTCAATCAATGAAGGACAGGAACAATTAGTAAACCAACATGGTCAATCAATGAAGGACAGGAACAATTAGTAGACGAAGATGGTCAATCAATGAAGGATAGGAACAATTAGTAGACGAAGATGGCCAATCAATGAAGGACAGGAACAATTAGTAGATGAACATGGTCATTCAATGAAGGACAGGAACAATTAGTAGATGAACATGGTCAATCAATGAAGGACAGGAACAATTAGTAGACGAAGATGGTCAATCAATGAAGGACAGGAACAATTAGTAGATGAACATTGTCAATCAATGAAGGACAGGACAGGAACAATTAGTAGACAAACATGGTCAATCAAAGAAGGACAGGAACAATTAGTAGACAAACATGGTCAATCAATGAAGGACAGGAACAATTAGTAGACGAACATGGTCAATCAATGGACAGGAACAATTAGTAGACGAACATGGTCAATCAATGAAGGACAGGAACAATTAGTAGATGAACATGGTCAATCAATGGACAGGAACAATTAGTAGACGAACATGGTCAATCAATGAAGGACAGGAACAATTAGTAGACGAACATGGTCAATCAATGAAGGACAGGACAAGAACAATTAGTAGACGAACATGGTCAATCAATGAAGGACAGGACAGGAACAATTAGTAGACCAAAATGGTCAATCAATGAAGGACAGGACAGGAACAATTAGTAGACGAACATGGTCAATCAATGGACAGGAACAATTAGTAGACGACATGGTCAATCATTGAAGGACAGGAACAATTAGTAGACGAACATGGTCAATCAATGAAGAGCAGGAACAATTAGTAGACGAACATTGTCAATCAATGAAGAGCAGGAACAATTAGTAGACGAACATGGTCAATCAATGGACAGGAACAATTAGTAGACGACATGGTCAATCAATGAAGGATAGGAACAATTAGTAGATGAACATGGTCAATCAATGAAGGATAGGAACAATTAGTAGATGAACATGGTCAATCAATGAAAGACAGGAACAATTAGTAGATGAACATGGTCAATCAATGAAGGATAGGAACAATTAGTAGATGAACATGGTCAATCAATGAAGGACAGGAACAATTAGTAGATGAACATGGTCAATCAATGAAGGATAGGAACAATTAGTAGATGAACATGGTCAATCAATGAAGGACAGGAACAATTAGTAGATGAACATGGTCAATCAATGAAGGATAGGAACAATTAGTAGATGAACATGGTCAATCAATGAAGGACAGGAACAATTAGTAGATGAACATGGTCAATCAATGAAGGACAGGTCAGGAACAATTAGTAGACGAACATGGTCAATCAATGAAGGACAGGAACAATTAGTAGACGAAGATGGTCAATCAATGAAGGACAGGAACAATTAGTAGATGAACATTGTCAATCAATGAAGGACAGGACAGGAACAATTAGTAGACAAACATGGTCAATCAAAGAAGGACAGGAACAATTAGTAGATGAACATGGTCAATCAATGAAGGACAGGAACAATTAGTAGACGAACATGGTCAATCAATGAAGGACAGGACAAGAACAATTAGTAGACGAACATGGTCAATCAATGAAGGACAGGACAGGAACAATTAGCAGACCAACATGGTCAATCAATGAAGGACAGGACAGGAACAATTAGTAGACGAACATGGTCAATCAATGAAGGACAGGACAGGAACAATTAGTAGACGAACATTGTCAATCAATGAAGGGCAGGACAGGAACAATTAGTAGACCAACATGGTCAATCAATGAAGGACAGGACAGGAACAATTAGTAGACGAACATGGTCAATCAATGAAGGACAGGACAGGAACAATTAGTAGACAAACATGGTCAATCAATGAAGGACAGGAACAATTAGTAGACAAACATGGTCAATAAATGAAGGACAAGAACAATTAGTAGATGAACATGGTCAATCAATGGAAAGGAACAATTAGTAGACGAACACGGTCAATCAATGGACAGGAACAATTAGTAGACGAACACGGTCAATCAATGGACAGGAACAATTAGTAGACGAACACGGTCAATCAATGGAAAGGAACAATTAGTAGACGAACACGGTCAATCAATGGAAAGGAACAATTAGTAGACGAACACGGTCAATCAATGGAAAGGAACAATTAGTAGACGAACACGGTCAATCAATGGACAGGAACAATTAGTAGACGAACATGGTCAATCAATGGAGAGGAAAAATTAGTAGACGAACACGGTCAATTAATGAAGGACAGGACAGGAACAATTAGTAGACCAACATGGTCAATCAATGAAGGACAGGACAGGAACAATTAGTAGACGAACATGGTCAATCAATGAAGGACAGGACAGGAACAATTAGTAGACCAACATGGTCAATCAATGAAGGACAGGACAGGAACAATTAGTAGACGAACATGGTCAATCAATGAAGGACAGGACAGGAACAATTAGTAGACAAACATGGTCAATCAATGAAGGACAGGAACAATTAGTAGACAAACATGGTCAATCAATGAAGGACAGGAACAATTAGTAGATGAACTTGGTCAATCAATGGAAAAGAACAATTAGTAGACGAACACGGTCAATCAATGGACAGGAACAATTAGTAGACGAACACGGTCAATCAATGGAAAGGAACAATTAGTAGACGAACACGGTCAATCAATGGACAGGAACAATTAGTAGACGAACACGGTCAATCAATGGAAAGGAACAATTAGTAGACGAACACGGTCAATCAATGAAAGGAACAATTAGTAGACGAACACGGTCAATCAATGGAAAGGAACAATTAGTAGACGAACACGGTCAATCAATGGACAGGAACAATTAGTAGACGAACATGGTCAATCAATGGAGAGGAAAAATTAGTAGACGAACACGGTCAATCAATGGAAAGGAACAATTAGTAGACGAACATGGTCAATCAATGGAAAGGAACAATTAGTAGACGAACACGGTCAATCAATGGACAGGAACAATTAGTAGACGAACATGGTCAATCAATGGACAGGAACAATTAGTAGATGAACACGGCCAATCAATGGAGAGGAACAATTAGTAGACGAACATGGTCAATCAATGAACAGGAACAATTAGTAGACGAACACGGTCAATCAATGGAGAGGAACAATTAGTAGACAAACACGGTCAATCAATGGACAGGAACAATTAGTAGACGAATATACAAAATAAACACAAGGCGGTATTGAGCAGCTAGACTAACAGAAAGAGAAAACAACAAAAAATAGTTATTCTGAAGCTATACCCGAGGTCTCACATAGTATTTTCTATTTTGCGTATTTGATATCTGTGTTTATCTTAGTAAACGAACACTTCGATGGTTGATGGAACGGCGACAGAACGGATATGGGAATACTCCAATTGCCGAGACGCCAATCTGAACTGTAGACTAAACACTAAACATAGAGTGGTATTTTGGCCAGCACTGTTTGGTAACCATTATGTTAATAATCGTCTGTATATCTCTAACATGGCTTACTCGCGGTCTCATCATCTGTTCATCTCTAACATGGCCTACTCACGGTCTCATAATCTGTACATCTCTAACATCGCCTACTCACGGTCTCATCATCTGTACATCTCTAACAAGGCCTACTCACGGTCTAATCATCTGTACATCTCTAACATCGCCTACTCACGGTCTCATCATCTGTACATCTCTAACATGGCCTACTCACGGTCTCATCATCTGTACATCTCTAACATGGCCTACTCACGGTCTCATCATCTGTACATCTCTAACATGGCCTACTCACGGTCTCATCAGCTGCACATCTCTAACATCGCCTACACATGGTCTCATCATCTGTACATCTCTAACATCGCCTACTCACGGTCTCATCATCTGTACATCTCTAACATCGCCTACTCACTGTCTCATCATCTGTACATCTCTAACATCGCCTACTCACTGTCTCATCATCTGTACATCTCTAACATCGCCTACTCACTGTCTCATCATCTGTACATCTCTAACATCGCCTACTCACGGTCTCATCATCTGTACATCTCCAACATCGCCTACTCAATGTCTCATCATCTGCACATCTCTAACATCGCCTACTCACTGTCTCATCATTTGTACATCTCTAACATGGCCTACTCACGCTCTCATCATCTGCACATCTCTAACATCGCCTACTCACTGTCTCACCATCTGTACATCTCTAAAATCGCCTACTCACGGTCTCATCAGCTGTACATCTCTAACATCGCCTACTCACGGTCTCATCAGCTGCACATCTCTAACATCGCCTACTCACGGTCTCATCATCTGCACATCTCTAATATCGCCTACTCACGGTCTCATCATCTGCACATCTCTAACATCGCCTACTCGCGGTCTCATCTGCTGTACATCTCTAACATGGCCTACTCACGGTCTCATCATCTGTACATCTTTAACATCGCCTACTCACGGTCTCATCATCTGTACATCTCTAACATCGCCTACTCACGGTCTCATCATCTGTACATCTTTAACATCGCCTACTCACGGTCTCATCATCTGTACATCTCTAACATCGCCTACTCACGGTCTCATCATCTGTACATCTCTAACATCGCCTACTCACTGTCTCATCATCTGTACATCTCTAACATCACATACACTCTGTCTTATTTCCCTCCTTATATTAACAGAACGAGAAACGTAAATGTTACAAACAAACAGAAACACTTCCTCATTATAAAAAAAAAAAAACCACCAAACAGAAAACATGAAAATACCTCCCACTGCTACCTGTCATTACCTGTGATCAAAGCTACCTGGACAAGGTATCAAATATCAGCATCCATTGCTGTGAAGTCGATCACAGGAAGAAATAGCCCAGATGTTTCCCTCGTAATACAAGATTTCCCGTTTTTCATGATGTCTCTCTTTTCTACGCATTTTAAGCTCTGTCTTTATCTGTCTATCTTCTTCCTCTCCTTCTTTCCTTCCTCATTTGCCTTTCAGCATCGAGGGGAGATATAATTTGTGGTCCCTCGCTCTTATGTTGCCATCTCCCGCGGTTATGTTTCCTGGTGCTACTAATATTTCATCAATTCATATTTTTTGTGGTCGGCCCTTGGGTCTGGTGTTCTCACAACGTTTACTGAAGGCTCGTTGTGTTGTAATTTGATTTTTCTGTCTTATCACGTGGTCGACCCCTTTTATCTGTTGTTTCTTTATGTACTCCATGGCGAAAATTATTCCTAGCTTCTTTTCTGAGTTCTTCATTTTTATGATCTTTCTCTCAGGCTGTTTCCTTTCATTCGTCCAACATCTCGGCAGTGGTTCTTCTGCTACTTCTTCTTCTACCTCTTCTTCTTCTGCTTCTACCTCTTCCTCTACTTCTTCTTCTTTCCTTCCTCATCTGCCTTTCAGCGTCGAGGGGAGATATAATTTGCGGTCTTTTGCTCTTTTGTTCGCCTCTGCTGCTGTTATGTTTCCTAGTACTTCTAATATTCCATCGATCCATCTTTTTCGTGGTCGACCCTTGGGTCTGGTGTTCTCACAACGTTTGTTGAAAGCTCGTTGTGTTGTGCTTTGTTCTTTCTGCCTTGTCACGTGGCCAAACGATTTTAGCTGTTGTTTCCTTATATATTCTATGGCTTTTAAGTTCTTCATTTCTGATCTTATCTCTCAGACTGTATCCTATCATTCGTCTAACACATTTCATCTCAGTAGAGGTTATTTTTTCTTATTGTTCTTGCATCTAGGGTCCAGGTCTGGCATTGGTAGCACAACGTTGGGATGAAGATTGTATTGTATAGTGCTCGTTTTGCCTCCACAGTTATTTCCTTGTTGGACAATAGTGGTGATAAAAAGTGAAAACAAATTAAAGTACCCCGTCATGCCAAGTGACGTATAGGGAATATGGTGTTAGTGACCATAAATTTTACAGACCTTCGGCACATGATTTTTGGGGTAATGTGGTCGGTATTACGCCCGTGTCACTTCACTTTCCCAGAAAAAATTCCGGTACCCATTAAAGGCTGGGTGAACCTGGAACCTGGAACCGTCGGTTGGATCGAACCCTACTCCTTGTCCTTTGTAGTCCAATTCACTAACCACTGACTTATCGCTACTCCCAATGGTGGTGATAGCTGTCCGATTATTTGACAGGCTCTTTTGCATCTAGAGTCTATTTCTCCCGCATTTTATTATGTCGCTTGTCTCAAGACTTCCTAGATATTTAAATGTATCCCCTTATTTTACTTGTCTGCCGTCTATCTTTCTATTCGCATAAAATTGAAGTTGGCTACAACCTGTATATAAAATAAACATACAATGGACTTAAGCAGGTCAACCTAAAGAGGGAAGAGACAGACTATTATATTCTGCCCTTGTTCCCGTCATCACCAGCGCGGACTTAGCACCTATACTATATCCCCCCCCCCCAACATATTTTTAGAACCGTTCCACCTGTGTTTGGACCCTCCCAACTTGTCAACTACACTGGGTATCTGTGCGGACTAGCCCTCGTTCATTTTTCTTCTGGCCACAGCGCTGTACTCAGGGAAGACATTTTCATTATTATTTGTATTTCTCATTCTAGTTAGAAATTCTCTTGCTTTAGATACTTCATTATTAGTTAGCTATGTAGAGCTACTTTTATTTACTTACATATCTGTATATGTGTGTTGTGAGTTCCTGCTGAAAGCCTATTGAGCCAAAAAGTTGTTCATTTATGTCGTCCATTAATTACTTAAAGCTTTAACCGTACCATTTTTTTTCTCTTTTTTTTTCATTTCTTATTGTTTCCTCCCATTCTTGATTCCATTTTTTTTCGTTTTCTTCTTTCCTCTTTCGTTCTACTTATTCTTGTGCCTGTCTTATTCTCATCCTTTTCCTATCTTTTCATGGTTTCATACACTTATTAATTATCCCTCTTGTTTCCTCCTGCTCCTCTTTCTCCTTCTTAATTATTCATATTACTATTATCATTTGTCTTTTCTTTGTCTTCTCGTTCTCCTCTTCCATTTTCTTCATATTATTCTTCTTCATTAATATTTATTTAGCTTTTCTTCATATCTTCTATTTCCTATTTGTATTATTCTTGCAATTGCTTCATTTTCTTCCTTGTTGTTGTTGTTATTGTTATTATTGATCTTTTTGCATTTTCTTAAAATTCTTCGTTTACTATTCTTTTTTTACGGCTATTATTGTATATTTTTAATTTTCTTCTTTTCCTCCTTCTACTACCACCATAATCATCACCACAAAAACCACTATAACCACCATCATCACGACTTTTACTATCATACCACCAAACCAACTACTACCATTTCTTCTACTACTGCTACTACTACTATTTCTTCTACTACTGCTACTACTACTATTTCTTCTACTACTGCTACTACTACTATTTCTTCTACTACTGCTACTACTACTATTTCTTCTACTACTGCTACTACTACTATTTCTTCTACTACTGCTACTACTACTATTTCTTCTACTACTGCTACTACTACTATTTCTTCTACTACTGCTACTACTACTGCTACTACAACTACTACTACTATTTCTTCTACTACTGCTACAACTACTACTATTTCTTCTACTACTGCTACAGCTACTACTATTTATTCTACTACTGCTACAACTACTACTATTTCTTCTACTACTGCTACAGCTACTACTATTTCTTCTACTACTGCTACAACTACTATTTCTTCTACTAATGTTACAACTACTACTATTTCTTCTATTACTGCTACAGCTACTACTATTTCTTCTACCTCAGCTACTACTACTATTTCTTCTATTACTGCTAATACTACTATTTCTTCTACTACTGCTAATACTACTATTTCTTCTACTACTGCTACTACTGCTACTACAGCTACTACTACTACTACTACTATTTTTCTTCTACTACTGCTACTACAGCTACTACTACTACTAATACTACTATTTCTTCTACTACTGCTACTACTATTTCTTCTACTACTGGTACTACAGCTGCTACTACTACTACTATTTTTCTTCTACTACTGCTAAAACTACTACTATTTTTACTACTACTGCTACCACTACTACTATTTCTTCTACTACTGTTACAACTACTACTATTTCTTCTACTACTGCTAATACTACTATTTCTTCTACTACTGCTAATACTACTATTTCTTCTACTACTACTACTACTATTTCTTCTACTACTGCTACTACTATTTCTTCTACTACTGCTACTACTATTTCTTCTACTACTGCTACTACTATTTCTTCTACTACAGCTACTAATATTTCTTCTACTACTGCTACTACTATTTCTTCTACTACTGCTAATACTACTATTTCTTCTACTACTACTACTACTATTTCTTCTACTACTACTACTATTTCTTCTACTACTGCTAATACTACTATTTCTTCTACTACTGCTAATACTACTATTTCTTCTACTACTACTACTACTACTATTTCTTCTACTACTACTACTACTACTATTTTTCTTCTACTACTGCTACAACTACTACTATTTCTTCTACTACTGCTACAACTACTACTATTTCTTCTACTACTGCTACAACTACTACTATTTCTTCTACTACTGCTACAACTACTACTATTTCTTCTACTACTGCTACAACTACTACTATTTTTCTTCTACTACTGCTACAACTACTACTATTTCTTCTACTACTGCTACAACTACTACTATTTCTTCTACTACTGCTACAACTACTACTATTTCTTCTACTACTGCTACAACTACTACTATTTCTTCTACTACTGCTACAACTACTACTATTTCTTCTACTACTGCTACAACTACTACTATTTCTTCTACTACTGCTACAAATAATACTCTTTCTTCTACTACTGCTACAACTACTATTTCTTCTAGTACTGCTACCACTACTTTTATTTCTTCTACTACTGCTACAACTACTACTATTTCTTCTACTACTGCTACAACTACTACTATTTCTTCTACTACTGCTACAACTACTACTATTTCTTCTACTACTGCTACAACTACTACTATTTTTCTTCTACTACTGCTACAACTACTACTATTTCTTCTACTACTACTACTACTACTATTTTTCTTCTACTACTGCTACAACTACTACTATTTCTTCTACTACTGCTACAACTACTACTATTTTTCTTCTACTACTGCTACAACTACTACTATTTATTCTACTACTGCTACAACTACTATTTCTTCTACTACTGCTACAACTACTACTATTTTTCTTCTACTACTGCTACAACTACTACTATTTCTTCTACTACTGCTACAACTACTACTATTTCTTCTACTACTGTTACAACTACTACTATTTCTTCTACTACTGTTACAACTACTACTATTTCTTCTACTACTGCTACAACTACTATTTCTTCTAGTACTGCTACAACTACTACTATTTCTTCTACTACTGCTACCACTACTGCTATATCTTTTACTACTGTTACAACTACTACTATTTCTTCTACTACTGCTACCACTACTGCTATATCTTCTACTACTGCTACAACTACTACTATTTCTTCTACTACTGCTACCACTACTTTTATTTCTTCTACTACTGCTACAACTACTATTTCTTCTACTACTGCTACCACTACTACTATTTCTTCTACTACTGCTACAACTACTACTATTTATTCTACTACTGCTACAACTACTACTATTTCTTCTACTACTGCTACCACTACTACTATTTCTTCTACTACTGCTACCACTACTACTATTTCTTCTACTACTGCTACCACTACTACTATTTCTTCTACTACTGCTACAACTACTATTTCTTCTAGTACTGCTACAACTACTACTATTTCTTCTACTACTGCTACCACTACTGCTATATCTTTTACTACTGTTACAACTACTACTATTTCTTCTACTACTGCTACCACTACTGCTATATCTTCTACTACTGCTACAACTACTACTATTTCTTCTACTACTGCTACCACTACTTTTATTTCTTCTACTACTGCTACAACTACTATTTCTTCTACTACTGCTACCACTACTACTATTTCTTCTACTACTGCTACAACTACTACTATTTATTCTACTACTGCTACAACTACTACTATTTCTTCTACTACTGCTACCACTACTACTATTTCTTCTACTACTGCTACCACTACTACTATTTCTTCTACTACTGCTACCACTACTACTATTTCTTCTACTACTGCTACCACTACTACTATTTCTTCTACTACTGCTACCACTACTACTATTTCTTCTACTACTGCTACCACTACTACTATTTCTTCTACTACTGCTACCACTACTACTATTTCTTCTACTACTGCTACAACTACTACTATTTCTTCTACTACTGCTACAACTACTACTATTTCTTCTACTACTGCTACAACTACTACTATTTCTTCTACTACTGCTACCACTACTACTATTTCTTCTACTACTGCTACAACTACTACTATTTCTTCTACTACTGCTACAACTACTACTATTTCTTCTACTACTGCTACCACTACTACTATTTCTTCTACTACTGCTACCACTACTACTATTTCTTCTACTACTGTTACAACTACTACTATTTCTTCTACTACTGCTACAACTACTACTATTTCTTCTACTACTGCTACAACTACTACTATTTCTTCTACTACTGCTACAACTACTACTATTTCTTCTACTACTGCTACAACTACTACTATTTCTTCTACTACTGCTACAACTACTACTATTTCTTCTACTACTGCTACAACTACTACTATTTTTACTACTACTGCTACAACTACTACTATTTCTTCTACTACTGCTACAACTACTACTATTTTTACTACTACTGCTACAACTACTACTATTTCTTCTACTACTGCTACAACTACTACTATTTCTTCTACTATTGCTACAACTACTGCTATATCTACCACTACTAATACTACTACTACAAGATGTTTCCAAAGGACTGTACTACATCTACTACTATTACTACTTTTACTAATACTACCACTGCTACATACACAACTTCTAATATATGAATAGCACTACTTTTACTTCTCTACTACCGCTACTACCTCAAACTACTACCACTACCAACACTTTTACTATCACTACTTTTTTGGCTTACTTATTTTCATCATTCTGTTCCTCTTCTTCATCCGCTACTGTTATTTCTAATAGTAATTCTTCCCTATTCCCATTTCTTCTTTAGTCTAAACTATCACTACTACCATCACTAATATCACCACTACTACAATTACTAACATCACCACTACTACAATTACTAACATCACCACTACTACAATTACTAACATCACCACTGTTACAATTACTAACACCACCACTACTACAATTACTAGCATCCTCCATTACTACAATTACTAGCATCTCCACTACTACAATCACTAATATCACCACTACTACAATCACTAACATCACCACTACTACAATTACTAGCATCTCCACTACTACAATTACTAACATCACCGCTACTACAATTACTAACATCTCCACTACTACATTTACTAGCATCACCACTACTACAACTACAAGCATCACCACTACTTCAATTACTAAAATCACCACTACTTCATTTACTAGCATCATCACTATTATAATTACTAGCATCACCACTATTGCAATTACTAACATCAACGATACTATAGTTACTAACAGCACCGCTACTACAATTACTAACATCACCGCTACTACAGTTACTAACATCACCACTACTTCGATTACTAAAATCACCACTACTTCATTTACTAGCATCACCACTATTACAATTACTAACATCACCGCTACTGCAGTTACTAACATCACCACTACTTCAGTTACTATCATCCACTACTTCAATTACTAACATCACCACTACTTCAGTTACTAACATCACCACTACTAAAGTTACTAACATCACCACAACTTCAGTTACTAACATCACCACTACTACAATTACTAACATCACCAGTACTTAAATTACTAACATAACCACTACTACAATTACTAACATCACCACCACTTCAGTTACTAACATCACCTCTACTTCAATTACTAGCATCACCACTACTATAATTAATGCGGTACGTTCTTTTGTTTTCTTACATTGTTGCAGACTTTTTTTCTTTTATTTGTTCTGATACGTTCTTTTCATTCATTTTTCTTTATTTCTTACTATATTCGTTTCCTTCTTCTTCGCCTGTTTGTTCTTGTTTGTACTGCTTATTTTGATCTTTGATCATTCATCTGCACTTTTCTTCTTTCTTTTCTTTTTTTTTCAGTTTTTTTCCCCACCTTCTGTTCTTCATAATGTTGTTTTCTTTCCTTTCTGCCCTTTTTTTTGCTCTTCTTTGTGTTTATGCTTTTTAAAAAATTATTTTCTCTTTCGTTCTGTTCTTTATCTTATATTTTTCGTCATTCTTTTTTCTCTCTTCCTTCTTCTTGTTTTTATTTTTTTCCTTGTTTTTTCCCCCTTCCTTTCTTCTTTGTTCTGCTTCTACTTTTACATTCTATTTCCAAAAATCAGCAGTCTCTTCATAGATACACGACTGATCCATGACTGTCGCTCCTTTTTGCAATAATTCTTATGGCCTGTCTCAGATTTTCTCTGTCACATATTTTTGTTTTCTAGGAACAGCTTTCCAATATTAGATCTCAGTCTAAGATAGGCAGTGAACACAGGCATCTATAATTTTTTTAAGGCCAAACAGCTAGACTAACAGAAAGACACGACTAACATCAAGCACTAGTAATGTAATAAATCGAGCAGCTAGACTAATAGAAAGACATGACTAACATCAAGCACTAAAAATGTAATAAATCGAGCAGCTAGACTAATAGAAAGACACGACTAACATCAAGCACTAAAAATGTAATAAATCGAGCAGCTAGACTAATAGAAAGACATGACTAACATCAAGCACTAAAAATGTAATAAATCGAGCAGCTAGACTAATAGAAAGACACGACTAACATCAAGCACTAAAAATGTAATAAATCGAGCAGCTAGACTAATAGAAAGATATGACTAACATCAAGCACTAAAAATGTAATAAATCGAGCAGCTAGACTAATAGAAAGACACGACTAACATCAAGCACTGAAAATGTAATAAATCGAGCAGCTAGACTAATAGAAAGACACGACTAACATCAAGCACTGAAAATGTAATAAATCGAGCAGCTAGACTAATAGAAAGACACGACTAACATCAAGCACTAAAAATGTAATAAATCGAGCAGCTAGACTAATAGAAAGACACGACTAACATCAAGCACTGAAAATGTAATAAATCGAGCAGCTAGACTAATAGAAAGACACGACTAACATCAAGCACTAAAAATGTAATAAATCGAGCAGCTAGACTAATAGAAAGACACGACTAACATCAAGCACTAAAAATGTAATAAATCGAGCAGCTAGACTAATAGAAAGACATGACTAACATCAAGCACTAAAAATGTAATAAATCGAGCAGCTAGACTAATAGAAAGACACGACTAACATCAAGCACTGAAAATGTAATAAATCGAGCAACTAGACTAACAGAAAGACACGACTAACATCAAGCACTAAAAATGTAATAAATCGAGCAGCTAGACTAACAGAAAGACACGACTAACATCAAACACTAAAAATGTAATAAATCTAGCAGCTAGACTAACAGAAAGACATGACTAACATAAAGTTAACCGCCTTAGGCGTCACCAAAAGTATATGACGCCAAAGACGGTTAACTCCAATTTATGCATGACAGCACATGCTCGCAAAACTGACAACGTCACCAAATATAGAGGGATTATTTTCTGCACGTGGGCCTTATTAAACTATAGATAGCTGTGGTAGTGAAACATAATAACTTACATCATCTAAATTCTATTACGTCATCGTCGAATCTGTGGCCTTGCGATAGACCATAGCCAACTTTAGATTTACTAAGGCCGGCGGGCTGATAGGGAAATCCCGGAAGCGCCAAAAGTCTTTAACGTTTTCAGCTAAGAGAGCTATTGACAGCTGACGTTATTTTACCCACAACCACAATTGCTCGCAAAACCGAAAACGTCACAGGTTTTGGGCGATCCATTTCAAACCTCGGACCTTAGTAAAACCATAGTTGGCTGTTTTTAGACCGGTCCCCGTTGCCCTAAAAATTGGGAGGACGAGATAAAGATCCCTGAGGATGTTCCTGATTTATTTCCAGCCTCTGTGCATCTGCCGGTTCTTCGTGTCAAGAGGGAAGTTGCCTAAATTCAACAGTAATAAAAGTCTTTATATACAGAGCTTCGCAGCAGAGGGTAATCTGATCATCAGAAGTGGACCCCGTCGAGCAAGTGTTTCGGCTTTTTAGCTTCTTTACATTCTATAAGACGTGGACCCGCCTGGGTTACGACTCTGAACTCGAAAATTAAAAATATATTTGACATGAAATAAAAAAGGTACATTTATTATGGGCAACACGTCTGAGAGCTGCGGCGGAAATAGGGAAGGGACTTGTATTTCTCAATTGTTTAACATGCAGGATTTGCTGGGGACGAGATCCGATCACTTATGGACTTGTTGGATGTGCGACTAGGTTAATCCGTCAATGATACTTAACTTTGACAAACTAACCTAGTGAAACTTATCATCGAGAAAGAAAGGTAATTTAAACGAAGTAAAGGCAGACCCAGAGAAAAGTGGAATGATTAACAGCAAAAGACGAACCGGATATATTCTATGACAACGTGCGCCATTAAGACGGGAGAGAGTAAAATAGCGCTCTGTAGTCTACAATGACGTGATGGCACATGATGATGGTGATGATGATGACGTAGTTCAACATGTGTGCATGACGAATTGTGGGGTTTCACTGACACATTTCTATTCTTCTGCATCTATAGAAGTAAGCCTGATAGCTGAAAGGGAGGGAAACAACAAAAACTTTTACTAGTGTGACGTTTTCAGCTATATGAGTACGGGGAAATGAAAGAGCGGACAGGTTGGCTAGCTGCGCTGTCTTTGAAGACGGTGAACCAATTGATATGGCGGACGTGAACAATGCCCTCCGAGATGTGAGAACGGCATAGGACTTCGACAACCATGAGTCCACGTCACTCTTTCGGATGAAAGAAATGGAAGTTAAGATGGGCACAGCCAGAAACGAGAAACTTAGTGGACGTGTAAGAAGAATAATCAACCAACACAGAACTGGAGTCGTCAGTCGCTGGACACTGCGAGACTTGCTGAGGAGGGGATCTGAGCACGTATGGACATATTCGAAGTGCAATGATGGTAACAATAACTTAATTCAGCTATACCAGTTATAGGTAGCTGACGTCATTATATCCACAACCGACCCTGTTCGCAATGCTGAAAACGTCACAAAGTTTGGGTGATCACTTTCAACCCACGAACCTTATTAAAACTATATTCGACTATAGCTGATGTTTTCCTACCCACAACAGACTCTGATCTCAAAACTTAAAATATTACGCTAGTTTGGGGTTTCCACTGTTTTCCTGTCAATCCTAAGGCTAATTTCTATAGACTGCCATGATCTATCTCGCTCTTCATTTTTTCCTGCTTCGAAACAAATAGTCCCAACATAATAGAGTCCCGTCCCCGTTCTGTACCCAACCTCCCCAACGAATGCTACGCCTCTGTATCTTAAATAAAATAATGTTGCTTCTAGTGATCACCGTCCGTTTATTTCTCTTTATTGCTTCCAAATTGGCCTCCATCTAACCATCTATCTTCTCTATCCACTTTGATTGTCAAATCGTTTTCGACAATCCGATCAACGGCTCCCTCATGTCCCAATTCCACAGTGCCTGTCTCTGCAATAATTCAAACATCGTGTTCAACCATCCCCGAAACTCCATCACTCATTCTGTCGTATCCCTCCTTTCAACCAATCCTCTGCATCAACTCATCTTTTCTCATCAATTATCTACTTTTTTTAAGCGCTCTAATTTTCTTCCTTTAACATTATATATATTTCCCAAGGCCGTTGTTTCATCTTCTTATGTTCTGCCTGCCTTGTGTTTTAACATATGAAAAAGTGTCATGAAAACAGAATATAAATTAATTTGTTTTCTCATATGTCTGGTGACAGATTAATTTTGCATTGTTCGTTGTCAGGCATTAGGATAAAAATATGTCGGTGTGAATTGTTTTTATGTTAGTAATTAGCCAGCAAGAGAAAGATAGGAGTGGTGGGGATATGAAGGGATGGGCAGACAATATTAATAATGAATTGACAGAGTTTGGTTTCGTAAGGCATTATGTTCATTATGAAATAGAGAAAGAGAGAGACATACAGGCAGATATAAGGAAAGAGAAAGTGGTAAAGAAATAGCTTTAAGAAAGAGAGGATGAAAAAGAAAGAAAAAACGAGAATGATACAAAAAAGAGAAATATATGAAGATAGAGAGATAATAAAATTGAGAGAGAGAGAGAGAAAGCGGGAGAAAAAGGAAAGAGAGATAGGGGAATGGGGAGATAGAGATTACTTTTGTAGACATTCATGGATCTACGAATTCTCAATAATTGAGGGATAAGGGATAGATTGAGAGAGTGAATCGGTCAATTACTCATTCAGTTGATCAATCGATGAATCAGTCTGCCATTCAGTCTGTAAATCTGTCAATTAATAAATTACTCATTTAGTCGTTCAATAAATCATTCAGTCATTTAAGGTTTGTGTCAGTCTGTAAAGGTAAAAGCTAAAGGTCAAGTACGAGACTTGAATCAGCGTCTTAACACGCGAGTTTTCACCTATATGTGATCGGCCGCCTATCCAGAAGTGTTCGTAGACTTCTGGATAGTGTCACTTCAAGCATCGAAACTCACGATGCGAGGCGGCATTCCTCACCTACCCAGGGTGCTACCCTGGTATCAGAGTGTCAGTCTGTGAGATGATAAATAAATAAAACAGTCAGTGAGTTATTTATTTATTTATTGAGTTAATCTGTAAGTGAGCTAATCAATCAATCAATCAATCATTCTTCTTCTACTTTGTATATTCTTTTTTTCCCCCGGTTCTTTTTTTTTTATATTTCGTCGATTTCTTCATATTCAGTTTGTCAGTCATGCGGTTAGTCAGAGAGTGACGTTAGTCAGTGGAACAGTTATGAGATCTCATCACAGTCTTGGCAGCCACTAAGGTGTTCACTCATTTTTCTCACTGACAATTACAGAAGCAACAAATAAACTGGCTCGCCCATCTAGAAAGAAATGCCACGTGATTCCTTATTATACAAAGCATATATTAAAAGAGGAGAAGGGAGAAGAGCAAGAGGCAGACCCGGAGTAAGATGGACAGACAACATCAAAGAAACGTTACAACAGCATCATGTGACAATGAGTGAAGCCGCCAGAAGAGCGAGAACCAGAACTTTGTATCTCCCTCGACACCCAAACGAGTACTAGAATAAGTGAAGAAAGAAAGAAAGAAAGAAAGAAAGAAAGAAAGAAAGAAAGAAAGAACAAATACTCCGCCGTACCAATACTTTCAATAGCTCGCTAGTCAGAACTCATTGCATGTCGCCTCACTTTTTACTTACAGCTTCCAATGTAAGTACCTCTACTGCTACGAAGATCATGCTCTATCCTAAGACCTTTGCCTTAAGTTCAAACAGGCACATTGCAGGTTCAACGAAGTTGCCTTTACGTTGGTAAATGTAGTCCCATATCAAGAGTCATTGCGTTAGAAAGTCTTAGTGACGTCATTGCATGAATCATCAGCTACATGTCTGACTTCCTTCCTCGCTACCTTCTCTTCGTTAATAATGTCTCTTGTACCTATTTATAGAGGCTTAATAGACCCCAAGAGCCTTTTAGATCAGTGTAGGGAAAGTGACCTCATCTGGCATTTGAACTCAGAACCTACATGTCGGCTGATAAATGCATTGAGCACAACGCTACCAGAATCATATTTCTTATTATTTCTGACGAAGTCCCTAGATGTAACGATAATGACTATTTTAACGTCTCGCTCTTGATGTGTCAGCCTTTATACGATTGACCTCAGCTGTTACTGCACTGCTCTCTTAACTTCCTCGTGCTGACCCGTTCTCCGGGGCTAACTGGAAGATCGTTTCAGCCTTGACCTGGCTGGGAGCTGTAGTACTTCTGTCTGGGTGGTAGTGCTATTATTACTGTATTATGCGTATTGTGACGCGACAAATTCACTGGTGTTGAAATTCTCGTAGACAAATAATAATAAATAAATATTATTATAGAGGGAAACTTCCGAGGCGATAATCAGCGAATCAATTCAGAGGTAGAGGTATGTTTACAGCACAAGGAAAAATTGACAAATAATCAACAACAGAAAAAAAAATATGGACCAAAGCAGGATCGAACCCGTACTCAGTGGCACAGCGCCTTGCCAATCTCCCTAGATGGATTACGCTAGGCAAGATATTGCAACTGCTGAACACATAACAAACACGCTAGTTGTAAGAATTTTGCCGGCTTTTAATTCCGCTCACTATCGGGTCCCAACACTGCACACGTGACATGGCATGTCAATCACACTTGGATGATGCGCACTCATACAATTCCTCTTGTCTACAGCCCTATCACTTGCCGCTGGGGCTCTAGGTTCATTCATACTAGTAACTACTTTGATTGTCAACCTCTCCCTATCGAACGGTTCCCCCTATGCTACCTATCTTCTATCGGCCCTACTCTGTCGCTTTACTACTGATTACGAACTGTATTAGTTCCGGTTTTCTCACTATCCTGTCCGCCTAAACTGTTCCTGACGTTACCTCCCGTATTAGTCTCTACGTCTCTGCCTAACGTGACTTTCTGCCGGTCCAATTTCTCTCAAGTCTGTAATTTCTCTCAAATGTGTCTAATTTCTCTCAAGTCTGTAATTTCTCTCAAGTGCTCCGAATTTCTCTCAAGTCTGTAATTTCTCTCAAATGTGTCTAATTTCTCTCAAGTCTGTAATTTCTCTCAAGTGTGTCTAATTTCTCTCAAGTGCGTCTAATTTCTCTCAAGTGTGTCTAATTTCTCTCAAGTGTGTCTAATTTCTCTCAAGTGTGTCTAATTTCTCTCAAGTGCGTCTAATTTCTCTCAAGTGTGTCTAATTTCTCTCAAGTGCGTCTAATTTCTCTCAAGTGTGTCTAATTTCTCTCAAGTGTGTCTAATTTTTCTCAGGTGTGTCCCGATCCTTAAATCTGAATCGTTTTGGCCAATCACAATGACTTCCTACGCGTCTTTCTGCCAACTCCTTTCTGATCATAACTTCCACACTTCCTACGTGAACTTTCTACTATCGTCTCCATATTTTTCACCGTGACTTCCTCTTACTGTCTTTTTATTTTTTTTCCCTTGACCTTGTCCTATCGTCTCTTTATTTACTCACCTAATTTTCCACTCCTCTCCCCTCCACATAGAGACTAGGAACTGAATTTTGCATGTTAATCCGTTTTTCCCTGGCAGTCGTATGCACAGGGTCCCTCGCCACACAGGCAGACAACTCCGTCTTCGGAGGTACTCACATTTTTTTCATCGATGAGTAATTGAAGTTTCAAGCAGGACCTCGCTGCTGAGACCAGGAGTGGTTGCCGCAGAGAGAAATCCTAAATACAAATCCCAACTGGTGCAGGTGCAGCCGCAATTTGAACCCACCAAATCTCTGTCTCGAGGCTGGCGTCTTGTCTCGAGACGAACCACTTCCCCTGGAATCATATTCAAGTAAAAGAATAAAAGAATCGTTCAAAAAACTCTTTCAATAATTGCTATGCTCCAATTCCATTCGTGGGTTCGTTAATGATCTTGTATTTTCAAATGTCTGCAGCAGAAACTCCATATGAATCACTAACTGATTGTATGAACTTCTTTTCGTTCATATTCAGTATTTACATTCTTGATGATGATGATGATGATGATGATGATGATGATGATGAGGATGATGATGACAGCATTTATTGCTTTTTTTCTTTCTCGTCACTTCCTCTTAGCCCCCTTTCGAGAGTCGAGGGAGATGCAAAGCTCTAGTTCTTGCCCTCATGACAGCCTCAACCATTGCCCAGTGATGTTGTTGTAGCGTGTCTCTGATGTCGTCAGTCCATCTTACTCTGGGTCTACCACAGGCTTTTCTTCCACCTCCTCTTTTAATATAAATGTTGTCTAATATGTAACCTCATGTCGTTCATTACAGATGAGCAAACCAGTGCATCTGTTGTCTCGTTATGTAGTTGAGAATTGATTCGATGTCCAATATCTCTCTTGTGATATCGTTTCTAATTCTGTCTCTTTTGTTCACTCCAAGCACCTTTCTCAAACGTTGATCTCTATAGTATTTATACTTTTCCTATCTTTCTTTTCGTCTTTTCTCTTTTCACTGATACCGAAAGGTGTCGTGATTTAATTCATTTGTCGTTCTTGAGCTGCTCGAACTGTCTGAATTAGTGACCTTCCTTTGTTGTTACATGTCTCTGTCACTGTATCTATCCATCTTCTTCTAGGTCTTCCACTTGGTCTTTTTCCATGCATTTTCGAGAAGCACGCCCTTGATAGTGATTGGTGAGGATTCATTTTGACCAGGTCTAACCATCTAAGTTGTTGTTGCTCTATATATTTTTAACATTATTCCTACCGTTTTTCTTATGGTTTCATTTGGTATTCTATCTCTTCTTGTGTTGTTTGTAATTTTTCTCAAGCATCCCATCTCACATGTATTGATCTTTTTTAAATGTGATTTAGAAAGGGTCCATGTTTGACTTTCATAGCACACAGTTGGTATGAAAATGCTATTTATCATTTGTTGTTTGGCTGCTATAGAAATGTTTGGATGTCTTAACAATGGTGAAAGCTGGTAAATGTTTTCTCATTTGTAATTACAGTAATAGCACGATGGATGGAATTCTACTTTTCTAGCACAAACTGTCACTGTTTCCGTTCGAATACTGGTCACAAAGAAATCACAAATAAATCCGTTCGAAATCACATACAAGAACACTTGAATTTCTTTTTATTACGGGCAATGAAATTCATTAAATTTAATAAATTACTTCTCCTATATATGATTTTAAAATACAGACTAATTTTCTCTTAAAATACAGACTAATTTTCTCAGGGAGATCACCACAAATGGTGTCAAATTTACATCCCTTGAATTAAAACTGTAATTTAACCTTTTTAATCCTGTGAATAATTTTCTAATTTTAAAATATCTGAATTAAATTACTTCAAATTGTGTATTGTGATCGCAATCACATTTCTGATCATATTCAGTATTTCTTCTTCTTTTACTTCCTCTTTCTCTTCTTCTTTACTTCCACATTTCCCTTTCTGATCAAAACACAACACAACGAACCTCCAATAAACGTTGCGAGAACTTCAGACCCAAGGGCCGACCATGAAAAAGACGGATTGGCGAAATATTAGAAACACTCGGTAAACATAACAGCAGGAGAGGCGAACAGAAGTGCAAAGGTCCACATATTATATCTCCCCAAGATGCTGAAATGTGAATGAGGAAGGAAATGATGAGGAGAAGAAGAAGACGTATAATAATACCGTCAGATAATAATATCAGTTTCTCATGAACGTTGAGACAGATTTGATAGAGTTCAGAACTGATATTAAAACTGGCTCAGGCAAAAGCAGCTTTCCAAAAATTGAGGAAGATACTATGCAATCCATTTTTGACAATAGAAACAAGAAAAAGAGTTCTTAAATGTTATGTAGAGCCAGTCTTAACATATGGATATGAATCATGGACAATAAGACAACGGACAAGAAATTCGCTGGAGGCTGTAGAAATGTGGTTTTACAGAAGAATATTGAGAATAACATGGACGACTAAGAAATGTAATGAAAACGTTCTGAAAGAGGCCAAAGCAAAAAGAGAGCTAATTTCCAATATTAGGAGGAAGCCGTCATCGTTTTAGGCCATGCAATGAGAAGGGAACAGCTAGAATATATTGTAACAACTGGGAAAGTTGAGGGACGAAGAAACAGAGGGAAGCAAAGAGAAAAGATACCAGACAGCTTAAGAGAATGGCTTGGCAGAAGGTCAACAACAGAAATGATAAATAACTGTCGTGATCGAAAGTTGTGGAGAGACATGACCACCTACGCCATCAGGCCCGGTACTTGATGATAATTAAAACCGCTACAATTTTAGTCTTAGGTGGAATAGATAGTTTAAGTGCAAATGCAGTGTTCGTCTGCTTCTTATTCATTTTCTTTTTCTTCACCTCATCTTATACGTTCTACTTTGCCTTTATCATTTCCTTCTTCCCTGTCTTTTTCTCGTTCTTCAATTCCATCTTCTTCATTTACTTCATCTTCGTTTTCATCGTCGTCTTCGTCATCTTATATTATAATTATTTCTTTTGTACTTTCATTAATTTAATCAGTCATTCATTTTTTCTTTCCATGTCATCATCATCATCATCATCATGTACCCTGCCGGTTGGCGTAGGCGATCATGCCCCTCCACAATCTTCTATCTACAGTGCATCGTATCAGTTCTGTTGTTGACTGTTTTCCATGCCATGACACCAAGCTATCCAGTATTTTCTCTTTGTCGTCCGCGATCTCTCTTTCCTTTTATTTTGCCAGTTGTAACCAAGTATTCCAACTTTCCTCTTCTCATGATGTGCCCACAAAATGTTGATTGCTTCTTTCTGATGTTTTTTAAGAACTCCCTTTCTGTGTTGGCCTCTTTGAGAACTTCCTCATTGGTCTTTTTATCTGTCCAGGGAACTTTCAACATTCTTCTGAGAAATCCCATCTCTGTGGCCTCTAACCGTCTTTTCATTTGTTTGTCTACTGTCCATGATTCGCTTCCATAGGTCAGAATTGGTTCTATATAGCACTGATGAACTCTCTTTCTCATTTTTATTGACATAGATTTGTTGCATAAGATATTTTTCTTTTTTTGAAATGCTATTTTGGCCTGAGCTATTCTGCTTTTTATTTCTGTGGTGCATCTCCCATCTGATGTAATTATTGTGCCCAAGTATTTGAAACGTTGCACTTGTTTTAGATTTGTCTCGTTTATTTTAATGCTGCATAATGGTGATGATTGTTTCTTCGATATAACCATTACTTCTGTTTTCTTACTATTCAGACTGAGACCTTTCTTGTTGCTTTCTTCTACTATTATGTCTATCATTTCTTGTAGTTCGTTCTCTGTCTCTGCTATTAAGACTGTGTCATCCGCATATCGCAAATTATTTATGTTGTGACCGTTGACTTCAATTCCTTTTTTGTCTACTATTGATCTCATAATATATTCGCTGTAAAGTGAAAACAAGTCCAGAGGCTGAATTAAACTTTGAGGTCCCCACACATCCGCACGTCGTTCAAAATGAACAGTGGAAGGTCTCAGTTAAGAATGGTAAAAAAGTAAAGTACCCCCGTCACGCCAAGTGGCGTATAGGGAAATATAGTGTTAGTGACCGTATATTTTACAGACCTTCAGCACATGATTTTTGGGGTAATGTGGTCGGTAATACGCCCGTGCTGCTTTACTTTCCCAGAAAAAATTCCGGTACCCATTGAAGGCTGGGTGAACCCGGAAGCCGTCGGTTGGGATCGAACCCTACCCCATGTCCTTTGTAGTCCAGTTCACTAACCACTGAGCTATCGCGGCTCTCAGTTAAGAATGCTATTGTTCAAAAATTAATTCTGAAAATGTGTTCAGGCCACTCGTATTGTTTGACTCAAAGCTGTAGCTGATTTATTGTTCTAGAACATGTAATAGAGTTTATCTTCATTCCGTTGTCCGTTTGTGGTTTGTGTTGTTCTAGTTTTCTGAAGAAAGCCGCATGTAAGTCGAAATGTCATGATTTTGTTGTGTTGTTTTTTTTTTTTTGTAAAGCTGTCACGATACCTTTGTTGGAATGCACTTTACATCCTATTTTGCTATCAGCTTTACCTTAGCACTGCAACTATTTGCCTGTTCTTTGTTGCTTATATAGATTGTGCTTAACTCCGACCCTTTCCTGTTGGTCGTTAGGACAAACTTATTCAACTTCGCCAAACTTCTCTATTTCTCATCGTACTCAGTCATTCTTTTGGATTCTGCGAAATCGAAGTCTGTCTGTTCTTTGATATTATCTTCCCATCTCTTTCGCAAATAGACAGCAGTAGATACGATTATACGGTAACTTTGTTAACCTCAGACAGAAGATGTACAAAAGAGGTGAGATGCAGAATTGCTCAGGCAAAAGCAGCTTTACAAAAAATGAGGAAGATACCATGGAATCCATTTTTGACAATACAAACAAGAAAAAGAGTTCTTAAATGTTATGTAGAGCCAGTCTTAACATATGGATGTGAATCATGGACAATAGGACAACAGACAAAGAAAATCTCTGGAGTCTAGAAATGTGGTTTTACAGAAGAATGTTGAGAATACCATGGACAGCTAAGAAGAGTAATGAAAACGTTATGAGAGAGGTCAAAGCAAAAAAGAGAGCTAATTTCCAATATTAGGAAGAAACAATCATCATTTTTTTGGCCATGTAAAGAGAAGGGAACAGCTGGAATATATTGTAACAACTGGGAAAATTGAGGGACGAAGAGATAGAGGGAAACAAAGAGAAAAATACCAGACCACTTAAGAGAATGGCTTGGCAGAAGGTCAACAACAGAAATGATAAAGAACTGTCGAGATCGAAAGTTGTGGAGAGACATGATCACCTACGCCAGCAGACCCTGTATTTGATGATGATGAGATACGATTATATGAAGCTGCGGTAGCTCACTGATTATCGAACTTCTTCGTCTTCGCCCTATCCTTCTTCCTCTTCGTTCTCTTCTTCCTTGACTTTTCCTTCTTCTTCGCTTTCTTATCATTCTTTTTCACTCTCTTCTTCTTCTTCTTCGCTCTCTTCTCAGTTGTCTCCTTCTTTGCCTTATTATTGTTTTTCGTCTCTTCTCTCTTCATCGGTCTACTTCTACTTTGTCTTCTTCCTTTCCTTCTTCTTCCTGTATTTGTCATCTTCTTCTTCGTCAATTCTACTACCGAGGAAAAGAAATCATGTTCTATCCCTACAGACGACTTCCAGGATTATCCTGCTATAGATGGCTAGATAATGGGTAAAACCTTTCCTTCCTCGCTACCATTCCTTCTCGCTACCATTCTTTCCTCGCTACTTCCCTTCTCGCTACAATCCTGTACTCCCTGCCTTCCTTTCTTCGCTACCTTCCCATCCTCGCTACCATCATGTACTCCCTGCCTTCCTTTCTTCGCTACCTTCCCATCCTCGCTACCATCATGTACTCCCTGCCTTCCTTTCTTCGCTACCTTCCCATCCTCGATACAATCCTGTACTCCCTGCCTTCCTTTCTTCGCTACCTTCCCATCCTCGATACAATCCTGTACTCCCTGCCTTCCTTTCTTCGCTGCCTTCCCGTCCACGCTACCTTCTCTCTCTTCGCTACCTTCTCTTCTTCGCTACCTTTCCTTCCCAAAGAATATATCAGGTGCCTATTTCAAGAGGTGCGGCGGATCGTTGCAACCAATATCTCTGAGCCTGCTCGCTGAGGGAGACCAACCTAAGGTTGTGACGTTTTCAGCATTGCAGTCAGGGGCGGTTGTGGGTAAAATGACGTCAGTCGTCCATAACTCGCATTGCTCAAGACATCGCAAGCATTGGGGTGTTTTGGGCAAAAAAAACCTCAGCGGGAAGGCTCTGAGATATCGGAGGCGACGGGCAGACACCGAGAACGTTTTAAGTCGGATCAGTGTTTGTTTGCCTCAACTGGGATTTAACCCCGAACTTTCACATTGTCTGGCAAATGCTTCAACCACAACACCATCGCACTGTCACATAATGCGTGCTGGATACACGTTTTAGAAAAACAAGGCGGCCTGGCATGATATCGACCACCTTTAACTGTGCCGTTGGTAATTAAGAATTATGGGAACAAACATATTTTCTGTAGGTCTTTGTAAAACAAGCAAAGTATATGGTGTTAGTGACCATAATTTTTACAGGTCTTCAGCACATTATTTTTGGAGTAATGTGGTCAGAATTACGCCTGTGCGTTTTACTATCACCGAAAAAATCCGGTACCCATTTAAGACTGGGTGAATCTGGAAGCCGTCAATCAGGATGGAACCCGGTCTCTTGTGCTTAATAGTCCAGCTCACTAACCACTGAGCTATCGCGGCTATGTCTCTGTACTTGCAAGAAAACCCCCATCTTATTTTTCTAATATAATTATTGCTACCAAGGTTTAGAACAGTGTTTTTGAGAGCGTGTGGTTATTAATTTTATCCTCTAATTGGAGGTGGGTGGAGGTAAGTTCAACACTGCACCGCTAGATGGTTCTAAGTTCTCACAAGGACACAACAAGCAATCGAGCAATTGATGAGCTTTTGACTTTTGTGAAGGAGCTCACAATGAAATGGTTTGGCCTCGAATCTCGAACAAATGATCTTCAGGCTCTTTCTGTACGTTTCGACGCACCATGCGCCATGCCGATTCTGGGCATGTACGTTTAGCCGCACAGTGCGTCACTCTCAATTTGATTAGTTTAAACTGTCATCAAACCATTTTCTTTATATATGTCTTGTATCGTCTTGGTATTGGTGAAATGTAACTCCTTGTTTAACAACCCTAAAATTATTACATAACATGTTAAAGGGTTAGATAAATAAAATCATGTAGATTAATATTTAAAACCTTGAAATTTTCTCTGAAGTCTCGACCGCTAAATTGATTAAAACCCTTCCGTACTGAAAGAGTTAACAGAGACTAACATGCAATGAACTGTAAAAGGAGCGAGGTGGAGAGGTAGACAAGCAAAGAGGTGCGAAGATAACATCAAAGAATTGACAGTCTTCGATTTTACAGTCTCAGAGAATAACTGAATATAGAGAGAAATGGGGAGAGTTTACAAAACCTGTCAGTGAGGCTTCAACGACCTTCAGGGCTATGGGATGAAGAAGACCGCCAGATGTCAGATTTATTTGGCAATGTAATTTAAATTAATGATCTAGCTGCCTAGAATTATTGAAATATCTAAATACTAAACATGAAAATAACAACTTCCGCTGCATAGATTACATTATGTAGAGATTTCACACAAATGTTATATGATCCAAGATCGCTGATTTTTCCACAGCTACCAAATCGTGAATGAATGTACAACCTTCAGTTATAGCCCTCATCAGTTCTGCTGTGCAAGACAACAAGCTTACAAGCTATAGTCTCTCACCCCTTGAGCATCTATAAACCATTGCCCTAGTGACATTCTAATAGTGTATTTGTATCTTTCTTCAGTCCACCTTATAATGCTAATGTCTAGTTTCTCATAAAACAGCTTATTTGCTAGACATTTTAGTACCTTAACGTCGCGTGACACGAACACAATGTGAGACACCGGGGAATGAAATAACACTTCGAAATATTAACAGTGACGGAAAGTGCAAGTAAATAGACAATGAGAACATAAACACTGAGATAAAAATAAGACGTCCAGAAGAGGGAAGTGCGTTGAATCTCGCCAACGATGATTACCATACACTTAACCAACTAGGAAAAATTATTATCTTTCGGATTAGAGTAAGTATTTGTTATTATAGCCAGCGATTATCCGTTCAAGGGACATTGGTAATGTGTTTCAGTATTGATAATATATTTTTTTAATATTTTATTATTTTCTTTTCTTTTTTTTTTTTCGTTCGCCAGCTTTTACATTTGACGACGTCCCTAGAGACTAAGAACTAAATTGTGTACGTTAATCCGTTTTTTCCCTGGCAGCCGTGTGCACAGGGGTCTCTCGCCGCACAGACAGATAACTCCGTCTTCGGAGGTACTCATATTTTTTTTTATATTCATGAGTAATTGATGCTTCAAGACGGGCCTCGATGCTGAGACCAGAGGTGGTTGCCGCTGAGAGAAATCATAAATAAAAATCCCAACTGGTGGGTGCAGCCGGGAATTGAACCCACAACTTCTCTGTCTCTAGGCCGGCGTCTTGCCTCGAGACCAACCAGTCAATCGAAAACGTTCTGAAAGAGGTCAAAGCAAAAAAAAACAAAAAAAAAACAGAGCTAATTTCCAATATTAGAAAAAACTTTCAGCATTTTTGGCCATGCAATGAGAAGGAAACAGCTGGAATATATTGTGACAACTTGGAAAAATTGAGGGACGAAGAGATAGAGTCAAGCAAAGAGAAAAGATACCAGATAGCTTAAGAAAACGATCTACTCAGCCCCCAAACAGATAAGTACCGTGAGCTAGTTTATAACATATTAACAGAATGGCTGTAGATAGATAACCTATATATGCCTGCTTCATAGACTACACCAAAGCATTTGATAGAATACACCATGAGCAACTTATAGACTGCCTAAAAGATATAAATCTGGATGACACAGACATACGACTGATATGTAATTTGTACTGGGAGCAAACAGCAATAATAAAATATAACAAGGAGAACTCCACACCCATTGATATAAAAAGAGGAGTAAGACAAGGATGCATCCTATCACCAAGCTTGTTCAATCTATACACTGAGCAAATCTTTAAAAACATCTCTGAGATGCCAGGCCTAAACATTAATGGAAAGATAATCAATAACCTAAGATATGCTGATGATACTGTACTACTAGCAGAAAATCATAAAGATCTACAACAATTACTTAATGTAATAAACATGACAAGCAATAAATATGGACTAGATATGAATATCAAAAAGACTAAAACTATGATCATAAACAAAGAAAATTTACACGACCTACAATTAAATATCAAAGTTGAAGGAATACATCTAGAGACAGTCCAGAGCTACAACTACCTGGGCATATTATAACCAGTGATGGAAAATGTACAACTGAAATAAATAAAAGAATAGGAATGGCAAAAAGTAATTTCAATGCCATGAAAAATATACTAACATCAAAACAAATAACACTAGGGCTAAAACTAAGAATAGCAAAATGTTACATCTTCTCAATATTCCTGTATGGTGCAGAAACATGGAAATTAGACCAGAAAACAGAACAGAAAATTGGGGCCTTTGAAATGTGGATTTATAGAAGAATAGGTAGAATTGGATGGAAAGAAAAGAAAACAAACGATGTAGTTTTAAAACAACTAAAAATGAAGAAAGAACTACTAAACACAATTAGAGCAAGACAAATGAAATTTTTTGGTCATGTTAAAAGACACAACATTCTAATAAAAGTAATATTAGAAGGGAAAATACAAGGTAAAAGAGGCAGAGGCAGACCAAGACTAACATGGACGAGTAACATCAAAAGACGGACAAGTCAGCGTATGACAATCTGCACCATCAAAGCAAGAGACAGAGTGGAATAACGCTCCATGGTAGCCAACCTTCGATGCGGAGAAGGCACCCAATGATGATGATGAACAGAATGGCGGCACTCATTCGTCACCTTTCTGTTAAATCTGAAAACAAGGTCCTAACAGAATGTCTGAGATTATCAATCTAGGATGTCGAAAATGACGAGGAGAGTACGAGGCTACACACTTCTTCTCACTTGTTCCAGAATCCACCACCGGAAGTGTTGGTGAAATGTTTCTACGTTTCGCTTCCTGTTGATGGTGAAGACATTCTGTTGATTAGACAGAGCAGGATGGGAAATGGGTTCTCTCCTGGCAACGAGATCAAGCATTGGGAGAGATGGAGAAATATTCAAATCGAAGATCGATAAACAAATCAGAAACAGTCGATAACATTAAACTACCACATCTATCTATCTATCTATCTATCTATCTATCTATCTATCTATCTATCTATCTATCTATCTATCTATCTATCTATCTATCTATCTATCTATCTATCTATCTATCTATCTATCTATCTATCTATCTATCAATCTATCTATCTATCTATCTATCTATCTATCTATCTATCTATCTATCTATCTATCTATCTATCTATCTATCTATCTATCTATCTATCTATCTATCTATCTATCTATCTATCTATCTATCTATCTATCTATCTATCTATCTCTATCTCTATCTGTCTGTCTGTCTGTCTGTCTGTCTGTCTGTCTGTCTGTCTGTCTGTCTGTCTGTCTGTCTGTCTGTCTGTCTGTCTGTCTGTCTGTCTGTCTGTCTGTCTGTCTGTCTGTCTGTCTGTCTGTCTGTCTGTCTGTCTGTCTGTCTGTCTGTCTGTCTGTCTGTCTGTCTGTCTGTCTGTCTGTCTGTCTGTCTGTCTGTCTGTCTGTCTGTCTGTCTGTCTAGCCATCTATCCATCTATCCACCTATTCATCCATCCAATTATTCATCTATCCACCTGTCAAACCATCCATATATCCATTTATCCACCTATCCAACTATCCATCCAACCATCCATCCATCCGCCCATCCGTCCGTCCGTCCGCCCGCCCGTCCGTCTGTTTGTCTGTCTTCCTACCTACCTGTCCTGTCTGTCTGTCTTCCTACCTACCTGTCCTGTCTGACTTTTTGTCCGTCTGTCTTCTCTCTCTCCATTCATCATCTATCCATATATATGTCGTTCCACCCAACCAACCATCTGTCCTTCCATATATTATTATCCGCCTGTCCGTCTGTTTCTCTGTATATGTAAATATATATAAGCCTACCTGCCTGCTTTATCTCCCTTTCTCCATGTTATCTTGTTTGTTCATATCAATCTCTCACTGTACATACAAATCTACTTCTACGCCGACTTTTCCTTCAGCCTAATTGTACACTTTTTTCAACATCTCCTATATAGTCCAGGCTGAATATTGTGCCGCTATTTATTATTATCATCATCAGATACCATGCCTGCTGACGTAGGTGTTCATGTCTCTCCACAACTTTCAAACTCGACAGTTATTTATCATTTCTGTTGTTGACCTTCTGCCAAGCCATTCTCTTAAGCCGTCTGGTATCTTTTCTCCTTGCTTCCCTCTATCTCTTCGTTCATCAACTGTTCCCTTCTCAGTGCATGGCCTAAAATGATGATGGTTTCGTCCTAATATTGAAAATTAGCTCTCTCTCTCTCTCTCTCTCTCTCTCTCTCTCTATGCTGTGGCCTCTTTCATAACGTTTTCATTACTCTTTTTAGCTGTCCATGTTATTCTCAACATTCTTCTGTAAAACCACATTTCTACAGACTCCAGTGATTTTCTTGTCTGTTGTCCTATTGTCCATGATTCACATCCATTTGTTAAGACTGGCTCTACATAACATTTAAGAACTCTTTGTCTTGTTTTTCTTCTAAAAAAAGTGATTGCACAGTATTTTACTGGTTTTGGAAAGCTGATTTTGCATGGCGACCCATGATTATACAAAGAGATTACGATGGTGATTTTCTGTTGCATTCCTTCGGTTTGTTTACGACTGACTCCGCTAGCCTTTTACTAAAAGGTCTCACACACATGGCAGTGGGCTTGTTTTACTTTAATGTACCCTCACTTAGCCTTTCACTCTCCCGAGCACACCTGCAAAGCAGCAGGACAGTCACAGGTTGTACTGTCTACGCATACAATAGCAGGTATAATTACCTGACCTGACATCTGTTATTTATTATAAAAGTTTTAAAAGCATGACAAGATTTGAGTAAATAAGGGATTTATTATAACCAAATAACCAAAGGAATAGATGCACTTAACATCATGAAACTTTGTTGTGGATAAACTAGCGGTGTCCTTCTGCGATTAGATTATTGCACAGCTACTTGTTTTCATCTGAAAATGACATTTCAAATTCTGCTGCGTACACCTCTAGACGTCTTCTTCTTCTCCTTTCCTTCCTCATTTGTCTTTCAGCGTCGAGGGGAGATATAATTTGCGGTCTTTTGCTCTTCTGTTCGCCTCTGCTGCTGTTATGTTTCCTAGTGCTTCTAATATTCCATCGATCCATCTTTTTCGTGGTCAACCCTTGGGTCTGGTGTTCTCACAACGTTTGTTGAACGCTCGCTGTGTTGTGTTTTGTTCTTTCTGCCTTGTCACGTGGCCAAACCATTTTATCTGTTGTTTCCTTATATATTCTATGCCGGGGCTATTCCTAGCTTTTTTCTCAGTTCTTCATTTCTGATCTTATCTCTCAGACTGTTTCCTGTCATTCGTCTAACACATTTAATCTCAGTAGAGGTTATTTCTCTTATTGTTTTTGTATCAAGGGTCCAGGTCTGGCATTGGTAGATGTCAATATTAATAAATACCGAGAAAGCGCTCGTCAGCTCAAGGCTGGTCACGTCACCACACAACTTGTCGCGATATGGTACTGGTGATGGCCACAAGAGCCTTCACTGTTCATCAAATGTTGGACATGATTGTAGCAATCTTCAGCAGTCATTTCAGCATTCATTCTATACTAAGATTGTTGAAAAGATGGTAAAAAAAAAGTAAAGTGACCCCGTCACGCCAAGTGACGTATAGGGAATATGGTGTTAGTGACCAAACATTTTACAGACCTTCGACACATGATATTCGGGTAATATTACGCCCTTGCCGCTTTACTTTCCCAGAAAAAATCCGGTACCCATTAAAGGCTGGGTGAACCGGTACCCGTCGGTTGGGACCGAACTCTACCTCTTGTCCTTTGTAGTCCAGTTCACTAACCACTGAGCTATCGCGGCTCCCTGAAAAGATGTACTTACTTCAATCTGTTGTGGTCTGTTCGGAGTCTACATATTGTTACCTGTTCTTTTCTGTTGAGCTGGTGGTGGGCATCATTTTGCTGGTAGCCCTGGTGTTCTGTACTCCACTTGCTCATGTACTTGTTCCTGACAAGCCTCTTAGACTCCTCATAAGCTGTACTTGTACCACCTGTCTAATGTCATTTGCCACCTTCCTTTGCCAACTTGTCTGCCTAATCCTTTCCAGAATATTGAAGTGAAATGGGATCCACTGAATCACAGTTCTGCATCTCTGGCAGAACTTGTAGAGTATTTCTCTTAGATCAAAAAGATCTTCCATTTTAGTTCTGATTTGTCAATTGTTGGGGGCCTCGGTAGCCTAGTTGGGAAAACCACCTGACTGGGCTACAATGTTCGGACAACCCGTGTTTGAATTCCGCTTGAAGCAGTGTGAGATGTAATAGTGGTTGTAAATATAAAATAAAAATCCCCCCCCTGCCACGGTCGATCCAGCCGCCTGGCAGAAATGGGTACCAGGGTAGTAATCTGGGAAGGTGAGGAATGCCGCCTCGCATCGTGAGTTTCGATGCTTAAAGCGACACTATCCAGAAGTCTCCGAACACTTCTGGATAGGTGGCCGAGCACATATGGGAAGAAACTCACGTGCAAAGACACCGAATCAAGTCTCTAATTTGACCTTTACTTTAAAATAGAAGAGGAGTGTTTATCCTTATCTTTTGGCTTCTTCTACTTCCTCTTTTCTCTTTTCACTGATACCTAAAATGTGTCGTGGTTTATATCATTTGTCGTTCTTGTGCTGCTCGAACTGTCTGAATTAGTGACTTTCCTTTGTTGTTACATGTCTCTGTCACTGCATCTATCCATCTTCTTATGGGTCTTCCTCTTGGTCTTTTTCCATGCATTCTCGAGAAGAACGACCTTGATGGTGATTGGTGAGGATTCATTCTGACCAGGTGGCCAAACCATTTAAGTTGTTGTTGTTCTATATATTCTTGGCAGGGTCAAAGAGACTGGCATACTGACCAAATAATCCAGGCTGAATTCCAATATTTGTAAGTTTTTTTTTTCTTTCCTTCCTTTTTTATCAAACTGACAAGGTTGGGATAAACTCAGGTCGGGATTTAGATTCAGAGTTCTTCTCTCTGGGGATATGATAGGGGCCTTAGGTTATGCTGACCAGCCATCGTTTATAATGTGCTTGGTGCTTGTGACTTTGGATAGATGTATTAAAACAATCCCATAATTCTCGATGACTCCTCTTTCGCTGTCCGTTTATCTTTCAGTGCCCCTCGTCGATTTTCTCTCTGCCTCTACCCCCTCCCTCACACGCTCTTCCTCACTAGTTCCCCTTCTCTCACTGTCTATCTCTCCTCCTCACACTCACTCACTTATTCACTATCTCTCCTTCACCCTTTCCTTTTCCCTCTCTCTCTCTCTCTCTCTCTCTCTCTCTCTGTCTCTATCTCTCAGGCGAAATAAATCTCTCTATTTTGTTCTCACACCATCTGTCTTTTGTTTTCTTTTTTTTTACAAATTTAATCAAGTATGTCGTTGTTAAGAAGAAATACACTTTCGTTAACTCTCTTTAACTGACACAATTTCTCCGGCTCTCAAAATTTAAAGAAATAACACACGTGGGTATTTTAACCCCTCATTTCCCGCTCCCATTGTAGAGTACCTCTAGTGTAATGGGTACTTACTCGTAAACAAAAAGAGTGTAAAATAACAAACCGTTTGTCCTTAATGTTGCAGAAAGGATTTCCTCACTTGATCACCTGCAGTTAATTAAAGGTGTATTTTGATTGGCTTGTACTTTTAATTACAGCAGGTTGAACGTGATGGTTATCCCTCTCTGGAACTCAACTTTGACCTCATCGTTAATTGGCCAATTTGTTGAGCGTGGGACATTATTAAAAGAGAGCAGGTTAAAAAGTGCTGTTTCGATTTAATGAGAAACGAAATACGAAACGTTTTAGAGAAATGATAGACTGAGAATAGAAGTAACGGTAACGGTTGTTCTCAGTTTACGAGGAGATCATCATCATCATTGGGTGCCTTCTCCGCATCGAAGGTTGGCTACCATGGAGCGCCATTTCACTCTGTCTCTTGCTTTGATGGTGCAGATTGTCATAGGCTGACTTGTCCATCTTTTGATGTTACTCGCCCATGTTAGTCTTGGTCTGCCTCTGCCTCTTTTACCTTGTATTTTCCCCTCTAATATTACTTTTATTAGACTGTTGTGTCTTTTAACATGACCAAAAAATTTCATTTGTCTTGCTCTAATTGTGTTTAGTAGTTCTTTTTTCACCCTTAGTCGTCCTAAAACTTCCTCGTTTGTTTTCTTTTCTTTCCATCCAATTCTACCTATTCTTCTGTAAATCCACATTTCAAAGGCCTCAATGTTCTGTTCTGTTTTCTGGTCTAATGTCCATGTTTCTTCACCATACAGGAATATTGAGAAGATTTAACATTTTGCTATTCTTAGTTTTAGCCCTGTTGTTATTTTTTTTTATGTTAGTATATTTTTCATGGCATTGAAATTACTTTTTGCGATACCTATTCTTGTATTTATTTCAGTAGTAGATAAGTAAAAATAAGTGAATATTATTATGGAGGGCAACTTGCGCGACGACAGATCAGCGAATTATTACAAGAAAAAAAAGGTATGTTTACAATACATGGGAAAAAAATCTACAAATAATCAACAGAAAAAAACAAAAAACAAAGAGTAATAAACATCCCAATGCAGTATCAAACCCAGACTCCTTGACACAGCTCCTTGCCACGAGAAACAAACGCTGGAGCACACGACCAACTAAGCAACTTAAAAATAGTTGCTCTCATTGACTGTGTCGTTCCCGTATGTGTACTCATGACTATAGCATAGGCCTAAGCACACAACTTGAGAATAAATTTTGTTATCTGTATTTTCCTATTAAGACAAGCACCTCCCGGATAAGGTAAGAGACAGTGACGTGGAGAACTGGATGGAAGCACAGTTGTGTGCCACTGATACTTTAGTTGATTTAATTTTCTCATTTTCAATTTTCGAAAAAGGTAAAATACACATGTTTCTTCTATTATACTGCGGACAAGAGCTCGGGTTCCATCCTGATCGACGGCTTCCGGGTTCACCCAGCCTTAAATGGGTACCGGATTTTTCCTGGGAAAGTAAAGCTGCACGGGCGTAATACCAACCACATTACTCCAAAAATCATGTGCCGAAGGTCTATAACAATTATAGTCACTAGCACCATATTCCCTTTGCGCCACTTGGCGTGACGGGACTTTTTACTTATCTTAAGATAATGTTTACAAAACTTGTGTAGTTAAAAATTGAATATTGCATCCCATGAAACTCTCAAGTTGTCAAGTGTTTGATCTTGCATCCCATGAGACTCTCAAGTCGTCAAATGTTTGATCTTGCATCCCATAAGACTCTCAAGTCGTCAAATGTTTGATCTTGCATCCCATAAGACTCTCAAGTCGTCAAATGTTTGATCTTGCATCCCATAAGACTCTCAAGTCGTCAAATGTTTGATCTTGCATCCCATAAGACTCTCAAGTCGTCAAATGTTTGATCTTGCATCCCATAAGACTCTCAAGTCGTCAAGTGTTTGATCTTGCATCCCATGAAACTCTCAAGTCGTCAAATGTTTGATCTTGCATCCCATAAGACTCTCAAGTTGTCAAATGTTTGATCTTGCATCCCATAAGACTCTCAAGTCGTCAAATGTTTGATCTTGCATCCCATAAGACTCTCAAGTCGTCAAATGTTTGATCTTGCATCCCATAAGACTCTCAAGTCGTCAAATGTTTGATCTTGCATCCCATGAAACTCTCAAGTCGTCAAATGTTTGATCTTGCATCCCATGAAACTCTCAAGTCGTCAAATGTTTGATCTTGCATCCCATAAGACTCTCAAGTCGTCAAATGTTTGATCTTGCATCCCATAAGACTCTCAAGTCGTCAAATGTTTGATCTTGCATCCCATGAGACTCTCAAGTCGTCAAATGTTTGATCTTGCATCCCATGAAACTCTCAAGTCGTCAAATGTTTGATCTTGCATCCCATGAAACTCTCAAGTCGTCAAATATTTGATCTTGCATCCCATGAAACTCTCAAGTCGTCAAATGTTTGATCTCTTTTAAATGTCAATTAGCTACTGAAATAGTTTTAACACAGATCTATTTATTTTTGTTAAATTATTTCACTTTTTGTTTGAGGTGTCACAAGTTGAATGCACTTCGATAAAATATCAATTTTAAGTATGAGGGAAGTGTTCTGGGTTCAGAGAACACCATTATATCACGAATGCTGCAAAATTTAAGAGATTAGAAATAAATTGCCACTTTTAGATAAAAACATACATCTGTGAAGGAAAAAAGAACAAAAAAGAAAGTTCCGAATCAGCTGAAAATGAAAAATATAAAAAAAAAACTACTTAACACGATACGAAATAGACAACTGACAATTTGGTTATTTGGTTATTTGGTTATTTGGTTATTTGGTTATTTGGTTATGGAAGGCCCCGGTATCACTGCAAACGAATTAAAACCCATAATTGCTCAACTGCCCGTACCAGACAGACAATGTTGGGGGCATGTGATGAGACATAATACCCTTCTATAAGTCATCTAGGAAGGGAAGATACAAGACAGACGAGGCAGAGGCAAACCAAGACTAAAGTGGACTGACAACATCAAAAGGTGGATAGGTGAACTTACGATAAAAAGCGCTACCAAGACAAGAATGAGAGCAAAAATGACGCTCCATGGTAGTCAACCTTCGATGTGGAGACGGCACCCAATTAAGAAGGCTGTGACGTCATATAAGCAGTTATCAATATTAACAAATATTTTAGTCTGTTAATCATGTATTGGGGTGTCCGGTTAGCGCAATCGATAGGCGGTTGGCTTACCACGGCAACAGCCGGGGTTCGTACCCTGGCGAGGACACCTGGGTTTTACTAATTCCCTAAAAATTAGTAGGAGCCGCGATAGCTCAGTGGTTAGTGAACTGGACTACTACGGACAAGGGGTAGGGTTCGATCCCAACCGACGGCTCCGGGTTCACCCAGCCTTAAATGGGTACCGGATTTTTTCTGGGAAAGTAAAACAGCACGGGCGTAATACCGACCACATTACCCCAAAAATCATGTGCTGAAGGTCTGTAAAATATAGGGTCACTAACACCATATTTCCCTATACGCCACTTGGCGTGACGGGGGGTACTTTACTTTTTACTTAATCATGTATTGGGGGAGGTGAAAAGGGGGGGGGGAGGAGGAAGAGGTAAAAATTAAACGCCGTTGATAGCTTCTGGCAATATGTATTTGGTGCTTAAAATCTTCTATAGCGTTTGACATATTTATTAGTGATGTCAGTATCACGCCAGGCCGCGTCATTATTCCATGTGTTTGGTGCTATGGTACCCATTTTCAGATCTTAGATCTATCTAAAAGCCAAGGCGGTCACAGAAGAAAAAAAAAGTTGCCGTCGGTCAGAATTTGCGACCATACCATCTGATACCAGTGCACTATTATCCACTTTAGAGGCTCCACTATCTAATTTAGACGCCCCACTATCCACCTTAAAGGTTCCACACTCCACTTTAGAGGCTCCACTATCTAATTTAGACGCCCCACTATCCACCTTAGAGGTTCCACACTCCACTTTAGAGGCTCCAGAAACCACTTTAGAGGCTCCAGTAACCATTTTAGAGGCTCCAGTAACCATTTTAGAGGCTTCAGTAACCATTTTAGAGGCTCCAGTAACCATTTTATAGGCTCCAGTAAACATTTTAGAGGCTCCAGTAACCATTTTATAGGCTCCAGTAAACATTTTAGAGGCTCCAGTAACCATTTTAGAAGCTCCACTATATACTTTAGAGGCTCCAGTGACCACTTTAGAGGCTCCAGTAACCATTTTAGAGTCTCCACTATCCACTTTAGAGGCTCGAGTAACTATTTTAGAGGCTCTATTATTAACATGAGAGGTTCCACTATCCACTTTGGGGGCTCCACTATCCACTTTGGGGGCTCCACTATCTACTTTGGAGGCTCCACTATCTACTTTGGAGGCTCCACTATCTACTTTGGAGTTTCAACTATGTCTAAACTATCTGCTCTCTGTGCCATCTCCGGCTCGTCAGGACAGTAGATTGGTAGTCTGTCTAAAAATGAAGAATGTACTGATCCTTTATCTCCCTCCTGACTCCTTTCTTAACTAATTCTTATACGTCACAACATATCCTTCTTTCTATACAGAAAGTAAGAAGTGTTTGAATCATTAACAATTGTCTTCACTCAATGGGGAATCATGTTGAGTACTATTTTCCTGTACTATCCATTCACTTATGTAGAGCCAGTCTTAACATATGGATGTGAATCATGGACAATAGGACAACAGACAAGAAAATCGCTGGAGGCCGTAGAAATGGGGTTTTACAGAAGAATGTTGAGAATACCATGGGCAGCTAAGAAGAGTAATGAAAACGTTCTGAAAGAAGTCAAAGCAAAAAGAGAGCTAATTTCCAATATTAGGAAGAAACAATCATCATTTTTAAGCCATGCAATGATAAGAGAACAGCTGGTATATATTGTAACAACTGGAAATATCGAGGAACGAAGAGATAGAGAGAAGCAAAGAGAAAAGATTCCAGACAGCTTAATTAAGAGAATGGCTAGGCAGAAGACAACAACGGAAATGACAAATAACTGTCGATATCGAAAGTTGCGGAGATACATGCTCACCTACGCCAGCAGGCACAGTTCTTGATGATGATGATAATGATTATGGTGATGATGATGATGTTGATCCATTTACCATTTTTGAATAATTTCCGGCTGTCTTGTAACTGATACCATGTGAGGTATATCTTTCTCTTTTGTATGTTTGCAAACTGGAATGTGTTAAAAATCTGGAGATGAGTCCCTAAGGCAGTTCAGGGTTGATATTTCAAATTGCTCTTACAACTCCTGCGACGCAATTTGAACCGAATTGCTCTTTCCCTGTCAGACCTTTTGGTGGCTCGACTGAGTGGAGAGTTTAAACATGTTGCAAGGGCAATAACTTGTTTCTTATTTTTCTTGTGTTCCCAAGCTCGCACCGTGGAGAGGATACCCTATTCGATATTTTAATGTCTATACAACACGGGGAAACAGTAGTTGCACACGCCTCCCGAACATCTACACGCTGCTCACACAACGTAGATTACGCTAGCTTGGCCCCTTGCACCGTATGAAAGATGGCCGCATACCAAAAGATATACTTTATGGACAACTGACAGATGGTAAAAGAACTTGTGGGCGTCTAAAACTCCGATTTATAGACGTACGTAAACGTGACATGAAGACTGACCATAAACCATGTAGCTTGGGAACACATAGATGCAGAGCGAAATCTTTGGAAACACCCTAAAGATACAACTCAAGCTAAAAGGAGACAGATTCATAGAAAAAGAGAATATATATGTAGTATACAATGTTGTATTTGAGTCGAATTGTGGCGCTAAATTAACAAAGATATATAGTGTGGCGCGCGGCGCGCATAAAGCGTGTGGCGCAGGGGGAGTTAACCGTGATAGCTCGTGTCGGGATGTTGACCTCTTGTCCCGGTGACCCCGCAAGTGACGTGTTTATGTCTGGTGTGTCCTGACTTTATGCTCTTGGTGTACTTGAGCGATAGTGATAGGTTAGTAGATTATACAACATCAGGTTTCTCATAATGAGGTTTCTTCTGGGCGCCTAATGTACTGTAGGCGCAGGGGGAGTTAACTGTGACATTTCGTGTCGGGATGTTGACTGGGGGTGTCTGTCGGCGTGACCTCGGCGCTCCGTATTTTAAAAATTCCGAATTATTTTAAAAAAACAGTCTCCATCTGATTTCGAACACGGGTCTACGGCGTGCCAGGCCAGACACTTACCACTATGCTACAGGCGATCACAGAATTAGAGGCTGAATGAGACAGGTGAATCGTGATGCTTTTGTTGGTACCTGACAGCTAGCTAGTAGTAGAGAAAGATTGACCCACATTTAGGCGCTAAATTAACGAAGATATATAGGGCGGCGCCCCGCGCGCAAAACGCGTGCGGCGCAGGAGGAGTTAACCGTGATATTTCATGTCGGGATACCCGGTGACCTCTCGTTGACCTCTCAACCTCTCGGCGCCATGGTCGGGGTGAGCTCTCGCCGTATGTATGTCATGTCGAGGAAGTAGACACGTATGTCATGTCATTGTAACAGTCATGTCAATGTAACAGTCATTTCGTTGTAATAGTCATCTCGTTGTAACAGTCACGTGTGTCATGTCGTTTTATCAGAGACGTATGGTATGTCGTTGTAACAGTCATTTCGTTGTAATAGGCATCTCGTTGTAACAGTCACGTATGGCATGTCGATTTATCAGACACGTATGGTATGTCGTTGTAACAGACATGTTGTTGTATCAGTCATGTCGATGTAGTAGACACGTATATCATGTCATTGTAACAGTCATGTCATGTAACAGTCATGTCAATGTAACAGGCATTTCGTTGTATAGTCATCTCGTTGTAACAGTCACGTATGCCATGTCGTTCTATCAGACACGTATGGCATGTCGTTGTAACAGACATGTCGTTGTATCAGTCATGTCGATTTAGTAGACACGTATGTCATGTCATTGCAACAGTCATGTCAATGTAACAGTCATTTCAATGTAACAGTCATTTCGTTGTAATAGTCATCTCGTTGTAACAGTCACGTATGTCATGTCGTTTTATCAGACGTATGGTATGTCGTTGTAACAGACATGTCGTTGCATCAGTCATGTCGATGTAGTAGACACGTATGTCATGTCGTTGTAATAGACACGTATAGTATGTCGTTGTAACAGACATGTCGTTGTATCAGGCATGTCGATGTAGTAGACACGTATCATGTCATTGTAACAGTCATGTCAATGTAACAGTCATGTGTAACAGGCATTTCGTTGTAATAGTCATCTCGTTGTAACAGTCACGTATGTCATGTCGTTTTATCAGACACGTATGGCATGTCGTTGTAACATACATGTCGTTGTATCAGTCATGTCGATGTAGTAGACACGTATGTCATGTCATTGTAACAGTCATGTCAATGTAACAGTCATGTCAATGTAACAGTCATTTCGTTGTAATAGTCATCTCGTTGTAACAGTCACGTATGTCCTGTCGTTTTATCAGAGACGTAGGGTATATCGTTGTAACAGACATGTCGTTGCATCAGTCATGTCGATGTAGTAGACATGTCATGTCGTTGTAGCAGACACGTATGGTATGTCGTTGTAACAGACATGTCGTTGTATCAGGCATGTTGATGTAGTAGACACGTATGTCATGTCATTGTAACAGTCATGTCAATGTAACAGTCATGACAATGTAACAGGCATTTCGTTGTAATAGTCATCTCGTTGTAACAGTCACGTATGTCATGTCGTTTTATCAGACACGTATGGTATATCGTTGTAACAGACATGTCGTTGTATCAGTCATGTCGATGTAGTAGACATGTATGGCATGTCAATGTAACAGTCATGTCAATGTAACAGTCATTTTCAATGTAACAGTCATTTCGTTGTAATAGTCATCTCGTTGTAACAGTCACGTATGTCATGTTGTTTTATCAGACACGTATGGTATATCGTTGTAACAGACATGTCGTTGTATCAGTCATGTCGATGTAGTAGACATGTATGGCATGTCAATGTAACAGTCATGCCAATGTAACAGTCATTTTCAATGTAACAGTCATTTCGTTGTAATAGTCATCTCGTTGTAACAGTCACAGATGGCATGTCGTTTTATCAGACACGTATGGTATGTCGTTGTAACAGACATGTCGTTGTATCAGGCATGTCGATGTAGTAGACACGTATGTCATGTCATTGTAACAGTCATGTCAATGTAACAGTCATTTCGTTGTAATAGTCATCTCTTTGTAACAGACAAGTATGTCATGTCGTTTTATCAGACACGTATGTTATGTCGTTGTAACAGACATGTCGTTTTATCAGGCATGTCGATGTAGTAGACACGTATGTCATGTCATTGTAACAGTCATGTCAATGTAACAGTCATGTCAATGTAACAGTCATTTCGTTGTAATAGTCATCTCGTTGTAACAGTCACAGATGGCATGTCGTTTTATCAGACACGTATGGTATGTCGTTGTAACAGACATGTCGTTGTATCAGTCATGTCGATGTAGTAGATACGTATGTCATGTCATTGTAACAGTCATGTCAATGTAACAGTCTTGTCAATGTAACAGTCATTTCGTTGTAATAGTCATCTCGTTGTAACAGGCACGTATGTCATGTCGTTTTATCAGAGACGTATGGTATGTCGTTGTAACAGACATGTCGTTGTATCAGTCATATCGATGTAGTAGACACGTATGTCATGTCATTGTAACAGTCCTGTCAATGTAACAGTCATGTCAATGTAACAGTCATTTCGTTGTAATAGTCATCTCGTTGTAACAGTCACGTATGGCATGTTGTTTTATCAGACACGTATGGCATGTCGTTGTAACAGACATGTCGTTGTATCAGCCATGTCGACGTAGTAGACACGTATGTCATGTCATTGTAACAGTCATGTCAATGTAACAGTCATGTCAATGTAACAGTCATTTCGTTGTAATAGTCATCTCGTTGTAACAGTCACGTATGTCATGTCGTTTTATCAGAGACGTATGGTTTGTCGTTGTAACAGACATGTCGTTGTAGCAGGCATGTCGATGTAGTAGACACCTATGTCATGTCATTGTAACAGTCATGTCAATGTAACAGTCATTTCGTTGTAATAGTCATCTCGTTGTAACAGACACGTATGTCATGTCGTTTTATCAGACACGTATGGTATGTCATTGTAACAGACATGTCGTTGTATCAGTCATGTCGATGTAGTAGACACGTATGTCATGTCATTGTAACAGTCATGTCAATGTAACAGTCATGTCAATGTAACAGTCATTTCGTTGTAATAGTCAGCTCGTTGTAACAGTCACGTATGTCATGTCGTTTTATCAGACACGTATGGTATGTCGTTGTAACAGACATGTCGTTGTATCAGTCATGTCGATGTAGTAGACACGTATGTCATATCATTGTAACAGTCATGTCAATGTAACAGTCATTTCGTTGTAATAGTCGGCTCGTTGTAACAGACACGTTGGTCACCAGTACAATGAGTATTCTGTTATTGGATCATAGGTCACAATCTATTTTTAGTAACTAATCAGGTATTGCATCAGAGATCAAAATCTATTTTTAGTAACTCAACATCCCCATTATAGGGGAACTGAGTAACACCATATCTTTTTTGCTCCAGCATTGAAATCTGAAATTTTCACAAAAAGAGATGGTGTTACTCAGTTCCCCTATAATGGGGATGTTGAGTTACTAAAAATAGCTTTTGATCTCTGATGCAATACCTGATTAGTTACTAAAAATAGATTGTGACCTATGATCCAATAACAGAATACTCATTGTACTGGTGACCAACGTGTCTGTTACAACGAGCCGACTATTACAACGAAATGACTGTTACATTGACATGACTGTTACAATGACATGACATACGTGTCTACTACATCGACATGACTGATACAACGACATGTCTGTTACAACGACATACCATACATCTCTGAAAAAAGGACATGACATACGTGACTGTTACAACGAGATGACAATTACAACGAAATGACTGTTATATTGACATGACTGTTACATTGACATGACTGTTACAATGACATGACATACGTGTCAACTACATCGACATGACTGATACAACGACATGTCTGTTACAATGACATACCATACGTGTCTGATAAAACGACATGACATACGTGTCTGTTACAACGAGATGACTATTACAACGAAATGACTGTTACATTGACATGACTGTTACATTGACATGACTGTTACAATGACATGCCATACGTGTCTACTACATCGACATGCCTGATACAACGACATGTCTGTTACAACGATATACCATACGTGTCTGATAAAACGACATGACATACGTGACTGTTACAACGAGATGACTATTACAACGAAATGCCTGTTACATTGTCATGACTGTTACATTGACATGACTGTTACAATGACATGACATAGGTGTCTACTACATCGACATGCCTGATACAACGACATGTATGTTACAACGACATACCATACGTGTCTGTTACAACGACATGACATACGTGTCTACTACATCGAGATGACTGATGCAACGACATGTCTGTTACAACGACATACCATACGTCTCTGATAAAACGACATGACATACGTGACTGTTACAACGAGATGACTATTACAACGAAATGCCTGTTACATTGTCATGACTGTTACATTGACATGCCTGTTACAATGACATGACATACGTGTCTACTACATCGACATGACTGATACAACGACATGTATGTTACAACGACATGTCATACGTATCTGATAAAACGACATGACATACGTGACTGTTACAACGAGATGACTATTACAACGAAATGCCTGTTACATTGTCATGACTGGTACATTGACATGACTGTTACAATGACATGACATACGTGTCTACTACATCGACATGCCTGATACAACGACATGTCTGTTACAACGACATACCATACAACGACATGACATACGTGTCTACTACATCGACATGCCTGATGCAACGACATGTCTGTTACAACGACAAACCTAACGTCTCTGATAAAACGACATGACATACGTGACTGTTACAACGAGATGACTATTACAACGAAATGACTGTTACATTGACATGACTGTTACATTGACATGACTGTTACAATGACATGACATACGTGTCTACTACGTCGACATGGCTGATACAACGACATGTCTGTTACAACGACATGCCATACGTGTCTGATAAAACAACATGCCATACGTGACTGTTACAACGAGATGACTATTACAACGAAATGACTGTTACATTGACATGACTGTTACATTGACAGGACTGTTACAATGACATGACGTACGTGTCTACTACATCGATATGACTGATACAACGACATGTCTGTTACAACGACATACCATACGTCTCTGATAAAACGACATGACATACGTGCCTGTTACAACGAGATGACTATTACAACGAAATGACTGTTACATTGACAAGACTGTTACATTGACATGACTGTTACAATGACATGACATACGTATCTACTACATCGACATGACTGATACAACGACATGTCTGTTACAACGACATACCATACGTGTCTGATAAAACGACATGCCATCTGTGACTGTTACAACGAGATGACTATTACAACGAAATGACTGTTACATTGACATGACTGTTACATTGACATGACTGTTACAATGACATGTCATACGTGTCTACTACATCGACATGCCTGATACAACGACATGTCTGTTACAACGACATAACATACGTGTCTGATAAAACGACATGACATACTTGTCTGTTACAATGAGATGACTATTACAACGAAATGACTGTTACATTGACATGACTGTTACAATGACATGACATACGTGTCTACTACATCGACATGCCTGATACAACGACATGTCTGTTACAACGACATACCATACGTGTCTGATAAAACGACATGCCATCTGTGACTGTTACAACGAGATGACTATTACAACGAAATGACTGTTACATTGAAAATGACTGTTACATTGACATGACTGTTAAATTGACATGCCATACATGTCTACTACATCGACATGACTGATACAACGACATGTCTGTTACAACGATATACCATACGTGTCTGATAAAACAACATGACATACGTGACTGTTACAACGAGATGACTATTACAACGAAATGACTGTTACATTGAAAATGACTGTTACATTGACATGACTGTTACATTGACATGCCATACATGTCTACTACATCGACATGACTGATACAACGACATGTCTGTTACAACGATATACCATACGTGTCTGATAAAACGACATGACATACGTGACTGTTACAACGAGATGACTATTACAACGAAATGCCTGTTACATTGTCATGACTGTTACATTGACATGACTGTTACAATGACATGACATACGTGTCTACTACATCAACATGCCTGATACAACGACATGTCTGTTACAACGACATACCATACGTGTCTGCTACAACGACATGACATACGTGTCTACTACATCGACATGACTGATGCAACGACATGTCTGTTACAACGATATACCCTACGTCTCTGATAAAACGACATGACATACGTGTCTGTTACAACGAGATGACTATTACAACGAAATGACTGTTACATTGACATGACTGTTACATTGACATGACTGTTACAATGACATGCCATACGTGTCTACTACATCGACATGCCTGATACAACGACATGTCTGTTACAACGATATACCATACGTGTCTGATAAAACGACATGACATACGTGACTGTTACAACGAGATGACTATTACAACGAAATGCCTGTTACATTGTCATGACTGTTACATTGACATGACTGTTACAATGACATGACATAGGTGTCTACTACATCGACATGCCTGATACAACGACATGTATGTTACAACGACATACCATACGTGTCTGTTACAACGACATGACATACGTGTCTACTACATCGAGATGACTGATGCAACGACATGTCTGTTACAACGACATACCATACGTCTCTGATAAAACGACATGACATACGTGACTGTTACAACGAGATGACTATTACAACGAAATGCCTGTTACATTGTCATGACTGTTACATTGACATGCCTGTTACAATGACATGACATACGTGTCTACTACATCGACATGACTGATACAACGACATGTATGTTACAACGACATGTCATACGTATCTGATAAAACGACATGACATACGTGACTGTTACAACGAGATGACTATTACAACGAAATGCCTGTTACATTGTCATGACTGGTACATTGACATGACTGTTACAATGACATGACATACGTGTCTACTACATCGACATGCCTGATACAACGACATGTCTGTTACAACGACATACCATACAACGACATGACATACGTGTCTACTACATCGACATGCCTGATGCAACGACATGTCTGTTACAACGACAAACCATACGTCTCTGATAAAACGACATGACATACGTGACTGTTACAACGAGATGACTATTACAACGAAATGACTGTTACATTGACATGACTGTTACATTGACATGACTGTTACAATGACATGACATACGTGTCTACTACGTCGACATGGCTGATACAACGACATGTCTGTTACAACGACATGCCATACGTGTCTGATAAAACAACATGCCATACGTGACTGTTACAACGAGATGACTATTACAACGAAATGACTGTTACATTGACATGACTGTTACATTGACAGGACTGTTACAATGACATGACGTACGTGTCTACTACATCGATATGACTGATACAACGACATGTCTGTTACAACGACATACCATACGTCTCTGATAAAACGACATGACATACGTGCCTGTTACAACGAGATGACTATTACAACGAAATGACTGTTACATTGACAAGACTGTTACATTGACATGACTGTTACAATGACATGACATACGTATCTACTACATCGACATGACTGATACAACGACATGTCTGTTACAACGACATACCATACGTGTCTGATAAAACGACATGCCATCTGTGACTGTTACAACGAGATGACTATTACAACGAAATGACTGTTACATTGACATGACTGTTACATTGACATGACTGTTACAATGACATGTCATACGTGTCTACTACATCGACATGCCTGATACAACGACATGTCTGTTACAACGACATAACATACGTGTCTGATAAAACGACATGACATACTTGTCTGTTACAATGAGATGACTATTACAACGAAATGACTGTTACATTGACATGACTGTTACAATGACATGACATACGTGTCTACTACATCGACATGCCTGATACAACGACATGTCTGTTACAACGACATACCATACGTGTCTGATAAAACGACATGCCATCTGTGACTGTTACAACGAGATGACTATTACAACGAAATGACTGTTACATTGAAAATGACTGTTACATTGACATGACTGTTAAATTGACATGCCATACATGTCTACTACATCGACATGACTGATACAACGACATGTCTGTTACAACGATATACCATACGTGTCTGATAAAACAACATGACATACGTGACTGTTACAACGAGATGACTATTACAACGAAATGACTGTTACATTGAAAATGACTGTTACATTGACATGACTGTTACATTGACATGCCATACATGTCTACTACATCGACATGACTGATACAACGACATGTCTGTTACAACGATATACCATACGTGTCTGATAAAACGACATGACATACGTGACTGTTACAACGAGATGACTATTACAACGAAATGCCTGTTACATTGTCATGACTGTTACATTGACATGACTGTTACAATGACATGACATACGTGTCTACTACATCAACATGCCTGATACAACGACATGTCTGTTACAACGACATACCATACGTGTCTGCTACAACGACATGACATACGTGTCTACTACATCGACATGACTGATGCAACGACATGTCTGTTACAACGATATACCCTACGTCTCTGATAAAACGACAGGACATACGTGACTGTTACAACGAGATGACTATTACAACGAAATGACTGTTACATTGACATGACTGTTACATTGACATGACTGTTACAATGACATGACATACGTGTCTACTACATCGACATGACTGATACAACGACATGTATGTTACAACGACATGCCATACGTGTCTGATAAAACGACATGACATACGTGACTGTTACAACGAGATGACTATTACAACGAAATGCCTGTTACATTGTCATGACTGTTACATTGACATGACTGTTACAATGACATGATATACGTGTCTACTACATCGACATGCCTGATACAACGACATGTCTGTTACAACGACATACTATACGTGTCTGTTACAACGACATGACATACGTGTCTACTACATCGACATGACTGATGCAACGACATGTCTGTTACAACGACATACCATACGTCTCTGATAAAACGACATGACATACGTGACTGTTACAACGAGATGACTATTACAACGAAATGACTGTTACATTGAAATGACTGTTACATTGACATGACTGTTACAATGACATGACATACGTGTCTACTAAATCAACATGACTGATACAACGACATGTCTTTTACAACGACATGCCATCCGTGTCTGATAGAACGACATGGCATACGTGACTGTTACAACGAGATGACTATTACAACGAAATGCCTGTTACATTGACATGACTGTTACATTGACATGACTGTTACAATGACATGATATACGTGTCTACTACATCGACATGACTGATACAACAACATGTCTGTTACAACGACATACCATACGTGTCTGATAAATCGACATGCCATACGTGACTGTTACAACGAGATGCCTATTACAACGAAATGACTGTTACAACGACATACCATACGTCTCTGATAAAACGACATGACACACGTGACTGTTACAACGAGATGACTATTACAACGAAATGACTGTTACATTGACATGACTGTTACAATGACATGACATACGTGTCTACTACCTCGACATGACATACATACGGCGAGAGCTCACCCCGACCATGGCGCCGAGAGGTTGAGAGGTCAACGAGAGGTCACCGGGTATCCCGACATGAAATATCACGGTTAACTCCTCCTGCGCCGCACGCGTTATGCGCGCGGGGCGCCGCCCTATTTATCTTCGTTAATTTAGCGCCTAAATGTGGGTCAATCTTTCTCTACTACTAGCTAGCTGTCAGGTACCAACAAAAGCATCACGATTCACCTGTCTCATTCAGCCACTAATTCTGTGATCGCCTGTAGCATAGTGGTAAGTGTCTGGCCTGGCACGCCGTAGACCCGTGTTCGAAATCAGATGGAGACTGTTTTTTTAAAATAATTCGGAATTTTTAAAATACGGAGCGCCGAGGTCACGCCGACAGACACCCCCCAGTCAACATCCCGACACGAAATGTCACAGTTAAAAAATAATTCGGAATTTTTAAAATACGGAGCGCCGAGGTCACGCCGACAGACACCCCCAGTCAACATCCCGACACGAAATGTCACAGTTAACTCCCCCTGCGCCTACAGTACATTAGGCGCCCAGAAGAAACCTCATTATGAGAAACCTGATGTTGTATAATCTACTAACCTATCACTATCGCTCAAGTACACCAAGAGCTCCAAAGTCAGGACACACCAGACATAAACACGTCACTTCCGGGGTCACCGGGACTAGAGGTCAACATCCCGACACGAGCTATCACGGTTAACTCCCCCTGCGCCACACGCTTTATGCGCGCCGCGCGCCACACTATATATCTTTGTTAATTTAGCGCCACAATTCGACTCCATAAAACATTGTATACTACTTATATAGCAATATAAAACAAAACAAGCATTTCCTAAGGGTGCTGCAAAATCCATAGTCAATTATGACTCTCGGAGGCATCTACTACGACTACGACTATTACTGCTACTACTACTACTACTACTACTACTACTACTACTACTACCACTACTACTACTACCACTACAACAACAACTACTACTACAACAACAACTACTACTACTACTATTACTACTACCACTACTACTACTACTACTACTACTACTACTACCACCACTACTACTACTATCACTACTACTACTACCACTACTACTACTACCACTACTACTACCACTACTACTACCACTACTACTACTACCACTACTACTACCACTACTACTACTACCACTACTACTACTACTACTACCCCTACTACTACTACCACTACTACTACCACCACTACTACCACTACTACTACTATCACTACTACTACCACCACTACTACTACTACCACAACAACAACAACTACTACGACAACAACTTCTACTACTACTAATACTACTACCACTACTACTACTACTACTACTACTACTACTACCACCACTACTACTACTACCACTACTACTACCACTACTACTACTGCCACTGCTACTACTACCACTACCACTACCACCACCACTACTACCACCACCACTACTACCACCACCACTACTACTACTACCACTACTACTATTACCACTACTACTACCACCACTACTACTACTACCACTACTACTACTACCACTTCTACCACTACAACAACAACTACTACTACAACAACAACTACTACTACAACAACAACTACTACTATTACTACTACTGCCACAACTACTACTACTAATATTACCGCTACTACTACTACTACTACCACTATCACAACAACTTCTACTGCTACTACTACAACTACTACTACCACTACAACTACAAAACAACAATAACTACTACTACAACTACTACCACTATCACAACAACTACTACTACTACTACAACTACCACTACTACTACCACTACAACTACAACTACAAAACAACAATAACAACTACTACAACTACTACCACCACAACTACCACCACAACTACAACCACCATACGACTACTACTACTCCTCTAGAATCTAGTATATGTTTCACACATTATAATCGTTTTCAGCCACCTATGGTCACAGCCACTTAGTGCATTCCCTATATTTATCACTGTATTTTATTAAAACTTCTAGAACAAACGGTCAGGTGGTATTCGGTCGATGCTATAAACAACATCAATATCTTAATTGTACTGCATATTTGTAACAATTTCCGATGCCACTACGTCAGAACCATATTTACTAATATCTTTACTAATGTTTATTGATAACTTCCCCAAGAAAGCTTACAAGTATAGCATCGCTGCAAATGTACACTTCCATTACTGAGACCCCTGTACTATTTTATTTGTCTTTAATGCCAAGCTTGATTACAAATCCCCTCAAATACAAACCAGGAAGTACATTATATATTTAAAGCTGTTAGACTTTCATCAACATGTCATTTTTTAATGTTTGGATATCATTAGTTAGCTAATATCACCTCATTATTGTATTAAGTGCATTTTTTTTCGGGGTCTGCAGACATATATTCTTTCATTAAAAATTAAAGTTTGATTTTTCAGCTTCAATGCAAATTTATTAGCACATCGTAATGTTTGTTTCGGTAATTACAATGTGAATTTTTAAGTATTTCCTTTGTTAAGGTTCTGTCAATATATTATTTTCTATTTCAGGGCGACGTTGATATCATCATGATCATGTGCCAAACCGGTTGGTGTAGGCGATCATGTCCTTTCATAATATTCTATCCCCAGTGCATCGAATCACTTTTGTTGATGACAGTTTTCCATGTCATGACACTAAGCTATCTAGTATCTTCTCTCTTTGTTGTCCGCGATCTCTCTTTCCCCGTATTTTGCCAGTTGTAATCAAGTACGAGTATTTCAACTTTCCTCTTCTCATGATGTGCCCGAAAATTGTTGATTATTTCTTTCTGATATTTTTTTAGGAAATTCCTTTTGTGTTGGCCTATTTGAAAATATCCTCATTGACCTTTATAGCTGTCCAGCGAACTTTCAACATTCTTTTTCTTCTTCTTCTTCTTCTCTCCTTCCTCATCTGCCTTTCAGCGTCGAAGGGGGATATAATTTGCGGTCTTTTGCTCTTCTGTTCGCCACTGTTGTTGCTATGTTTCCTAGTGCTTCTAATATTCCATCGATCCATCTTTTTCGTGTTCGACCCTTGGGTCTGATGTTCTCACAACGTTTGTTGAAGGCTCGTTGTGTTGTGTTTTGATCTTTCTGCCTTGTCACGTGGCCAAACCATTGTATCTGTTGTTTCCTTATTTATTCTATGGCGGGGGCTATTCCTAGCTTTTTTTTTTTTAATCAGTTCTTCATTTCTGATCCTATCTCTCAGACTGTTTCCTGTCATTTGTCTCACATATTTCATCTCTGTAGAGGTTATTTTTCTTATTGTTCTTGCATCTAGGGTCCAGGTCTGGCATTGGTAGCACAACGTTGGGATGACTTTCAACATTCCCCTGAGAAATCTCATCTCTGTGTTTTCTTATCGTCTTTTCGTTTGTTTGTCTACTGTTCATTTTGCCCTCCCATATGTCACAATTGGCTCTATATAGCATCGATGAACTCCCTTTCTCACTTTTATTGGTATAGATAAGACGTCTTTCAGTTTATGAAATGCTTTTATGGTCTGAGCTATTCATTTTTCTATTTCTGTTGTGCATCTTCCAACTGATGTTATTATTGTGGTCAATTATTTCACGCGTTGAACTTGTTTTTCATTTGTCCTGTTTATTTTTATGCTAAATGATGGTGATGATTATTTCTTCGATATAATCATTGCTTCTGTTTACTTACTATTCAGACTAAGACCTTTCTTGTTGCTTTCTTTTTCTATAATTTCTTGTATTTCATTCTCTGCCTCTGATAGACTGTGACAGTAGCATCCGCATGTCGCAAATTGTTTATGTTGTGACCATTGACTTTAATTCGAAGCTGATATCAATTTATTTAAATAAAGTATGGTTTCAATGTTATTTCTATTCTCTTCTGTCTTCACTTCCTCTTATACCATTTTTTGATTGTCCAGGAAAATACAAATTTCTGGTTCTCGCTTTTTTGGCAACTCCAAACATTGTCATTTGATGCTATTGTAACGTTTCTTTGATGTTGTCTCTTCATCTTATATTGAGTCTGCCTCTTGCTCTTCTAATTTTTTCTCATTTAGTGTATGCTTCGTATGGTAAGGAATCACACGACATTCTTTCTAGATGGGTAAAACCGTGTATTTGTCGTTTCTGTATGCAGCTTAGGATTGCCTACTTGTTGTCGTATAATTCCATTTCCAATGATGTCTTTCCTGGTCACTGCAAGCGCTTATCTCAGACATCTCATCTCTGTTGTAACAAGATTCTTTTTATGTTTAATCGTAAATAACCACGTTTGGCACTGATAGCACAATATGGGAATGAATATGCTCCGAATAAGATATTGATACCAAGTAGACAGTGCAGAAATATCACGTTGTGACAGGGGAGAAATCACACAGCAACATCACGTGTCAATGACAGAGGCTGCCCGAAAAGCAAAAACCAAAAATTGTATTTTCCTCGACATCCGAAGAGGTTAGAAAGAAGAAGAGTAGAAGGAAGAATGACTGGTACAGGGTGCCCCCAAAACATTACAATCATAACCTGTTCAAGAAAAATAAACATTGTTAACAAATGTAAGTGTTTCAGCATCTTCATAATAGATCGTTTGAGAGACAGACTAAGAGAGAGAAAGAGAGAGAGAGAGAGAGAGAGAGAGAGAGAGAGCTATTATAATTATAATTTGTTTTAACAAACCTCATAGGTTTTCCCCTATTAAATATATTCTGTTAACAATTGTAATTTTAACATCTTGGTATCATCGTTTCAACAAAAAGAACCCATTCAGAAGAGTAACAGTTGAGAGAACGATGAACTGACATAAAATTGAGACTAATTAATTTGAATTACAATCTGTGACAGTTAACCTCTATTCTTCAACATAGAGCAATCCCACGTTGCGCCACCAATGCGAATTATTGCCACTTCCGGTCAATATGGCGGTTAGGGGCAGGAATAATAGAGGTTCAGTCTGAAAAGTGTTCCTTGTTGCAGTTTCCTCATATTCCTAGTCCGGCTTGCTGCCGGAGCTACTGAGTTTAATTCTCTGTGCACACCGTGAGATGTTTTTCATCCGGATCGTGTTTCAATATTTCGATTACTTATGCTGAATGATGATTTTGTATGACGATGGACAGTTCAGCTGTGTTCACTTTCGGTGCCGCTTGGCCTTATGTCTTTTCGTGTATGCTGTAGCTGCTACGATGGGGACTGCAGCTGCCTTTCTTTGTTTTGATCCTTCAATGAAATGAGTTTTAATTCAGATGATTCCACTGGCACGGGCGGTTGAGTTGTTATTGATTTTAATTCGTTTGCAGTGATAACGGGGCCGTCGAATAAACATAACCATTGTCACTTTCAACAGCATGACAGAAAGCTTGCAACAACAAAGATGAGTTGTCTGAAAAAAGCGCTTGGAGTGACAAAATAAAGACATAATTTGACTTGATATTATAATAAAAAGAGTAAACATTGAACCAATCCTAAGTTAAGTTCAGAAACAACAAATAAATTGATTTGTCCATCTATAGAAAGAATGCTGCACGATTGCTTTCCATACAAATCACATATTAAAAGAGAAGAGAGGAAGGGACAGACAGCATCAAATAAATGTTACAACAACATGCAATGTTGCCTCAAGGTACTCGGGCAGTTGCCCGTGCCTAGGGGCGCCTTGTGCCTAGGGGCGCCATCAAGGATCTTCCAAAAAAAAGTAATACAAATTGTATATGTATACATATACAATTATATATATGTATATGTATATATATATATATATATATAGTGAGAGAGAGAGAGAGAGAGAGAGAGAGAGCAGGGAAAGAGGGAGGGCGCCGAAGTTTAGCTTGTCCAGGCCGCCAGCAACCATAAGGCCAACCCTGACATCATCAACCGACAATGACAGAAGGCGCCAAAAGAAAAGAGTGAAAACCAAAAACCTCGTACCTCCCTCCACACCCGAACGGCTACAAGAGGAAGGGAAAAAAGAAATAATGAAAACAGTTACCTTCTTCTCATCATCATCATCATTGAGTGCCGTCTCCGCATCGAAGGTTGGCTACCATTGAGCGCCATTCCAATCTGTCTTTTGCTTTGATGGTGTAGATTGTCATAGGCTGCCTTGTCCATCTTTTGATGTTACTCGACCATCTTAGTCTTGGTCTGCCTCTGCTTCTTTTACCTTGTATTTTCACCGCCAGGATTACTTTTAGTAGGCTGTTGTGTCTTTTAACATGGCCCAAAATTGTCATTTGTCTTGAACTAATTGTGTTTAGTAGTTCTCTTCTCATTTTTAGTTGTTTTAAAACTTCATCGTTTGTTTTCTTTTCTTTCCATCCAATTCTACCTATTCTTCTATAGATCCACATTTCAAAGGCTTCAATTTTCTGTTCTGTTTTCTGGTCTAATATCCATGTTTCTGCACCGTACAAGAATATTGAGATGATGTAACATTTTGCTATTCTTAGTTTCAGCCCTGGTGTTATTTGTTTTGATGTTAGTATATTTTTCATGGCATTAAAATTACTTTTTGCCATACCTATTCTTTTGTTTGTTTCAGTTTTACATTTTCCATCTCTGGTTATAGTATGTCCCAGGTAGTTGTAGTTCTGAACTGTCTCCAGATGTATTCCTTCAACTTTGATATTTATTTGTAGGTCTTGAGAATTTTCTTTGTTTATGATCATAGTTTTAGTCTTTTGATATTCATATCTAATCCATATTTTTTGCTTGTCATGTTGATTACATTAAGTAATCTGGGGCCTTGGTAGCCTAGTTGGGAAAACCACCCGACTGGACTACCGACGTTCGGACAACCCGTGTTCGATTCCCGCTGGGAGCAGTGTGAATTGTACCCGTGGTTGGAAAAAAAATTACCCCCATGGTCGACCCAGCCGTTGGCAGAAATGGGTACCAGGGTATTACCCTGGGAAGGTGAGGAATGTCGCCTCGCATCGTGAGTTTCGATGCTTGAGGCGACACTATCCAGAAATCTTCGAACATTTCTGGATAGGCGGCCAAGCACATGTGGGTGGAAACTAGCGTGCTAAGACGCTGGTTCAAGTCTCGTACTTTACCTTTACTTTTACCTTTACCTTTACCTTTACCTTTACCTTTACCTTTACTTTTACCTTTACCTTTACTTTTACTTTTACCTTTACCTTTACCTTTACTTTTACCTTTACCTTTACTTTTACTTTTACCTTTACTTTACCTTTACCTTTACCTTTACTTTTACTTTTACCTTTACCTTTACCTTTACCTTTACCTTTACTTTTACCTTTACTTTTACCTTTACTTTTACCTTTACCTTTACATAATCGTTGTAGATCTTTAGGATCTGCTAACATTCTTCTTTAAAAAATCTAAACATTACAGTAACAATATCCATGTGCACTGTCTGGGAGCTCTTGTCTATACTGTAATCACATTAACTGCAGTGTAAATGAATTAAAAGACAAAACACATGTATGAGGCAAGACACACGGACGTTACCGAACTTTTAGAGATCCGCCGCCTTTATTCCGTTGCCCCCACCTACACCTCCGCGCTACGTCTTTAAAAACAACAAACAAGGATAAGAGAAAAACGAGCCGAAAAGAAACTATTTTTGTATTTCAGATTAAAGTTAATTTCCCAACAAGAAAATAATGCTGATCAATTCATTTCGTTTTTTTTTCCTTCTTATGCTCGTAATTCAATTTTTGTTCGCTCGTTTTCTTTTGTTCTGATATAGATAGAGATCCATTGATTGAAACATTTTCGTCTTCCTCTTCGTTGTCTTCTTCTTCCCTCTTCTTCTACATCTCCTTCTACTATTACTATCTTCTGCTTCATCTTCCTCTTCTTTCTTGATCTCATACGTGTTCCTCTTGTTCTCCTTATTTTCATTTTTATTCTTCGCATTAAGATTCTTCTTCCTCTTTACCTCTGCTTATTTGTCTTCCTCTTTTTTCCTCTTTTTTCGTCTTCATCTTCTTGCTCTACTTGTTCTAATTCTTCTTGCTCTGCTTCCTGTTCTTATTCTTCTTGTTATTTTACTTTCCGTTCTCCTTATTTTGCTTCTTTTGTTTTTGTTTTTGATATTCTTCCAAAATCTTTAATCTTGTTGCTCCTCTTCTTTAGATTTCTTTTGTATTTTTTCTTAATTTGTTGTTATTCTTCCTTTTCTTGTTTTTCTCGTTCTTGAGCTTCTCCTTGCTGTTATGTTTCTTCCACCTCTGCTGTTGTTGCTACTGTCGTCCTGCAATTACTCCTCTTCATCCATGAGAAAATGTTACATTGGCGTTTTTGCGTTTCTCATTTATCGCAAAATTTTGCGATATTTTACGCCTTAGGCCTAATACATACGTCCTCAGAACGGAATTTTTAAAATTTCAAAGTGCCCTTCTTCTTCTATCCCTTCTCCCTGAGATAGACTTGTTAATCTCTTTCCAAAGACACCACGACAGGTATACTATCTGACGCTAACTCTGACGCAAACAGTCAGCTATGAGTTGCTGGCCGCTTTCAGCCGAGGTGCTTGTGGGGGTCTGGACCTTGTGTTCTATTTTTAGTTGATGTAAACATATTACATCGCCTTTACACTGCCGGGGTCCGAAAGTGGAGTAGAGAAAGGTAGCGCTGTTCCCTACCAGGCATGTTCGTAAGAGGCGACTAAGGAGGATTGGCCATGAGACTGGCTATCCTGTACTGTAAAAAAAATAACCCGCAAAAACTTCACAAGCATGGACAAATCAAAGAAAAATACAGATCTTCATTAATGGATGCTTGCGCAAAACAGAAGAATGTAAATGGCGGAACAAAAACACTAACGCAAAATTATGTGAAACATTCAAACACCAGTGGACAGGTATCAAAATGGTGGAACGTTTCACGTTCTCTCGATCGCTGAAGAAAATGCATCTGGGGTTTGATTAATTTCGGCTCTCTGAAGCAATTTTCTGTGTTGAAATCAAAATGATGTTCTACTTAACAAATCTGCGCTGACGAAGTGGACAAATCTGCGCCTCCGTGTACACACTGCAATGTTCCTTTTTGACAAGTCAAGTATTGCAACGGCGACCTTCACCATCTAATGTTGACATGCGGTTTACGTCACATTGAGTGCTGTTCAATGGCCGAAGTTGGAATTGTTTGACGCAAGTTATTTACATGCTGAAACGCATTAATGTGGACTGCTCCGTCAAGTCGACCGAAGATTTTTCTCTTTGGGGAATATGCACCGTGTTTCGTTCGTTGTACGCTAACCGCAGGGTCTGTTGTTTGATGTGTGACGGGGATAAATCGACGACTGTGTGTTTAAATGTCCGGTTGTAGTCAAGAAACGCGTCCTAACATCATCAACCGCTATACATTTTTTGTTTTCAATATGACGATCATCATTTTCGGGAGGACGTGAACTTCCGGTATATGGTGGATAGGCGGCAGGAACAATTGAAGGCTATGTCTGAAAAGTGCTCCTTGTTGCAGTTTCCTCATATTCCAAGTCCGGCTTCTTGCAGGAGCTACTGAGTTAAGTGCTCTGTGCACACCGTGAGCTGTGTGTCTCATCCGTTTTAATCATGTTTCGATATCCCGTTTGTTTACGATGAATGATGATGAATGATGACAGGGACAGTTGGCTGTGTTCACTTTCTGTGCGGTTTCGCCTTATGTCTTTTGGCGTGTGCTGAGACTGCTACGATGAGGACTACATTTACCTTTCTTTGTTTGGGAGATGAGTTAGTAATTCAGATGATTCCACTGGCACGGGCCGTTGAGCGATTATGGATTTTAATTCGTTTGCAGAGATACCGAGGCCTTCCATAACCAATAACCAGTGGACGTAGAGATATGACGATGACGCTGGATAGAACACACACTGTGTAATCCAACTCAGAGTATTACACAACAGCCCTTTTTTTATCCCCAGAGTATGAGACAAAGAGGAAGACCAAAATATTCTCAAAGAAGATAGTCGGCAGCAGAGATGAAGAGAGTGTGGAAGACAGGTGATGATTTTGAAAGAATAGCAAGTAAAAAAGAACGGCTAGGAAAGTATTTGTTGAAGGCATATGCTCAACAGGGAGCTCAACAAGGAAGGTGAAGAAGGATGAATGAAGACACATTGTCAGTGACTAATGTTCCTAGAAGAATCTGCAGAGCGGTGATTGGTTAATTTAACAGAACAAAGAACCGGATGCTAGAGTTTTCATGATAAAACACACTCCCTTCTGTAAAATATGCACTGAACATGCTGACCTCGTGTCTAACCGAAACAAGCTGTGGTGGGTGTGGGCGCGGCAAGAGCAGGTGATCCACAGGTGGGCTGTAGAAATGTTTCAGAGATCTTCTTAATGAATCTCTAATTAGCATAAATGTTGACACCACCTTACGGGGAAAACCCTTGCGCAGGACTGACTGTTATGGCACAGTAACATAATTACACGCGCTTGTTTGTAAGAGAGAAAATGAAATGGACATACCGTGAGCGGATATTGCGTTGCAGTAAACTATCGACACAATACATTCACGCTCGAATGCTAAGAAAAGAAGAGAATCGACGTTTCACAAAGAAATTGCGCTGCCAAATGGACTAAACAATCATTACCCATATGGACAGATCTGATTGTACAAGTTCGCACGTTAAAGATAATTCGATACCGGAACTGCACTTTTCTTGCACCTTCAGAAATCAGATTGAACAATATAATTCTGTGTCTGCAGTCTTGATCGTTTGAGCAAATCCCTTTACCATTATTAAATCTATAATTTTCGGCTAACATTCCTGACAATATATTTACTGACTACCCTATTATTTTGCCACATTTACTGAATAGTCGTGTAGTGCAATATTATCTATTTAGAACGGTCTATACTTTTACGTAGAGAGAGCAGAATAGCTCAGGGCACAATAGTATTTCAGAAAATGACAAACATTTTGAGCAACAGCTCTATATCAGTCTTCTTATTCTTCTCCTTTACTTTCTTATTTGCCTTTCAGCGTCGAGGGGAGATATAATTTGCTGTCTTTTGCTCTTCTGTTCGCTTCTACTGCTGTTATGTTTCCTAGTGTTTCTAATATTCCGTCTGTCATCGTTTTCGTGGTCGACCCTTGGGTCTGGTGTTCTCACAACGTTTATTGAGGGCTCATTGTGTTGTGTTTTGATCACTATGTCATGTCACGTGGCCAAACCATTTTATTTGTTGTTTCTTTATATATTCTAAGGCGGGGGTTATTCCTAACTTTTTTTCTCAGTTCTTCATTTCTGATCTTATCACTTAGGCTGTTTTCTGTCATTCGTCTAACACACTTCATCTCAGCAGATGTTCTTGGTGTTCTTGCATCTAGGGTCCAGTTCTGGCATTGGTAGCACACTATTAGAATGAAGATTGTATTGTAGAGTGTTTTTTTGTCTTTTACAGTTATTTCCTTGTTTGACAATAGTGGTGATAGCTGTCCAATGATTTGACAAGAATTGTTGTATCTTGAGTCTATCTCTGCTGTTTGTGAATTGTCGTTTGTCACTAGACTTTCTAGGTATTTAAATTCCTTTACTTGTTTTGGTTGACTGCCTTCAATAGTTATGTTGCTCTTCTGTTTCTCATTTGCGGCATTCATGACTTCTGTTTTGTTGATGTTGATTCCAAGTCAATAGAAGTGAGAAAGGCATATAAGATAGCCAGGCATCCAATCCATTTTCAGTTGTGCCGACTAAAGTTTGCAAGGTTGAATTCAACCACAATCATTTATTTCAAGCTGGTGTCCTAACCAATACGCTACATTAGCCATCACAAACAAATATGTACACGCTTTTGTTAAAATAGAAATCTGACTTGACAACATTGTGGCGACTATTGTGGACATGAGGTCTTTATCTTCTAGTTATATTAGTCCCTTCTGACCCCAGAAATATGATCATGTAAAACAAGGGAACTGTAAAACAAGACAATTGTAACACAAGACAATTGTAACACAAGACAATTGTAAAACAAGACAATTGTAAAACAAGTTTTCATTCACTGAGTTCCGTCACCACATCGAACGTTGTCTACCATGGAGCTCCATTCATTCACTGAGTTCCGTCACCACATAGAAGGTTGGCTACCATGGAGCTCCATTCATTCACTGAGTTCCGTCACCACATAGAAGGTTGGCTACCATGGAGCTCCATTCATTCACTGAGTTCCGTCACCACATCGAACGTTGTCTACCATGGAGCTCCATTCATTCACTGAGTTCCGTCACCACATAGAAGGTTGGCTACCATGGAGCTCCATTCATTCACTGAGTTCCGTCACCACATAGAAGGTTGGCTACCATGGAGCTCCATTCATTCACTGAGTTCCGTCACCACATCGAACGTTGTCTACCATGGAGCTCCATTCATTCACTGAGTTCCGTCAGTACATAGAAGGTTGGCTACCATGGAGCTCCATTCATTCACTGAGTTCCGTCAGCACATAGAAGGTTGGCTACCATGGAGCTCCATTCATTCATTGTGTGCCGTCTCCCCATAGAAGGTTGTCTACCATGGAGCTCCATTCATTCATTGTGTGCCGTCTCCCCATAGAAGGTTGTCTACCATGGAGCTCCATTCATTCATTGGGTGCCGTCTCCCCATAGAAGGCTGTCTACCATGGAGCTCCATTCATTCATTGGGTGCCGTCTCCCCATAGAAGGTTGTCTACCATGGAGCTCCATTCATTCATTGTGTGCCGTCTCCACATAGAAGGTTGTCTACCATGGAGCTCCATTCATTCATTGGGTGCCGTCTCCCCATAGAAGGCTGTCTACCATGGAGCTCCATTCATTCATTGGGTGCCGTCTCCCCATAGAAGGCTGGCTACCATGGAGCTCCATTCATTCATTGTGTGCCGTCTCCCCATAGAAGGCTGGCTACCATGGAGCTCCCTTCATTCATTGTGTGCCGTCTCCCCATAGAAGGTTGGTTACCATGGAGCTCCATTCATTCATTGTGTGCCGTCTCCCCATAGAAGGTTGGCTACCATGGAGCTCCATTCATTCATTGTGTGCCGTCTCCCCATAGAAGGTTGGCTACCATGGAGCTCCATTCATTCATTGTGTGCCGTCTCCCCATAGAAGGTTGGCTACCATGGAGCTCCATTCATTCATTGTGTGCCGTCTCCCCATAGAAGGTTGGTTACCATGGAGCTCCATTCATTCATTGTGTGCCGTCTCCCCATAGAAGGTTGGTTACCATGGAGCTCCATTCATTCATTGTGTGCCGTCTCCCCATAGAAGGTTGGTTACCATGGAGCTCCATTCATTCATTGTGTGCCGTCTCCCCATAGAAGGTTGGCTACCATGGAGTTCCATTCATTCATTGTGTGCCGTCTCCCCATAGAAGGCTGGCTACCATGGAGTTCCATTCATTCATTGTGTGCCGTCTCCCCATAGAAGGCTGGCTACCATGGAGTTCCATTCATTCATTGTGTGCCGTCTCCCCATAGAAGGTTGGTTACCATGGAGCTCCATTCATTCATTGTGTGCCGTCTCCCCATAGAAGGCTGGCTACCATGGGGCGCCATTTGAATCTTTCTCTCGCCTTGATAGTGCAAGTTGTCAAAGTTTCACCTGTGCACCTTTTCAAATCTATCAGTCTAATCTAGTGATCTGCCTCTGTCTCGTCTATCTTGTACGTTCTCCTTCAAGATGACCTTCAGAAGGGTCATCATCGTCATCATCATTATGTGCTATACCAGTTGGAGTAGGAAATGGAATCCAGTGGTCACTGACCAAGCAACTTTATGATTTAGACTTTGCTAATGACATAGCTTTCCTATCGCACTGTCATCAACAGATGCAGGATAAAATGAGCATGTTGACTTCCGTTGTAAAGATGGTGGATCTAGGTCACGTTCTCTCGGTCGCTGCAGAAAGTGCATTCGGGGTCTGATTAATTTCGGTTCTCCATTGCACTTTTCTGCGTTAAAGTCAAAATGATGATCTACTTATTACATCTGCGCCTCTAAAGCGAAGTCGTACGCCGGCAACAGTCCCTTTTTGACAAAGCAAGTGTTGTGAATGCGACCTTCCATCGTCTAGACTTGATCAGCGCTTTACGTAACATTGGTGCTGTTCATGACCATTGTTGGAATTCCTTGACGCAAGCTATTTCCATGTTACTTTTCAATGTAAACTACTTCGTGAGCCGCAGTTTTATCTCTTTATGGAATTTGCACAGTGTTTTGTTCGTCGTAGTCTGCTTTCACTAGAGTAATCAGGATTCTAAAGGGAACGAAATTGTTGTGTGTACGATATTGTTGTGTGCTATGTCATTATAATGGCTCATCGTACATCCCTAGAACGGTCTGTTGTTTGATGTTCGACGGGGATAATCTGACGACTAACTGTGTGTCTATATGTTCGGAATTGGAGTCAACAACGATGGCCTAACTTCGTGAGGCGCTATACATTTTTTTAAAAAATACGACGATCACCATTTTCAAGAGGACGTGAACTTCCGGTATATGGTGGATAGGCGGCGGGAACAATTGAAGGCTATGCATGAAAAGTGTTCCTTGTTGCAGTTTCCTCATATTCTAAGTCCAACTTCTTGCAGGAGCTATTGAGTTAAGTGCTCTGTGCACACCGTGGGCTGTGTGGCTCGTCCGTTTTGATCATGATTCGATATTCCAATTGTTTACGATGAATGATGATATCGAATGACAGTGGACAGTTGGCTGTGTTCACTTTCGGCGCGGTTTCGCCTTATGTCTTTTGGCGTGTGCTGAGACTGCTATGATGGGGACTACAGCTACCTTTTTTTGTTTGAGAGATGAGATATTCATTCGGATGATTCCGCTGGCACGGGCGGTTGAACAATTATGGGTTTTAATTCGTTTGCAGTGATACCGGGGCCTTCCATAACCAAATAACCAAATGAGCATACTTGATTTGAGATCACAACAGCTAGGACTGAAAATTAACAGAGATAAGACCAACATTATGAGAATTAATACAGTTGGCAATAACAAAATACAATTAATAGAACTACCTCTACTAAGCGTACAATCTGGGCAGTAATATAGATGAAGAGGGAGGAACAGAATATGATACCAAAAATGGATATCAAAAGCAAGAGGAGCTTTTGTTGCACTAAGAAAAATATGGAAGTCCAAAAAAAATTAGGTTAAATAAAAAATTAAAAAATTTCAACTCAAATGTTAAGTCAGTCCTATTATATGGCTGTGAAACCTGGAGAAAAAAAAATGACTATCATGAAGATACAGGCTTTCATTAATGGATGCTTACGCAGAATAAAAGGATGGAAATGGCAGGACAAAATCACTAACATAGAATTAAGGAAATGTACCAGTCAAACACCAGTGGATAAAGAGATACAGCGAAGGTGATGGTGCTGGATAGGACACACACTATGGAAGCCAACTGAGAGTATTACACAACAGACCCTTTTTTGGAATCCCATGGGGAAAAGACAAAGAGGAAGACCAAGAAATTCTTAGAGAAGACAGACAGAAGCAAAGATGAAGATGATGGGGAAGACATGAATGATCTTAAATGAATGGCAAGATACAGAACGACTTGGAAAGTGTTTGTTGAGGACCTATGCTCCACAGGGAGCTGAAAGGTAGAAGAAGAAGAATAGTTGGCGTAGGCGATCATGTCCTTCCACATTCTTCTATCCACAGTGCATCGTATCAATTCTGTTGTTGACTGTTTCCATGCCATGACACTAACTGTCCAGTGTTTTTCTCTTTGTCGTCCGGGATCTCTCTTTTCCTGTATTTTACCAGTCTATGTCAGTTGGGTATTGTGTGATTACTCACATCTCAACAACAACAAAAATATGCGTTTTGTATATATTATAACTTTCCGGTTTCCGGTTGTATCCAAGATAGAGGAATTATTTTTCTCCGGCTTGGTATAGAACCGTTGATCAGAGGTTTAACAAGCCGCTATCGTAAAAATTATATTCTTAATGAAACGTAGACCTGATGCAAACAAATGAGGAAATTAGAGAAATCGTTAATCAACCACTTATATCTTCAGTAATAAAGGAAAGGCGATGGTCATATGTTGGACATGTGATGAGAATAGATAATAATCGAATAGCAAAGCAAGCCCTCATATGGGAAACAACAGGTAAAAGAAAAAGAGGAAGACCCAGGGAGACACTGAGAAGAACATTGATGAGAGAGGCAAGAGCAGCAGGAATCGGTTCCCTTCAATGACATAGGGCTGCTTGCACAGAACAGAGACAAATGGCGAGATTTTATAAAATATCTTTAAAAGAATTGAAAACTGCTGGAATAAAAATTCAGATAAGAGAAGTATCTTGGTCTACGCCCTACGGGCCTGCTACGGCTCGAAAGGTCAGTAGATAGATAGATATATTATATTATATTATTAGCATATTCGTATAATATTATGTAGTTTTCTAATTCGTTCTCTTTTAATCTTTAGTTGTTTTAAGACTTCATCGTTTGTTTTCTTTTCTTTTTATCCAGTTCTTCTTATTGTTCTATATATCCACATTTCAGTCTTCAGTTTTTTGTTCTGGTTTCTTATCTGATGTTCATGTTTCTGTACTATACAGGAAACTAGGAAGATATAACATTTTGCTTTTCTTAGTTTCATCCCTGGTGTTATCTGTTTTGATGTTAGTATATTTTTCATGATGCCATTCTTATGCTTTGTTCATTTCAGTTTTACATTTTCCATCACTGGTTATAGTATGCCCAAGGTAGTTGTAGCCTTGAACTGTCTCTACGTCTATTCCTTCAACTTTGATATCCATTTGTAGGTTTTGAGTATAATCTTTGTTTATGATCATAGTTTTATTTTTTTATTAATTCATATATAATGTATATTGTTTGCTTGTCATGTTTATTTCTTAAAGTTATTGTTGTAGATCTTTATGATTTTCTGCTAGGAATACAGTATCATCAACATGTGTTACGTAGTTCTACTTGTAATTTTTAGTTGATTTAAAGATAGTTTCCGATAGAAAAAAGAAGAAACAAAATGCAAGGTAACTAGCAGTAGTCTTAGTATTAATAGTAGTGCTACTACTAGTAGTAGTAGTAGTAGTAGTAGTTTTAGCAGTAACAGTAGCAGTAGCAGCAGCAGCCGCAGCCGTCGCCGCAGCCGCAGCCGCAGTCGTAGCAGTAGTAGTAGCAGTAGTCGTAGTAGTAGTCGTAGTAGTAGTCGTAGTCGTAGTCGTAGTCGTAGTAGTCGTAGTAGTCGTAGTCGTAGTAGTCGTAGTAGTCGTAGTAGTCGTAGTAGTCGTAGTCGTAGTAGTCGTAGTTGAATTTGGTTTTGCTGCTCCCCTAGAAATGTTAATTTTTCTTTTCTTTCTCCGTGTATTCTCTTTTTCTATGAATCTGTTTCTTGCTTGAGTCGGAGCTTTAGAGTGTGTTTCCAAAGAGCGCACTTTGCAGCAGCTATGTTTTCTTCCCAGGCTGCAGTAATTACGTTGAAAGTTTTCATGTCACGGTAGAAAAAGTAAATGGATAAAGAAACAAGGAGCGCAAGACAAATTTTGTAAAAGAAAAAAAAAAAACGAAATTCTTCCAAAACCTGAAAATAAAGGGATTTAACATGAAATACACTGATTATTGGTGATACTCGACAGGATACATGATAGCAAAGGCAAATACCAGTATGTACATTGGCTCCAGCCACAAGTGATTCACAGAATTACACAAACAGATGTGCGGATTCCCGTCGTTCTACCACAACAAACATCTCTAACGAAGACAAGATAGTCGGAACATGAACTGAGGACAAATATTGACCGATTCTAATTGTTCTTCTTCAAATACGTAACTTGCTCCACCTGCTGAGGGGGGCTACTCCATGTCACCAAGTTTCTCTTTTCTCAAAACTGAGAGAATTGATCGTGAGAGAAAGAAGTTCACGCTCCATCATCATCATCATCGAGTGCCATCACCGCAACGAAGGTTGGCTACCATGGAGCGCCATTCTGCTCTGTCACTTGCTTTGATGGTGCAGATTGTTATAGGCTGATTTGTCCATCTTTTGATGTTACTCGTCCATGTTAGTCTTGGTCTGCCTCTGCCTCTTTTACCCTGTATTTTCCACTCCAGGATTACTTTTAGTAGGCTTTTGTGTCTTTTAACATGGCATAAAAATCTCATTTGTCTTTTTTGAATTGTGTTTAGTAGTTCTCTTTTCATTTTTAGTTGTTTTAAGACTTCATCGTTTGTTTTCTTTACCTTCCATCCAATTCTACCTATTCTTTTATATATCCACATTTCCAAGGCTTCAATTCTCTGTTCTGTTTTCTTGTCTAATGTCCATGTTTGTTTCTGCACCATATAGGAATGTTGAGATTCTTTTGTTTATTTCAGGTTTAAATTTTCCATCACTAGTTATAGTATGTCCAAGGTAGTTATAGCTCTGAACTGTCTTCAGGTATATTCCTTCAATTTGTATATCCACTTGGGGGTTTTGAGTATTTTCTTTGTTTATGATCATATTTTTAGTCTTTTTGATATTCATATCTAATCTATATATTTTGCTTGTCATGTTTTTTTCACTAAGTAATTGTTGTATATCTTTAGGAGATCACGCTCCAAAAAGTTCATTTTTTGTCAAATTTATTGTAATTGATGAGTTTTCTTGATATCTGTTTTTTGTTTCTGAAATGGGAGAATTTGATAATGTCTTTTTTTGTTTCTGAAATGGGAGAATTTGATGCTGTCTTTTTTTGTTTCTGAAATTGGAGAATTTGATGCTGTCTTTTTTTTTGTTTCTGAAATCAGGACTTCGACATCTTTTGTTTCTGAAATTGGAGAATTTGATGATGTCTTTTTTTGTTTCTGAAATTGGAGAATTTGGTGATGTCTTTTTTGTTTCTGAAGTGGAAGAATTTGATAATATATTTTTTCCTGAATTGGGAGAATTTGGTGATGTTTTCTGTTTTGTTTATTAAATGGGATAATTTGATGATGTCACTTTTGGTTTTTTGAAATGGGAGAATTTGATGACGTTTTTTGTGTTCAAAGTGAAAAAAAAATTCAATTACATCTTTATTTTTTTGTTTGAAATTGGGCAAATTTTAATCCGTCTATACTTCTATTTATTGCTTATTAATCCTACATTTAAAACTTCATTACTTCCATTTATTTCTAATTGATGCTACTTCTAATCCATCCCTACTTTGTTAACCTCAGGCGGAAGATGTGCAAAAGAGGTGAGATGCAGAATGGCTCAGGCAAAAGTAGCTTTCCAAAAAATGAGGAAGATACTATGCAATCCATTTTTGACAATAGAAACAAGAAAAAGAGTTCTTAAATGGTATGTAGAACCAGTCTTAACATATGGATGTGAATCATTGACAATAGGACAACAGACAAGAAAATCACTGGAGTCTGTAGAAATATGGTTTTACAGAAAAATGTTGAGAATACCATGGACAGCTAAGAAGAGTAATGGAAACGTTCTGAAAGAGGCCAAAGTAGAAAGAGAGTTAATTTCTAATATTTGGAAGAAATAATCATCATTTTTTGACCATATAATGAGAAGGGAACAGCTGGAATATATTGTGACAAGTGGGGAAATTGAGGGACGAAGAGATAGAGGGAAGCAAAGAAAAAAGATACCAGACAGCTTAAGAGAATGGCTTGGCAGAAGGTCAACAACAGAAATAATAAATAACTGCCGTGATCGAAAGTTTTAGACAGATATGATCACCTACGACAGCAGGCACGGGACTTGATGATGATAATGAATCCATCCTTCTATCGATTGATCTTTCGAGCCGTTGCCGGCCCATAGGGCGTAGACCAAGATACACCATCTCATATCTGAATTTTTGTTCTAGCAGTTTTCCTTTAAAGATATTTTATCAAATCTCGCCATTTGTCTCTGTTCTGTGCAAGCAGCTCTATCTCATTGAGGGAGCCGAATCCTGTTGCTCTCGCCACTCTCATCAATGTTCATCTCAGTAACTCCCTGGTTCTTCCTCTTTTTCTCTTACCTGTTGTATCCCATTTGAGGGCCTGCTTTGCTATTCGGTTATTATCTCTTCTCATCACATGTTTTTACTTCCATTTATTTCCTATTTATGCTACATCTAATCCACCCTGACTTATTTATTTCGTTTCCGTGCTACTTTAACTCCATCTTTACTTAAAATGTTTTCCTATTTATATGCATCCTCTTATATCTCCTAATCGTTCTTCGTTCTCTTATTTCTTCTCTCATTTTCTCTCTCCGACCTAGCCCACCATGAGCATATTCTTTGCTGCTGTCAAGCATACCTACACGTATTTGTTTTGGCTGCGGGTCCTTAGTTATTTATTTATGCTGCATGATGTCACCTGCTAGGCATCACTATCATCGCCCTGGTGTGCTTGGAATAACAAATTACTTGCCATCAATTTCGCCCCCTACACGAGTTCTATGTTCGCACTTTCACGTGTTAACTCGGAATACGTTCAAAGAAAATCGAGTTTTAAACAAATGTTAAATATTTATGGTTTGAGGGAAACTCAAAGGCTATGTCCGTGTAAATAATAAAGAGATATTTATTCGTGGCTACACTTTTACTTTTATGAAAAAGAACATCAAAAACAGAGATTGAATAGATTGAGTGAAGAATGTGATACATAGTAAACCAATTAGCGCGTTTGTTGTGGTAAATTTCTGTGTCGATCAGTACTTCTATATTTATGTTTTAAAAGGTAAAAATTTCTGTTTCACTTTTCTGGTTTTTCCAAGCGTATATTTTTTGTAAGTGATGATTCTAGCAGGTGTTAGTTTGTTGTTTAAAGTTGTAGACATCTTGGGTTGCTTTCGTTGACTTTGTTCATGTGTTCATTTCGTTAATGTGTTAGTTCTCGTTTGGATTTTTATTTTCTTTTGATTGCACCTTTTAAAAAGTTTTTTATGTTGATGTTAGCCCCTCGTTTGAGTGTTTCCCTTGTCGGCTGTAGCAATCGTTAACCTTGTTGACTGTAGCCTTTCGTTTGAGTTTCTTGTTTGCTGTTGGCCCTCCTTTGAGTATTTTAATTTGTCTTGATGATTGCAGCCTCTCGTTATAAATGTTCTTTGTATGCTGTTAGACTTTCCTTTGAGTTTCTTTGTTGATGTTAGACTCGAGTTAAAATTTTCTTTATTCCTGTTAGCCACTTGTTTACCTTTTCTTTGGTCCTGTTAGCATCTCGTTTTTTTAACGCTTTATTTTGCGTTGTTCTGCGTTGCTTTTAGCCTCTCGTGTAAGTTTTCATTATTCCTGTTAGCCTCTTGTTTGAGTTTTAATTATTCCTGTTAGCGTCTTGTTTGAGTTTTCATTATTTCTGTTAGCCTCTAGCTTGAGTTTTCATTATTCCTGTTAGCCTCTAGCTTGAGTTTTCACTATTCCAGTTAGCCTCTAGCTTGAGTTTTCATTATTCCTGTTAGCCTCTAGTTTGAGTTTTCATTATTCCTGTTAGCCTCTAGCTTGAGTTTTCATTATTCCTGTTAGCCTCTAGCTTGAGTTTTCATTATTCCTGTTAGCCTCTAGCTTGAGTTTTCATTATTCCTGTTAGCCTCTAGCTTGAGTTTTCATTATTCCTGTTAGCCTCTAGTTTGAGTTTTCATTATTCCTGTTAGCCTCTAGCTTGAGTTTTCATTATTCCTGTTAGCCTCTAGCTTGAGTTTTCATTATTCCTGTTAGCCTCTAGCTTGAGTTTTCATTATTCCTGTTAGCCTCTAGCTTGAGTTTTCATTATTCCTGTTAGCCTCTAGTTTGAGATTTCCTTTGTTGGTGTTAGCCCTTCGTTTACGCTTTCTTTGTTTTTGTTAGCCTTCCAATTACATTTTCTTTGTTGCTGTTAGCCTCTAGTTTGAGTTTTCGTTGATGCTATTAGCCTCTAACAAAGTCAACTGGAATGGTACATGATGATAATGAATCGTTGCTTAATCTGTTTGTTCATTTAATATTTTGTGTTATTCCTTCTTTGTATCTTTTCCGTATTGAAAACCTTATCAGTCGAAACGTTTGTTAGTGAGTCATGTCTTATATCCGTAAAGGTGTAACATACAAAGTATTTGAGATCACTCTTTCCTTACGGTCCAGTCAACGAACAGTACAAATCAGTTCCTATCTCTACAGAGTTAGAACGATATAAGAATGATGATAGTATACCCCCTCACCCCCCCACAAAAAACCCCCCAAAAAACATCAAATGTTTTAAACGAACAATGCTATCCGTGCGACATTTTTTTATATTGATGGGGTCTGCCGTCGGGACTTACAGGACCGGAAAACAAGTTCGCCTGTCACGTGCAGTCGCTATGAGGTTTTTGGAGGCTTAGTTTTTACGCCATCCCTCTCTCCCCCTCCCCACCCCCACCCCCAGCAATCCCCAACATATCCCCCCACCCCCAGGATAAAAAATAAAATGTCTATACCAGGATTCGAACCCACGCTATCTTGGTGTTTGAAGAAAGGTCACTAGCTCTCCTGTTCTATCAGATTTTTTGTCAAATAATTAACTACTTTATGTTCATAAAGTAGTCACGTTTCCCCAATTGATGGCGTAGGCGATCATGTCCTTTCACATTTCTCGGTCCTCAATGCTTCGCATTATTTCTGTTATTGACTGTTTACCGTGCCACGACACCAAGATATCCAGCATCTTCTTTCTTTGTCGTCCACGATCTCTATTACCCTGTATTTTGACACTTGTAACTTTGCTAATTAACTTTCCTTTTATCATGATGTGCCCATAAAATGTCAATTGTTTTTTTTCTGATGTTTTTTTTAGTAGTGCTTCTTTTTTTGTTGTCACTTTTTTCCCTCGTTTGTCTTTTTAGCTGACCAGGGAGCTTTTAATTATTCCTCTGAGAACCCCAATCTCTGTAGACTCAAATCGTAATTTCATTTGTTTGGAATCAAAGAAGGAAAAGGTCTGTGTCAGCACTCGGAAAAAATGACAAATGAACAACAACAGAAAATAAACAAAGAACAATATATGGTCCGAAGCAGGATCAAACCCGTACTCCATGGCACTGCGCCTTGCCACGAGAAGCCGAACGCTTGGTACACTGCCACTCAGCTAATTAAAAAATTAGCTATTGTGAGCAGTGTCTTACACGAATGCGTTCCCATGACTATAGCATAGGGTTACGATCACAGATCGGAAATAAATTGAATTTCTGTACTTTCCTATTAAGGCAAGTATCTCCCGGTAGGGCTGAATACTTGTGTTGCAGACAAACATTTATTGGACGAAACAGCACGAATAGTAGTTTCCAGTGGTTATATATTGGAGACAAATAATAATAAACAAAGAACAATATATGGTCCGAAGCAGGATCGAACCCGTACTCCATGATTTGTTTCAAAGGTTTAATTGTAAAATGCACTACATTCAGTGAATGTGATCATTTATAACAATGTGACTGTGTCACTTTATTGCATTTAATGCCATTTGATGTGACTTCCATGGAGCTACCACTTTAAGTGTCTTCAGAATAAACATTCTAGAGGAACATGTCTGTGTCGTCACAGTGTGTCCCAGAAGGCGTCAAGAATGGTATAGTTTTGTGTAGCTAAGTGGAGCGAGAAAATGAATGAAGGAATGAATGAGTGAATGAATGAATGCAATCACAAATGAAATGATTGATGCACTTCTGGGAGATTTAAATCTCGAGATGAAGTTGAACTCTTGGGGTCCACGTCTACAAAATGTATTTAATGGGGGTCCGCGACTACAAAATGTATTTAACGGGGGCCAGCGACTACAAAATGTATTTAACGGGGGCCAGCGACTACAAATGGTATTTAATGGGGATCCACGACATCAAAATGTATTTAACTGGGGTCCGTGACTACAAAACGTATTTAACGGGGGCCAGCGACTACAAAATGTATTTAACGGGGGCCAGCGACTACAAAATGTATTTAACGGGGCCAGCGACTACAAAATGTATTTAACGGGGGCCAGCGACTACAAAATGTATTTAATGGGGGTCCGCGACTACAAAATGTATTTAACGGGGGTCCGGGACTACAAAACGTATTTAACGGGGGTCCACGGTAAAGGTATGTTTGAGAACCTCTGTTCTAGAGTATGGAACTCATGTCAAACGATGAAGGTAGAACGTTTACATAAACCAATAGCCACAGATTGTGAATGAATGATTTGGTTCAAGATTGAAATAGAGTATATGACGTCCGTTGGCAAAAAAAAATTGAATGAATAAATATGTGGATTTTTTTCAAAATCTGTCTGGTCTATAAATAGATTTGTATGTCGATTAGTGACCTTTCAACTTGTTTTGGCGGAAATGGAAAATGTTGACTCGTCCAGGGAAATGAGAACCAACATTCCGCGACGAGTTGATCTTCATTGCCAATTGTTTCTCTAAAATCAGGGCTGAGGAGTCATGGAGACAACGTGTATACCGGAGGATTGTTTAGTATCGTCATCGATAGTTCATTATTGAGTGACGTCTCTGCATCGAAGGTTGGCTACCATGGAGCGCGATTCCGCTCTGTCTCTTGCTAAGATGGTGCACGTTGCCATAGGCTGACTTGTCCATTTTTTGATGGTACTCGTCCATGTTAGTCTTGATCTGCCTCTGTCTCTTGCTAAGATGGTGCAGGTTGCCATAGGCTGACTTGTCCATCTTTTGATGGTACTCGTCCATGTTAGTCTTGATCTGCCTCTGCCTCTTTTACCTTGTATTTTCCCTTCCAGTATTACTTTTACTAGGCTGTTGTGTCTTTCAGCATGCCTTCAAAATCTCACTTGTTTTTTTTTTAAATTGTGTTTAGTAGTTCTCTTTTTATGTTAGTTGTTTTAAGACTTCATCTTTGTTTTCTTTTTTTTCATCCAATTCTTCCCGTTTTTCTTTAAATCCACATTTCAAAGGCTTCAATTTTCTGTTCTGTTTTCTATGTCTAATATCCATGTTTCTGCACCATACAGGAATATTGAGAACGTCAAGAGCTAGACAGCAACAATGCAGAGTAAATATAGTAGGAACTAGACCACATAAATATTAGAGTAATTAGAGTAGTAATAGACAGCAGAAATATTAGAGTAATTAGAGTAGGGATAGACAGCATAAATATTAGAGTAATTATAGTAGGGATAGACAGCAGAAATATTAGAGTAATTATAGTAGGGATAGACAGCAGAAATAGTATAGTAATTATAGTAGGGATAGACATCAGAAATATTAGAGTAATTAGTGTAGAGATAGACATCAGAAATATTAGAGTAATTTGAGTAGGGATAGACAGCAGAAATATTAGAGTAATTAGAGTAGGGATAGACAGCAGAAATATTAGAGTAATTAGTGTAGAGATAGACATCAGAAATATTAGAGTAATTAGTGTAGGGATAGACTGCAGAAATATTATAGTAATTAGAGTAGGGATAGACATCAGAAATATTAGAGTAATTAGTGTAGAGATAGACATCAGAAATATTAGAGTAATTGAGTAGGGATAGACAGCAGAAATATTAGAGTAATTATAGTAGGGATAGACTGCAGAAATAATAGAGTAATTAGAGTAGGGATAGACAGCATAAATATTAGAGTAATTAGAGTAGGTATAGACAGCAGAAATATTAGAGTAATTATAGTAGGGATAGACTGCAGAAATAATAGAGTAATTAGAGTAGGGATAGACAGCATAAATATTAGAGTAATTATAGTAGGAATATACAGCAGAAATATTAGAGTAATTATAGTAGGGATAGACAGCAGAAATATTAGAGTAATTAGTGTAGAGATAGACATCAGAAATATTAGAGTAATTAGTGTAGGGATAGACAGCAGAAATATTAGAGTAATTAGAGTAGGGATGGACAGCAGAAATATTAGAGTAATTATAGGTGGGATAGACAGCAGAAATATTAGAGTAATTATAGGTGGGATAGATAGCAGAAATAATACAGTAATTAGAGTAGGGATAGACAGCATAAATATTGGAGTAATTATAGGTGGGATAGATAGCAGAAATATTAGAGTAATTATAGTAGGGATAGAGATAAAAAATATTCGAGTAATTAGAGTAGGGACAGACTGCAGAAATATTCGAGTAATTAGTGTAGGAGATAGACAGCATAAATATTAGAGTAATTAGAGTAGGTATAGACAGCAGAAATATTAGAGTAATTATAGTAGGGATAGACTGCAGAAATAATAGAGTAATTAGAGTAGGGATAGACTGCAGAAATAATAGAGTAATTAGAGTAGGGATAGACAGCATAAATATTAGAGTAATTATAGTAGGAATATACAGCAGAAATATTAGAGTAATTATAGTAGGGATAGACAGCAGGAATATTAGAGTAATTAGTGTAGAGATAGACATCAGAAATATTAGAGTAATTAGTGTAGGGATAGACAGCAGAAATATTAGAGTAATTAGAGTAGGGATGGACAGCAGAAATATTAGAGTAATTATAGGTGGGATAGACAGCAGAAATATTAGAGTAATTATAGGTGGGATAGATAGCAGAAATAATACAGTAATTAGAGTAGGGATAGACAGCATAAATATTGGAGTAATTATAGGTGGGATAGATAGCAGAAATATTAGAGTAATTATAGTAGGGATAGAGATAAAAAATATTCGAGTAATTAGAGTAGGGACAGACTGCAGAAATATTCGAGTAATTAGTGTAGGAGATAGACAGCATAAATATTAGAGTAATTAGAGTATTAACTAGACCACAAAAATCATATAGTAATTTGATTACAGACTAGACCATAGAAAAATATGAGTAATTAGTGTAGGAGATAGATATCGGAAATATTAGAGTAATTAGAGTAGAAACTAGACCACATACATATAAGAGTACATAGAGTAGAAACTAGACCACAGAAATCCTTGAGTATTTTGAGTAGTGACCAGACCATAGAAAAATATGACTAATTAGAGTAGGAGATAGGCAGCTGAAATATTAGAGTAAAGAGTGTATGAGAGGGCAGAAATATTACAGTAATTAGAGTAGGAGATAGCTGAAATATTACAGTAATTAGAGTAGGAGATAGACAGCTGCAATATTACAGTTATTAGAGTAGGAGACAGACAGCTGAAATATTACAGTAATTAGAGTAGGAGATAGACAGCTGAAATATTACAGTAATTAAAGTAGGAGATAGACAGCTGAAATATTAGAGTACAGAGTGTATGGGAGGGCAGAAATATTACAGTAATTAGAGTAGGACCTAGATTGAACATATATATCATTTAGAGTAGAGTAAGGAGTTTTAGATTAGTTTAGGTCAGATTAGATGAGACCTTAGAAATATTAGGTAATTGGAGTAGAGATTTTAGGAAAGAGGAAATGTTGTATTTGAGCAGTTACACAGCAGGATAGCAAACAAGTAAAAGTAGGTTAACGCCGTGACACACAAATTAATCAATAACATAATCATTTTGTTACTCACAAACTTGCACTAACAAAATGTCACGTTTTTATCTATGATTACGTCACTTACAATAACTCGTATTGTCCAGCACAAACCAAACAAGAAAATACTCGTATCCTTCACAAGTCAACCAATGAAGTCTATTCATAACAAAATCCATTACCATTCATAAATGTATGGTGCAGAAATATGGGCATTAGGCAAGAAAACAAAACAGAAAATTGAAACTTTGAAATGTGGATTTGTAGAAGATTAGGAGGAATTGGATGGAAAGAAAAGAAAACAAACGATGAATTCTTAAAGCAACTAAAAATGAAAAGAGAACTACTGAACATAATTTAAACAAGGTAAATTAGATTTTTGGGGCATGTTAAAAGATACAGCAGCCTTCTAAAAGTAATCTTGGAAGGGAAAATACAAGATAACAAAGGCAGGGGTAGACCAAGACTAACATGGACGAGTAACAGCAAAATATGGATAAGTCAGCCTACGACAACCTGCACTATCAAAGAGAGAGAGAGAGAGAGAGAGAGAGAGAGAGAGAGAGAGAGAGAGAGAGAAAGACAGCGAGGAATGGCGCTCCATGGAAGCCAAACCTGGAAGCGGAGACGGCACTCACTGATGATGATGAATAAATAAACCAATCATAAATTAAGCAATAAAATAGTCTTATTTGAGCTGCAAACCAACCAATGAAATTGTTGTATTTTATTTTAGAAACCAATAGCTACATTTCTCGCTTTCTCACCCACAAACCAACCAATGAAATTGTATTTTATTGTAGAAACCAATAGCTACATTTCTCGCTTTCTCACCCACAAACCAACCAATGAAATTGTTGTATTTTATTGTAGAAACCAATAGCTACATTTCTCGCGTTCTCACCCACAAACCAACCAATGAAATTGTTGTATTTTATTTTAGAAACCAATAGCTACATTTCTCGCTTTCTCACCCACAAACCAACCAATGAAATTGTTGTATTTTATTGTAGAAACCAATAGCTACATTTCTCGCGTTCTCACCCACAAACCAACCAATTAAATTATTGTATTTTATTGTAGAAACCAATAGCTACATTTCTCGCTTTCTCACCCACAAACCAAACAATGAAATTGTTGTATTTTATTGTAGAAACCAATAGCTACATTTCTCGCTTTCTCACCCACAAACCAACCAATGAAATTGTTGTATTTTATTGTAGAAACCAATAGCTACATTTCTCGCGTTCACCCACAAACCAACCAATGAAATTGTTGTATTTTATTTTAGAAACCAATAGCTACATTTCTCGCGTTCTCACCCACAAACCAACCAATGAAATTGTTGTATTTTATTGTAGAAACCAATAGCTACATTTCTCGCGTTCTCACCCACAAACCAACCAATGAAATTATTGTATTTTATTGTAGAAACCAATAGCTACATTTCTTGCTTTCTCACCCACAAACCAAACAATGAAATTGTTGTATTTTATTGTAGAAACCAATAGCTACATTTCTCGCGTTCTCAGCCACAAACCAACCAAGGAACTGCTGGTTATCACCGTCCACAAATCAAGCACTTAAATCCCGTTTGGAAACCACACCTTTCCGATTCATGAAACTTTCATTATTTCCAATCGTTATTAATGAACACTGAAAATGTGTCATCAGCTCTTTCCACGAACATGAAAATGTCAACATCATATTCCGGGACAAAATTTATGATTATTCCTTCCGTCCGCATTCTCTCAGAAAAACAAAATCGATCTTCGTATATAAAACCGACAACGATTACTTCCCCCTTGAACTTGGCACTTGGCTTCAAAGTTTGTATGGTTCCCTTTCATGTTGTGGTCTGATCAAAGCGAATCTAGGAAATGAAATAAGTAAAGATACACCTGTGTTGAGTAGGATAATTACTGGATGCTGTAGACACAGTCTGTGCGGGTTCTCGAAATACCCAACTAACGCAGGAATATTCGAAAGAAAGTCGATGCTTTAACAGTTTAATTCTGAAGCTAATTTGCTGTTTATGTCAGGGTAATCTGATATGATATTGAGAGGTATCTCTGGTTATTAATTTCGCAATTTTGTTACAGTTGTTTGTTTTCATCTGAAGGTGGCGTTGGATATAGAGCGGCTTTTATATAAGAAGATGTCCTGAATATAGTTAACTTTTTTTTATTATCATCATCATCATCATCATTATCATCGAGTGCCGTCTCTGCATCGAAGGTTGGTTACCGTGGAGAGCCATTTCGCCCTGTCTCTTGCTTCGATAGTGCAGGTTGTCATAAGCTGACTTGTCCATCTTTTGATGTTACTCGTCTATGTTAGTCTGGGTCTGCCTCCGCCTCTTTTAGCTTGTATTTTTTCCTTCCAAGATTACTGGATTGGCTCTATACCATCAACACGTGCCATACCGATTGGCGTAGGCGATCATGTCCTTCCACAATGTTCTATCTACAGTAAAAAAGTAAAGTACCCCCGTCGCGCCAAGTGGCGTATAGGGAATATGGTGTTAGTGACCATAAATTTTACAGACCTTCGGCACATGATTTTTAGGGTAATGTGGTCGGTATTATGCCCGTGACGCTTCACTTTCCCAGAAAAAAACCCGGTACCCATTAAGGGCAGGGTGAACCCGGAAGCCGTCGATTGGGATCGAACCCTACCCCTTGTCCTGTGTAATACACTGAGCTATCGCGGCTCCCTTCTATCTACAGTGCATCGTATCAATTCTGTTGTTGACTGTTTTCCATGCCATGACACCAAGCTATCCAGTATTTTCTCTCTTTGTCGTCCGCGATCTCTCTTTACTTTTATTTTGCCAGCTGTAACCAAGTATTCCAACTTTCTTCTTCTCATGATGTGCCCGAAAATGTTGATATTTTCCTTCTGATGTTTTTGAGTAGCTCCTTTTCAGAGTTGGCCACTTTGAAAATTTCCTCATTGGTCTTTCTAGCTGTCCAGGGAAATTTCAACATTCTTCTGAGAAATTCCTTCTCTGTGGCCTCTAATCGTCTTTTTATTTGTTTTTCTACTGCTCATGATTCGCTTCCATATATCAGATTTGGTTCTTTATAGCACAGATGAACTCTCTTTCTCACTTCTATTGACATAGACTTGCTCCGTCGAACATTTTTTTCATTTTCTTAAATGCTATTTTGGCCTCAGCTATTCTGCTTTTTATTTCTGTGGTGCATCTTCCATCTGATGTTATTATTGTGCCCAAGTATGTGACGCGTTACACTTGTAGCGTTGGTTATTGCCAACTGCATTAATTCTAATTATTTTGATCTTTTCTCTATTTTCTTTGACTTGTATATGCTAGGGGGTTTTAACGATCGCAAAGTATATACGGAAACTCTTTTCTTTGCTGTTATTCGTCAGGTCTAGACTTCAGATCTAATTACTTAGAGTTTGTTGAGGTCACGGATAACCAACGTATTCGAACTGAACGCTTCCCATCACTTGTGCAGCAATGGTAATTCTCATTAATAATTTAGTTTCTTATTAGTTACCAAAGAGCATTACAAAATAAAACAATTTGCGAAAATATAAACATTAAATCATTGTTGAATTACATATTCTCTTCATCTGCAGTTTCTGTATCAGAGGTTGGCTACCATGGAGCGCCATTTTACCCTGTCTTTCTCTTTGATAGTAAACGTGGCTCAAATGTGTTTCCACCTCTTGATATTGTCAGCCCACATTAGTCTCTGTATCGCTCTGCCTATTTTACCTTGTGTTTTCCCATCCAAGATAACTTTCATTAAGTTGTTGCGTCTCTTTACGTGTCAACAAAAATGTATTTTTCTTTGTGGTGTTGTTGTTGTTATTGTTGTTGTTATGGACCCAGAAGCCTGTGAGCTGACACCCTTCAGCCCAATGCCATGTAATGAAATCTGCAGGTATGTGGACTTTTAGGCCTGTGAGATGACACCCTTCAGCCCAATGCCATGTAATGATACCTGCAGGTAGTTCTGAGTCCCCTTGTAGTTCCGTACTAGGTATTCTATTTATCAGGTCTTTGAGGAAGTAGAGTTGCTCTGATGTCAGCGAGCTTTGGAGAGTAAAAAAGGTGATGTTCTACTGTTTCATGTGGGTGTTCACAGACTGGACATGATGACGTTTAGTTTCGTTGTTCAAATTTTATTGAAATATTATTTTCCTTAAATTTTAGCACTTTCAAAACTGTATTTTTAGTTTTCTTCTTCGTCCATCTGTTACATTCGTTCATCTATAAACCAACAAATGTTGTGAGAACACCAGACCCAAGAGTCGACCATGAAAAAGTTGGATCATTAGGAAACATAACAACAGCAGAGGCGAACAGAAGAGAAAAAGACCGCAAATTGTATCTCCCATGGACGCTGAAAAGCATATGAGGTAGGAAAGAATAAGAGAAAGAAGAAGAAGTAGACAAATCTACATTTCAAAGAAAATTTTAATGAAAGTTATCTTGGATGGGTAAATATAAAAAAAAAAGTAAAGTACCCCCGTCACGCCAAGTTGCGTATAGGTAATATGATGTTAGTGACCATAAATTTTACAGACCTTCGGCACATGATTTTTGGGGTAATGAGGTCGGTATTACGCCCGTGCCGCTTTACTTTCCCATAAAAAATCCGGTACCCATTAAAGACTGGGTGAACCCGGAAGCCGTCGGTTGGAATCGAACCCTACCTCTTGTCCTTTGTAGTCAAGTTCACTAACCACTGGGCTATCGTGGCTCCCTCGGATGGGTAAATACAAGGTAAAAAAGGCAGAGTGATACAGAGACTAATTTGGGCTGACAATATCAAGAGGTGGAAAGAAAATATGGACCACGTTTAATATCAAAGAGAAAGACAGGGTGAAATGGCGCTCCATGGTAGCCAACATTCGATACAAAGACAGCAGATGATGAGCGTGTGTAATTCAACAATGGTTCAATGTTTATCTTTTCACACATGATTTTGTTGTGTAAAGCTCTTACCTAAATAATAAGAATCTAAATTATGAATGAGAATTACAATTCTGCTCAGATAGTGGAAAACGTTCACTTCAAATTTTTTTGCGTTCGCCAGCTTTTACCTCTGTCGAAGTCCCTAGACACTAAGAACCGAATTTTACGTGTTAATCCATTTTTCCTAGCAGCTATGTGCACAGGGGTCCCTCGCCGAACAGGCAGATAACTCCGCCTTCAGAGGTACCTATACTTTTACATGAGTAATTGAGGGTTTAGACCGGGGCTCTCTACTGAGACCATGGGCGATTGCCGCAGAGAGAAATCACAAATAAAAATCCCAACTGATACAGCCGGGATTTGAACCCACAACCTCTCTGTCTCGAGGCTGGCGATTTGCCGAGAGACCAACCAATCCCCCGTTCACTTCGAATAAGTTGGTTCTTCGTGACTTCAACGTACATTAGGTAGTCCGTTTGACCATTTAGATACACATAATGAAATAATTCAGGGCAGATAACCGTGTTATCAGGGCAGTTAAGGCAGATAACCGTGTTATCATGGCAGTTAACTGTGTTATCAGGGCTGATAACAGTGTGATTCCTACTAAACAAATAGCAAAAAAGGAACGAAGATATACGCCGGTCTAGAGGTCGACCTTGAATAAGTTGGAGTGACACTATTTGTGGAGTTCTCATCATCATCATGTGTCATACCGGTTGGCGTAGGTGATCATGTCCCTCCACAATCTTCTATCTACAGTGCATCGTATCAGTTCTGTTGTTGACTATTTTCCATGCCATGACACCAAGCTATCCAGTATTTTCTCTCTTTGTCGCCAGCGATCTCTCTTTCCTTTTATTTTGCCAGTTGTAACCAAGTATTCCAACTTTCCTCTTCTCATGATGCACCCGAAAAATGTTGATTGCTTCTTTCTGATGTTTTTTAAGAGTTCCCTTTTTGTGTTGGCCTCTTTGAGAACTTCCTCATTGGTCTTTTTAGCTGTCCAGGGAACTTTCAACATTCTTCTGAGAAATCCCATCTCTGTGGCCTCCAATCGTCTTTTCATTAGTATTAGACAGTGGAGTTCTACAGATGCAAAACAGGTTCTTCAACATCAGCGATCGGCGAAATGTCTGCATTTAGACATTTAGTTCAGTCTGGACCGCGAACAGCTGCGTTCTCTGTTGTTGCACTATATGTGGTTCTGTGTGTGGTTGAGTTTGTATGTATGGTGTTGTGTGTGCGTAGTTTATTTTTGTATGTGTGATGTTTATGTATGTGAATGTGTGTCGTCTTATGTGTGAGTGTGTATATGTGATGTTGAGTGTGGTGTTGTGTGTTTATGTGATGTTGTATCTGTGTGGTCTATGTGTATATGTTCTTTAGAATAGAGAGAACAAGAGACTGTGCGTACTTCCTGTCCGAGAACTAGTTCTTTACATCTCCCGCGACACTCCCCAGAAAATAAGAAAAAAAGTAAACATACTGCAAGCCTAACGTCACCTGCGCTACCGTAAAATGTATATTGGCGAAGGGTAATTGCGGCAAAGCGCTGCTTCCTAGACTACTTTACGCTAGACAAATCGCTAACAAATGTTCAGTAGTCAATGAGTTTTGTGGTGCACGTGGGAACACGTGTTTCTTCATTTCCGTTGATGTAATATCCGGTCTCCCTGCCTGATTGATGACTAGTAAGTCTGGATAAACCGCATTCCTTGGGGAAGTAACTCTAATTACAAACGACTGCTGCCTTGAAGAATAATGAAGAAAATCGATTCACTCGAAACAAAATGTTAAAAAGAAAAATCCTTTACTTAGGTTGGATAATAAAAAAAAACGATAATAGCCATTGACAAAGCTTAAAGGCAAAAACATCATCACCGAAGAAGAATTTGATATTATAACAAAATATGCATATCTGGGATCTGTAGTAACTAACATTGGAGACTACTAGAAAGAAATGAAAAGAAATGTAGTATTTGCAACAACAAAAATTAAACGTCATGAAGAACATGTGGTACAATATCAGCTTTTATTTTTCTTTTTCTTTCAGATCCTTCCGAGCCGTAGCCGGCCCATAGGGGGTAGATCAAGATACTCCTTCTCTTATCTAAAGTTGTATTCTAGCAGTTTTCAATTCTTTTAAAAATATTTTATAAAATCTCGGCATGTGTCTCTGTTTTGTGTAAGCAGCTCTATCTCAATCAGGGAGCCGATTCCTGCTGCTGTTGCCTCTCTCATCAATGTTCTTCTCAGTGTCTCTCTGGGTCTTTCAATTTTCCTCTTACCTGTTGTTTCCCATATGAGGGCTTGCTTTGCTATTCGGTTATTATCTTTTCTCATCACATGTCCAACATATGACCATCGTCTTTTCTTTATTACTGAAGATATTAGTGGTTCATTGTGTATCAGGTCTACGTTTCATTAACAACATCGTTTTTACGATAGCGACTTGTTAAACCTCTCATCAACGGTTATATACCAAGCCGGAGAAAAACAATAATTCCTCCATTTCGGATACAACCGGAAACACAATATCAGCAAGACAGTAACATTTAAATTAATGAAGGTTTGCATTTTCTTTATTGTGCTTCTATGGCTCAGGCAAAAGCAGCTTTCCAAAAAAATAAGGAAGATACAATGCAATCAATTTTTGACAATAGAAAACAGAAAAAGGGTTCTTAAATGCTATGTAGAGCCAGTCTTAACATGTGGATGTGAATCATGGACAATAGGATAACAGACATGAAAATCACCGGATGCTGTAGAAATATGGTTTATACTAAAGAATGTTGAGAATACCATGGACAGCTAAGCCGAGTAAGAAAATCGTCTGAAAGAGGCGAAAGCAAAAGGAGAGTTATTTTTCAATATTAGGAAAAAACAATCATCAATTTTTTAGCCATGTAATGAGAAGAGAACAGCTGGAATATATTCTAACAACTGGGAAAATTGAGGGACAAAGAGATAGAGGGAAGAAAGAGAAAATATACCAGACAGCTTAAGAGAATGGCTTGCCATAAAACTAACAACATAAATATTAAATAACTGTCAAGATCGAAGTTTGTGGAAAAACGTGATCACCTACGACAGTAGGCATAGTAGTTGATGATGATATATTCCCGATAGTAACATATTGTGGCGAATCATGGACAATATAGCATGCATCAAGGAAGAAAATTGTTTCATTCGAAACAGAATGATTCAAGAAATAATGGTTATACTAATTCGTTGGTTAGGGAGCCGCGATAGCTCAGTGGTTAGTGAACTGGACTACAAAGGAAAGAGGTAGGGTTCGATCCCGGCCGACGGCTTCGGTTCACCCAGCTTTTATTGGGTACCGGAATTTTTTATGGGAAAGTAAAGCGGCTCGGGCGTAATACCGACCACATTACCCCCAAAATCATGTGCCGAAGGTCTGTAACATTTATGGTCACTAGCACCATATTCCCTATACGCTACTTGGTGTGACGGGGGTACTTTACTTTACTTTACCGAATTCGTTGGTTAGGGAGCCGGGTAACCCTCATCGCACTTCGAACATCGGTACATCAACGTTCAGATCTCCTTCCCCAGCAACACCCACAATATGGTGAAATGGAAATTAGAAAAAATGTGGTCAATATTACGCCCGTGCCACTTTATTTTCCCAGGAAACAATCCGGTACCCATTTATACCTAGGTGAACCAGGAAGCCGTCGATCAGGATCGAACCCGACCTCTTGTCATTAGTAGTCCAGTTCACTAACCACTGAGCTATCACTGCTTCTTTAATAATATTAACATTAGATTATTTTTTACCTTTATTACCTCAAGTTTATTATCCTTATTCCTTCAAGTTTATTATCTTTATTTTTTAAGGTTCATTATCTTTATTACTTCCACTTTATTTTTATTACTTCATGTATATTATGTAACAACTGGAGAGGCGTGACACTTTTGTCAGTTGCCTCAAAGTTATTCTGTAAAATCATCCTAAATAGAATAAAGGATTCAATAGATACAGTAATGCGTGAAGAACAGGCTGGGTTTAGAAAAGGGAGAAGCTGTCTTGACCACATTTTCACTCTACGACTTATATTGGAGGAACATATTGAAAAGCAAAAACCTTTTGTACTTAACTTCATCGACTTCAAAAAAGCATTTGATAGTATTCATAGAGATTCTTTGTGGAAAATTCTGAAGCAATATGGTTTACCATCAAAAATCATAAATATTATCAAAGACATGTATGATGGTTACACATGTGCAGTTCGAACAGAGGAAGGACTGAGCGAATGTTTCCAATAGAAACTGGGGTTAAACAAGGATGTATTTTATCGCCCTTGTTATTTGGAATTGTTATGGACTTCATAATGAAGAAATGCTGCACTGGTAATAAAGGCATCGAATGGATACAAGGAGACCATTTGGAGGACCTCGACTTTGCTGATGACATAGTTCTCATCAGCAGTCAGATAAAAACGATGCAGGAAAACACAAATGAACTATCATCAATAGCCAGCAAAATTGGGCTTGAGGTCAATCATGAAAAGACTAAAGTCATGAAAAGTTTAATTCCAACAAGTGACAAAATATACATGGAAAACAAACCAGTAGAAGAGATCGATCACTTTATCTATCTTGGAAGTCACATTGATCGAGAAGGGGATACGAGCAAAGAAATTAGAATCAGACTGGCTAAAGCAGCAATGTCTTTCAGAAGCCTTGAAAAGTTGTGGAAATCAAAACTCATTAGCACAAACACAAAACTTAGGCTATTCAAATCAAATGTACTATCAACCCTTACGTATGCGTGTGAAAGCTGGAAAACAACAAGAGATATAGAAACAAAGTTGAACGCATTCGAAAATAAATGTCTAAGGAAAATACTTGGTATAGAATGGAACGAATTCAAAACAAACGAGGAAATTAGAGAAATCGCCAATCAACCACTAATATCTTCAGTAATAAAGAAAAGACGATGGTCATACGTTGGACATGTGATGAGAAGAGATAATAATCGAATAGCAAAGCAAGCCCTCATATGGGAAACAACAGGTAAAAGAAAAAGAGGAAGACCCAGGGAGACACTGAGAAGAACATTGATGAGAGAGGCAAGAGCAGCAGGAATCGGCTCCCTCAATGAGATAGAACTGCTTGCACAGAACAGAGACAGATGGCGAGATTTAATAAAATATCTTTAAAAGAAAACTGCTAGAACAAAAATTCATATAGGAGAAGGTGTATCTTGGTCTACGCCCTATGGGCCGGTTACGGCTCGAAAGGTCAATAGATAGATAGATATTATGTATATTATCTATATTACTTCAACTTTATTATCTTTATTACTTCAATTTTATTATATTTATTACATCAGCTTTGATATCTTTATTATCTTTAATACTTCAATTTTTTCTGTATTTCTTCAACTTTATTTTCTTTATTACTTCAACTTTATTATCTGTATTGTTTCAAAATTATATACTTTATTGCTTCAACTTTATTGTCTGTATTACTTGAACTGTATTTTCTTTATTACTTCAACTTTGTTTCCTGTATATCTTCAAATTTGTTTTCTGTATATCTTCAACTTTGTTTTCTATATATCTTCAACTTTGTTTTCTGTATATCTTCAACTGTATTTTCTTTATTACTTCAACTTTGTTTTCTATATATCTTCAACTGTATTTTCTTTATTTTTTCAACTTTGTTTTCTGTATATCTTCAACTGTATTTTCTTTATTATTTCAACTTTGTTTTCTATATATCTTCAACTTTATTATCTGTATATCTTCAACTTTATATAACTTTATTATCTGTATATCTTCAACTTTATTATCTGTATATCTTCAACTTTATTATCTGTATATCTTTAACTTTATTATCTATACATCTCCAACTTTATTATCTGTATATTTTCAACTTTATTATCTGTTTATCTTCAACTTTATTATCTGTTTATCTTCAACTTTATATCTTCAACTTTATTATCTGTATATCTTCAGCTTTATTATCTGTACATCTTCAACTTTATTATCTGTATATCTTCAACTTTATTATCTGTGTATCTTCAACTTTATTATCTGTATATCTTCAACTTTATTATCTGTATATCTTCAGCTTATTATCTGTACATCTTCAACTTTATTATCTGTGTATCTTCAACTTTATTTTCCGTATATCTTTAACTTTATTATCTGTACATCTTCAACTTTATTATCTGTATATCTTCAACTTTATTATCTGTATATCTTCAACTTTATTATCTGTATATCTTCAACTTTATTATCTGTATATCTTCAACTTTATTATCTGTATATCTTCAACTTTATTATCTGTACATCTACAACTTTATTATCTATTTATCTTCAACTTTATTATCTGCATATCTTCAACTTTATTATCTATTTATCTTCAACTTTATTATCTATTTATCTTCAACTTTATTATCTATTTATCTTCAACTTTATTATCTGTACATCTTCAACTTTATTATCTGTACATCTTCAACTTTATTATCTGTACATCTTCAACTTTATTATCTGTATATCTTCAACTTTATTATCTGTACATCTTCAACTTTATTATCTATTTATCTTCAACTTTATTATCTGTACATCTTCAACTTTATTATCTATTTATCTTCAACTTTATTATCTGTACATCTTCAACTTTATTATCTATTTATCTTCAACTTTATTATCTGTACATCTTCAACTTTATTATCTATTTATCTTCAACTTTATTATCTGTATATCTTCAACTTTATTATCTATTTATCTTCAACTTTATTATCTGTATATCTTCAACTTTATTATCTGTATATCTTCAACGTTATTATCTATATATCTTCAACTTTATTATATGTATATCTTCAACTTTATTATCTGTATATCTTCAACTTATCTTCAACTTTATTATCTGTATATCTTCAACTTTATTATCTGTATATCTTCAACGTTATTATCTGTATATCTTCAACAGCTTTACCAGAGGAGATGACTCGCATATGGGAAGCATATCCATTTATCTTCGGCAGCGGGTTCTGCTACATCAAGTCGTTTGTCTCTGAGATGACAGCATACGCGTCTGTGTTGACAATAACAGCGTTCACAATAGACCGCTACATGGCCATCTGTCATCCACTCAAATCGCAGAAACTCTCAAGTTTATCAAGAGCCATCAAAATTATCATCATCATATGGATTGTAGCATGCGCATGCGCATTGCCGTACCCTATTCACACCCGGATGTACTACGAAGTGTTTGACCCTTGCACCGGGGAACCGCTTCCGGATTCGTTACTGTGTAACCTTCCGCCACAATGGCGAGACCAGATGACTTACATGTTTCAGTTTTCTACTTTCGCTTTCTTTGTTGTGCCAATGATAATAATCATCATCATGTATGCCCTGATAGGGCTGACTCTCGTGAGAGCTGATCAGTTCTCCAGCGGGAAAAAAAGCAAGCAGGCGAGTCTTTCAGCCGCCAAGGCGAAGAAGGCGGTTCTCAAGATGCTTGGTAAGTTCCACCTGTTTGTATGTTAGACATTATAGTGAAGGAAAGCAAAAATAACGAACTCAGACTTGATAGTAAAAAGACAGAAGTGATGGTAACAAAAAAGAAAAACACATCACCGCAATGCACAAAAAAGACAAGTGGAATAATATTAAAACAGGTAAATAAATTTAAATATTTGGGAACTTTGTTAACCTCAGATGGTAGATGTACAAAAGAGGTGAGATGAAGAATAGTTCAGGCAAAAGCAGCGTTCTAAAAAAATGAGGAAGATACTATACAATCCATTTTTGACAATAGAAACGAGAAAAAGAGTTCTTAAACGTTATGTAGAGCCAGTCCTAACATATGGATGTGAATCATGGACAATAAGACGTCAGACAAGAAAGCCACTGGAAGCTGTAGAAATGTGGTTTTACAGAAGAATGTTGAGAATACCATGGACAGCTAAGAAAATAATGAAAAAGTTCTGAAAGAGGCCAAAGCAAGAAGAGAGCCAATATTCAATATTAGAAAGAAACAAACATAATTTTTTGGTCATGTAATGAGAAGGAAACAGCTGGAATATATTGTAACACTTGGGAAAATTGAGGGACGAAAGGATAGAAGAGAGCAAAGAGAAAAGATACCAGACAGCTGAAGAGAATGGCTGTCAGAATGTCAACAAAAGAAAGATAAATAACTGTCGAGATCTAAAGTTGTGGAGAGACATGATCACCTACGACAGCAGGCACAGTGCTTGATGATGATATATATATATATGTGTGTGTGCGTGCGTGCGTGCGTGCGTGTGTGTGTGTGCATTCAGCAAAACAGTGAAGCGTATTATCCCCTCTACTATTTACTGCATAAATGGACTATCACAAAATCCTAGTCATGAATATCGCAAAATAGAAACAGAACATGAACATAACTATAGACGGCAGACAACTAAAACAAGTAGAGTAATTCAAATAACTAGGAAGGCTAATGACAAACGATAATTCACAAACATCAGAAATAGACTCAAAATGCAACAAAGCTTGTCTAATTATTGAATAGCTAACATCACTATTGTCCAACAAGGAAATAACTCTAGAGGTAAAACAAGCACTCTACAATACAATCTTCATGCAAACGTGCTACCAATGCCAGTACTAGACCATAGATGAAAAAACAATTTATAAAAATAATCACTATTGAGATGACATGTGTTAGTCGAATGGCAGGAAACAGGGTGAGAGATAAGATCATAAATGACGAACTGAGAAAAAAAGCTAGGAATAACCCCGCCACAGAATATATAAAGAAACAACAGATAAAATGGTTTGGCCACGTGACAAGGCAGAAAGAACAAAACACAAAACAACGAGCCTTTAATAAATGTTGCGAGAAGATCAGACCCAAGTGCCGACCACGATAAAGGTGGATCGATGGAATATTAGAAACACTAGGAAACGTAACAGCAGAAAATGCAAACAGAAGAGCAGAAGATAGCAAATTATATCTAGCCTCGACGCTGAAAGGCAAATGAGGAAGGAAAAATACCCGCAGTGAATACACATCAATGCTTTTAATTTCCTTGTTGTCTTGTTTATAGCCTCGACGGCTGAGTAGTTAATTTGCACGCTTCCTGAGCCTCAACAATAAAGCGACTTTCATTCCCAAGTTTTATTTTCGGTTTATTTTATTAGGAGAAGTAAAGCAAACAGAAACAAGATAAACCAAAGTGCACTACTTCTTCTTTGCTATCTCTTATAGTCTTTTAGCGCTGGTGGGAAAGATAGTTTGCGGGTTCTGATCTCTGGTTGGTCTCTTTCACTGCCACGTTTCGAGCGTTCCTGAGATTAATTTTCTCCATCTTTTTCGAGAACTGCTTCTCGGTAACCTACTTGTGTAACTGTCTTCTTGAATTCGATTTAGTTGTTTCCGTCTTATGCCGTTGTCAAAGAATTTAATTTCTTTGTTCGTTCGTGGCTTAGTGGTAGGAAACTCGATTTAAAAAAAAAAAAGAAATCACAACTCGTAGGATTACCGTCCTCAGGACAACACCTAGAGTTAGAAGGCAATGTTAAACCACCGACGTATAATGCCTGGACAAATAAACAGCTATAAAATGCTGGGGTATTGGTCGTTTCAAATCTAAATGTTCACGATTAACATGAAATATCTCCTCTTTCCCTGCACTTACAAACTTGATTTTTTGCATCTGGCCTTGTTTTTCCAAGGTCCCACCGATTTCACAAAATTTAATGATGTAGGAAGTATGCTTCATCATGAAGCAGCACTTTCCTTTGATCTCAGTGAATTTACGGATCTTTTTGCTCCTGGAGAAAATAATTTACCGTACATTAATGGAAATCAGCTTCTCGACATAGGCGTCTCTACACAACTTGAAAGTTGGAGGCGTTTATCAACTGTTTACTTTCTATTGTTTACTTTCTTTAAAATACTATGAGAATGTCAATGTTATAGCCTTTACAGACGGTCTAAAACAAATCAGCGTATAAACAGTTCCATTAATGAAAACTATTTAAACAATATACAACAAAGAATACATTAAAAAAAATTAATTATCCGTTGCGAGCGATAACGAGCATGACATATCAAGCAAAGTTATTGTTTATGGGTACGCATGTGACTAAAGAGTCCGATGTAAGCACGGGATCCTCTTCACTGTAAAGAGCTACATTGTTCGTTTTATGTCTTTCCATGTGAATTTCATTATTTTACGTAAACAAGACATATGAAAGTGATTTAGTTTCTTTGCATGCCTGCAGTACACATATCAAGAATCTTTACATTTTCAAAACGTTATCAACTTTAGCTAAAGATTGATCATGCGGACATATAAAAACGTCCATTATTATTTCATTTATTCTGAATCAGAGGAGTCTAACATATTGATTACTAATCTGGGCTGAACGAACGATAGTCCATCTTTTTTCCAATAGTCATTTTCTTCTTTTAAGACATGATCTTCACATTTGCACCAAAAATCTTTGTCAATCTGTGATAGAGCAGCATATGTCAGTCCTTTTATATCGCATAGTTTAAAACTTGTATTCTCAGCTGCCACCTGCCCTTTAATTTTTGCCCAAACGAGTTCAATGGGGTTTAATTGTGGATGATAAGGGGGCAGTCTCAAGCACGTATGACCATGCTGTTGAATGATTTTGTCTATTTGGAATACTTTGGTCTTTTGCGATTTCTTAACAAGTGACAGTAATTCAGGTTTCAAAAATCCCTCGTTAAATGGAATTCCTTCCTTTCTTAGCCAAATCTTTATAACATCTTTTGTACTGGTAGATGTAGGAATTTTGTCTTCTTCTGCCACAGCGTTGTGGTACTACGCGTTGTCCATTACCAGACAGGATGGTCTGTCTAGAATTGGAAGAAGAGTATTTTCAATCCACTCTCTAAATATATGGCCATTCATCTCGGTGTGATAGTCCCTGTTGTCAGTATAATTAGAGGTGAATATAAATTCTGCATTTTTCACCAACCCTTCTTTTCGGCTGCCTGCATGTGCCATTATAATACGCTGTCCTTTTCCAGTGGGTACACATCTTTTAATACTTCCATCTGATAACTGCCATTCCTTTGCACTTGTGTGGTGAGAATTTATCCAAGATTCATCTAGAAATACAATATCATAACCTTGGTTACGCATTTCCCGTACTTCACGTAAATATTTACTCCTCATAGAAACTAAGTGCGGCTTCTCGCAGATGACATTTCTACCACTATCGTACTTTCTAAACGTAAAACCGATGCTTCTAACAGTTCTCCATAATGTTGTTTTCGACACAACAATGTCATTTTCTGCTCTCAGTCGAATTTTCAGTTTTCTTAAAGTCACAGTTTCTTTGGAATCGAACATTTTACAAATTGCTCTTCTAATCACTTCCTTGTCAAAACTATCTACTACTTTCTTTCTTCCTAGCGTCCTAGTCTTGATTGAACTGGACACTCCGTTAGCTTTAAGCACTTGTTTGAAAAAGCGTTTGCTTATACCCAATGCGTGAATAGTTCTCTTTTCTGGCTTTGAGATGCTTCGATACAGTTTTCCACGCTTAGCTTCTATGCAGAAATATTTATACACCTTTATTGCCACTGATTGCAATGTAAGGAACTTTACTTTTATACCCATTGACTAACAGATCACAAATTTAACGAAATTACCCAATAATAAAGGTGTATAAATATTTCTGCATAGAAATAATAAAAATTTCAAACAAGTGCTTAAAGCTAACGGAGTGTCCAGTTCAATCAAGACTAGGACGCTAGGAAGAAAGAAAGTAGTAGATAGTTTTGACAAGGAAGTGATTAGAAGAGCAATTTGTAAAATGTTCGATTCCAAAGAAACTGTGACTTTAAGAAAACTGAAAATTCGACTGAGAGCAGAAAATGACATTGTTGTGTCGAAAACAACATTATGGAGAACTGTTAGAAGCATCGGTTTTACGTTTAGAAAGTACGATAGTGGTAGAAATGTCATCTGCGAGAAGCCGCACTTAGTTTCTATGAGGAGTAAATATTTACGTGAAGTACGGGAAATGCGTAACCAAGGTTATGATATTGTATTTCTAGATGAATCTTGGATAAATTCTCACCACACAAGTGCAAAGGAATGGCAGTTATCAGATGGAAGTATTAAAAGATGTGTACCCACTGGAAAAGGACAGCGTATTATAATGGCACATGCAGGCAGCCGAAAAGAAGGGTTGGTGAAAAATGCAGAATTTATATTCACCTCTAATTATACTGACAACAGGGACTATCACACCGAGATGAATGGCCATATATTTAGAGAGTGGATTGAAAATACTCTTCTTCCAATTCTAGACAGACCATCCTGTCTGGTAATGGACAACGCGTCGTACCACAACGCTGTGGCAGAAGAAGACAAAATTCCTACATCTACCAGTACAAAAGATGTTATAAAGATTTGGCTAAGAAAGGAAGGAATTCCATTTAACGAGGGATTTTTGAAACCTGAATTACTGTCACTTGTTAAGAAATCGCAAAAGACCAAAGTATTCCAAATAGACAAAATCATTCAACAGCATGGTCATACGTGCTTGAGACTGCCCCCTTATCATCCACAATTAAACCCCATTGAACTCGTTTGGGCAAAAATTAAAGGGCAGGTGGCAGCTGAGAATACAAGTTTTAAACTATGCGATATAAAAGGACTGACATATGCTGCTCTATCACAGATTGACAAAGATTTTTGGTGCAAATGTGAAGATCATGTCTTAAAAGAAGAAAATGACTATTGGAAAAAAGATGGACTATCGTTCGTTCAGCCCAGATTAGTAATCAATATGTTAGACTCCTCTGATTCAGAATAAATGAAATAATAATGGACGTTTTTATATGTCCGCATGATCAATCTTTAGCTAAAGTTGATAACGTTTTGAAAATGTAAAGATTCTTGATATGTGTACTGCAGGCATGCAAAGAAACTAAATCACTTTCATATGTCTTGTTTACGTAAAATAATGAAATTCACATGGAAAGACATAAAACGAACAATGTAGCTCTTTACAGTGAAGAGGATCCCGTGCTTACATCGGACTCTTTAGTCACATGCGTACCCATAAACAATAACTTTGCTTGATATGTCATGCTCGTTATCGCTCGCAACGGATAATTAATTTTTTTTAATGTATTCTTTGTTGTATATTGTTTAAATAGTTTTCATTAATGGAACTGTTTATACGCTGATTTGTTTTAGACCGTCTGTAAAGGCTATAACATTGACATTCTCATAGTATTTTAAAGAAAGTAAACAATAGAAAGTAAACAGTTGATAAACGCCTCCAACTTTCAAGTTGTGTAGAGACGCCTATGTCGAGAAGCTGATTTCCATTAATGTACGGTAAATTATTTTCTCCAGGAGCAAAAGATCCGTAAATTCACTGAGATCAAAGGAAAGTGCTGCTTCATGATGAAGCATACTTCCTACATCATTAAATTTTGTGAAATCGGTGGGACCTTGGAAAAACAAGGCCAGATGCAAAAAATCAAGTTTGTAAGTGCAGGGAAAGAGGAGATATTTCATGTTAATCGTGAACATTTAGATTTGAAACGACCAATAGCAATTTTCTGTAAAAAGATATGCTGCTTACTTTTTTATTTGAAGAAGGAGAAGATGAACCTCGTTTGACCTGAGCAGACTAGTTAATCTGTATTGTAGTCCCTAATAGAAGGTAAGTAGGATCTTCATCAGTTGTGGTTCATTGTTTAAGATGGAAACAATCAACGTTGAGTCGGGGGTCCATTTAGTTCACAAACTCTTCTGCAAAATGGTGAAACAATCAGCTATGAGTCGCTAGCTATGTCTGTTCATTTACTGTACAGCAACTTGGATAAACAATTAGCTATGAGTCCCTACCCTATTTCTCTTCATCCACTGTCTGGCAACTTGATGAAACAGTCAGCTATGAGTCATTAGTCACTGACCCATTTCTGTTCACACACTGTACCGCAACATGGATAAACAATCAATTATAAGTCTCTGACCCATTTCTGCTCACCCATTATCTAGCAACATAGTGAAACGATCAACTATGAGTCGCTAACCCATTTCTGTTCACCCATTATACGTTAACATGGATAAACAATCAACAATGAGTCTTTAACCCATTTCTGTTCACCCATTATCTAGCAACATAGTGAAACGATCAACTATGAGTCGCTAACCCATTTCTGTTCACCCATTATCTAGCAACATAGTGAAACGATCAACTATGAGTCTTTAACCCATTTCTGCTCACCCATTATCTAGCAACATAGTGAAACGATCAACTATGAGTGTTTAACCCATTTCTGCTCACCCATTATCTAGCAACATAGTGAAACGATCAACTATGAGTCTTTAACCCATTTCTGCTCACCCATTATCTAGCAACATAGTGAAACGATCAACTATGAGTCTTTAACCCATTTCTGCTCACCCATTATCTAGCAACATAGTGAAACGATCAACTATGAGTCTTTAACCCATTTCTGCTCACCCCTGTCGGCAAGCTGGCCCTGAACCGCGACTTGCGAAAGGCCGTCTAAGATTAAAATATCAACAACTGTCCTGTACAGCTTTGTTTGAGAAGCGTAACTTCGTTGTTAATATAATAATCCGGAGTAGTCACTGGTCAAGGCCACAAGGAGAATACCAATGTAGTCAGAGAGCAGACAGACTCAATAATTAGTGTATGGGAGGTAATTGGATATTTGGAGTATCGTATTTGAGTAATTTGATTTTGAGTTTGTTTACCAGGGGGAGAGAATAAGGATAAAGGTCGAGTTACGTGCCTTGAGTACGTTGTTTTCAAAAAGTGGAAACAATCTTGTTCTCAGATCTCATGTCAGTTTATGTTACTTGGAGAGTCAATAATTCACGGGCCTGTCATGAAATTATTTAACATTAAGAAGCTACGGTCAACAATGAAACTTTGTGTATCTACCGTGTGGTCACTGACGAGTCCATGGCGGTGAGAGATTTGATATACCTGCCAGCATTGAGGGATTAGTAATGAGAACGTTAGTGCTTGATACGAAAAATATTATGGTTTCTTATTTTAAACTAATTTCTTGTTTCGTGTAGTGCATTATCTGGTTGTATGAGACGCTGCGTATCTTGAGTCAGGCTGGATACAAGTAAATGGGTTGGCTGAAAGTATGCTTCAGAACATTTGTTTAATGTGTTTATATATATTGGGTTGCATCTGAATGTTGGGCGTGGTGCCAAGTTTTAGTTATGATGATGATGATGATGATGATAATAATAATAATAATAATAATAATAAAAATTACAATAATAGTAAACCAGTTTTGCAGAAATTAAAATTAAAAGATGAAACTTTATTCCTGAAAAAATAGTGCCTTTACTTACCGCTAAATTGTGAAATTGTAATTAACGTTAAAGTTTTCTGAGTATAATTTACCTACAGGAAGGTAAGTGGTGGGTGTCAGAAAGGTAAATGGAGGGTGCCAGGAACGTAAGTGGAGGGTGTCTGGAAGGTAAGTGGAGGGTGTCAGGTAGGTAAGTGGAGGGTGTCAGGTAGGTAAGTGGAGGGTGTCAGGTAGGTAAGTGGAGGGTGTCTGGAAGGTAAGTAAAGGGTGTCAGGTAGGTAAGTGGAGGGTGTCAGGTAGGTAAGTGGGGGGTGTCGGTAAGGTAAGTGGAGGGTGTCAGTAAGGTAAGTGGAGGGTGTCAGTAAGGTAAGTGGAGGGTGTCAGTAAGGTAAGTGGAGGGTGTCAGTAAGGTAAGTGGAGGGTGTCAGGAAGGTAAGTGGAGGGTGTCAGTAAGGTAAGTGGAGGGTGTCAGTAAGGTAAGTGGAGGGTGTCAGTAAGGTAAGTGGAGGGTGTCAGTAAGTTAAGTGGAGGGTGTCGGTAAGGTAAGTGGAGGGTGTCGGTAAGGTAAGTGGAGGGTGTCGGTAAGGTAAGTGGAGGGTGTCGGTAAGGTAAGTGGAGGGTGTCGGGAAGGTAAGTGGAGGGTGTCGGTAAGGTAAGTGGAGGGTGTCGGTAAGGTAAGTGGAGGGTGTCGGTAAGGTAAGTGGAGGGTGTCAGGAAGGTAAGTGAAGGGTGTCGGTAAGGTAAGTGGAGGGTGTCGGTAAGGTAAGTGGAGGGTGTCGGGAAGGTAAGTGGAGGGTGTCGGGAAGGTAAGTGGAGGGTGTCGGGAAGGTAAGTGGAGGGTGTCGGTAAGGTAAGTGGAGGTTGTCGGGAAGGTAAGTGGAGTGTGTCAGGAAGGTAAGTGGAGGGTGTCGGTAAGGTAAGTGGAGGGTGTCGGTAAGGTAAGTGGAGGGTGTCGGTAAGGTAAGTGGAGGGTGTCGGGAAGGTAAGTGAAGGGTGTCGGTAAGGTAAGTGGAGGGTGTCAGGAAGGTAAGTGGAGGGTGTCAGGAAGGTAAGTGGAGGGTGTCGGGAAGGTAAGTGGAGGGTGTCGGTAAGGTAAGTGGAGGGTGTTAGGACTATATACACGTACACTTAACGTCTTCGCTAAAAATCAGACTGCATACTTTTGGGATTTCCCGTATATGTGGTGACGTCGAATTGATAGGATTAGTCGTTAATTGGTCTATTTAAGGGTAATAATGATATTAAAAAAGGAATCATTAAAAAAGATATATTAATCGGGTGCTTCAGTTTAGTGAATACGTCAAGCCTATGCAGACTAACCCATTTTTCCGACCATAACGGATTTTCATCATCATCAGGTTGCATGTCCTTTACAGAACGTTGCATTCATCACAACGCGTTCCAAATAATCTCTCTCTCTCTCTCTCTCTCTCTCTAGCCAGATCTTCCACTTCTGTTGTCATGTTCTAGATCTCCTTAATGTCTTGAAACCACCTTCTTTTTGGCCTGCCCCTGATGTCCCGCCCAGGAACCATGCCTTCCATTACTGTTATTTCCAGCCCGCTGTGTATTTTGACATGGCCATAGTATTTTAAATTCTTCTGTAGAGGTGGTGTTTATAAACCAGTTATTATATGTTTAAATAATTTAATATCTCCTCATTGCACTTTTTTATTAACCAAGGTATCTGAAGGATTTTTCTCTAGCACTTTGTTTCGACTGAATCGATTTTATTCTATGCTGTTTGCCATTTCAGATTGTCCATAATTCACAACGGTATATTGTTAGTAGAAAGATACATGTCCCTATTCATTTTAATTTTACTGCCTTCATAGTATTGTGCCGCCTTAAATGGGTACCTGATTTTTTTCTGGGAAAGTAAAGCAGCACGGGCGTAATACCGACCACATTACCCCAAAAATCATGTGCTGAAGGTCTGTAAAATATAGGGTCACTAACACCATATTCCCTATACGCCACTTGGCGTGACGGGGGTACTTTACTTTACTACATAGTATTGTGCTACATGTCAAAGGGTCTGTAGCGAAACACAAATATACAGAAAAACAGACATCAAATGTCAAAATTATAGAGTAACAGAGAGAACTTACAATAGTGACATGTGTTAATGCAGCGTTTCTTGTTTACAGTTGCCGTGGTGATAGCATTTTTTCTGTGCTGGGCACCGTTCCATTCGCAGCGTCTTATGACTCTTTATGTTCCTCATGACGCCTGGACAGACACGCTGCTGACGTTTCAGACTTGCCTTTTTTATGTGTCAGGTAAGTTTAATAAGCAATACCGCAGTCATCACTACCGCAATCATCGCTACCGCAGTCATCACTACCGCAGTCATCGCTACCAGATACAGAGCGGCATTTATCACTACCACACACAAAACCACAGTCACAACTACCACAGTCATCACTAACACACACAAAACCACAGTCACAGCAACCACAGTCACCACTACCACACACAAAACCACAGTCACAGCTACCACAGTCATCACTAACACACACAAAACCACAGTCACAACTACCGCAGTCATCACTAACACACACAAAACCACAGTCACAACTACCACAGTCATCACTACCAGATACACAGCGACATTTATCACTACCACACACAAAACCACAGTCACAACTACCACAGTCATCACTAACACACACAAAACCACAGTCACAACTACCACAGTCATCACTAACACACACAAAACCACAGTCACAGCAACCACAGTCACCACTACCACACACAAAACCACAGTCACAACTACCACAGTCATCACTAACACACACAAAACCACAGTCACAGCTACCACAGTCGCCACTACCACACACAAAACCACAGTCACAACTACCACAGTCATCACTAACACACACAAAACCACAGTCACCACTACCACACACAAAACCACAGTCACAACTACCACAGTCACAACTACCACAGTCATCACTAACACACACAAAACCACAGTCACCACTACCACACACAAAACCACAGTCACAACTACCACAGTCATCACTACCACACATAAAACCACAGTCACAGCTACCACAGCCATCACTAACACACACAAAACCACAGTCACAACTACCACAGTCATCACTAACACACACAAAACCACAGTCACAGCTAGCACAGTCACCACTACCACACACAAAACCACAGTCACAACTACCACAGTCATCACTAACACACACAAAACCACAGTCACAGCTACCACAGTCACCACTACCACACACAAAACCACAGTCACAACTACACCAGTCATCACTACCACACATTAAACCACAGTCACAACTACCACAGTCATCACTAACACACACAAAACCAGTCACAGCTACCACAGTCACCACTACCACACACAAATCCAGTCACAACTATCACAGTCATCACTACCACACATAAAACCACAGTCACAACTACCACAGTCGCCACTACCACACACAAAACCACATTCACAATTAACACAGTCACCACTACCACCACAAAACCACAGTCACAACTACCACAGTCATCACTACCACACATAAAACCACAGTCACAACTACCACACACAAAACCACAGTCACAACTACCACAGTCACCACTACCACACACAAAACCACAGTCACAGCTACCACAGTCACCACTACCACACACAAAACCACAGTCACAACTACCACAGTCATGACTACTACACATACAACCACAGTCACCACTACCACACACAAAACCACAGTCATCACTACAACACACAAAACCACAGTCACAACTACCACAGTCACCACTACCACACACAAAACCACAGTCACAACTACCACAGTCACCACTACCACACACAAAACTACAGTCACAACTACCACAGTCATCACTACCACACATACAACCACAGTCACCTCTACCACATTCACCACTACCACATACGCAACCACAGTCACCATTACCACACACGCAACCACAGTCACCACTACCACACAAACAACCACAGTCACCACTACCACACAGACAACCACAGCCACCACTTCCATACACTCTAGCACAGTCACCACTTCCATACACTCTAGCACAGTCACCAATACCACACATACGTCCACAGTTAACACTACCATATATACAACCACAGTCACCACTATCACACTTCAGCCACCGTTATCACTACCTCACATACAACCACAGGCACCACCACCACCTCACATACAACCACTGTTACAATAACCACGTTTATTATCACCATCACTTTAAGAATTACTTTCAATTTCACTAAAATAGTATATTCTTGTATAAGATTGATATCTATTGGCTTTCCATTCAATTTCACTACGGTAGTATATTCTAAACAGCTTCTTTTTGCACTATATGCCCAATAAATGTTGATTGTCTCTTCTTTATTATTCTGATAACATCTTTGGTTTCCCCAGCTCTTTTCAAGCATTGTTCACTTGCAATTATTGCTATCAATGGAATTCGTATCATTCTTCTGATGAACCACATCTGGGGAACTGGTTGGTCTCAAGGAAACACGTCGGTCTCGACATAGAGAGGTTGTGAGTTCAAATCCCGGCCGCACCAGTTGAGATTTTTATTTGTGATTTCTTTCTGCTGCAACCACCCCCTGGTCTCAGCAGCGAGGCCTGACTTGAAACGTCAATTACTCATCGACGGAAAATTAATCAGTACTTCCGAAGACTGAGTTATCTGCCTGTGCTGCGTAGGGGGACCCCTGTGCACATGACTGCCAGGGAAAAATGCGCAAAAATTAAGTTTCTAGTATGAATTTTGCCAGAGGTGAAAACTGGTGAACGCAAAAAAAAGAACATCTCAGCGGACTCTGCTGTTCTCAGTGTTGTATTACACATCGTCAATGCCTCGCTTCCACATTGTAAGACAGGTCCCATTAGCTCTGTGGGGCACGTTTTAAATTGACAATGATTTGTTATATGGCAAGTTTTTTTAATCGGTGGAGTTCTATCTTTGAGTGTCCTATTCTACGTTTAATTTCTGCGGTGCATCTGCCATCTGATGTTATTTTATATCCCAGATATTTGATTCTGTGCACTTGTTTCAGTGTTTTTCAATATAGTTTTAGTTTCCTGTGTGTTTGTTTTCTTTGATATTATCATAGTTTCTGTAGTTTTTTTTTTATGTTGAGTGCCAGAGCTTTTTATTCACTTTCTGTTACAATTTAATTTAAGAGATTGTATAGCAGATGTTGATTTTTTTGCTGTTAATACTATATCATCTGCATACCTAAGATTGTTTATGTTGCCCCCAACCACTTTAATGCCAGATTTGTTCGGAAATATTTTCGCTGTAAAAAGAAAACAGCTATGTTGACAATACACATACCTGTCACACTCCTTGTCTTATGTTGTGCTATTCTCCTTGCTGTTTTCAAATCTAATGACCGCTTCTTGTTTCCAATAAATATGTTTAACAATCCCGATGTTTTTTTTCTGGGAAAGTAAAGCGGCACGAGCGTAATACCGACCACATTACCCCAAAAACCACGTGGCGAAGGTCTGTAAAAATTATGGTCACTAACACCATATTCTCTATACGCCACTGGGCGTGACGGGGAACTTAACATTTCTTTAAAATATACATCTTTACTATCGATATTTATGTAGTAAACATTACAGCATTTTAAACAATACTTTTGTATCTTTTCCAGGTGTGTTGTATTTCTTCAGTTCTACAGTGAATCCCATTCTTTACAACGTCATGTCCAAACGCTACCGTAAAGCCTTCAAACTTACACTATACAAGTGTGTCCGAGGGAAAAGCTACGAGTACAGGTGGGAGAGAGGTTAATAACGTTTATTTAAATCTCAGGTGTTGTGTTTCGTGACGTCACTCAGATTTATTTACTAACAGTTTGGCGATCAACCTGAAGTTGTTTTCACTAATTATACTTTGTCTTTGTTTATATACAATATACATATATATATATATACATGTATGTTCTTTCATTGGGTGCTGTCTCCACATCGGAGGTTGACGTGCCATTTTACTGTGTCACTTGACTTGATTCGCCCGTGCGCTGCCCGTGCGGGGCCCGAAAGGGTAGTAATACCAGTGGATAAAGAAGAGATACAGTGAAGATGATGACGCTGGATAGGACAAACACTGCCAGAGCCAAATGTTAGTGTTACACAACAGGCCCTTTTTTGGAATCCCCAGGGGAAAAGACAAAGAGGAAGATCAAAGAATTCTTGGAGAAGACAGATAGAAGCAGAGATGAAGATGACGGGGAAGACATCTTAAAAGAATGGTAAGAAATAGAACGGCTTGGAAAGTATTTGTTGAAGACCTATGCTCCACGGGGAGCTGAAAGGTAGAAGAATTGACTTGATTATGCACGTTGTCATATATTCACCTGTCAACCGTTTAATGTTATCAGTCCACTTTAATCTTGGTCCGCCTCTGCTTCGTGTGCCTTGTGCTTTCCCTTCCAAGATGACTTTTAGAAGAGTGTTATATCTCTTCTCATGTCCCAAAAAGTTCTCTTGTCTTGTTCGAATTATGCAAAGTAGTTCTTTTTTTTTTTATTTGCAGCTGTTTCAGGACTACTGTTTGTCTTCTTTTCTTTCTCAATTTTCTCCTTATTTTACTACAGATTTCAAAGGCTTCAATTGTCAGCTTGTGTGTGTATTTGCGCGCGTGCGTGTGTGTGGGTGTAATTATTACGTAACATAATAATGCAAGTAATCTTTAAATGAATTTATGGTTTTCTCATACAAAATGTTGCTTTTTTTCAACTTTCAACTTTTAATTATGAAGATGCTTTCTCAAATGACATTCAAGAAGTGTCAATGATGATGCCACTCAAAAAGAATGCATAAAAGTATTTTATCAAAACATTTCCATTAAGCAATAACCAGTCCTCTCTTTAAAATTTTTCCGTACGTTTTGACGTACTGAACGTCATGCCGATTTCGGTCCTTAACGTTTTGACGTACTGTACATCACGCCGATTTCGGCCTGTACGTTTTGACGTACTGTACGTCACGCCGATTTCGGTCCTATACGTTTTGACGCACTGCACGTCATGCCGATTTCGGTCGCGAACGTTCAGCCGCAGAGTGCGTCACTCTCAATTTGATTATCGTAATTCGTCATCAAACCATGTTTATTTTACATGTCTTGTATCATATTGGTATTAATGAAATATAATTCCTTGTCCAATTATCTAAGAATTCATGTTAAGTATTAGACAAATATAAACATGTAGATTGATATTTAAAACCATAACATGTTTTGCCTTTGAGATATCTTACGTTGTATTGATAATAACTTTCCGTTCCGAAAGAGTTAATTTTAAAGTGTACAAGAACTCTACCGTCAGAGTGTCTACTGTCGGACTGTTTACTGTCGAACCGTCTCATAAAAAGGAAAGAAAATATACACAGCCTCGTTAGACCTCCAAAGTCTCATATATATGTATATTTGTTGAATGGTGAAGCTGGTGTCTATTGTTATATTTGTAGTGTATTTATTGAATGGAAATGCAAGCAATTAAAAACACCACGAAAGTACTAAAAGACAGGTAGTGCTTTTCAGCATAGCTCTAATACTGTTTTCTTGTTAGGTAAGTGAAGTGTTCACTACTGTATTCTTCTACCTTTTCAGCTCCCAATGGAGCATAGGTCTTCCACAAACACTTTCATCTCCCTGTGGAGCATAGGTCTTCAACAAACACTTTCCAAGTCGTTCTGTTTTTTGCCATTCTTTTAAGATCCTTCCATGTTTTCCCCATCATCTTCATCTCTGCTTCTGTCTGTCTTCTCCAAGAATTCCTTGGTCTTCCTCTTTTGTCTTTTCCCCTGGGGATTCCAAAAAAGGGCCTGTTGTGTAATACTCTCAGTTGGCTTCCGCAGTGTGTGTACTATCCAGCACCATCGTCTTCGCTGTATATCTTTATCCACTGGTATTTGACTGGTACATTTCCATAATTCTATGTTAGTGATTTTGTCCTGCCATTGCCATCCTTTTATTCTGCGTAAGCATCAATTAATGAAAGTCTGTATCTTCAAGATTGTCAATTTTGTTGTTTTCCATGTTTCACAGCTCAGCTATATAATAGGACTGACTTAACATTTGAGTTGAAAATTTTAATTTTTGTATTTAACCCTACGACTGTTCATTACTGTAAGTTATTATTTTCTGTTTGTAAATGGTGGTTTTTTTTTAACATAATAGCCATAGTTTCAGCATTTTTATCTTCCTATTAAATCAGGTTCTTTACAGTCATTGCACTGTTGCAAACATCAAATAAATCTACTAGATCCAGAAATAGTTGGCACATTTAAAAACCTGGAATCAATTGTCAACAACGAAAGCTTAAAACCTGTAATGTCGGCTAGACTAGCACACACAACAGCAGCGCTTGTGAAGCTAAACCCTATTTGGAATTATAAGCACTCTTACTTCCAAAATCAGACTGACGCGTGCCCATGTTATATCAGTTTTTTGCTTGCGAAACATGGGCTGTTAGAGCAGAGCTACAGAAGAAAATACAAGCTGTGGAGATAAAATGGTATCGTAAGAGTTTGGGCATAACGTACGTATATTGTATCATAAATGAACAAGTTCGCAAAAGGATACAACAAGTAGGCGGAGTACGTGATAATCTTTTGACTTTTGAAGCACAGAATTAAATAGTTGAAGCACAAGATGAAAGTCCAGACACGAAACAAATTTGTGGGCGTATAGGAGGACTTGTCAAGCAACACAGAGCTGGAATCGTTAGTCGCTGGACACTGCGGGACTTGCTGAGGAGGGGATCTGAGCAACTATGGACAATGTTCGGAGTGCAATGATGATGACCCGCAAATAACTCAATTAATCAATAACTCAATAACTCAACAAAATGAAGTGGTTTAGTAAAAAAATCTAGATCATCTGTCCTAGCAAATACCATTCTTTATAGAACTGTGAGAGGGGAGAGAAGAATGGTGAACTGAGTTGTGAGAGGGGAGAGAAGAATTGTGGTCAGAGGGGAGAGAAGAATGGTGAACAGAGTTGTGAGAGAGGAGAGAAGAATTGTGGTCAGAGGGGAGAGAAGAATGGTGAACAGAGTTGTGAGAGAGGAGAGAAGAATTGTGGTCAGAGGGGAGAGAAGAATGGTGAACAGAGTTGTGAGAGAGGAGAGAAGAATTGTGGTCAGAGGGGAGAGAAGAATGGTGAACAGAGTTGTGAGAGAGGAGAGAAGAATTGTGGTCAGAGGGGAGAGAAGAATGGTGAACAGAGTTGTGAGAGAGGAGAGAAGAATGGTGAACAGAGTGGTGAGAGGGGAGAGAAGAATGGTGAACAGAGTTGTGAGAGAGGAGAGAAGAATGGTGAACAGAGTTGTGAGAGAGGAGAGAAGAATTGTGGTCAGAGGGGAGAGAAGAATGGTGAACAGAGTTGTGAGAGAGGAGAGAAGAATGGTGAACAGAGTGGTGAGAGGGGAGAGAAGAATGGTGAACAGAGTGGTCAGAGGGGAGAGAAGAATGGTGAACAGAGTTGTGAGCAGAGAAAGAGATGGGAAGATAACACCAAAGAATGGACAGGACTCGACTTCTATAGTTCCAAAGAATGACTGAAGATACAGAAAAAATCGAGAACGTTGGCTAAGTGGTGTCCAAGAAACCCCCAGGGATGTGGGATAAAGAAGAAAGAGTCTTCACAAGTATCGATTCCAAAGCGTCATGACTCATTCATAGCCATCTATATATTGTTATAATATGCTAATATTTAGCGGTAAAGCAGAGCCTTCAACATGTAGAATATTATGTACACATTTAATATTAAACGTAAAGGGCAATAACAGTGGCAGTTATCATTCCGCGAGATAATGATGGCCTTCAAACAATCATAAACATGTAAAGATTTAATGAGGTGACGTTAACTTTCAAAGTAAAACCGCAGCGGTAGATTTGGAACTAGGACTGAGTTATAGGGGATACCAGACGGTGGGTAAGATTAACTCATTGCGTCATTTCCGGGGAAGAGATATGTTTACAACACTCGGAAAAGAATTCACAAATAATTATCAGCAGAAAAAAAGCAAAGATCAATAGCCCGAAGCAGGACCGAACTCGTACACATCGACACAGCGCCTTCCTACGATTGACTATGCATTAAGGTACACTGACAACTAAGCTACTTACAAAATCTGCTATTATTGGTGATGTCTTTCACGCATGTGCACTCATGACTATAGCATAGACTATAGCATACAACACAACTCGGGAATAAATTGTTTATCTGTATTTTCTTATAAAGGCATGCATCTCTTGGACTGGGTAGAGCTGAATATTTACGATTCAGAAAAACAGTTATATAGGACGAAGCAGCACGAATTGTAGTTTCCTGTGGATCAATAGTAGACAAAAAAGGAATTGAAGTCAACGGTCACAACATAAATAATTTGCGATATGCGGATGACACGGTCTTAATAGCAGAGACAGAGAATGAACTACAAGAAATAATAGACATAATAGTAAAAGAAAGCAACAAGAAAGGTCTCAGTCTGAATAGTAAGAAAACAGAAGTAATGGTCATATCGAAGAAACAATCATCATCATCATGCAGCATAAAAATTAAACAGGACAAATTTGAAACAAGTGCAACGCGGCAAATACTTGGGCACAACAATAACATCGGATGGAAGATGCACCACGGAAATAAAAAGCAGAATAGCTCAGGCCACAATAGCATTTCAGAAATTGAGAAATATCTTATGCAACAAATCTATGTCAATAGAAATGAGAAAGAGAGTTCATCGGTGCTATATAGAACCAAGTGTAACCTATGGAAGCGAATCATGGACAGTAGACAAACAAATGAAAAGACGATTAGAGGCCACAGAGATGAGATTTTTCAGAAGAATATTGAAAGTTCCCTGGACAGCTAAGAAAGACCAATGAGGAAGTTCTCAAAGAGGCCAACACAAAAGGGAGCTCCTAAAAACATTAGAAAGAAACAATCAACATTTTTCGGGCACATCATGAGAAGAGGAAAGTTGGAATACTTGGTTACAACTGGCAAAATAAAAGAAAAGAGAGATCGCGAACGACAAAGAGAGAAAATACTGGATAGCTTGGTGTCATGGCATGGAAAACAGTCAACAACAGAACTGATACGATGCACTGTAGATAGAAGATTGTGTAAGGACATATCGCCTACGTCGACCGGTATTGCACATGATGATGATGTGGTTTAAACTGGTGACAAATAATAATAAATAAATGTTATTACTGAGGGAAACTTTCGGAGGTGACAGAGAATATGATATTCTTACCTGTAAGTCCCTTAGGACCCTTGCCCGTTGGATTTCTGTGTGTAATTGACATTAATGCACCTGTAATAATTTGTAATGAAATTCCAAGAAATAATTATCTACTTAAAACCGTTGTTGGTGTGTATGCAAATGATGGTAACATTCAAAAAGTGATAATGCATTTACACCAAACGATGTTTTCAGAAAATGATAACGGACTTACAACAAATGGTAATAACCTACACAAAACGATAGGTAAGGTTTGTATCTATGAAATATGTTAATATAAAACAAAAATATAATTACAGTATATAAATATATATATATAAATAATACATACAATATGCTAATAAACATAAAACAAAAAACAAAGTAAAAACAGATCATGATAATACAAGACCAACATGTGTTAATGTGTTCACAAACAAATAGTAATATACTTGCGATAAGCGGTCATGTATTTATTAACTAATAATTTATCTTTGTTGAAGGATAATAAATTGTCAACAATTACAGATGAACTCTCGTCAAATAAAAGTAGTAAAATAAAAGTCTGTTCGGTGAGACTCCCGGAGGTTCGTGTTAGTTAGGAGGGACTTATAGTCTGTTGTTTGATGTGTGATGGTCTAATGACCAACTAATAACTACATCAAGCTTGGGCAGATGGTGTTCGTAAACCTGGGAGGGCCGACTCTCTAAGGGCAGAATCCCCCTACAGAAAAGACAAACTGCTGCCTTGCAGGAAGATTGGGGACAATCAAAGACTAAGGAAAGCAAACCTGAATAAAATTATGGCTGAAATCGGATGCACTGGGCCGCTGGCGCAGAACACAGTGCAACGTTTTAACAGGTAATCAATCAGAATCGATCTAACAGACTCTAAGAGCAATGTTGTCCACACCCACCTCCCACACAGATAAACTATATGGGGCAATCGACTCACTTAAACAGACAGCTGCCTTCATGAGAGAGTCTGGAATCCTACTCTGATTGAGTCTTGATCGTAGAGAGAGAGAAATAAAGTAGTAAATATTAAATATTGTAATTCAGTTCTCGTTACTAATGATCATAATCATCATCATGTGCCATACCGGTTGACGAAGGCGATCATGTCGTACCACAATTTTCTATCCATAGTGCATGTATGAATTCTGTTGTTGATTATGTTCCATGCCACGACACCAAGTTCATATCTTCTCTCTTCTCTCTTTGTCGTTCGCATTTTCTCTTTCCCTGTATTTTAACAGTTACAATCAGACTTACATCTTCCTCTTCTCATGATGTGTCAGAAAAATGTTGATTGTTTCTTTCTGATGTTTTTTAAGAGTTCCCTTTTTGTGTTGGCCTCTTTGAGTGTTTCGTTGTTGGTCTTTTTAGTTGTTCAGGGAATTTTCAATATTCTTCTGAGAAAACCCATCTCTGTGGCCTATAATCGTCTTTTCATTTGTTTGTCTACTGTCCATGATTTGCTTCCATAGGTCAGAATTGGCTTTATTTATCACCGATTAATCCACTTATCTCACTTCTATTGACATAGACGTGTTGCACAAGACGTTTTTTATTTTCTGAAATGCTATTTTTCTTATTTCTCTGCTGTATCTTCCAACTGATGTTACTATTGTACCCAATTATTGTACCATTTGTACTTGTTTCAGGTTTGTTCTATAATTTTATGTTACGTGTTGGTGCAAATCAGGAGAGAATGCTAAATACATTCCATATGCGATGTCCTCGCCGTGATCTTGGTATCACCTGGAAGGACAAAGTCACAAACGTGGGTGTCATCATTCGTACAGGCCTCCCGAACATTTACACACTGCTCAAACAACGTAGGTTACGCTGGCTTGGCCACTTATACCGTATGAAAGATGGCCACATACCAAAAGATATACTTTTCGGACAACTAGCACATGGCAAAAGAACTAGGGGGCGTCAAAAACTCCGATTTATAGACGTGTGTAAACGTGACATGAAGACTCTGAACCCTGCAGATTGGGCAGAGATAGCTGCAGACCGCAATCTTCTGAAAAACACTCTAAAGCTCCAACTCAATCAAGAAGCAGACAGATTCATAGAAAAATAGAATACACGGCAAAAGAAAATAAAAAAATAACATTTCCTTTGGGCGCAGAAAATCCATAGTCAACTATGACATACGGAGGCTACTACTGCTGCATGGTGGTGATGCTTGTGTCTTTGTTATGACCATTACTTCTGTTTACTTACTCTTCAGACAGCTCTTTACCCAACCAACAAATAATAATGTTAATTTAAGGTCGACCTATCGGAAACAAAGAGTGATAACTGTTGTTTATTTGAATCAATGCCTGCAGGAACGAATGTCAACTTGCTGGTAGCTTCTAGGTAAGGTAACTCATGCAAGTCCCGTTACTCCCATCCCTGACAGTAAATAACATGAAGGAGTGGATCCTGCAACTGGGAAGTTTTGCTTCAAGTAGAGTTTTAGTTTTAGAGTTTTAAACTTAACATGAGCGAAGCTTTCATTTTATTTATTTTTGTGTGTGGTTTTTTGCTGATAATACTTTTCTCTTTGTATAATTGTTTTTTGTTTTTATAATGTACTCAAATGTACTAAAAACAAAAATACACATTACATCTACAAACATTGTGCCACATTCAAAGGCTTAAAGTTATTTATAATGTAGTTATTATAATAAATAAGGTAGCTGACACATGCTCGATTGACTGAACAGCATTCGCTTTGAAAGATGTTTTTCACAGTTGTTAGTTCATATATAAAAGTGGTTTTTTAGTTCTAATTTTTATAAATTTTGCATCATCTATGAAAGAAGATGTCCTGAGTCAACTACATTCCCCTGTTTCTTAAAATTGCAATTTTATGGAAGTGGTTTCAATTTGTGACACCAGGCAAATAAAAAGTAACACTTTCTAGTTAAAGTTAACATTTTAGTAGTCAATATTCAATACTTATCATATAATAATATAGGAATATTATATATAATATTAACTCACTATGAGTGAATGATATTTTAGCAGTCAATGCTTGTAACAAAAGAATATCAAAGACTGACAAATCTGAAATAACCAAAATATAGGATTGTCCTTCTTTATATTCTCGTTCTCAACCACTTTTCTGTAAATTTAAGCTCCTCCAAAATTAAAATATCTGTTCTTTCCCATGGAATTCCATGTATTCTTCTGTAACACTTTTATTAAAAATAATTTATGCATTTTTAGCAGATTTGTCGATTATCCATGTTTCATGGTTATATAATGCTATTGAAAATACAATCTCACACGTTCTATTTGTGAGTGTATATCCGTTCTAGAAAAGAAAGAACTAATTAGTGACAAATAACAAACTAACTCTGACATAATCTGCTATATAAAATTAACATACAATGATAATAAGCAGCTAAACATAAAGAGAGACCGAACAAACTACGACGTTTCGACACAAGCCTTCCTCAGGTACAAGACAAGAAATGTTTAAACAAAACCTAAGAATATAAAAATTATCAAATCCAATGTTAAGTGAGTCCTATCATATGGCTGTGAAACACGGAGAACAACAAAACTGACAATCATGAAGATACAGACTTAAATTAATGGATGCTTACACAGAATAAAAGGATGGAAATGGCAAGACAGAATCACTGTCATAGAATTATGGAATTGTAAGTAGTAAGAGCTTGCACGATACGACCGTGGATAATTAGTTGGACAAAGAGGTAGGAGAAATATTTTACTCTGGTAAATACAAGAGTTATATACCACAACTCTTGCGTAGTGGAAAGTGGTGGAACATCCCTCAGAGTGATGCAATATTATATATGTATATATGTATAGGACTTAGAAGAAGTATGGTGGGTGTTAAGCTCATGAAGGGGGTAGTTGGGGAATAATTGGGTAGATTGGTTAATGAGCAATGAGTGATGGACATCGCTGTTTCCCGCTAAAGTGACACCCAATAGGAGCGAGTGTATGTTGTCCGGCTATAGACCACTCCGGAATGAAACTACCATATTAGGGACTAGCGTTACGTTAGTTATTTCATAGATATATTGTTCGTATATACTTATAATAATAATAAATTAATATTTATTATATCCTTGCGGACGTAAAGGTACCATATTTAAGATAGATACAAACATAATTAGGTATATATTGACAACTATCCCTAATGCAATAAACGAACAGTCATATTCTCCAACCGTGGCATATAATGAACTAATCGATACTGTTCTCCTGTGAGACTAACAATTTTTCCACGCGGTCTCGTGACTAGACAATGCTTGATGGAATTATTGATGTATCACACAGGGTTAAGAAATACTAAGATGTGTCCACTGGCCTTACGAGATCGAGAGTTCACCCCAACGATCTTAAGAGGAAAGATATGTGTAGTGCATGTCGGTTGCCTATCTGATACGTTTTATTAGTTACTACTCGCAGAGCATGTATATTTATTAACAGAGCTCAAAAAGCCTGTGTGCGTGTTCTTGTGTGTATGTGCATATTACTCTGAGAGTAAACAAAAGGAGCAGTCTTCTGATAGCTTTGCTGACTGATACAAAATGTAATGTTTATTGGCGGAGAGGTGCCTGTGTTCGTGTGTGGGTCGGAGAACAAGTGGATGGATAGCTGGGTTTGATGGAGAGGTGAGTGTGTGTTTGTATGATTCAGTATACAAATAGCTGTATAAATATATATTGAAGTGATAAGTGAGTGGTGACTAAGTAGCTCGATCAATTGCTGACCCAATATTTCCATACACTTTCGTTACATCACACGAACACGCACACAGGCATTTTTGCTCTGTTAATAAATATACATGCTCTGTGAATAGTAAGTAATAAAAAGTATCAGAGAGGCAACCGACATGCACTACACATATCTTTCCTCTTAAGATCGTTGGGGTGAACTCTCGATCTCGTAGGGCCAGTGGACACATCTTAGTATTTCTTAACCCTATGTGATACATCAATAATACCATCAAGCATTGTCTAGTCACGAGACCGCGTGGAAAAATTGTTAGTCTCGCAGGAGAGCAGTATCGATTAGTTCATTATATGCCACGGTGGGAGAATATGACTGTTCGTTTATTGCATTAGCGATAGTTGTCAATATATACCTGATTATGGTGGTATCTATCTTAAATATGGTACCTTTACGTCCACAATGATATAAAAAATATTAATTTATTATTATTATAAATATATATGAACAATATATCTATGAAATAACTAACGTAACGCTAGTCCCTAATATGGTAGTTTCGCTTCCGGAGTGGACGTGGTCTATAGCCGGACAACATACACTCGCTCCTATTGGTTGTCATTTTAGCGGGAAACAGCGATGTCCATTACTCATTAACCAATCTACCCAATTATTCCCCAACTACCCCCTTCATGAGCTTAACATACACCATACTTCTTCTAAGTCCTATACATATATACATATATAATATTGCATCACTTTGCGAGAGGTTCCACCACTCTCCACTACGCAAGAGTTGTGGTATAGAACTCTTGTATTTACCAGAGTAAATTATTCCTACCTCCTACTTCTTTGTTCAACTAATTATCTAGGGTCGTAGCGTGCAAGCTCTTACTACTAATGTACCAGGCAAATATCAGCGGATAAAGAGATACAGCAAAGACGATGGCGCTGGATAGGACACACACTACGGAAGCCAACTGAGAGTATTACATAACAGGCCCTTTTTGGAATCCCCAGGGGAAAAGACAAAGAGGAAGACCATGAAATTCTTGGAGAAGACAGATAGAAGCAGAGATGAAGATGATGGGGAAGACATGGAATGACCTTAAAAGAATGGCATGAAATACAACGACTTGGAAAGTTTTTGTTGAAGACCAATACACAGGGAGCTGAGGATAGAAGATTGTGGAAGCACATGATCGCCTATGCCAATCGGTATGGTACATGATGATGATTTCTTATTATTATTATTATTGTTAGTAGTAGTATTATTATTCATAAATCTGACATGTGTATCGTCCATGAGTCTTCTTGTTTTCCTGTGTGTTAGTTTATGTGCCTAACTTTTTGGATAACTATCGTTCAACTGTCAGTTGGTCTGTTCTACTATATTTCTGCAATTTCTATAATCCTTTCATTATTTTTAACAGGACATCACCAAGAGCCCTCCAAATCCATTCTGTTCTTTCCAGTCCCTTTAAGATGTAATTTGTCTTGTGTGTTAAAATTCCATCTTCGTGGTGTCTCCCTATCTGTCAGTCAATGTGAGCTGTTATACAGAGAAGAGGCGGGGAAGCTGGTTACATCCGTCAATCATGGTTCAAAATGTATGAGATTGGAAGGAATGAGGGAAAGACGGAACGTGAAGGGAGAAAGAAACTGAAGAAGGAAGTGAGGGAGGGAGGAAGGAAGGAATAAAGAATAAGGAGGGAAAGAAAAATGGATGGAGGGAGGGAGGGAAAGAATGGATGGATGGATGGATGGATGGATGGATGGATGGATGGATGGATGGATGGACGTAAGGAAGGAAGGAAGAATGGATGAGTGGTCGCCAGGAAGGAAGAAAGAATGGATGGAGGGACACAAGGAAAGAAGGACGAATGGATGGATGGACGCAAGGAATGAGGGAAGGAAGGACGGAGAAGGTATATAATGAAGGAAAAGATGTATATTGTAGGAGAAATAATATTATGAAAAAAAAATATAGAAAGGGAGTTAAAGACTGACGGAACATGATATTAAATTATTCTCATCTAAATTTTGCATCAATTCCTTCTCATGTCATGTCCTGACACACAAATAATAACAAACAGTAGCTCATGAAAGCAAATGTTGGTGACTTTCGATGTAAAAGAAAAAAAACAATTTCAAATGCAAATACCGACGTTAATAATAATTTAAGAAAATCGTCTACTTTAAGATCGATGCTCTGGAGCGACGAAAGGTGTCGTAGCTTGATGGAAGCCACATCACGAAACACGTCAATTTGAATTGGAGACAAAAACGATGTCCTAATAACATCAAAGGCTATGCATTTTAAAAAATGCGACGATCGTCATTTTCAGGGGGACGTGAACTTCCGGTCTATATGGTGGATAGGCGGCAGGAACTATTGAAGGCTATGTCTGAAAGTGTTCCTTGTTGCAGTTTCCTCATATTCCAAGTCCGGCTTGTTGCATGAGCTACTGAGTTAAGTAATCTGTGCACACCGTGATCTGTGTGTCTCTTCCGTTTTGATCACGTTTCGACATTCCAATTGTTCTCGATGAACGATGATATCGTATGACAAGGAACAGTTGACTGTTTACTTTCTGTGCGGTTTCGCTTTGTCTTTTTGCGTGTGCTGGGACTGCTATGATGGAGAATACAGTTACCTTTCTTTGTTTGGGAGATGAGTTAGTAATTCGGATGATTCCACTAGCACGGGCGGTTGAGTAATTCTAGATTTTAATTCGTTTGCAGTGATACCAGGGCCAGCCATAGCCACAACGAATCATGTACGCCGACCTAGCGCACTGTCGTGAAAAACGAACGCTGAGATGCAGGAATCAAGACCATAAAAGAACTATATGTGCTAGCCGCCTCACCGCCTGTGGGTGTTGTCATTTTGACCGCCATCCTGAATGTCTCTCGTTTCCTGATGAACTACGTTGAGGATAGTTGTCTGTATGTGGTACACAATTATGTCTTGGCCTCATCATCTACTTAGGCTGCCCTTTTCTTATTTTTCCAAAGAAAATGCCCTCCACTCTTTTTCTCTTTACTGGTATATCGTTTTACATATCTCAAATATGGTATCCGATTGTTTAATTATCTTGCTGTAGGTTGATGTGTGACAGGCTTCGTTGAATTGATATCATTAGCCGGTTCTCATATTTACTTAGCTCTATTAAGATTCTATTCAATCCATGAAATCAGTTTCATTACAGTCAGGAATTTCCCATATCCAGTCCTCCACTTGTCACAGCATTTCCCAAAATTCGCCGATATTTATATTCACAGAGTCGCTCCGTGCCTGTCTTACTCTACTACACAGGTGCCGATTCCAAATCTTCTTAGTCGCCTTTTACGTCATGTGCGACAGGTAACATTGGCTCTTTTCTTTTATCCCCTCACTGTGGGGGCGCCGGTAGCGACACGAGCAAAAGATGCCTGCGTTATTCGTATCTTTCCGAGATATTCCTACTACTGTTCTTCAGTAGGCTTATTCTTCTACCTTTCAGCTCCCTGTGGAGTATAGGTCTTCAACAAATACTTTTCAAGTCGTTCTGTTTCTTGCTATTCTTTTAAGTTCATTCCATGTCTTCCCCATCATCTTCATCTCTGCCTCCACCTGTCTACTCCAAGAATATTTTGGTACTTCCTCTTTGTGTTTTCCCCTGGAGATTCCAAAAGGTTATGTCGTGTAACACTCTCAGTTGGCTTCTGCAGTGTGTACCCTATCTAGTACAATCGTCTTCGTTGTACTTCTTTATCTACCTCCATTTGACCCACAATTCTACGTTAGTGATTTCATCCTGACATTTCCAACCTTTTATTTTGCTCAAGCATTCATTAAAAAGGTCCGTATCTTCGTGATTGCCATTTTTGTTCTTCTCCATGTTTCACAGCCATACAATAGCACTGAATTCTTTTGAAGTACATAATTTCAACTGCTCCTATTATCTTTTCAGCTACATTTTGCTAATGTCTAACCTTTGTAGCCGCATGTTGCCGTTGAAAATGTGCAGGCCCCGAATAATGTCTGAATGATAGATAAGGCTGGTGTTTAGCCAGAGATGTTTCCTCAGCATATGTCACAGATGTATGTATGTTTAATAGATGATGCATGTTGCATGTGTGTAGACTACATATTTTATAGTGAGTTATGTTGCTAGCATGCCTTCAAAGATACCGAGCTCTTGTAATTGATACCAGAGAATTATCTAGCAAGGTATAGGGGCCTGGCGTAATACAACACCCGTGAATATGCAATGGCCATAACAATATTGTAAGAAAACGAAAAAGAGTTCTAAAATATTATGTAGAGCCAGTCTTAACATATGAATCATGGACAATAGGACAACAGACAAGAAAATCAATGGAAGCTGTAAAAATATGGGTTTATAGAAGAATGTTGAGAATTTCATGGAAGTAAAAAGAGAGTTAATATCTAATATTACGAAGAAACAATCATTATTTTTTGGTTATGTAATGAGAAGGGAACAGCTGGAATATATTGTAACAATCGGAAAAATTTAGGGATAAAGAGATAGAGGGAAGCAAAGAGAAAAGATACCAGACAGCTTAAGAGAATGGCTTGGGAGAAGGTAAACAACAGAAATGATAAATAACTGTCGTGATCGAAGGTTGTGGAGAGACATGATCACCTACGCAAGCAGGCACGGTACTTGATGATGATGATGATGACAATATTCGTCCGTGCGCTGTCGGTGCCCGAAAGGGGAGTAAAGAAGTGTGGCTCTGGTCCAACCAGTCATGTTTATAAGAGGTGACTAAGAAGAGCTTGGTATGGGACTGGCTATCCTGTAATGTAAAAAGAAATAACCCGAACAAAAAAACTGCACAAACATGGTCACTATTGGATGCTTACGCAGAATAAAAGTATGGAAATGGCAGGACAAAATCACTAACATAGAAGTATGGAAAAGTACCAGTCAAATACCAGTGGACAAAGAGTTGCCGAGAAGACGATGGCGCTAGATAGGACACACACTGCCGGAGCCAACTCAGAGTATTACACAACAGGCCTTTTTTGGAATCCCCAAGGAAAAAGACAAAGAGGAAGACCAAAATATTCTCGGAGAAGACAGATGGAAGCAGAGATGAAGATGATGGAAAAGACAAGGAACGATATTAAAAGAATGGCAAGAAACAGAATGGCTTGGAAAATGTTTGTTGATGACCTATGCTCTACAGGGAACTGAAGGGTAGAAGAAGAATAATAAAAACAGTACTGGCAATAACACGATATTACTCACACACAGCTTGGGGTATATGCACATACAAAATATTAAACAGTTATGTGTTATATTATATATTCAATGTTATAGTATGGCATGTTATGTTATTTTTTTCTCCAGAGTATTACACAACTCAGAATCGAAGCCACTGCTTGCCATCTCGATCGCTGTGCTGATAAATCATGTAGCTCTCACGACTTGTTTTTAATCTTACGTCTTGTTTTAATCTTACATCTTGTTTTAATCTTACGTCTTATTTTAATCTTATATCTTGTTTTAATCTTACGTCTTGTTTTAATCTTATATCTTGTTTTAATCTTACGTCTTGTTTTAATCTTACGTCTTGTTTTAATCTTACGTCTTGTTTTAATCTTACGTCTTGTTTTAACCTTACATCTTGTTTTAACCTTACTTCTTGTTTTAATCTTATATCTTGTTTTAATCGTACGTCTTGTTTTAATCTTACGTCTTGTTTCAACCCTCAGTGGATCCTTTTCCTTTGAGTTGTCAACGTAAACAAATTAATTTACACTTATTTTGTTTGTCAAATAATCGAAGCTTGACACCGCTGCTTTTTGTTACCGCCTCAAATTTACGTTTTAAATCTTACCTTGGAAGGTTTGCAGTATTTATGAATGAAGAGGTGTCATTAGTTTAGTACATTCTACTTATTCTGAAATGTTGATAGTATATGGGAGTGGTTTAAATTTGTGAAACCACACACAGAACAATCAATTTGAACGTAAAATCAAACATATGTGTGTGAACGATGTTTTAGTAATTAATAAAAAAAAATGTAAAGTACCCCCGTAACGTCAAGTGGCGTATAGGGAATATGGTGTTAGTGATCATAAAATTTACGGACCCTCGGCACTAGATTTTTGGGGTAATGTGGTCGGTATTACGTCCGTGCCACTTTACTTTCCCAGAAAAAAAAATCCGGTACCCTTTAATGGCTGGGTGAACAGGAAGCCGTCGGTTGGAATAGAACCCTACCTCTTGTCCTTTGTAGTCCAGTTCACTAACCACTGAGCTATCGCGGCTCCCTTAGTAATTAATGCTCATAACAAAAGAATCAAATGCTGAAAAACGTGAGAGTTCCGGGAGCTGCAATATTCAGTTTTTAACTACATTTTTTAAATGTTACTTTAAGATAAATCTCCTATTTACTTTGCATGCAATAATAGAGGAATCGTATGCTTTTTATCTTCCTGGAAAAGTAAAAAAAAAAGACATCAACTAAAGTAGCAGTGACAAACCACTGAGTTGAACGTTAAGAGTGTGTGTTTAAGAGATCTCTCTTGATCCAAATAACAAAAAAACTGGAACATGCCAAGAATTCTTGACTCGTCACTCTCCACTGCCTCCGTCATGTGGAAGGACCGGGTCCGTGTTTAGTGAATGGGTCAACGCCGGATTCCTAGAGTTAATATAATAACCCATAACATGTGTCCAGTTACAGAAATAAGAGTAAGATTGACCATTCGTTACAAGGACATCCTTCTTCTTCTTCTACCTTTTTAGCTCCCATTAGAGCATAGGGCTTCAACAAATATTTTCCAAGTCATTCTGTTTTTTTGCCATTCTTTTAAGATCATTCCATGTCTTCCCCATCATCTTCATCTCTGCTTCTATCTGTCTTTTCCAAGAATTCCTTGGTCTTCCTCTTTGTCTTTTCCCCTGGGGATTCCAAAAAAGGGCATGTTGTGTAATACTCTCAGTTGGCTTCCGTAGTGTGTGTCCTATCCAGCACCATCGTCTTCGCTGTATCTCTTTATCCACTGGTATTTGACTGGTACATTTCCATAATTCCACTTAGTGACTTTGTCCTGCCATTTCCATCCTTTTATTCTGCGTAAGCATCCATTAAAGAAAGTCTGTATCTTCGTGATTGTCAGTTTTGTTGTTCGCTATGTTTCACAGCCATATAATAGGACCGACTTAACATTTAAGTTGAAAATTTTTATTTTAGTATTTAACCTAATTTCTTTGGATTTCCATATGTTTCCCAGTGCAATGAAAGCTCCTCTTGCTTTTGATATCCTTATTTTGGTATCATATTCTGGTCCTCCCTCTTTATCTATATTACTGCCCAGATATATGTAAGATTGTACGTCTAGTAGAGGTATTTCTCCTAGTTGTATTTGGTTATTGCCAACTGTATTAATTCTCATAATGTTGGTCTTATCTCTATTAATCTTCAGTCCTAGCTATTGTGGTCTCTCATCAAGTATGCACATTTTATCATGCATCTGTTGATGGCTGTGTGATAGGAGAGCTATGTCATCAGCAAAGTCTAAATCATCAAGTTGTTTGGTCAGTCACCACTGGATCCCATTTCTGTTGTTTTGTGTTATTTTCATAATGAAATCTATGGCCAGTACAAAGAGAAATGGAGACAGAAGGCATCCCTGCCTCACTCCTGTTCTTATTTCAAATGCTTCTGTAAGCTGTCCTTCATGCACCACACTACATTTCGTTCCTTCATACATTGTTTTTATCAGATTAATAAACTTTATGAGGATTCCTTAATGACTCAGCAACTTCCAAAGCATTCTTCTGTCTAAACTATCAAATGCCTTTTCGTAATCTACGAATCCAATATAAAGTGGGGATTTTAGTTCTAAACTTTGTTCAAATATTTTACGTAGATTAGTTATTTGGCCATCACATGATCTGTTCTTCCTAAAACCTGCTTGTTCATCTCTCAAGTGTTTCTCTATGGCCTCTTTTAGTCTCTCCAGAATGATTCTGCTTAATATTTTTCCTGTCATTGATAGTAGCATAATTCCCCTATAATTTATGCACTCCTGTAAACTTCCTTTATTTGGTAGTTTGGTCATATAACCTTCTTTCCAGTCTTTAGGTATTTCTTCCCTCTCCCAAATTTTATCTAGTAGATTATGTAACATCCTGGTACAGGTGTTAATGTCTGCTTTGATGGCTTCCGAAGGAATTTCATCTGGCGCTGTGGCTTTACCATTTTTTAATAGTATGATGGCTTTCATTATTTCTTCCTTACTTGGTTTTTCACAGTTAACGTGTAACTCTTTTTCTGCTGGTAGTATATCTGGAGGATTATTTGAGCCGGGTCAGTTCAAAAGTTCTTCAAAATGCTATTTCCACCTCTCCATTTGTTCCCTTATATTACTAAGCAGATTACAATTCTTATCTTTAATACGGGCATTGATCTGTTTGTAGTTTCCACTTAATTTGTTACAAGGACATTGTTAACGTGATCTGAAAATGCTAGAGTTAACAAAAGCCTGGTTTGGTAGAAATGTCAAGGACAAGTTCTGCTGTAAGATAAATATAGAATGAAGTCTGTGAACAGAGAACAGATGAAAGGAATGACATAAGTGCTACGTGATGTGTTCATAGTTCCAAATGTAGGCGTAACAAAGTGACTGTCTGTTTTAGTTTTTGTGGGAGAGTCATAAGAAAAGAAGCAGACATATAAAACATATACCTGCTTCTATTTCCGTCTATCTTTGTTACTCTCTATATTTGATTCGCTCTGTCTCCATTTTCCTCTATTTTTGTCTTCTTCTATCTCTGTTTCACTCTGTCTGTGTTTTTCTCTTTCTCTGTTTCTCTCTATATTTGATTCTCTCTATCTATGTTTCCTCCATCTCTGTTTCTCTCTATATTTGATTCTCTCTGTTTCTGTTTTCCTCTATTTCTGTTTCTCTCTACATTTGATTCGCTCTGTCTCCATTTTTCTCTATTTCTGTTTTCCTCTTCCTCTGTTTCTCTCTATCTCTATATCTGTTTATCTCTATCTATGTTTCTCTCTATCTCTGTTTATCTCTATATTTGATTCTCTTTATCTGTTTTCCTCTATCTATGTTTTCCTCTATCTATGTTTTCCTCTATCGCTGTTTCTCTCCATCTCTGTTTCTCTCTCTCTCTCTCTGTTTCTCTCTATATTTGATTCTCTCTATCTGTTTTCTTCTATCTCTGTTTTCCTCTATCTATGTTTCTCTTTATCTCTGTTTTCCTCTACCTCTCTCTCTCTCTGTTTCTCTCTATATTTGATTCTCTCTATCTGTTTTCCTCTATCTCTGTTTTCCTCTACCTCTCTCTCTCTCTCTCTGTTTCTCTCTATATTTGATCCGGTCTATCTCTTCCTTTCTCTATCTCTCTATCTCTGTATCCGTAATGTTTCTGTTCTCCAATTATCACAATCTATTCCGGCTATTCCATTCTCATTACATGACAGCCAAAAACCGTAATTGTTTCCTCTGGATGTTGACAACGAGCTTTCATTTTGCCTTGACATTTTTTTTTGGTACGGCGCCCTCGCTATATTTTTTGTTTGTTTTACCCTCGATTATCCTCGGCCTATTTCTTCACAAAACTCGCGACATTGTTACTTCTGCCACCTCCGTTACACATTTCCACTTCCTTCTAAATTGTTATTTTAAGTTCATTTAGTTACTATGAGTACAGCAGATCTGAAAAAATATAATCAGAATAACAAAGGCTGCAATGACTGTCATAAACCTTAATAAAATATGGAAATGGGGGACTGGTTGGTCTCGAGGCAAGACGCCGGCCTCGAGACGGAGAGGTTGTGGGTTCAAATCCCGGTTGGTTGGGATTTTTATTTATGATTTTTCTCTGCGGCAACCACCCCTGGTCTCAGCAGCGAGGCCCGGCTTGAAACGTCAATTATTCATCGACGGAAAAAAATATGAGTACCTCCGAAGTCGGAGTTATCTGCCTGTACGTCGACAGGGACCCCTGTGCATACGGCTGCCAGGGAAAAATGGATTAACACGCACAATTCAGTTCCTGGTCTCTAGAGACTTCGTCAGAGGTGAAAGCTGGCGAATAGAAAGAAAATGGAAATCAAAATTACTAAGCACACAAACAAAGCTTAGGACTTACTAATCAAATTGAATAACCACCCTAAGTTGTACATGCAAGAGATGGAAAACAACTAAAGAAATAAGAACATTAATTGGATGCATCTGAGAACAAACGCGTCAGGAAAATATTTCGTATACCATGAAAATAAGCAATGATTAGTGCAGAAATAAAAGAAATGATAATGCATACACAAATATATTTAATCAAGAGAAGAAGGTGGTCATATTTTGGCCGTGTGATGAAAAGAGACAACAAGAGAAGAAGGTGGTGATATATTGGCCATGTGATGAGAAGAGACAACAAGAGAAGAAGGTGGTGATATATTGGCCATGTGATGAGAAGAGACAACAAGAGAAGAAGGTGGTGATATATTGGCCATGTGATGAAAAGAGACAACAAGAGAAGAAGGTGGTGATATATTAGCCATGTGATGAGAAGAGACAACGAGAGAAGAAGGTGGTGATATATTGGCCATGTGATGAGAAGAGACAACAAGAGAAGAAGGTGGTGATATATTGGCCATGTGATGAGAAGACACAACAAGAGAAGAAGGTGGTGATATATTAGCCATGTGATGAGAAGAGACAACAAGAGAAGAAGGTGGTGATATATTGGCCATGTGATGAGAAGACACAACAAGAGAAGAAGGTGGTGATATATTGGCCATGTGATGAGAAGAGACAACAAGAGAAGAAGGTGGTGATATATTGGCCATGTGATGAAAAGAGACAACAAGAGAACAAAGTGGTGATATATTGGCCATGTGATGAGAAGACACAACAAGAGAAGAAGGTGGTGATATATTGGCCATGTGATGAGAAGAGACAACAAGAGAAGAAGGTGATGATATATTAGCCATGTGATGAGAAGAGACAACAAGAGAAGAAAGTGGTCATATGTTGGCCATGTGATGTGAAGAGACAACAAGAGAAGAAGGTGGTGATATATTGGCCATGTGATGAGAAGAGACAACAAGAGAAGAAGGTATTGGCCATGTGATGAGAAGAGACAACAAGAGAAGAAGGTGGTGACATATTGGCCATGTGATGAGAAGAGACAACAAGAGAAGAGATGGTCATATGTTGGCCATGTGATGAGAAGATACAACGAGAGAAGAGATAGTCATATGTTGGCCATGTGATGAGAAGAGACAACGAGAGAAGAGATGGTCATATGTTGGCCATGTGATGAGAAGATACAACGAGAGAAGAGATAGTCATATATTGGCCATGTGATGAGAAGAGACAACGAGAGAAGAGATGGTCATATGTTGACCATGTGATGAGAAGAGACAACGAGAGAAGAGATGGTCATATGTTGACCATGTGATGAGAAGAGACAACGAGAGAAGAGATGGTCATATATTGACCATGTGATGAGTAGAGACATCAAGAGAATGTGAAATCAGGATCTCAATTGAAAATCAGAGATTAAAAGAAAAAGAGACCGATCTAGAGAAACACTAAAAAGAACACTGAGGCGAGAGACAAAAACAGCAGCCATTAGCTCCTCTACGAGATGGAGTTGTTCACCCAAATTAGGAACGTATGGTGAGATGCAATGCAGCTCTTGTGCAAGGTCTGACGCTTGATAACAAATATAATCGGACACAGAAAGACAAGAATGTCTACCCTGTGAGCTGTCTCCGTCTTGAAAGAAGAAAAAAATGGGTAAAAGAAAAGTAAAGAGTCCCAGTCACGCCAAGTAGCGTATAGGGAATATGGTGTTAGTGACCATAATTTTAATAGACCTTCGGCACCTGATTTTTGGGGTAATGTGATCGGTTTTGGTAGCCGTGATAGCTCAGTGGTTAGTTAATTGTCTTACAAAGGACCAGAGGTCGGGTTTGATCCTGATTGATGGCTTCCGGGTTCGCCGAGCCTTAAATGGGTTTCGGATTTTTTCTAGGAAAGTAGAGCGGCACGGACGTAATACCGATCACATTACCCCCAAAAATCATATGCCGAGGGTCTATAAAAATGATGGTCACGTACACCATGTTCCCATTGCGCCACTATGCGTGACAAGGATCTACTTCTCTTTTTTCTACTGATCGGTTTTACGCCCGTGCCGTTTTACTTTCCCAGAAAACATTCGGTACCCATTTAAGGCTGGCTGAACCCGGAAGCCATCAGTCATGATTAAACCCGACCTCTTGTCCTTTATAGTCTAGTTCACTAACCACTGACTTATCGTGGCTTCTACAAAAGATGGGTAGAGATACTGTAACTAATTATAAACCTTCAATGACGCTGTTTTTATTACAGTACATAATTCACACCTTCTTTCTTTTGTACATTTTTTCTTGTTACGAGTGTACACGAATATATAGAAAAGAAGAGGTAAATAGTGCCAGAAATGTGTACAAAAACACATATAACACTTAGAATAAAACAATACTTATACTTTCTATGCCTTCTGGTTGTCTTTTACTGACAAGCAGAAATTATACATATATTTTCTTGGACATCTTGAACTTGTACATATATATATATTGTGTATATCCTGAAAATGTGCACGTTTTACTGGACATCTTAATATCTTTTATTTTTATATTCTGAAAATATACACATATTATTGGACACCCTGTATTGACATCATGATGTAGTACATGGTAATGGTTTCCCCAATTATTTACTTTAAAACCTGCTTATTAGCTTATTTTCTTTATTTGCGCCAAAAGTAGTATATTCAGTTCTACACCCAGTTATTTTATCGATCTGGTCAGAGATAACTTATTTCATAAATTGGGAACTGTTTCATGTAATAAAGTTAATGTTGGCTTTCTAGTATTTCTATCCCCATTTTGATTTAAATTATTGAAGCTGTGATCCGATATAATGGTAGACAACAACGAGGAGTGGTCGCTGAGTGAACATAAATGTGGGAATGGAGAGAAAGAGAGAGAGAGAGAGAGAGATTTGCAAAGTCCAGATGTAGGGCAAACCCAAACACCACAGACTGTGACGATGTTTCAAGAAACCGGAAAAGGTCATCCCTGGATTCTTCGTGACAGTTAACCACACCTGATTTCTTGGGTAGTAATATCCGATGTCTAGTCATAACTGGAAGAAACAAAGGTCCCCTGTGCACTTGCGCACGTTAAAAAAATTCTTGACAGTTAAAATAGGAACGGGCAGTCCATAAATTTGGGCTAGGTTGTCAGCAACAACTTACCCACACCTTAGATCAAAGGTCGTGCTACGGAGTTCGTGCATGTGGACTCGGATTCTCCTTGGCTTTTTTTTTTTCGAGCGGGATATCGGAGCACTTATGGACTTGTTCTGTGTGCAGGAATGATGCTTCTCACAACAACACATAACATTTCTTTCTTTCTATTCATTCCTATTTCTTTTTTTTTCTTCATTCCAACTCTCTGTAGAGCATAGGTCTTCAACAAACACTTTCCAAGCCGTTCTATTTCTTGCTGTTCTTTTAAGATCATTCTATGTCTTCCTCATCATCTTCATCTCTGCTTTCATCTGTCTTCAACAAGAATTTTTGGGTCCTCCTCTTTATCTCTTTACCTGGGGATTCCAAAAAAGGGCCTGTCGTGCTACAGTCTCAATTGGCTTCCGCAGTGTGTGTCCCATCCTGCGCCATCACCTTCGCTGTATCTATTTGTCCACAGGTACTTTTGCATAATTCTAAGTTAGTGATTTTGTCCTGTCATTTCCATTCTTTTATTCTTCGCAATCATCCACAAATGAGGTTTGTATCTTCGCCATTGCATTTTTGTTATTCCCCATATTTCAAATTTTTCTTTCATAAATTTACAATGATTAAAATTGCCACTACATTCAAACTACTTCAACAGTTACTAAAATGTATAAAACTGTATTTCTTTTACTTGCAGCGAGACGAATGTATTCCGGTCGGCCCCTCAGAGCACTTCTATCACCGTTTATTCCAACCATCGGTTACTCAACAAGGACAGGGCGTCCAGAAATGAGGAAGCTGAGGGTGATGGGTCCACAACCCTGTAACCTCTATTCATTTGATCTGTGAAGATAGACAAACTGTTCTACTAAATCCTGTATGAAGCCCGTACCTGATACGGTCACTCCAGGAAGACAGATGTGATCGACAAATAAAGAACCTGAAGAAGACAGTTCCACAACTCTGTAACCACTGATTCTGTGATCTTCTAATTAAGACGAACATACTTTCAGTTGATTCATGTAATCAGCGGTTCCAAACTTGTTTGCTCGCAGCTCCAAAGCACGTTGTCGATAGTTTTCTTTTGGGGAAGTGTGCACGGAATTGTTTTAATTAAAATTATTTCAAGATTCAATTTACAACTGGAGATTTTCAACACATTTGATCTTTAGTTAACTATTCTATTGGTTCGACCTGGCGTTATGCTACCCAATTTACTTATTAAAGAAAAGATTCCTGGTTATTTGGGTCAAAAATTGCTTGGTTATCACACAAGAGAGTCCGGTTAATTGGCACACAGATTGCTTGGTTATCATACAGGGGAATCACAGGCTATTTGGCTCATAAATTGCTTGATTATCATACAAAGCAATCAGGTTATGTGGCTCACACTGCTCGGTTATCATACTAAGGATTCACGCTATTTGGATCAAAATGTGCTTGCTTACAATACAAATGAATCACAGGTTATTTGACTCACAAATGGTTATCATACAAGAGAACGACGTGGTTAAATGGTTCACACAAAACTCTTTATCATGAGAGGGAAATACATGTTTATCATCATCATCAAGTACCATGCCAGCTGGCGTAGGTGATCATGTCTTTCCACAACTTTTCGATCTCGACAGTTATTTATCATTTCCGTTGTTGACTTTCTGCCAAGCCATTCTCTTACACTGTCTGGTATCTTTTCTCTTTGTTTCCTTCTATCTCTTCGTCCCTCAATTTTTCCAGTTGTTACAATATATTCCAGCTGTTCTCTTCTCATTACATGGTCAAAAAAACGGTGATATTTTTCTTCCTAATATTGGAAATTATCTCTCTCTTTGATTTGGCCTCTTTCAGAACATGTTCATTTCACCGTCTTAGCTGTCCATGGTATTCTCAACATTGTTCTGCAAAACCACATTTCTACATCCGCCAGTTATGTTTTTGTCTGTTGTCCTATTGTCCATGATTCACATCCATATGTTAAGACTTGCGTGCTACTTCATTTTAACACATGCAGAAGGCAGAATTTTCGGATATATTAAAAGTGGTTGCAGATTACTTGGATATTGTATCAGAAAGTTGCTGACTGCTGCTAAAAAGTGCTCCCGACTCAAAGAATGCTGAGAACCACTGTCCTAAATAAATAACCACAGCATAGAGTTATCAACGTCAGTATATTCTTTTATCTCACCAATAACAACCGCTAAGTGGTTTCGTTTTCTTAGCAAAATGGTTGACACCCCCCCCCCCCTCCTGGTCACGATTTTTAATGTCACGGGACAGTGAAGTATAAGTATATAACTTCACGGTTGCTTGTCACTGATACTTTAGTTCACTTGCGCTTATTTGTGTCTTTCCAGAAAGATAATATTCACAATCCTTTTCTGTTGGACATCACAGTGATTATAAGTTGTGTGTTTATTAAAACACTTTTACAGTTAAACATTGAATATGGTGTCCCCTGAACCTCTCAAATTAATTTTCTAATCTTCGATCATTTTGCTACGATCCTTAACTACTAAAGCATCAAGCAAACAAAATTATTGAATTTAAATAAACAATTTACGTTCTATGTCTGGTGTCACAAACTGAAACCACTTCCACATAATATCACTTTCAAGAAATTAAGGGCAATGTACTAGGCTCAGGACATCTTCATTCATAAATTTTGTAAAATTAATTTTATAGATTGTAACTAAAATGCCACTTTTGAGGTGACAAAAAACAGCTTTGTCTTAGTGATAGCGTTTGAAAGTGATGAATCTCTCTCTCTCACTCTCTCACTCTCTCTCTCTGTGATCAAGACTCAATCAGAGTAGGATTCCAGACTCTCTCATGAAGTCAGCTGTCTGTTTAAGTGATTCGATTGCCCCATATAGTTTCTCTTCAAGGGAGGTGGGCGTGGACCACATTCCTCTTCTCAGGTCTGTGTACTGGGGGCAATCCTGTAGAACATGTTTTGTAGTCAAATTGTCCATTGTACAGTGGCATAGGCTGGTTGTACCTATTTTGAATTTGATGAACATGTGATTTCTCATTCAGTGAGGAATCAAGTGATCCTTATTACTGCTATTTTTATTTCCCAGAATATTGAGCACGATTCCAATTGTTTTAAACTGAAGAGAAGCTGCGATCGACTTCACGTTATTGTCAGTCCAGATTGCTGCAACTGCTCTAATTATCATCATGTGCTATACCGGTTGGCGTGGGCGATCATGTCCTTCCAGAAGATCTAAAGTGCATCGTATCAGTTCTGTTGTTGACTGTTTTCTATGCCATGACACCAAGCTATCCAGTATTTTCTCTCTTTGTCGTCCGCGATCTCTCTTTCCTTTTATTTTGCGAGTTGTAACCAACTATTCCAACTTTCCTCTTCTCATGATGTGCCCGAAAAATGTCGATTGTTTCTTTCTGTTTTTTAGGAGCTGCTTTTTTGTGTTGGCCTCTTTGAGAACTTCCTCATTGGTCTTTTTAACTGTCCAGGGAACTTTCAACATTCTTCTGAGAAATCCCATCTCTGTAGCCTCTAATCGTCTTTTCATTTTTGTTTGTCTACTGTCCATGATTCGCTTCCATAGGTCAGAATTGGTTCCGATGAACTCTCCTTCTCACTTCTATTGATATAGATTTGTTGCATAAGATATTTTTCATTTTCTGAAATGCTATTTTGACCTGAGCTATTCTACTTTTTATTTCTGTGTTGCATCTCCCATCTGATGTTATTGTTGTGCCCAAGTATTTGAAACGTTGCACTTGTCCTGTTGTATCATTAAATAGGCTGTCATCCTGACCATCTCAAGAACATAAAACTAAAGTACCCCCGTCACGCCAAGTGTCGTATAGGGAATATGGTGTTAGTGACCATAAATTTTACAGACCTTTAGCACATGATTTTTGGGGTAATGTTGATATTACGCCCGTGTCGCTTTACTTTCCCAGAAAAATCAGGTACCCATTAAAGGTTGGGTGAAACGGAAGCCGTCGGTTGGGATCGAACCCTACCTCTTGTCCTTTGTAGTCAAGTTCACTAACTACTGAGCTATCGCGGCTCCCTCAAAGAACATGTATACTTGTATTTTTCATCATCATCATGTACCATAACGTTTGGCGAAGGTTTATCATGTCCTTTCACCATCTTCTATCCACAGTGCATCGTATTAATTCTGTTGTTGACTGTTTTTTTTCTTGCCTTGAAACCAAGCTATCTAGTGTCTTTTCTCTTTGTCATTTGCGATCTCTCTTTGCCTGTATTTTGCCACTTGTAACCAAGTATTCCAACGTTCCTCTTCTCGTGATATGACCGAAAAATGTTGATTGTTTCTTTCTGATGTTTTTTAATAGCTTAAATTTTGCGTTGACCTCTTTGAGAATGTCTTCGTTGGTCTTTTTATCAGTCCAGCGAACTTTCAACATTGTTCTGAGAAATTCCATCTTTGTGGTCTCTAATCGTCTTTTCTTTTGTTTGTTTACTGTCCATGAATTGCTTCCATAGGTCAGAATTGGCTCAATGTAGCACCATTGAATTCTCTTTTTTACATCTATTGTCATAGACTTGTTGAATACAACATTTTTTTCATTTTCTGAAGGCTATTTTTGGCTGAGCTGTTCTGCTTTTTATTTCTGTGGTGCATCCGATTTATGCTGTCATTATGGCCAAGTATTTGACGCTTTGCACATGTTTCAGATTTGTCCCATTTATTTGTATATTGCCTGATGGCAATGACTGTTTTTTTCGATTCGCACCCAGTATCTTTAGTGATTTTGTAATTTAAAAGTGTTCGATGTCGCAAAGAGCTCAAACGGCAACTTGTAATACTTTTTTTTTTGTTCATCTGTCCTTGCCAACAGATCAGCAAATCATTCAGTGTTGGTGTGTAGGACAAAAGCATTGTTCATCCACCTTGGAATGTTTCTGACCAACTTTTCGCTAGGTGCCCTTAATCTGGTTCACACTGTTCATGTCCGGAGACAAAGGCGCCTCACAGCAACAGAGTTGGAGGCTGCTAGCGACTCATAGCTGATGGCTTGCACAAAGATCGGAGAACCAGCATCATCCAGAGCCTATTGCATCTCTTCGTGGTGCCCCTAGTAACAGACTAACTAGTCTCGTCTGGTCAAGTAAATAGGGAACGAATGAGAACGGCTACTCGGTCCTAACAAATTATGAGTCCAAAGTGTTGGGTCGAAGGGCACAAAAACATATTGCATCTAGGCCAGCATAGCGTCCTTTTAAGATGACGAAGAGGTCTGTCCATTGCTTTTGTGGTCACCGGGTTAGCATCAGACCGTCTTCAGTCAAGTTATCTTTGGTCACTGATCTTTCATCTTTCATACAATCAGCCGCATGCTAGTATTTTAAAAATGGTTTTGTCTAAGTTCGTCACCTATCGTACTCCAACTCCTACCTGTTATCAGCGCATGTACCTGCGCGCTTATCAGCACCGCGTCAGCAGATCTTGGCTCATTTAATTTGATCCAAATCAAATTTTTGTTTTCGATTTTTCTCAGGCAGATTATACCAAATTTATTCATTCTCGAAGTTTAAAGAACGACAACTCTTTCAGCAATCCTACCTGATTAATGCCCCTGTATGGTGGCAATTACTAATATACACATTCTATGTTATTAGATAGACCAGTTTTATTAAATGCATATATATTGCGAATAAAAGCGAACGATATTATTAATTAAAGCAAACCATTTTTTTTATCAAAGAAAACCTGCGAATAAAAGCAAGTCTTGGTCTTTTATATTATAAAACTTACAAGACTATAGGAAAAAAACAATATCACTGTGTGGGTGTGAATCATGGAAAGTACACAACAATCCTAAATCTTACTCTGTCGCATGGAAATGAGATTTCAAATAATTACTTCTACTGCCCATAAGAAAAGAGAATGCGACCTAACATATAACAGAGGGAGTGAAGTATAATAACATTTAATAAGATTAAGCGTTTGTATGTGAGAACATAATGAGTGCATTTCTCGATGTTAATACTTTCTTCAACTCAGTTGATGGGAGAAATGAAGAAAAAAGACTGTTGTGGATCATCTCCGCAGTTGATGTAAATAAACAAGATATGTAGACTTGTGTTTGCCGGGCGAGGCGACTAAGTACGTGGCCAAACAATTTCATTTTGAGTTTCTTCAAAATTGTGAAAAGATTGTACTCCGATTTCTTGTACATTTTACAAAAGTTGTCAATTGTGATGCGATCTTAGTAATAAATGTTGCAAATCTTACATTAAGATGGAAACCTTCATGGCTTGTATTTTCTTCAGTAGCTCTGCTGTAAAAGTACATGTTTAACAAGGTTATCCCGGGCTGCAACCGATCCGGTATGGAAACAGAGAATCTATTTGTCATTGGTGTCTAACCGGCCAAGGTAACCAGACTGGGATGAGTTCTTTCCAGGACGGTAGTGACTATACTTGTCTGATATCGTAGCAGTTGTTTCTACAAGTGAGATCTGCCTGCCATCACGGAGAGGGGACGATAATCCAAACTACTTGTCGGCACCTTCCACAACACCATACACAACCAGCTTCCACAACACCATACACACAACCAGCTTCAACAACACCACCAGCTCCCACAACACCATCCACCACATGCCCTCACAACACCATCTGCTCCCACACTACCATCCACCAACCATATAAACAGCTGACACGACCTGTGATATCTTCAAGTTCTACAACCAACGAACCTAATTGTATACAACTTCACACCCACTTTTTTCCACCAATCTGTCGTCCAAGTACACTAGAGTTTGCTTGACAATTTCTATTATCTCTTTTCAATACGCGTCCAGTTCCAGCTCCTGCCTGTTATTACTGTGTATATCTATATAACAAGGAAATAACTATAGAGGCAAAACGAGCACTCTACAGCACAATCAACCAACGTTGTGCTACCAATGCCAGTCCTGGATCCTAGATGTAAGCACAATAAGAAAAATAACCACTACTGAGATCAAATGTGTTAGACGAATGACAGGAAACAGCCTGAGAGATATGATCAGAAATGAAGATCTGGAGGAAAGAAAAAAAACAAGGAATAATATCTGCTTTATTGTACATAATTCCTGTATTGTTACCGGGGCCTCGTTATGAGGGAAGTAAAGAATAGTGACACTGTGACCTTCCTGGCATGTCGTAAGAGGCGACTAAGGAGGGTTGATTGATGGCTTGACAAGCTGTCACTGTAAAAAGTATTATGGAAACAGCGCCATATATTTTAGAGCAGTGATCTCTACAACATGTGCCATTTTGGCACGCAAGGTTTCTGTTTTTGATATTGTGGTTCTGCCTTATGTGCCGTCTTCGGCTCGAAAGGACAATAGATAATAAAGGAACATCAGATACACTGTTTTGGCAATGTGATACTGCTGAAAGATCAAAACACAACACAACATTAAAAGCCTTCAATAAACGTTCCGAGAACACCAGACTCAAGGGCCGACCATGAAAAGGATAGATTGATGTAATATTAGAAATACTAGGATACATAACAGCAGGAGAGGCTAATAGAAATGCAAAAGACCGCAAATTGTATCTCCCCTCGACGCTAAAAGCCAAATGAAGAAGGAAAAAAGAAGATCTCAAATTAATAATACCTGGCAATTAGGTGTCTTGTACTAGGTAGCCAAAACATTTCCTGTACAAATCGATTCTGTGCCACTGGCCACATTAACTCCTTAACTCCGGATCCACGATTCAAAGGTATACTTGCTTACGTTCGCCCGATGACTACAGTATTCTAGAGTTACTCTTCATCATCCGCCCTTAAAAGGACGTTAAGTGGGCGTGTCTGCGTTGTATTGTGGTTTGCAGTAAAACTGTGATATTTGCGTCTTTCGGCCCGACACATCCGACTTCAGCACGACATTTTTGAGTACCGGGTTGTCTTCCCTCTTCGATTCCTGCTCGCTTGGCCAGACTAGAAAGGTTAGTCTGTTACTAGAGGCACCACGAAGAGGTGGAGCAGGAGGGTCTGGATGGTTCTGGTTCACCGATCCTGGCGCAAACCATCAGGTGTGGATCGCTGACAACTTCCAGCTCTGGTGCTGGGAGGCGCGCCTTCGCCTCCATTCAAATGTATTATGTTCAAAAACGATTATCTTCTATTACCCCGTTTGGTTATGTCTCATTACCTGTACTTACATGATGTGCAGCATTCTCTCTGTAATTTTTTTCAACACTTTGATACGTTGTAATTACAGTTGACCTTGATCTCATTAGAAGAAGAAAAAGATAATGATGAAGGAGCCCCGTTACATCACGTGTCGCATATAGGGACTATGATGTTACTGCCCATACTGTTTTTTTTTAAACCTTCCGCACTTTATCTGTTGGTGTAATTTGGTCGGCAATACGTCAGGGCAGTTGATGACATTAGGCACTTCACAATTTAAAGTCCTATAATGGAAAAAATGACGTCAAAAGCAGTAGAGGAATTCCAGAGCCTAAAAAGTTACATTTTCAAATACCACTTTTCCTAATTGAACACGTGACCGTAGCAGGCGGTAGTGCTCCTAGTTTATGGTTGTATTTAATTTATAATGAATACATTGGTTTTTTTTAATTTAAAACTAGAAGGAATTGGTTTCTAAACGTGGTTTATATAATGTCGAGGCCATGTTCTACGAAAACGAACCAGGCATCCGAACCTAATAACATGGACACCACCTGGCAAAGGAAGAAGAGGGAGACCATTTGGTGACGACCGATACATGATGAAATGATAGAGGCTGGCAAGTCCTGACGAGAGTCGTCCATGCTTGCTCCGGAGCGGTTTGGATGGAGATCTCTTTTGGGTGCCCTGTGGTACGATCGGAGTTCAGAGAAAATGTGAAGAGGAAGAAGAATGCTTATAAACACCATTCTACATAGAAAATTAAAATGTTATGATCACGCCAAAAGACACATCGAGCTGGAAAGAACAATAATGGAAGTAATCGTATCTGGAAGAAGAGACAGGGATAGACCAAGAAAAAGATGGTTTCAAGACATCAAAGAGATATTGAACAAGAGTAAAAATAAGTGGGAGGTATGGCTAGAGACCAGACATTCTATCAGATGGGCTGTGGTGAATGCAAGGGAACTGCGAAAGCTCAGTGGTTAATTAGACTACAAAGAACAAGAGATCAGGTTCGACCCTGATCGACGGCTTCCGGGTTCACCCAGCCTTAAATGGGTACCGTGTTTTTTCTGTAAAGTGGTACAGGCGTAAAACCGACCATACTACATCAAAAATCGAGTGCCGAAGGTCTGTAAAAACTATAGTCACTAACACCATATTCCCTATACGTCACTTCACGTGACGGGGCTCTTTACTTACTAATTTTTTTACCGATGAAGATATTTTTGCGCGAAACATTGATTTGTTTAGTCATTTTCATTAATAACTGCAGCGCATGACGTGCTTTACACATTTTTTTAAAAAAGATTGATCGATTGTTGAGTCTCAAACTAGGATGGAACCACGATCATTTGACCTGTCATGCCGTAGATCTAACCTCAGCGCAAGTGTTTGATCGTACAACCTCTATGGTTGCTCATTGTAGTTGCTGATTCTTTTACAAATTTTGTATATTCTCTTCATTTCACTATAGCAGTTATAATTCTCTCAACCCTGTCTCGTAATTTCTCATGTTATGTTTTGTTATGTTATGTTGCGATATGTTATTTTATGTTAGAATCGTTACACTGCACACAGGACGAACCCATAGGTGCTCCGATTTTCCCATCGAAATATCGATTATCTTCGACAAGAACCTTGACCCATGTGCACAAACTCTGTAGCACCCTCTGGTAATCAAGGTGCGGGTACATTTTTGCTGAGCAGCTGCCATTTTTTTACCTACTATTTTCATTTTTTTTTACTGACAAGGGTTCTTTAACGTGCGCGAGTGCACACGGGACCTCCTTTTATTTATTTATTATTGTTTGTGTGTGCTGTTATCTGAGAGGGTTTGATGTATTGCAATTAGAGGGGAGGGGGTGTGATAAGAAAGGGTGAATATATGTAACAATTGAGGGAATAAATGAATGTGGGAAATGTGGAAAAAGCACGTGGAAAGAATGGGGAAAGTAGCTTGAAATCAGCTCAAGTGGACTTTGGAATTCTCAGGATTTTAAGGGAGATCGAGAGTGCTGAGTGGCGAAAGACAAAGAATATAGGGGAATGACAAGCTGAGAGGGGGAGAGTTGCTCATAGGTCAGCCTGGTAGCTGGTTGTCCGAAGGCGGTGTGACTTGGCCACGGACTGACTATCATTGTCAAAGTGACTATGTGTAAGTCTTTTCTTGTGAGTGAGCAAGGAGCTCGTCATTTGGTGTTAAGCCACATTTTAAACTGATTGGTTACAATTATATTATGGGGCTGTATGAATTGTCCATGGACATCGTTGTCAATGTGATTCTGTGGACGTCTTTTCTAGTGTGGGTGAGCAATGCGCTTTCTAAGGTTGCGGTTTTGGTGAATAGCTATTTAAGTGACCAATCTTTGTGTATGTGTGAGGCATGAAGGTTGACAGTGGGGCAGTATCATTCTGGGATTGACATTGGAATCATGACCTTTGAACTGTGTATGATTCCGGGAGTGCGAGATAAAGGTCAACTTATTAGTAAATTGTTATCAACAAGTGATTTTATTGAGCAGTTCGGAGCGAGCGAAGGGCTTGCTGAGGATGCTGTCATAGTGCCTGAAACTGAACCTTTGTATTAATATTTATGTGTGAGCCAGTGTTGACTTGTAAATGTACTGTAATGAACCGGCCAGTCCGTCTGTTTAATTGGAGTGAGCGAAGGCGCTTGCATATTTTAAATCTGAGATTGTGTAAAGTTGAACTTTGTCAGAGTGTGTAAGGTGGTCGTCATTTGTGTCTGCTCGAGTAGTGAGTGTGTAAGATGGTCGTCATTTGTGTCTGCTCGAGTAGTGAGTGTGTAAGATGGTCGTCATTTGTGTCTGCTCGAGTAGTGAGTGTGTAAGATGGTCGTCATTTGTGTCTGCTCGAGTAGTGAGTGTGTAAGGTGGTCGTCATTTGTGTCTGCTCGAGTAGTCGAGGGGACATGTTTAAGCAGAAATAAAAGCGAGGACTATTTTATGAGAGAACAAAATTGTCATGTTAGCTGTATTTGTTCGTACTGCGAAATGGACTGCCGCGGGTCACCACAATAATTGTGGCCCCCTTGGTTCGCCCCTTCTTAGATTACGACGCGCCGTGTTGTCTAGTTGATGTGTTGCGTGTCTTTTGGCATCCGCGCAGCTGACGCCCACTTTATGATTAGCGCCGACTTCTGGAATCCTGGTTTCCCGGACCACCACCGGACCCGCTGCTTAGCCGGCACTATGGCCGGCATGCCTTAGGACTGGTTCTGGACACTACGGCCGGCATGCCTTAGGACTGGTTCTGGACACTACGGCCGGCCGGCCTTAGGACTAGTTCTGGACACTATGGCCGGCCGGCCTTAGGACTGGTTCTGGACACTATGGCCGGCCGGCCTTAGGACTGGTTCTGGACACTATCCCTGGCATGCCTTAGGACTGGTTCTGGACACTACGGCCGGCCTGTCTTAGGACTGGCTCTTGACACTATGGCTGGCTTGTCTTAGGACTGGTTCTGGACACTACGGCCGGCATGCCTTAGGACTGGTTCTGGACACTACGGCCGGCCTGCCTTAGGACTGGTTCTTGACACTATGGCCGGCCTGCCTTAGGACTGGTTCTGGACACTACGGCCGGCCTGCCTTAGGACTGGTTCTGGACACTACGGCTGGCCTGCCTTAGGACTGGTTCTTGACACTATGGCCGGCCTGCCTTAGGACTGGTTCTGGACACTACGGCCGGCATGCCTTAGGACTGGTTCTGAACACTATGGCTGGCCTGCCTTAGGACTGATTCTGGACACTATGGCTGGCCTGCCTTAGGACTGGTTCTGGACACTATGGGCCTGCCTTAGGACTGGTTCTGGACACTACGGCCGGCCTGTCTTAGGACTGGTTCTGGACACTACGGCCGGCCTGTCTTAGGACTGGTTCTGGACACTACGGCCGGCCTGCCTTAGGATCCCTCTACTGATAGTGCTTCACGCTATATGTTAACGACAGTTCATGCAGACCTCCAACCTGTCGTCTGCTCCGCCAACCACTGTTCGTTCATCGCCACACCCGAGTTTATCATCACACTGACTCAATCTAAGTAACAAGACAATATGTTCATAAAATAGTCCTCGCTTTTATCTCTGCTTAAAATGTCCCATCGACTACTCGAGCAGACACAAATGACGACCACCTTACACACTCACTACTCTGACAATGTTCAACTTTACACAATCACATATTAAAAATATGCAAGCGCCTTCGCTCGCTCCAATTAAACAGACGGGCTGGCCGGTTCATTTTAGTATATTTAATAGTCAACACTGGCTCAAACATAAAATATAATACAACGGTTCAGTTTCAGGCAATATGACATGCTTCCTCATCAAGCCCCTCACTCGCTTCCAGTTGCTCAATTAGAAGTTCAAAAGACATGATTTCAATGTCAATCCCAGACTGATACTGCCCCACTGTCAACCTTCCTGCCTCATACATCACAAAGATTGGTCACTTAATCAGCTCTTCACCAAAGCCGCAACCTTAGAGAGCGTATTGCTCACTCACAAGAAAAGACTTCCACAGAATCACTTTGACAACGATAGTCAGTCGGCGGCCAAGTCACACCGCCTTCGGACAACCAGATACCAGGCTTACCTATGAGCAACTCTCCCCCCTCTCAGCTTGTCATTCCCCATATATTCTTTGTCTTTCGCCACTCAGCACTCTCGAACTCCCTTAAAATCCCGGAATCCCTTAGTCCACCTGAGCTGATTTCAAGCTACTTACCCCATTCTCTCCATGTGCATTTTTCCACATTTCCCTCACTCATTTATTCCCTCAATTATTACACATATTCATCCTTTCCTATCCCCTTCCCCCCATTACAATATGATCTCACTACCCAGAGACCAGGGGCAGGTAAAGCCACGAAGATACCACGGATTCAATTGTAATCATTTTTTCCCCATTTGTGGAGTTGAACCCAGCTCTTCCTGGCAATAGGCACTTACCTCTAGACCATCCATCACCTGATCTTGTATTTTGCGATGACCTTTCACTTTGAAAACATCAAAACAAATAACACCAGGGCTAAAACAAAGAATAACAAAATGTTACATCTTCTCAATATTCCTGTATGGTGCAGAAACATGGATATTAGACAAGAAAACAGAACAGAAAATTGAAGCCTTTGAAATGGGGATTTGTAGAAAAATAGGTAGAATTGGATGGAAAGAAAAGAAAACAAACGATGCAATTTTTAAAATAACTAAAAATGAAAAGAGAACTACTAAACACAATTAGAACAAGACAAATGAAATTTGTGTGGCATGTTAAAAGGCACAACAGCCTAATAAAAGTAATATTGAAATGGAAAATACAAGATAAAAGAGACAGAGGCAGACCAAGACTAGTAACATCAAGAGATGGACTAGTAAACCTATGATAATCTGCACCATCAAAGCAAGAGACAGAGTGGAATGACACCCCCATGGTAGCGGAGACGTCACTCGATGATGATAATGAATTTCAAAGCTTTGACCGCGTCTTTTTGTAAATGTCACGTCGCTTTTAAAATTAGCAGTTTCATATTCCAGACACGACTGGAGATTTCCCGTCTCGAGATTATTTATTTATTATTTTGGTCTTTAGCTTTTCCTTGCTATTCATGCTAATCTCATACTTAATGCAATTCGCTGTTTGGCTTTTATTTCAACTCTTTTATGTTTGGCTTTTATTTCAACTCTTTTATGTGGCTTTTCCGTGTTAAGCTGCAGTTCACTCCGATTTCAAGTTTCCTTAGACAGGTCCATTCATCATTTTTCTTCTTTGAGAGTGTGCAAGAGTAAATTATATAAATCGTTTTTAAAATGCATGTTTTTTGTGTGTGTTATTTTATGACTTGTTTAATTTACTGAGTTTATACGTTTTTTATTTTACAAGGCTGTCTGTATTAATGTTATAGGGATTTCTGTATTATTGTTATAGGGATTTCTATATTATTGTTATAGGGATTTCTGTATTATTGTTATAGGGATTTCTGTATTATTCTTAAAGAAAATTATGTTTTTCTAGGAATTTCTACATTATTCTTATAGATATTTATTTCTTCAATATTGTTATAGACATTTCTGTATTATATTTAATGGATTTCTTTGTTATTCTTAAAGAAATGTCTGCATTACTTTTGTAGAGATTTTTCTAATACATTTATTTATGTATGATTATTTAATAACATTTCTGTATTATGTTTATTTCTGTATTATTCCTATAAGGGTTTCTGCTCTATATGATTCAATCTGCAGTTAAAATACTCTAATGTCGCAACAAATTGATCTAAAGGTGTTTATGTGTCCAGTAATATTGACAAATGTAACTTAGAAGATAAATTAACTCAAATCTGTCTGTACTGACAATAGACACACAGAAGTTGTATACATTGTATGTATATAGAGACGTATCAATGCCCTTGATATGTTTACATATGTTAATGGCATGCTGATATGTTTATTAAGATGTAAATATTATACAGACGTTTAGTATATTATTTATGTAAGTGAGATGAGAACTACAAATTCTCTAAGCATAATCTTTACTATCAGTCACTATACAGCTGTGCTTCTTAATCACAAAACCAACATATTTGACCCGAATGATGAACAATTAGATGGATTTCATGTGAAAGAACTTGAGTATCACTTGTTAACGTAATTAATAAGTGAAAGTATGTGTACAAATTATGTTTCGTTTCACAGAGGTTGGAATAACGGCGTAATAAATAAACACATGTTTAACAGCAAATATGTTTAGTTTGTCACTGGTTGAACTGAAGAGGTAAATAATAAACAGACACACAAGTAACAAATATGTTTAGTTTGTCAATGAACAGACACATACGTAACAAATATGTTTAGTTTGTCAATAAACAGACACATACGTAACAAATATGTTTAGTTTGTCACTATTCTATTCTGTTCTATTCATGAAATCAGTTTTATGCAACCGGAGCATTCCCATATCCGCTCCACCGACCGTTCAAGCACTTCTTGAAGCGTAGGCAGAATGACAGTAAGATACTGAGTGTATATACATCTGTTCTGCCCACTAATCACTTCGGATAAAGCAGACTCCTCCAAACTTTAAACTCCCTAGTCTCTCAATGTATACATCTTTGTCCTACCCATCCTTCTCTCTTTCTCTTAAGGTATGAAGAACCAAGTTAGTACTGTCCTATTTGTCCAAAGGTATCTCACACACTGTGCCAGAACAGTCAGCGAGATTATTGGCTTGCACGGCGGCGAGCCCTGGATAGGCACCCATGTTTTAACGAACTCACTGAACTCTTTCAGTACGTTTCAACACACCGTACGTCATGCCAATTTCGGTTGCGTTCGTTTCGCCGCAGAGTGCGTCACTCTCAAGTTGATTAGTGTAAACCGCCATCCAACCATATTCTTTTTTTAATGTCTTGTATCATCTTGAGAGAGAGAGAGAGATTGATTTATAAAACCATGAAATATATTGTTTCTGAAATCAATTCCATTGTATTAATGAAACATTTTCCGTTTTGAAAGAGTTAAATCCATCTAGAGCTGCATCCACTCCTGTCGCAGACACTGTCTTGGTGACGGACTCACAAAGTAAAGGTAAAGTACGAGACTTGAACTGGCGTCTTAGCACGCGATTTTCCACCCATATGTGCTCGGCCGCCTATCCAGAAATGTTCGGAGATTTCTGTATAGTGTCGCCTCAAGCATCGAAACTCAGATGCGAAGCGACATTCCTCACCTTCCGAGGGTAATACCCTGGTACCCATTTCTGCCAACGGCTGGGTCGACCGTGGGGTTATTTTTTTTCCAACCACGAGTACAATTCAAACCTCTTCCATCGGGAGTCGAACACGAGTTGTCCGAACGTCGGTAGTCCAGTCGGGTGGGTTTCCCAACTCGGCTACACCGAGGCCGTCAAAGTAATGCTAATGAAGAAGACACTTGTCACTGCTTGGACTAAAGACGCAAGTAATAAACAAACACATGAAACAAAATATGTCAAAACTCGCCATGTTCAATTTTGCACAGACCTAAGTGACTCTCGACGACAGCTGAACTCCTAACATAAAGTATAGGCCAAAATAGCATTTCAAAAAATGAAAAACATCTTATGCAATTATGTCAATAAAAGTGAAAGAATCTATTGGCGCTATATAGACCTATGGAAGTGGATCATGGACAGTAAACAACCAACTGAAAAGACGGTTAGAGGCCACAGAGATAGGATTTCTTAGAAGAATGTTGAAATTTCCCTGGACAACTAAAAAGACCAACGAGGACATTCTCGCAGAGGCCACAGAGGAAAGTTGAAATACTTTGTTACAACTGGTAAAAAAGAGGGGAAGAGAAATCGCGAACGAAAAAGAGAGAAAATACTTGATAGCTTTGTTGTCATGGCATGGAAAACAGTCAACAACAGAATTTATACGATGCATGGTGGATAGAAGATTGTGGAAGGACATGATCGCTTACGCCAACCGGTATGGCACATGATGATGATGAACCTAAAGTGCTAGATTCTCAATAACAGTAAGGTAGCTGATGCCCGCTGTCGTTGTCTCTCTCACCAGTGCTTTTTTTTAGTTCGACCTCTTTTCCTATTGCCTGTTTATTATCATTTGAAGGCTGCGTCGCAATATAATACCATGTTTTCTTATCACACCGACCGACATAAACACACTTCTGCTCTTGTTTGTAGCTATTATCTACTAAATCAAGATTTCTTCAATAACAATGAACTTTAGACGACAAAGAATACCTGAATTGAATAAACTAAACCTTCCATGTTGAACCAACGACAAAGAATACCTGACATTGAATAAACAAAACCTTCCATGTTAGACCAAAGAGAAAGAATACCTGACATTGAATAAACAAAACCTTCCATGTTAGACCAAAGAGAAAGAATACCTTTCACGTTCAACCAATTAAAAGAATACATAACATGAAATGAACAAATCCCGGTTGTCTCTTTGGACATTTACCAGTTCACTCCATTGGTTTTAATCTACCCGACCCACAGAGCCAAACATGAATGTGATAAATAGACTATTGGAGTATTGCCAACTATAGACTCAGCCTGCGGGCTCAGAAGGAATTCATGAAAATTGACCGACTAGAGTGACGTTTTCATATTTGCGAGCAGGGGTGGTTGTGGGCAGAAAGAAACCAGCGTCTATGTTTCCTATATTTCAACATATCACGCTAGTTGGTGGGTTTTCCGGTTTTATATTTTGCCTGCGGGACTTATGACTTATATAGTGGCCTAACCCTAACCCCAATGGTGGACCTAACCCTAAAGAAAATTTTAGCCGCTTGTTGTTAGAGCAGGCTATAAAGATATGAATATGAGTCATTGACTGCTGGAGCAGCTCATAAATATGTGAATATGAGTCACTGGAGCAGCTCATAAATATGTGAATATGAGTCACTGACTACTGGAGTAAAAAGAAGTAAAGTACCCCCGTCACGCCAAGTGGCGTATAGGGAAATATGGTGTTAGTGACCCTATATTTTACAGACCTTCAGCACATGATTTTTGGGGTAATGTGGTCAATATTACGCCCGTGCTGCTTTACTTTCCCAGAAAAAATCCGGTACCCATTTAAGGCTGGGTGAACCCGGAAGCCGTCGGTTGGGATCGAACCCTACCCCTTGTCCGTAACTGAGCTATCGCGGCTCCCTGACTACTGGAGTAGCTCATAAATATGTGAATATGAGTCATTGACTGCTGAAGCAGGTTTTAAATATGTGATATGAGTCATTGACTGCGGGAGCAGTTCATACATATGTGAATATGAGTCATTGACTGCTGAAGCAGGTTTTAAATATGTGATATGAGTCATTGACTGCGGGAGCAGTTCATACATATGTGAATATGAGTCATTGACTGCGGGAGCAGTTCATACATATGTGAATGTGAGTAACAGACTGCTGGAGTAGCCAAAAAACTTATGGGTGTGGGTCGCTGACTGCCCATAAATAAAAAATATAAATCATTGACTGTAGGGAAAGCTCATAATTCATGAATGTGTGTCCTTACCGTTGGAGCAGCTCATAAATCATGTGTGCGTCCTTGACCGTTGGAGCAGGTCATAGATCATGAATGTGTGTCATTGAATTTTGGAGCAGCATAAAAATCATGAATGTGAGTCATTGATTGTTGGAGCATCTCATAAATCATGAATGTGAGTCATTGACTGTTGAAGCAGCTCAAAAATCATGAATATGAGTCATTGACTGTTGGAGCAGCTCATAAATCATGAATGTGAATCATTGACTGTTGGAGCAGCTCATAAATCATGAATGTATGACTTTTTCCGTTGGAGCAGCCCATAAATCATGAATGTGTGTCATTGACTGTTGGAGCAGCACATAAATCATGAATGTGAGTCATTGACTGTTGGCGTTGCTCATAAATCATGAATGTGAGTCATTAACTGTTAAAGCCGCTCATAAATCATCAAAACGAGTCATTGACTGTTGGAGCAGCCCATACATAATGAATGTGAGTCATAGACTGTTGGAGCAGCCCATAAATCATGAATGTGAGTCATTAACTGTTAAAGCCGCTCAAAAATCATCAAAACGAGTCATTGACTGTTGGAGCAGCCCATACATAATGAATGTGTGTCATTGACTGTTGGAGCAGCACATAAATCATGAATGTGAGTCATTGACTGTTGGCGTTGCTCATAAATCATGAATGTGAGTCATTAACTGTTAAAGCCGCTCATAAATCATCAAAACGAGCCATTGACTGTTGGAGCAGCTCATACATAATGAATGTGAGTCATAGACTGTTGGAGGAGCTCATAAATCGTGAATGCGAGTCAATGACTGTTGGAGCAGTCCGTAAATCATGAATGTGAGACATTGACTGTTGGAGCGCCCATAAATCAAGAATGTGAGTCATTGACTGTTGAGCCGCCCATAAATCATGAATGTGCGTTGACAGTTGGAACAGCCCATAAATCATTAGTGTGCGTCCTTGACCGTTGGAGCAGCCCATAAATCATGAATGTGCGTTATTGAATTTTGGAGCAGCCCATAAATCATAAATGTGCGTCCTTGACCGGTGGAGCAGCCCATAAATCATGAATGGGAGTTATTGACTGTTGGTGCAGCCCATAAATCATTAATGTGCTTCCTCGACAGTTGGAGCAGCCCATAAATCATTAATGTGCTTCCTCGACAGTTGGAGCAGCTCATAAATCATGAATGTGTGTCCTTGACAGTTGGAGCAGCCCATAAATTATTAATGTGCGTCATTGAATTTTGGAGCAGCTCATAAATCATGAATGTGAATCATTGACTGTTGGAGCGGCTCTTAAAACATGAATGTGAGTCATTGACTGTTGGAGCGGCTCTTAAAACATGAATGTGAGTCATTGACTGTTGGAGCGGCTCTTAAAACATGAATGTGAGTCATTGACTGTTGGAGCGGCTCTTAAAACATGAATGTGAGTCATTGACTGTTGGAGCGGCTCTTAAAACATGAATGTGAGTCATTGACTGTTGGAGCGGCTCTTAAAACATGAATGTGAGTCATTGACTGTTGGAGCGGCTCTTAAAACATGAATGTGAGTCATTGACTGTTGGGGCGGCTCTTAAACCATGAATGTGAGTCATTGACTGTTGGAGCGGCTCTTAAACCATGAATGTGAGTCAATGAATGTTGGAGCAGCTCAGAAATATGTGAATGTGAGTTTCTGACTGTTGGAGTAGCCGAGAAATGACGAATGTAAGTCGTTGACTGTTGGAGCAGCATATAAATAATGAATGTGTGTCATTGAATGTTAGAGTAGGCGATAAATAATGAATGTTGGAGCAAGCGATAAATAATGAATATGTGTCATTCAATGTTGGAACATGCGATAAATAATGAATGCTGGAGCACGTGATGATTAATAAATGAATGCTGGAGCAAGCGATAATTAATGAATGCAGGAGCAAGCGATAATTAATGAATGTTGGAGCAAGCGATAATAATGAAACTTGGAGCAAGCGATAAATAATGAATGTTAGGGTTAGGGTTAAAGTTAGGGATAAGATTAGGGTTTAATGTTAAGTTTCACCGTTAGATATGGTTAAAGTTGGGATAGTGTTAAAGTTAGGATTAGGGTTATAGCTAGGGTTAGGGTGAGTGTTAGTGTTAGGGATAGGGTAAGGGTTTGGGCTAGGGCTAGGGTTAGGGATAGGGTCAGGGTTAGGGCAATGGATGGGGCTACGGTTAGGGCTAGGGTTATGTTTAAGGCTAAGTTTAGGGTTAGGGCTAGGGTTTAGGGTTAGGGCTAGGATTAGGGCTAGTGTTAGGGTAAGGGTTAAGGCTAGGGTTAGCGTTAGGACTAGGGTTACGTTTTGGGTTAGGTTTCGATTAAGGTTAGGATTAGGGTTAAGGTTAGGGTTACGTTTAGGGTTAGGGCTAGGGCTAGGGCTAGAGTCAGGGTTAGGATTTGGGTAGGCTACAATTAAATTTAGGGTTAAGGTTAAGGTCAGGGTTAGGGCAAGGGCTAGGGGTAGGGTGAGGGTTAGGGATAAGGTTAGGGTTAGAGCTAGGGTTAGGTTTAGGTCTAGGGTTAGGGTTAGCGTTTGGGTTAGGGTTAATGCTAGGTTTAGGGTTAGGATTAGGGCAAGGGTTAGGGTTAGCCTTAGGGCTACGGTACGTTTCAGGGTTAGCGATAGGGATAGGGTTAGTATTAACGATAGGGTAAGGGTTAAGGCTAGGGTTAGGGTTAGGGTTAGGATTAGGGTTAGGACTAGGGTTAGGGTAAGAGATAGGGTTAGGGTAAGAGATAGGGTTAGGGTTAGGACTAAGGTTAGGACTAGGGTTAGGGTTAGGACTAGGGTTAGGGTAAGAGATAGGGTTAGGGTTAGGGTTAGGGCTAGAGATAGGGTTAGGGTTAGTTTTAGGGCTAGAGTTAGGGCTTTGGTTAGGGTTAGGGTTATGATTAGGGTTAGGGTTATGAGTTAGGGTTGGGGTTAGAGGTAGGGTTAGGGTTAGGGCTAGGGTTAGGGTTAGGGCTAGGGTTAGGGTTAAAGTTATTGTTAGGAATAGGATTAGGGTTAGGGTTAAGGTTAGGGATAGGTTTAGGGTTAGGGTTAGAGCAAGGGTTAGAGCTAGGGTTAAGGTTAGGTTTAGGGTTACAGTTAGGGTTACGGTTAGGATTAGGGTTAGAGCTAGGGTTAGAGCTAGGTTAGGGTTAGGGTTAGAATTATGATTAGAGCGTGATTGAAGCTACGGTTAGGGTTAGTTTTAGTGCTAGGGCTAGGGCTAGTGTTAGGATTAGGGTTACGCTAAGGGCTAGGGTTAGAGTTAGAGTTAGGGTTTGGGATAGGCTATGATTAAATTTAGGGTTAAGGTTAAGGTCATGGTTAGGGCAAAGTCTAGGGATAGGGTTAGTGTTAGGGTTTGGGTTAGGGCTAGGGCTAGGGCTAGGGTTAGGATTAGGGTTAGGGTTAGGGCTAGGGTTAGAGCTAGGGTTAGGGTTAGGTTAGGGATAGAGTTAGGGCTTGGGTTAGGGTTAGGGTTAGGTTTAGGTTTAGGACTAGGGTAAGCGTTAAGGTTTTGGTTTGGTGTTAATGCTAGGTTTAGGTTTAGGATTAGGGTTAGGATTACGGTTATGGCTAGGGTTAGGGTTAGGTTTAGGGTTAGGGTTAGGGTTAGGTTTAGGGCTAGGGTTAAAGTTAGGGCTAGTGTTAGGGTTAAGTTTAGGGCTAGGGTTAGGGTTAGCGTTAGGGCTAGGGTTATGGTTACGGTTAGGGTTAGGGTTAGCGTTAGGATTCGGGTTAGGGCTAGGGCTAGGGCTAGGGTTAGTGTTAGGGCTAAGTTTATTGTTAGGGTTAGGTTTAGGGTTATGGTTAGCCTAGAGCTAGGGTTATGGTTAGGATTAGCGTTAGGGCTAGGGATAGGGTTAGGGTTAGAATTAGAGCTAGGGTTTGGTTTAGGGCTAGCATTAGGGTTAGGGTTATTGTTAGGTTTAGGGTTAGGTTTAGGGATAGGGTTAGGTTTAAGGATAGCGTTAGAGTTAGGGTTAGTGTTAGGATTATGGTTAGGACTAGGGTAAGGGTTAGGGTTAGGCATAGGGTTAGAGCTAGGGTTAGTGTTAGGTTTTGAGCTAGGGTTAGTGTTAGGGTTAGGGTTAGATTTAGGGCTAGGGTTAGGGTTAGGTTTAAGGCTAGGGTTAGGGATAGAGCTAGGGTTAGGGTTAGGATTAGGGTTAAGGTTAGGTTTAGGGCTAGGGTTAGGGTTAGTGTTAGGGTTTGAGTTAGGGTTAGAGTTAGGGTTAGGGTTAGGATTAGGATTAGGGATAGGGATAGGGATAGGGCTAGGGTAAGGGTTAGGGTTAGGGTTAGGGTTAGTGTTAGGATTAGGGGTAGGGTTAGGTTTAGATCTAGGTTTATTGTAAGAATTCGGGTTAGGGTTAGGATTAGGTTAGAGTTTGGGTTAGGGTGTGGTTTCGGGTTAATGCTAGGTTTAGGGTTAGGATTAGGAGTAGGGTTAGGGTTAGGACTAGGGCTAGGTTTCGAGTTAGGGTTAGGGCTAAGACTAGGTTAGCGTTAATGTTATGTTTAGAGCTAGGGTTAGGGCTAGGGTTAGAGCTAGGGTTAGGATTAGTGTTGGGGTTAGATCTAGGGTTAGGGTTAGGGTTAGAGCTAGGGTTAGGGTTAGGGTTACAGTTAGGGTTAGTGTTATGTTTAGGTCTAGGGTTAGGGTTAGTGCTAGGGTTAGGGCTAGGGTTAAGGTTAGGATTAGGGTTAGGGTTAGTGTTAGGGTTAGTTCTAGGGTTAGGGCTAGGATTTGTGTTAGGGATAGGGCTAGGGTTATGGCTAGGGTTAATGCAAGTTTAAGGTTAGGGTTAGGTTTAGGGTTAGAATTAGGGTTAGGGCTAGGGCTAGGATTAGGGTTAGGATTAGGGCTAGGGATAGGCTTAGGGTTAGGGTTAGGTATCGGGCTAGGGTTAGGTATAGGGCTAGGGTTAGGTTTAGGGCTAGGGTTAGGGTTAGGATTAGGGTTAGGGTTAGAGTCAGGGTTATGGCTAGGGTTAGGGTTAGGGCTAGGACCAGGGTTAGGGATAGGGTTTGGTTTAGGGCTAGGGTTATAGTTAGAGTTAGTGTTAGCGTTAAGGTTAGGGCTAGGCTTAGGGTTAAGTTAGGGTTAGGATTAGATTAGGGCTAGGGTTAGGGTCAGGGCTAGGGTTAGGGTAGGTTTAGGATTATGGCTAGGGTTAGGGATATTTTTAGGGTTAGGGTTAGAGCTAGGATTAGGGTTAGAGTTAGGTTTAGGGCTAGGGATAGGGTTATGGTTAGGATTAGGGTTAGGGTTAGGGTTAGGATTAGGATTAGGGTTAGGCTAGGGATAGGGTTAGGGATTGGGTTAGGTTTAGGGTTAGAGAAAGGTTTAGGGCTAGGGTTAGGGCTAGGGTTAGATTTAGGATTAGGGTTAGGTTTAGGGTTAGCTTTAGGGCTAGGGTTAGGGCTTTGGTTAGAGCTTGGGTTACGGTTACGATTTGGGTTAGCGTTAGGATTTGTGCTAGGGTTAGGGTTAGAGCTAGGGTTAGGTGTTAGGATTAGGGTTAGGATTAGGGTTAGAGTTAGGGTTAGAGCTAGGGTTAGGGTAGGTTAGGGGTACGGTTAGGGTTAGGTTTAGGGCTAGGATTAAGTTTAGGGCTAGGATTAAGGTTAGGGCTAGGATTAAGGTTAGGGCTAGGACTAGTGTTAGGATTAGGGCTAGGGCTAGGGTTAGAGTTAGGGTTAGGATTAGGGTTAGAGTTAGGGCAAGGGTGAGGGTTAGGGTTATTGTTAGGGCCAGGGTTAGGTTTAAGGTAAGGGTTAGAGCTAGGGTTAAGGTTAGGTTTAGGGGTATGGTTAGGGTTAGGTTTAGGGCTGGTGTTATGGTTAGGTTTAGGGCTAGTGTTAGGGTTAAAATTAGGGTTAGTGTTAGGGATAGGGATAGGGCTAGGGCTTTGGCTAGGGTTAGGATTAGGGTTAGGGCTAGAGATACGGTTAGGAGTAGGGTAAGGGTTAGGTTTAGGGTCAGGGCTAGGTTTAGGTTTAGGACAAGGGTAAGGGTTAGGGTTTGGTTAGGGTTAATGCTAGGTTTAGGGTTAGGGTTAGGGCTAGGTTTAGGGTTGGGGTTAAGTTTAGGGTTAGGGTTAGTATTAGGGTTAAGGTTAGGATTAGGATTAGGGTTAGTGTTAGGGTTATGGATAGGGTTAAAGTTAGGGCTAGGGTTTTGGTTATTAGGTTTAGGTTTAGGGCTAGGGTTAATGTTAGGGATAAGGTTAGTTTTAGAGCTAGGGTTAGGGTTTAGGATTAGAGTTAGGGTTAGGGTTAGAGCTAGGGTTAGGGTTAGGTTTAGGGCTAGGGTTAGTGCTAAGGTTAGAGTTCAGTTTAGGGCTATGTTAAGGGTTAGGGTTAGTGTTATAGCTAGGGTTAGTATTAGGGTTAGGGATAGGGATAGGGTTAGTGTTAGGTCTAGGGTTAGAGTTAGGATTAGGGTTAGGATTAGGGATAGGGATAGGGTTAGGTTTGGGGCTAGGGTTACAGTTACGATTAGGATTATGGTTAGGATTAGGGTTAGGGTTGGGGATAAGGTTAAGTTTAGAGCTAGGGTTAGGGTTAGGATTAGAGTTAGGGGTAGGGTTAGAGCTAGGGTTAGGGTTACGATTTGAGTTAGGGTTGGGGTTAGGGTTAGAGCTAGATTAAGGGTTAGGTTTAGGGCTAGGGTTAGGGTTAGGGTTAAAGTTAGGGTTAGTGTTAGGGATAGGGCTTGGGCTAGGGCTAGGTTTGGGCTAGGGTTAGTGCTAAGGTTTAGGGTGATGTTAAGGTTAGGGTCAGTTTAGGGCTATGTTAAGGGTTAGGGTTAGTGTTATGGCTAGGGTTAGTATTAGGGTTAGGGTTAGGGATAGGGTTAGGTTTAGAGATAGTGTTAGGTTTAGTGTTGTGGTTAGGGTTAGGGTTAATGTTAGGATTAGGATTAGGATTAGGGTTACGGTTAGAGCTAGGGTTAGGGTTAGGTTTAAGGGTACGGTTAGGGTTAGGTTTAGTGCTAGGGCTAGGGTTAGGGTTAGGTTTAGAGCTAGGGTTAAAGTAAGGGTTAGGGTTTAAGTTAGGGCTTGGGCTAGGGCTAGGGTTTGGGTTAGGATTAGGCTAGGTTTAGGGTTGGGGTTAGAGCAAGCGCTATTGATAGGGTTAGGGTTAGGACTAGGGTTAAGGTTAGGGCTAGGATTAGCGCTAGGGTTAGGGTTCGGTTAAGGGTTAGGATTAGTGTTAGGGTAAGGCTAGGGTGAAGGTTAGGTTTTGGGCTAGTGTTAGGGTTAGGGCTATGTTTAGGGATAGGATTAGGGTTGTGGTTAGAGTTAATGCTATGTATAGGGCTAAGGTTAGGGTTAGGGATAGCCTCAATGCTAATTTTAGGGTTAGGATTAGTGTTAGTGCTAGGGTTATGGTTAGGGCTAGGGTTAACGTTAGGGTTAGGGCTAGTGTTAGGATTAGGGTTAGTGCTAGGGTTAAGGCTAGGGTTAGGGCTAGGGTTGGGGTTAGAACAAGCGCTAGAGATAGGGTTAGGGATAGGGCTAGGATTAGGGTTAGTGCTAGGGTTAGGTTCAGTGTTAGGATTAAGGTTAGGGTTATGATTAGGGTTAGGTTTAGGGATAGGTTTGGGATTAGAGTTAGGGTTAGAGCTAGAATTAGGGTTAGGATTAGGGTTAGGATTAGGGTTAGGGTTAGAGCTAGGGTTAGGTTTAGGGGTATGGTTTAGGGTTAGGTTTAGGGCTGGTGTTATGGTTAGGTTTAGGGCTAGGGCTAGGGCTAGGGCTAGGGCTAGAGCTAGAGCTAGGGTTAGGTTTAGGGCTAGGGCTAGGGCTAGGGTTAAAATTGGGTTTGTGTTAGGGATAGGGCTAGGGTTAGAATTAGGGTTACGGTTAAGTCTAGGGTTGGGGATAGAGGAATAGGGATACGCTTGGGATAGGGTTAGGGTTAGGGCTAGGATTAGGGTTAGGGTTTGTGTTATAGTTAGGGCTAGGGTGGGGGTTAGGGTTAGGGTTAGGGTTAGGTTTAGGGTTAGGTTTAGGGTTAGAGCTAGGTTTAGGGTTAGGATTAGGGCTAGGGCTAAGGTTAGGAATAGGGATAGGGATAGGGTCAGGTTAGGTTTAGGGCTAGGGTTAGGATTAGGGATAGGGCTAGGTTTGGGGTTAGGATTCGGGTTAGGGTTAGAGCTAGGGTTAGGGTTTGGGTTAGGTTTAGGTTTAGGGCTAGGGTTAATGTTAGGGTTAAGGTTAGTTTTAGGGCTAGGGTTAGGGTTAGGTTTAAGGCTAGGTTAGGGTTAGAGCTAGGGTTAGGGTTAAGGATAAGGTTATTGTTAGAGCTAGGGTTAGGGTTAGGATTAGAGTTAGGGTTAAAGTTAGAGCTAGGGTTAGGGTTAGGTTTAGGGCTAGGGTTAGTGCTAAGGTTAGAGTTCAGTTTAGGGCTATGTTAAGGGTTAGGGTTAGTGTTATGGCTAGGGTTAGTATTAGGGTTAATGTTAGGGATAGGGTTAGGGTTAGAGATAGTGTTAGGTTTAGTGTTGTGGTTAGGGTTAGGGTTAGGATTAGGATTAGGATTAGGGTTACGGTTAGAGTTAATGCTAGGTTTAGGGCAAAGGTTAGGGTTAGGGATAGCCTCAATGCTAATTTTAGGGTTAGGATTAGTGTTAGTGCTAGGGTTATGGTTAGGGCTGGGGTTAACGTTAGGGTTAGGTCTAGTGTTAGGATTAGGGTTAGGGTTAGTGCTAGGGTTAAGGCTAGGGTTGGGGTTAGAACAAGCGCTAGAGATAGGGTTAGGGATAGGGCTAGGATTAGGGTTAGTGCTAGGGTTAGGGCTAGCGTGAGGGTTAGTTTTAGGGTTAGGGTTAGAGCTAGGTTTAGGGTTAGGATTAGGGCTAGGGCTAAGGTTAGGGTTAGGGATAGGATTAGAGCTAGGGTTAGGGTTAGGTTTAGGGCTACGTTTAGAGTTAGGATTAGAGCAAGGGTAGGGTTAGGTTTAGGGCTAGGGTTAGGACTAGGGTTAGGATTAGGATTAGGGTTAGGGTTAGGGTAAGGGTGAGGGTTTAGGGCTAGGGTTAGGGTTAGAGCTAGGGTTAGGATTAGGGTTAGGGTTAGGTTTAGGGTTAGGTTTAAGGTTAGGCTTAGGATTAGGATTAGAGTTAGGTCTAGGATTAGAGTTAGGTTTAGGGTTAGGGCTAGGTCTAGGTTTAGGGTTAGGGTTAGGGCTAGTGCTAAGTTAGGGTTAGGGTTACGATTTGGGTTAGGGTTAGGGTTGGGGTTAGGGCTAGGGTTAGGTTTAGGGTTATGGTTAGGGTTAGGTTTATGGCTAGGGCTAGGGCTAGAGTTAGGGTTAGAGCTAGAGTTAGAGTTAGGTTAAGGGCTAGGTTAGGTTTAAAGTTAGGTTAATATTAGTGATAGGGTTAGGGATAGGGTTAGGGTTAGGGTTAGATTTAGGTTTAGTGATAGGGATAGGGCTAGGGTTAGGGTTAGTATTTGGTTTAGGGTTAGGGTTAGAGCTAGGGTTAGGTTTAGGGTTAGGGTTATGTTTAGGGATTGGGTTAGTGTTAGGGTTAGGGTTAGTTTTAGGGCTAGGGTTAGGGATAGGTTTAAGGATAGGGTTTAGGGATAGAGCTAGAGTTAGGATTAGGGTTAGGGTTAGGGATAAGGTTCGGGTTAGAGCTAGGGTTAGGGTTAGGATTAGAGTTAGGGTTAGGGTTAGAGCTAGGGTTATGGTTAGGGCTACGGTTAGGGTAAGGTTTAGGATTAGGGTAGGTTAGAGCTAAGGTTAGGGTTAGGTTTAGGGCTATGTTTTAGAGTAAGGGTTAGAGTGGGGTTAGGTTAGGGCTAGGGTTAGAGCTAAGTTAGAGATCAGTTTAGGGCTTTGGTAAGGATTAGGGTTAGTGTTAGGGCTATGGTTAGTATTAGTTAGTATTAGGGTTAGGGGTCTGGTTAGTTTAGGGTTACGGCTAGGTATAGGGTTAGGATTAGGGCTAGGATTAGGGTTAGGTTTAGAGCTAGGGTTATGGGTTTGTTTAGGGGTACGTTAGGGTTAGGTTTTAGAACTAGGGTTTATGGTAAGGGTTAGGGTTAGGCTAGGGCTAAGGCTAGAGTTAGGGTTAGATCTAGAGTTAGGGTTAGGTTTAGGGCTAGTGTTATGGTTAGGTTTAGGGCAAGTGTTAGGTCAGAGCTATGTTTAGGGATATGATTAGGGTTGGATTAGGGTTAGGGTTAGAGTTAATGCTAGGGTTAGGGTAACAGCTAAGTTAGGGTTAGGGTAAGTGCTAGTTTTAAGGTTAGGATTAGTGTTAGTGCTAGGGTTAGGTTTAGGGCTAGGGTTAACGTTAGGGTTAAGGCTAGTGTTAGGATTATGGTTAGGGTTAGGGCTAGGGTTATGGCTAGGCTTAGGGTTAGGTTTAGGGTTAGAGTTAGGTTAGGGTTAAGGCTAGGTTAGGGTTGGGGTTAGAGCAAGCGCTAGAGATAGGGTAGGGTTAGGGTTAGGGCTAGGATTAGGGTTAGTGCTTGGGTTAGGGTTAGGGTTAGAGCTAGGTTTAGGGTTAGGATTAGGGCTAGTGCTAAGTTAGGGTTAGGAATAGGGTTAGGGTTAGGTTTAGGGCTAGGGTTAAGGTTAGGGTTAGATTTAAGATTAGGGTTAGGGTTAGAGCTAGGGTTAGGGTTAGGTTTTAGGGTTAGTTTTAGGGTTAGGGTTAGGGTTAGGGTTAGAGCTAGGATTAGGGTTAGGTTTAGGGTTAGTTTTAGGATGGGTTAGTGTTAGGTTTAGGGTTAGGGTTAGAGTTAGAGCTAGGGTTAGGGCTAGGGTTAGGGTTAGAGCTAGGGTTAGGATTAGGGCTAATGTTAGGTTTAGTGATAGGGTTAGAGCTAGGGTTAGGGTTAGGTTTAGGGCTACGTTTAGAGTTAGGGCTAGGGCTAGGGTTAGGGCTAGGATTAGGGTTAGTGCTAGGGTTAGGGTTAGGATTAGGGTTAGGTTAGTTATAGTGTTAGTTTAGGGCTAGGGTTAAGGTTAGGATTAGGGTTAGGATTAGGGGATAGATTTTGTGCTAGGGTTATGGTTAGTGCTAGGGTTAGGGTTAATGCTAGGATTAGGATTAGGGTTAATGCTAGGTTTAGGGTTAGGATTAATGTTAGGGTTAGGGCTAGGGCTAATGCTAAGTTATAGTTAGGAATGGGGTTAGGGTTATGGTTAGGGCTAGTTTTAGGGTTAGGGATAGGGTTAGGTTTAGGGTAAAATTAAGGTTAGGGTTAGGGCTAGGGCTAGGGTTAGGGTTAGATTTAGGATTAGGTTTAGAGTTAGGGCTAGTTTTAGGGTTAGGTTTGTTTAGGATTACGGTTAGGGTTAGGTTATGGGGTGCAGTTAGGGTTAGGTTTCGGCTTAAAGTTAGGGTCAATGTTAGGGATAGGGCTAGGGTTTGGGTTAGGATTATCGTTATGGCTAGGTTTAGGGTTGGGTTAGAGCAAGAAGCGTTTTTGATAGGGTTAGGGTTAGGGCAAGGATTAGCGCTAGGGTTAGGGTTAGGTTCTGGGGTTAGAATTAGTGTTAGGGTAAGGCTAGGGTGAAGGTTTAGGGTTAGAGCTAGGTTTCGGTTAGGATTAGGGCTAGGGCTAAGGTTAGAGCTAAGGTTAGGTTAGGTTTAGGGCTATGGTTAGGGTAAGGGTTAGGGTTAGGTTTTAGGGTTAGAGCTAGGTTTAGGGTTAGGATTAGGGCTAGGGCTAGGGCTAAGGTTAGGGTTAGGGATAGGGTTAGAGCTTGTGTGAGGGTTAGGTTTAGGGCTACGTTTAGGGTTTATGGTTAGAGCTAGGCTTAGGGTTAGGTTAGGTTTAGGGATAGGGTTAGGGCTAGGGCTACGATTAGGGTTAGTGCTTGGGTTAGGGTTAGGGTTAGAGCTAGGTTTAGGGTTAGGATTAGGCTAGTGCTAAGTTAGGGTTAGGAATAGGGTTAGGAATAGGGTTAGGGTTAGGTTTAGGGCTAGGGTTAAGGTTAGGGTTAGATTTAGGGTTAGGATTAGGGCTAGTGCTAAGTTAGGGTTAGGACTAGGGTTAGGGTTATGTTTAGGGCTAGGGTTAGGGTTAGCGCTATAGTTAGGGTTAGGTTTAGGACTAGTGTTAGTGTTAGAGCTATGTTTAGGGATAGGATTAGGGTTAGGGTTAATGCTAGGGATAGGGTTAGGATTAGGTTAGGTTAGTTTAGTGTTTGGTTTAGGGCTATGTTTAGGTTAGAGGTGGGGTTAGGGTTAGGGTTAGTTTAGGGCTAGGGTTAGAGCTAAGGTTAGAGATCAGTTTAGGGCTTTGGTAAGGGTTAGGGTTAGTGTTAGGGCTATGGTTAGTATTAGGGTTAGGGGTAGGGTTAGGTTTAGGGTTACGGCTAGGTATAGGGTTAGGATTAGGGCTAGGGATTAGGTTAGGGATAGTGTGAGGTTTAGGTGTTGGTTAGGGCTAGGGTTTTGGTTAGAGCTAGGGTTAGTGTTATGTTTAAGGGTACGTTTAGGGTTAGGTTTAGAACTAGGTTATGGTAAGGGTTAGGTTTAGGCTAGAGCTAAGGCTAGAGTTAGGGTTAGATCTAGAGTTAGGGTTAGGTTTTAGGGCTAGTGTTATGGTTAGGATTAGGGCTAGTGTTAGGGTCAGAGCTATGTTTAGGGATATGATTAGGGTTGGGATTAGGGTTAGGGTTAGAGTTTATGCTAGGGTTAGGGTAACAGCTAAGGTTAGGGTTAGGGTTATTTCTAGAGTTAGGTTTAGGGACTAAGGTTAGGGTTAGGCTTAATGCTAGTTTTAAGGTTAGGATTAGTGTTAGTGCTAGTTTAGGTTTAGGGCTAGGGTTAACGTTAGGTTAAGGCTAGTGTTAGGGTTCAGGCTAGGCTTAGGGTTAGGGCTACGTTTAGGTTTAGGGCTAGGGCTAGGGTTTGGGTTAGGGTTAGGGTTAGGATTAGGTTTAGGGTTAGGTTTAAGGTTAGGCTTGGGATTAGAGTTAGGGCTAGGATTAGAGTTAGGTTTAGGGTTAGGGCTAGGTTTAGGTTATGATTAGGGGTATTATTAGGGATAGGTTTTGTGCTAGGGTTATGGTTAGGGCTATGGTTAGGGCTATGGTTAGGGTTAATGCTAAGATTAGGATTAGGGTTAATGCTAGGTTTAGGGATAGAATTAATGTTAGGGCTAGGGGTAGGGCTAGGGTTATGTTTTAGGGCTAGGTTAATGTCAGGATTTGGGTTAAGGTTAGGGTTAGAGTTTGGGATAGGGTTAGGATTAGGTTAGGGCTAATGCTAAGTTAGAGTTAGGAATAGGGTTAGGGTATGGTTAGGATTAGGGTTAGGGTTAGGGCTAGGGATAGGGTTAGTGTTACGGTTAGGGCTAGGGCTAGAGCTAGGGTTAGGGTTAGGTTTAGGGTTAGAGCTAGGGTTAGGTTTAGAGTTAGGTTTAGGGTTAGGGTTAGGGTTAGGGTTAGGGTTAGAGCTAGGGTTAGGTTAGGGTTAGGGTTAGTTTTAGGATTACGGTTAGGGTTAGGGTTAGGTTTAGGGTTAAAGTTAGGGTTACGGTTAGGGATAGGGTAGGGCTGGGTTTGGGTTAGGATTATCGTTAGGGTTAGGTTTAGGGTTAGGGTTAGAGCAAGCGCTATTGATAGGGTTAGGTTTAGGGTTAGGATTAGTTTTAGGGCTAGGGTTAGGGTTAGAGCTACGGTTAGGGTTAGGTTTAGGGCTAGGTTAGAGCTAGTGTTAGGATAGGGTAAGTTTAGGATTAGGGTAAGGGTTAGGGTTAGGGCCATGGTTAGGGGCAAGGGTTAGGATTAGAGTTAGGGTTAGGGTTAGAGCTAGCGTTAGGTTTAGGGATTGGTAAGGATTAGGGCTAGGGTTAGGCTAGGGTTAAGGTTAGAGCTAGGGTTAGGATTAGGGTTAGGTTTTATGTTTAGGGTTAGGTTTAAGGTTAGGCTTAGGATTAGGATTAGAGTTAGGGCTAGGATTAGAGTTAGGTTTAGGGTTAGGGTTAGGGATAGGGCTAGGGTTAGGGTTAATGCTAGGATTAGGGTTAGGGTTAATGCTAGGTTTAGGATTAATGTTAGGGTTAGGGCTAGGGCTAGGTTTTGGTCTAGGGTTAAGGTCAGGGTTAGGGTTAGGGTTAGGGCTAGTGCTAAGTTAGGGTTAGGAATAGGTAGGCTTATGGTTAGGGCTGAAGTTAGGGTTAGGGAAGGGTTAGTTTTAGGGTTAGGGTTAGGTTAGGGTTACGGTTAAGGCTAGGGCTAGAGCTAGGGTTAGGGTTAGGTTTATGTTAAGCTATGGTTAGGGTTAGAGTTAGGTTTAGGGCTAGTGTTATGGTAGATTTAGGATTAGGTTAAGGTTAGGGCTAGGGTTGGGTTAGAGTTAGGGTTACGATTGGGTTAGTGTTAGGGTTGGGTTTAGGGCTAGGTTTTGGTTTAGGTTTAGTGTAGGATTAGGGTTAGGGTTAGGGTTAGGGTTATGGTTAGGGTTAAGTTTTGGCTAGGGCTAGGGCTAGGGTAGGGTTGAGGTTAGAGCAAGTGCTATTGATAGGGTTGGGTAAGGGTTAGGTTTAGGGTGAGAGCTAGGTTTAGGGTTAGGGTTAGGGCTAGGGCTAGGGCTAGGGTTAGGGTTAGGTTTAGGGATAGGGGTAGGGTTAGGATTCGGGTTAGGGTTAAAGTTGGGTTAGGGTTAGAGCTAGGGTAGGTTAGGGTTAGGTTTAAGGATTGGGTTAGGGTTAGGGTTATTTTAGGGCTAGGGTTAGGATTAGGGTTAGGAAAAGGTTAGGGTTAGAGCTAGGGTTAGGGTTAGGATTAGAGTTAGGGTTAGGGTTAGAGCTCGGGTTAGGGTTAGGGCTACGGTTAGGTTAGGTTTACGGCTAGGGTTAGAGCTAGTTTTAGGGTTAGGGTAAGGTTTAGGATTAGGTAAGGGTTAGGGTTAGGGCCAGGGTTAGGACTAGGGTTAGGGCTATAGTTAGGGTTAGGGATAGGGTTAAGGTTAGGGTTAGGGTTGGGGTTAGGGCTAGGTTAGTGTGAGAGCTAGGGTCAGGTTAGGATTAGGGTTAATATATGGTTATGGTTAGGCGCTGAGTTAGGGTTATGATTTGGTTAGGGGTAGGTTAGAGTTTGGGTTAAGGTTAGGATTAGGTTAGTTTAAGGGTTTATGGATGGCTAGTGCTAAGTTAGGGTTAGGATAGGGGTTAGGGTTAAGGTTTAGGATTAGGTTAGGATTAGAGCTAGGTTAGGTTTAGGGTTAGTTTTAGGGTTAGGGTTAGGGTTAGTGTTAGAGCTAGGTTAGGGTTACGATTAGGGTTAGGGCAAGGATTAGCGCTAGGGTTAGGATTAGGTTCAGGGTTAGGATTAGGTTCAGGGTTAGGATTAGGTTCAGGGTTAGAATTAGTGTTGGGGTAAGGCTAGAGTGAGGGTTAGGTTTAGGGTTAGAGCTAGGTTTAGGGTTAGGATTAGGGCTAGGCTAAGGTTAGGGTTAGGGATAGGGTTAGGGTTAGGGTTAGGTTTAGGGCTAGGTTAGGGTTAGGTTTAGGGATAGGGCTAAGGTTAGGATTCGGGTTAGAGCTAGGGTTTAGGTTAGGATTAGAGTTAGGTTAGAGCGAGGGTTAGGGCTATGGTTAGGGTTAGGTTTAGGGCTAGGGTTTAGAGCTAGTGTTAGGGTTAAGGATAAGGTTATTGTTAGAGCTAGGGATAGAGTTAGGATTAGATTTAGGGTTAAGGTTACAGCTAAGGTTAGGGTAGGTTTAGGGCTATGGTTAGGGTAAGGGTTAGAGGTGGGGTTAGGGTTAGGGCTATGGTTAGAGCTAAGGTTAGAGATCAGTTTAGGGCTATGGTAATGGTTAGGGTTAGTGTTAGGGCTAGTATTAGGGTTAGGGATAGGGTTAGGTTTAGGGTTACGGCTAGGGTTAGGATTAGGGTTAATGATAGTGTTAGGTTTAGTGTTGTGGTTATGGCTAGGGTTTGGGTTAGGATTAGGGTTAGGGTTAGTGCTAGAGTTAGGTTTAGGACTTGGGTTAGGGTTAAGCTTAATGCTAGTTTTAAGGTTAGGATTAGTGTTAGTGCTAGGGTTAGGTAGGTTTAGGGCTGGGGTTAACGTTAGGGTTAGGGCTAGTTTTAGGATTAGGTTTAGGGTTAAGGCTAGGGAGGGTTAGGATTAGGGTTAGAGTTAGGTTATGGTTAAGGCTAGGGTTAAGTTGGGGTTAGAGCAAGCTCTAGGATAGGGTTAGGGTTAGGGCTAGGATTAGGGTTAGTGCTAGGGTTAGGCTTAGAGCTAGGTTTAAGGTTAGGCTTAGGGTTAGAGCTAGGTAGGGTTAGGATTAGGGTTAGGTTAGTTTAGTATTAGG